>CM070505.1:5348458-6092195 GCA_036346375.1 Guadua angustifolia
GAATTCTAGTTGCATGTATGAACCACCCATCGGGGATATATTACCTTTATTAAAGTTGGAACACTTCCTGCCTAAGGAGCCAGCCCACCCGTCTCCCTCCGCAAAAGTTTTTTGGAAAAAAAAAAGTAATTATGTTTAGGTCTTTTCAGCCATCTTTAAAAAAAAAACATTTTGCTTCAGTAAAATTGTGGATCCCGTGAAAGAACCCCAAACAAATACAAAAAAGCATAATTACGTTTAGATCTTTTCAACTTTTTTACGAAAAGGACTTTTCGGTTCAGTAAAATCGTGGATCCTTCGTTAAAAGACCCCAAATAAATGATAAAAAGAGCGTAATTACGTTTATATCCTTTCAACAATTTTGCGTGTTTTCTCGATTTGCTTGCAAAGGGGAGCGGCGATCATGGTGTGGCACGCCGTGGTCACTCATCTAGTACTTTTATTAAAACTTGCAAGTTTTCTGGCCAAGGAGCTAGGCCACGTGTCCTCCCTCCCTAAAAGGTCCTAAAAAAATTATAATTACATTTAGGTCTTTTCAACTTTTTTTTTACAGAAAAGTCCTTTCAATTTAACAAAATCGTAGATCCATCATGAAAGAACCCCAAATAAATGTAGAAAAAACCTGTAATTATGTTTAGACACTTTCAACCATTTTTTACGAAAAAAACATTTCGGTTCAGCAAAATGGCGGATCCTTCTTGAAAGGACTCTAAATAAATACAAAAAAAATAAAAAAAAATATGTAATTACGCTTGTATGCTTTCAACCGTTCCTCGATTTGGGGGACGACCGGACGATCGCACTCATCTAGTATCATATATGTGTCGTCTGAACGGAAATTTTCTACCATTTGCTGCTTCACGTGATGACTGGAGATGATCTACCTTTCACTAGAATGCGTACTAGTGAGTAGTGAAAGCGCAAATTGGATTTCATTCTCACGCATGGATTGAACACGCAGACCTATCGGGTGATTTCCAAATCGAACCTGCTTCCAATCAACTACCGTTAAAGATGCTATCAACACACCAAATGAATCACCGATAGCATAACAAGGCCAGAGGCCCAGAGTCACGCATCATGTGGAACAGAAACCTATATGGCACCTTTCATTTACTAACGTGGTGGGAATCAATATAACAATACCCAATAAACACAATAGACCATGCAAGCTCAAACATCAATCTGTGAACAGCCACCAGTATAGCTTCCTTTTGTGTAAACATGGTAGGAATGAAAATAACAACCCAATAAACACGACAGCTCATGCAAACTTAACATCAACAATCTGTCGCAATAACTTTCGTATGTAAGTGAAAAAAGATTATGTTTGGATAGCACCGAGAAACAAATTATATAAATATTCATCTCTGGCAATTAGATCACCATAAACAAAACTCTTAATTGATAACCTCGCACATGAAAATTTTCATAACCTAACAGGTCCTAGAACTCAACACAAATTTAGACGAAGGCTAACAGCATCTTGAAAGATGCAGATACTTAAAAAGCTGTCCCTAGTGTGACTTGACATATTCCTGCACTATGTTAAGACCCTCCGATTCTTCACCATAGTCCTGGTTAGTGGAAAAACAAAGCCAAATGTTAGATTTTGCCTGCACAACTGGAACCAGATTCCTCTTTGTGCTAAAATTGAACCAATTATTTACCTTCACAACGACACATGAGCAGCCCACCACCTTCCTTGCCTTACCCTCGGAGTCAATTTTGCAAAGCTGCATCAAATATGGCGCACGGAGGTTTGTGAGAGTCAAGCTATTCCCAATTTCACATAAGAAGGCTTGCAAACTAACAACCATCAAACCGCATGTGCTGAAATTTAAGCCACAAGCTAAGCAATGAACAAAGTAGAGAACAAATGGCAGATATACAGACATAAACACGCTCATTAATCTCCACACCAGACCAAGGATCGTTACCTAAAGTGGAAAGCTTATGTAGATGCGACCAAATTCACGTTTATGCTGATGAAATTAAAAGGTAAATCTTTGGGAATTAGAAGAGTAAATATTATATACTAACCCCAGCCCACTCGCCAAGAGTTTTTGCATTAGGCACAGTGACCAAGTGAACGTTGTGCTCAGCACAGAGTGCCTTGACCAGTTTCACATAATCAGGTTGGTCGCAATCCTCAGCAAGCACACATATCTGGGCAGCATGCTTCTCAATTGCTTTCGCGGCCTCACGGAGCCCCTTGACAAGGCCATCATGAGCACTTGACTTCTTCATCACAAGCTGCAGAGCAGTCATCAAGTCCATGGGCTCTCCAAGAGCTGGAGCTGCTGCCTCAACTGGGGTATCCTCCCTGATCAAGATAAAAGGAAGTCTCAATCAATGGGAAACTACAAACTATGCATTTATATCACATAGTGAACTCAAGCTCTCAGACGGCAATGCATCAGATAATGACATAATGCTCAAATGACCACTGTGGCAAAAAAAATGCAGTTACAATTACAGCATCCTCAATCCATAGTTATCTTCCCACAGTACGTGACATATCTATCAATTACGAGCTGCATTACTGGTAAAAACGATCTGAAAGACTGCAATTGGCCGACATCATTTCAATTCATACAGAAAACAAACAAGCAAAAGATCTCTCCGTCTACACTTTTGCGTACCGCATATCTCGTTTCAAAAAAAAATCACCAGTAACATAAAATATGTTTGCAAAGAATTGCTCCAATTTCCATAAATTATGCTACACGAATCAACCTAAAGCAACTGAGCATAATAAGTGACATTACTTCATAAGTCAAACTCGACTTTCTACATCACATTAGCATCTTTCTCTAAATTAAAGGAGAGTCAAACATACGCCTCATATCCATTCTGTACTACACGCCTGGATTCATCTCAGAACATTTCACTAAACCACAAAGCACATAGCGCTGCAGTCGGATTCTACGTCTACAAACATTAAGGTCCAAACGAACGACGCAAGCAGCGAGGACAGCACATGACGTTCATCACTAAAGAAACCCAAGATTTCGATGGGAACTTACGCCATGTTTTGCTCTCCAGAGACCGAACCGAGTGCGCGGAGATCTGAAACAGGAAGGAAAGACGAATCGATCTTTAGCGAAACGCAGAGCAAGAAGATGAGATATGGATGCGAGGAGAAGAGTTCAGCGCCGCCACCTCTTGGAGCAGACTTGGAGTAGCGCTCCTGTGAGGCTAGGGTTCGAGGCAGGCGTGTCGTGTGGGAGATGGTGTTTTTGTTGGGTTGTGCAGCCATTGGGCCTATATATGTTGGGCCTTTGCTACACAGGGCCTTGTTTAGCTTAGGCCTGTATAAAGCCTCGTTTCTTTGTCCGGGATGTTTGGATGATGAATATTTGTTTATGATTTGTTTTTTCAAATTTTAAACTAAACCCTAACGATTTAAAAAAATCCTATCTAAACAAGTCTTCAGAATGAGAGGATTTTTTAGCACAAAAATGTTAAGACTAAGTGTATTATACTCGAGAACTGATTTTTGCTCGGTTGACCAAGAGCATGTGGTCGCTTTAAGCTGGCGCGCGTTCGAGTTCACTCGACTGAGTGTTTCTCGCTTTCCGTTCGGGTTTATGTCTTGGATGAAAAATAATATTAGATGCGTGAATAGATACCCACACACATGTGAGTTTAGTGGAACAGTGCGTACTCACTCCGAAGGCCAAGGAGACTCCAAGAAAATTTCCTTAGCGTGTGTAACAGACACACATGCGTATTTGCATGTGTAGGGGTGTGTGGGGTGTGAGTGTGTATGCGTCCTTGTACCTAAAAAAATGTATTATACTCACCGTGTTGGATTGAACCAGCCTCAAATGAAGGAGTGTTGGTCAAAATGAGAGATCACTGAATATGATTTAATTCTTTTCTACTAAATTTCTATTGTTTTTAATTACAATGGAAGATGCACACTCAATTACACCCCACTTACACGCGCACACACACACTATATACACACACGTGTGCATTCTAGCCAAGGTATCAAATTTCAGCGAATTTCGGTGATTTTTCGCCAAAATTTCGAATTTTGGGTCTCTACGAAATCTAAACTACCGGCCAAATTAAAAAGGTTAAAAACTTTTGAAATTGCTACAGTAATTTCATTTTTTCCAGCGAAATTTCACCAAAAATTCATGAATTTTGATCGGATTTTGAACTTTTAGGGCTGGATTTGGTCCAATAACCCATAAGAAAGTGATCTTCTATGAAAATTTGTTGAAAAAAATGAATTTTTGAGATATTTTAAAATTTTGGTAGAAACACTGTTAGATTTTTACAAAATTTTACAAGCTTGATAATGAGTTTAAAAATTTATGATACTATCTTGAGTAGTGCAGGATTATACAGAAAAATTTTCATAATAATTGAAGTTCATATGTTATCTTTGAAAAATAAAAAACAGAATGAACATAATTGAGACAGTTACCTTTTCAGAATTTTATAAATTTTCTCGAGTGTGATAATGATCTAAAATTTTTACAAGAGATTAAGAATTGCCACAGCCCATTATGTAAAAAAATTAAAAAAAATTAACTTTTTTGTTTGCTCAATCAAATCTGTGTAAGCATTGAACTTTATTTGTTATATTATATTTCAAAAATCAAAAAGAGAAAGAATATAAATGGTACTGTGCATTGTAAGAATTTTATAAATTCACTAGAGGGTGATCATAATTCAAAGTTTTTATGAGATATTAAGCATCTCTTTATCAACCTTGATTGCTAAAGCAATCTATGCTTTTATCGGGACGTAGTCATCTGCTCGAAATTTTAAAAATTATTTAAGCATGATCATCATCTAAAACTTTTATATAACCATTAATACTACATTAGGACAATCCACAAGAAATTTCAAAATTTTATAACATGGTTTGGATAATTTTTCATTTCGTTCAAATTTTCCGATAAGCCTTTTAATAGGATAGTAGCACTATTCGAATTTTTAAAAATTCATGACATTTGATCATCATATAAAAATTTTATGAGAATATTATGGATGTGTTAGGACCATCTAAAAAAATTCAAAATTTTATAACCTTGTTTGTTCTAATTTTCATTCTTGCTCAAACCTGCCGTATTGCGTTTTATCAAGACAGTAGAAATGTTTGAGTTTTTAAAAATTCTTCAGATTTGATAATCACCTAAAAATTTAATTAAAACATATATAATGTTTCAGGAACCTTCAAAAAATTTCAATATTTTTTGATATCGTTTGTACTATTTTTCGATCAGTTGAATTCGCTAAATTTTCTAGAATTTTGTAAATTTCTTTTGATTGGACTAAAATTTTGGAAATTTCAGTCAGAAAAATTCCGGATTTGAATTTTGACTGGATGTCGTCCGAAATAATGAAATTTTGCCAAAATTTTAGATTTCGATCATAGGCGAAATTTTATACAAAACGAAATTTGAAACCTTGATTCTAACACGTTGAATCATTTGTGGAGGTTGCTGCATAAATCTATAATTTATCCTAGTACCTCATGGAGCGTGGTAGTGCTTTTGCTTTCTCACTTTCTCCTGATGCTCAACCGAATTAGTGATAACTAGCTATGTGTTCGTGCGATACAACGGAAACTCAATTTGCGATAAAAAATTATTTGCAAATAGCACTAACCTTATCTGAATAATAATGTTTACTTTGAATATACAATGGTTAAATGTTTAAATCAATTCATAGAAGCATACAAATTCTAAGCACCTGTTTACAAACTCGAGTTTAAAATTATCTTTAATTTCACAAACTTGAATAATAACATCACAACACTTGGGATTATAAATTTGTAACGCCATAATTCGAGATCGATCGATCGATCGAAAGAGACATTACCTGCTGCCACATGGCGCAAAGGCATTAAAGAGGTAGTCGTCATTCGTATGTGGCTGCCACCATCATCGCCGACGTATGTGGCTCGACGCCTTGTTCCTATAATACCATAACCCCACCTCATCAACTAGCTCCACTACCCTCGCCTCACGCGAGCGCCATGCACTCGCAACCTATTGACATATACACATCACGGCCAGCTCCAAAGAATATCGCCAACCTATCTCGCCGCTTCACCACCTAGATGACCTACCCTTACGTCGAGATCAATGAGATCGAAAGTCACCCATTACATCCGCTCAACGGATAAACTCAACACATCTGCAGGAGAGACAAGAAGCGGTGGAGTTATATAGATTCAACAACCGAGGAGATATCTATAGAATCCAGACTATCTTATCATCCACCACCGCAACCTGCCCCCACGCCATATTGACGAGATCAGAAAGATCGCCCATTACCTTTGCTCAACAGATAACATCAACACATCTGCAGGAGAGGCAAGAAACGGTAGGGTTATATAAATTCAGCAACCGAGGAGGTATCTATGGAATCTAGATTAAGAAATCGTCAAATAAGGAAGTCAACAAAAGGAAAAGAGGTGAGAAGAGACCCAACTCCATGAATCGAAGCTCTGCTTCCTTCGAAAGGGAATTAATTAATCTAATCCGAAAAGCACCAGAAGCAATCGCCGCCGATTCGAATTCCATATCAATAGGAGAAAAGAAAGCAATAAATGAGTCATGCATATTCATTTACCTCCCATGACGGGATAATCCAATCCAATCTACCAGGTGGCCTCGCCTGCTTCCACTTAGCCACCCTAGATGCACACGTGTCGAGATGAGGGTGAAGAATAGGCATACCACCACCAACTCCTAATTAGAATGACTAGAGATAGAGATAACAAACTTATCTAGTCATGTCATGTATAGCCGTGCGCATGCTGCCGGTCAGTCGGAATTAAGACCATACGTGATTAGATAAAAAGAAAAGATGATCTTAACTACACATACAAGTAAATATTTAATGGAAAAGGATGTGTATGGCAACTCAAAGACACATGGTAACTTAGAAGTTGTATGCGTGCAATATATAAAAAAAGAATTGGGCATGCAATATTTGGAAATAGAATCGGCTGATTGAGATGAGAGTTTGATATGCCGTAGATCACGCATACACGTATATCCAATCGAATTAAAGCCTTCTTCATTCGCCAATGTATAGAAGATCGTGACAATGATAGTTTCATGGGTATAATCGGGAGGAGAGAGAACAAACCACCACCATCAACTTATAATTAGAAGTAGTAGATATGGGACAAGGTAACGACTAACAAAAAGTGTAAGTGAGAATAGTTATGTCTACACGCTACTTGCGTCGCGATCCCTGTCCTTGTTTGATTGGAACTTCTCTCTACTTCACATATGGTTATGTAGAACCATGAGGGTCTTTTTGTAAAGCTTACGAACACGAGCCTTCGTTGGTCTGTTTGCTCGGGAAATTTGTCTGTGTGACACCGAATTCGTTGGCAATTTACAGATTGATACTTCAATTCGTATGGTTCATAAAATTGACACGAATCGACGAATTCTTTGCCTCAGTGACACTCCCGGTATTTTTCATAATTTTGGGATTTTTTAAATGATTTTCGTACTGTAAATGACCGTTTTACCCCTGCTCCTTCCCTTGTTAATGCCCGTCTCCTTCCCGTTTCCTCCCGTGCCTCATTCTCATGTGTCAGGAGCGGCAGGAGGAAGAAGATGCCGGGCATGGGAGTCTCTCACAGAGCTCCGCAAGCAAGTAACGGAGGCGCGAGCTAGGGAACAGCAGTAAATTTACTCGCCAAACATATATTAAAACATCCGGAAAAAGAAAAAAGTAAAAAATGCCAGAGTGCCATCAGGGCAAAGAATTAAATCGATTTGTGTCAATTTTATGAACCACACAAATTGGAGTGTCAATCTGCGGAATTGCCAACGAATCCTGCAGGTCACAAGATGTATACTTCTGCTCGGGGCCTCACCATAACTAGATGTGCCTACGCGGCGACACGCCGCGCCGTGCAGATGCTTGTCGCCACGCAAAGACAATTTTCTCATCGAAGAAAAGAACTGCAGGGGAAAAAATCAAAGAAGTTTGGAGGGACTTTTCATAAAAAAATTGTGTCTTAATGAATCTTGTGAGGTACTTCGTCTAAAAAAAGCGAGTTGGTTATAGAACCCTCGAGGATCCTAGTGGGAAAAAAACAATCCACGGAAATGGAAACAAATTATAAAAGCTTTTTGGATCTTACGGGAAAAAAAATTGCGCACAGACGTAAAAAAAACAATATATGCCAAATGGGGAAAAAGCTTATGCATGACGCCACGCTAAGACGATTTCTCATCGAAGAAAAGAAGTGTAGAGGAAAAACAAATCAGAGAAGCTTGAAGGGGCTTTTTGCAAAAAAAAACCATGTGTAGAAGAATCCCGTGAGGTACTTCATCAAAAAAATATTTGTGACAACTTATTGAAGTTGGGTTTAGGAGAGGATGGGGCTTTTTGCATGACACGATGTAAAATGGCAAAAATCATAAATTGATTGGAAGCACGAGGAAGAGTTGAAGGAATACAAGTAAAAAGGAAGAGTTGGCGTTTTGGCAGTAAGGGTCTACTCTCATGTCTTGCCATTGATAGCTGGTGAGGAGGAAGAGGAGCTTTTAAGGGTAGAAGATGATTTGAGCGACTGAGCGATTTGGTCGCAGACGATTGGTGAGGAAGAAAAGATGATGTCTTCAATCATTTCATTCACCGTAAAAAAGATGATGAAAGTGCAATGAGCGGAAAAGCCCTACTAAAGTTGATGATATTAATTGATACTCAAAAGTTTTCGTGATATTTCCTAGTACCAGCCAATAATACAGGAATGCAAATGAAATATTGCCTCTAATCCAAGTCCATCCATGATATTGTTCTTACGGAGTAAATTTCTGAAGAATACGCTGAAAATTCAATAAGTGGCTGTGTAATAGCTACCGATCCTTCGTTAATCATCTTATTCGTGTTCGAGTCTAAGGTGTTTGGATGCGAAAATTTTTTCTAGAGAATATGTAAAAAATTTGAAGTAATTCATAGGAATTCAAATAAAAATGCCCATCCAAACAGGGGGGCCCTAAGACTGTCCTGTCCAATAAAAATTCTCATTTTCAAACTCATCGCCATTGAAAAAAGATCTAATACCTCTCTCTAGCTCCTCAAATTTTAGACGCCCAAACAGCAAGCTCCTCATTTTCATGCGCTAAGGTCATTCGCCTCCCAATCAACATTATTTCATATTCAAGATGGCCCGGGACCAATTCAAAGATGTTTTTGGGAGAAAATATAGAACTATTGGAGAACAGGGATTTTGTAGACCCAAAATTTTTAGGAAGATCCCAATCTAAAAATATTAAAAGTCTAAATATTAAGAACTCAGAGATGCATCCTATAAACCCTTCCCAGATCGGGGATAAAGCAGAAACGGAAAAGGTTTCTTTTTTTTTACCACAGGAGCAAAGTTGGAAAAGACGGCCGTCTCCTCGTAATAAACCGCTTCTAGGGATCTCTCCGGGCAGAGCCTTCCTCTTCTTTCACGCCACCGCTGCCGCCTCCCCGCAATGGCGAATCTGCCGCCGTCCCTCTCCATCGGCCCCTCCTTCGCCGCGCCCTCGCCGCCCGCGCTGTCCGCCGCGTCGTCGTCGTCGGCTCCGGCGGCCCTGAAGGACCGGAAGATGGCGTCCGCGGAGCAGCTCGTGCTCGACCTCTGCGACCCCGAGCTGCGTGAGAGCGCCCTGCTCGACCTCTCCAAGGTCCCTCCCCATCCCCCATCGCTGATGTATTTTTTTTTTGGGGTGAACAAAAGAAACTACAGGGAGGATGTGTGTTGGGAAAGACAAAATCCATTTGCTGAACCATTAGTGACTTTTTGCAGTTTTTGGAAGCAGCCTGTAAGGTTTAGATTGGGTTGTGCATATTAATAGTATTTGTTCAAGTACTGGAGCTTTCTGGAACTCTGCACCAGAGGGAATGCCTTGTATTGATGAGTAAACTTATCCCTACGGGAGCTAGCAAGAAGTCTAGACAGTCTAAGAACTATAAGAGAAGACATTTATAATTTAGAAACAGCATGTTCTACTTTAGTTATCTTCTGCAGATCATCTAGATTAGTTACAAAGTTACTAGATACTTCCCTTACATCTATATTATCTACGGAAAGAGCAAGCCGATGGTACAAGCCACTACTACAAACATCAACATTCTTATGTTTTTAGTCAAACATCAGTGTTCCAATCTCCAAGGCTGATAACCCAAATTGGACAGTTTTACATTAACATTCAAAATCATAGGCTACAAACCTAGGATGTACCGTTCTTTTGTTGATTAAATAAAAATTCTAACAACGAAAAATTGAACACGTCACGAATTAACCAGACTTCAAGAACACGTTCTTGTCCAATTGTTTGCCAGTAAGTTGCGTTAGCCTGGCGTTTGACGTGGAAAAGAAGGTGGATCTCTTTCAAAACCTGGTGCCCCACTTGCAGGACTCCCCAGTCCTTGTTAGCTTGTGGGGTTGCACGTCATAGCACAAAATGAGTGAGCCAGGAGGTGGAGTGGGTTGGTTCAATCGATTGAGCAGCCCACTGCTTTCGACATGGCTCCTCAGTCCTTGTTAGTTTGAAGGTGAAGTTTCATTGTCTAATCTGTTCCTTGAATTTCTTTTTTTCAGAAGCGAGAGATTTTTCAAGATCTTGCTCCACTCCTATGGCACTCTTTTGGCACGATTGCTGCACTACTCCAGGTAGGTTACAATTCTTGCACCCTTATAAATTTAGTCTGTGTGGTTGTGCATGCATATTGGTTCGTGAGAGGTGCTTCTATACTTTTCTTTTTGACAATTGCACAAATATTAAAGCATGAATGAAGGGTAGATGGTGATTACTTATCCCTTCGTTTGCTTTAAGATTTGGATAATTTGTATTGGGAAGGAAAACGTTGAAGCACTAATCAGGCTTTTGTGAAATTTTCTCATTCAGTCTATTTGGCTACTTGAAAACATATGCAGGAGATTGTGTCAATATATCCCTCACTTTCACCCCCAACATTGTCACCAGGTGCATCAAACCGTGTCTGCAATGCACTGGCACTTCTTCAGGTACGCTTGTACATGAGAGAGGCCCTCACTCATGGTCATGGCACCAGGGGTCTTGTGGTGGGTTGAAATTACTGCTGTTAGTGTTTCATAGCATACTGCAATGTAGAAGCGGAGGTTCTAAGGTGTCATATATCACTTTAAGCTCCCTAAATGGCTTTATACACCATTCTTCCTAAACTTCCTATTGCTTTTTTTTTGTTTTATTATTTTTATTGCAGTGTGTTGCTTCACACCCTGACACCAGGATCCCTTTCTTAAATGGTACTGATCGATGCCATTTTTATGACTAAGGCTTAAATATCTCCATAATTTACATTGTTAAAGAATCTTTCCTCTTTTGTTCCAACTTTTCTCTCGTCTATAACATAGTTGCAGTATAAAATAGCAGTGTTACTTGGACATGGACACGGGAGTCGGAATCCGACTCTGATTCGGATTGTCCGATTCGGCAAAGTTTTTTTGGAAATGGGCGTCTGAGTAACACTAAAAATAAGTAACATTGAAAAACTGTTACTAACAAACAACATTGATCACATGTAGTTACTTTTATATGTAGAAAATGGTCATTATACTGAATTACTGATGTACTCTTCAATTTAGCAGTTGTCAATAACTGTCCTTTCCTCTCTTGGCTTCTTCCTTTTTCTTTGCAGCTCACATCCCACTGTACTTGTACCCTTTCTTGAATACTACCAGCAAGACAAGACCTTTTGAGTACTTGAGACTTACCAGCTTGGGTGTCATTGGTGCTCTTGTGAAGGTAATTTAAATCCAGAAATTTATGAGAACTAAAATGGATTATGGATATGGACCATATGGATTTTTCTTTGTAGTGGTGGGAAGGAGGGGATGAAGGAAAAAAATGATGGTGGGGAAGGGATGAATTCAGATTTATTTGTGGAATGGCATCCGGTTCTTTTTGGATACTCATTCCGGTAATCCAGTCATGTTAATCAAACGGTCTGATTGGGATTTGGTTTCCCAGGAATCCCTATGGGAACTGCAATGATTGAACAAAATGGCTCGATGATTTGTTAGAACTCCTATTTTTTGCTTTTACCGGACATTATTTTTGCAAATCACAATAAGCTTTTCTTTGTTTTGTGATATATGCAGGTTGACGATTCTGAAGTCATTGGGTTTTTGCTGCAAACTGAAATAATTCCTCTTTGTCTGCGTACTATGGAGATGGGCAGTGAACTTTCCAAAACGGTATGTATGTAGCTCATAGCTACCTCAACCCACACTCTAAATATAATTAGCTTCAAGTTCCGCTTCTATGGTTTATAGCCCTTGATAACACGTTGTCATGTTCCTTAGTACGATTAACTAATCTAGTCTGAAATTTGCATGGGGCAACACTGAAATAATGTTGTAACCTAATTTTATTACGGGCATGAATTGCTCAGATTATCTGTGATAGTTGTCTTGTGTGGGTTGCTTCATCTTGTTCAACAGCTTCATAAGTTTCTAGCATATAGATTACTTTGTGGTAGCTAATGATGTGGATGTCAAGAAACTCAGGATAGTCAAACTGGTTCTTGAACCGTGATGTACTTACATCTGTTGGAATAGATTTAATTAGATTATTGGATCTCTTTATTCTGTGAGATCTGGATATAGTGCTGCTTCTTTTTTTTTTTGACCTGAATATAGCGCTTCAGCCTCGCTAATTCAGTCAAGGTATAATTGCAGGTGGCCACCTTTATTGTTCAAAAGATTCTACTTGATGACATTGGGCTGCGATACATATGCGCCACTGCTGAGCGTTTCTTTGCTGTAGCCACTGTTTTGGCACAGATGGTTCAGGCACTTGCTGAACAACCTTCTGCAAGATTGCTGAAGCACATAATTCGCTGCTACCTCAGGCTGACAGAAAATACAAGGTTCATGCTACCATCTAATACAAATTACAAATTGTAAAACTGTTTTACGAGTAAATTGGCCGTCCCTAATTTTTTTAATCTTATGCAGGGCATGTGCTGCACTGAACAGTTGCCTTCCGAATGTGTTGAAAGATGGGACATTTAACACCTTCCTTCAGGTACATTTCAGCTCATCACGGCATAAAACAGTTATTGTTGCTTCACTAAAGAAGCTTTACAGTAAAATTTGTACTGCAAGTTTCAATTATATACTGACTCCAGCTTCTTACTACAAACACAGGATGATCATGTAACAAGGCGATGGCTCCAACAATTGCTGCACAACATGACGATTGCAGGCATGGGAGGAGGCCCTCATGCAAACATGGGAGGAGGTCCTCATGCAGGTCTGGATCACATCATGGGGATATGAATGAAGCTGGCTGTAGCAGTTCATCTGTCTAAAGCCTAAACTAGTGCATGTCTTGTAGGTAGCAAAAGGAAAACTTTATGTTGTAGTTTGCCTTTCTAAAGAAAATAGTTTATGCCTTTTTGAGGAAGAAGAGAATATGTATGTACTTTTAGGTACTGCTTGCTGGCCTGTAGTGCTGTAAAAATACAACAAACTGTTGCAGCGTTTCGCAGAGCTGCTCTAAGCTTTTGACAACATTTCAAAGATGAAACAGGGTAAAAACATCACAGGCTTACAAGGCTATACAAGCTTCTCTTCTGAGATTTTGCATGATCTGTTAACAACTATCGACAGCATACTGGAGGGACGATCATTTTGCAAATAATATTGGACTGTATATTTTGTTTCAGCGTAAAGATTTCGTGCAACTTTTGCCATAGAAGTCTGAAAATATCTAGCCATTTGATCAGAATAGATTTCCAGGAGTACATTGGACGTTACTCAGTAATCAGTATTGGAGAATCGCAGAAAAGTCTTTTGGCCAAGGTTTAACCAGGATGTTGAGTTGGTAACTGTAAATTCAGAATGGACTCCCAGGACATTCCTCTCTTCTCTTCAAATACAGAATGCATTTATAGCCTTTTTTAGGGCTGCAGTTAGACATGGACACTACCAGTGATGTATGCATCTGGGCTAAGCCTCACCTCTTAACCTGAGATCTGAGACAGGGTGACCTTTGATTTGATGGCACCCCAAGGCCATTTTAGTAAGCCAAGTGAAGAACTCAAGCAGCCACCCGAGCCTACTCAAGCACTCAACTAGTCAAGCAACTCTCCGCTCCTGCCTCCGGCAAACAAAACTTCACTAATCAAATCCAAAATTAACTGTTAATTCAATACTCCAACCAAAGCTAAACGAGCAGATGTGCTAATTGCCTAATCGCACTGCAGCTCAGGTCGTCGTCGTCCCTTCCGTCCGTCACCTCAAGATCCTTTCCTTTCCCTTCTATAAACCCGCCTCCTCTCTTCCCTCCCCTTCCCCAGATGAAAACCCTCTCCTCCTCTCCTCTCCTTCTTCGAGATCGGCCATGGCGACCGCTGTTGCGTCCCAGGTACGTACGTGCGTGCGGTTCCGTTCCTCCGCTTCTCGCGCTGCGCGGTGGTGCTGAGTTTTTCTCGCGTTCTGGTGGTTCCTGTAGGTGGCTGCCTCGGCGCCGGTCTCATATAGTCCGCCTATCTCTAGTACCATTACAAGCTATTTGAGAAGTTTAGAGGAAGAACAGAGGGGAATTTCTTAAGAAGAACTGAAGAATGTGATAATAGCAGAGTGAGGGAAAACGAAGAAGAGAGCTAGTTCAGTTTTGGTCCCCTTCTCGCCGCCGCTTTCTTCTTATATCGCCACCGATGGGCCAACATCCCGCCCACGCCCAGCCTCTGGCCCGTGTCCGTGACATTCCTCCCTGGAAATGCGCTTGCCCTAAGCCGATGACATCGACACTCGGTTTCGAAGGTTGAACTTGTAAAGCAAACATTGTTCGTCACGGGATCCCATGAATAACGCGTTGTTACGGAGCGATGTCGATTCCACATCAGGTTGCCTTTTGTGGTAGCGTCGTACGTGCTCTTGAACTTGTCAGGCAACACACTAGATTGGACAACCCGTGCAATTTCTTCAGTTGTGGGCCATATATCCATGAAGTAAACTTTCCTACCATCCTTTCCAACTCCAATGGGCTCTTCATCAAAATCGATGTCAACAGTGCCAGCAAGTGCATACGCAACCACAAGAGGTAGCGAAGCAAGGGAGTTCGCCCGAGTCCAAGGGTGCACTCGACCCTCAATGTTACGGTTGCCCGACAAGACAGCAGCAGCAACAACATCATTTTCTGCTATAGCAGCTGATACAGATTCGTCAAGATCGCCAGAGGTGCCGATGCAAGTGGTACAGCCATACCCGACAAGATGGAATCCTTGCTGGCTCAAATATTCTTGAAGACCACTCTGTTGTAAGTATTTAGTGACAACCTCAGATCCAGGGGCAAGGCTTGTTTCTATCCATGGCTTCACCTCAAGACCCAATTCACAGGCGTTCTTTGCCACAAGGCCAGCAGCAAGCATAACACTTGGATTTGATGTGTTTGCGAAGCTTGTAATTGCTGCTATAACCACACTGCCGTGCTGAATTTCAGCAGGCTGTCCATGAAAGTCAAATTTCACAACTTTATCCTGTTGTTCCTTTGGCACCGCAAAACCCTTGAAACAAACTCTGTTGCCCAGGCAAGCATGCCAATCGGATTTCATTTCCTTCAAAGGGACACGGTCATGAGGCCTCTTCGGGCCCGAAATGCAAGGCTCCACTTCAGTAAGGT
Organism: Guadua angustifolia; assembly: GCA_036346375.1. Taxonomy (NCBI): domain Eukaryota; kingdom Viridiplantae; phylum Streptophyta; class Magnoliopsida; order Poales; family Poaceae; genus Guadua; species Guadua angustifolia. Next base: position 5,364,121 of record CM070505.1, read on the forward strand.
CCAGCTCAAGATATGAAGAGTAAACCCATTCTGTTTGTGGCTCATTGTAGTCTACAATCATCTTGTTAGCTCGCAGATATGCTTACGAGTAAATTGGCCGTCCCTAATTTTTTAATCTTATGCAGGGCATGTGCTGCACTGAACAGTTGCCTTCCGAATGTGTTGAAAGATGGGACATTTAACACCTTCCTTCAGGTACATTTCAGCTCATCACGGCATAAAACAGTTATTGTTGCTTCACTAAAGAAGCTTTACAGTAAAATTTGTACTGCAAGTTTCAATTATATACTGACTCCAGCTTCTTACTACAAACACAGGATGATCATGTAACAAGGCGATGGCTCCAACAATTGCTGCACAACATGACGATTGCAGGCATGGGAGGAGGCCCTCATGCAAACATGGGAGGAGGTCCTCATGCAGGTCTGGATCACATCATGGGGATATGAATGAAGCTGGCTGTAGCAGTTCATCTGTCTAAAGCCTAAACTAGTGCATGTCTTGTAGGTAGCAAAGGGAAAACTTTATGTTGTAGTTTGCCTTTCTAAAGAAAATAGTTTATGCCTTTTTGAGGAAGAAGAGAATATGTATGTACTTTTAGGTACTGCTTGCTGGCCTGTAGTGCTGTAAAAATACAACAAACTGTTGCAGCGTTTCGCAGAGCTGCTCTAAGCTTTTGACAACATTTCAAAGATGAAACAGGGTAAAAACATCACAGGCTTACAAGGCTATACAAGCTTCTCTTCTGAGATTTTGCATGATCTGTTAACAACTATCGACAGCATACTGGAGGGACGATCATTTTGCAAATAATATTGGACTGTATATTTTGTTTCAGCGTAAAGATTTCGTGCAACTTTTGCCATAGAAGTCTGAAAATATCTAGCCCTTTGATCAGAATAGATTTCCAGGAGTACATTGGACGTTACTCAGTAATCAGTATTGGAGAATCGCAGAAAAGTCTTTTGGCCAAGGTTTAACCAGGATGTTGGGTTGGTAACTGTAAATTCAGAATGGACTCCCAGGACATTCCTCTCTTCTCTTCAAATACAGAATGCATTTATAGCCTTTTTTAGGGCTGCAGTTAGACATGGACACTACCAGTGATGTATGCATCTGGGCTAAGCCTCACCTCTTAACCTGAGATCTGAGACAGGGTGACCTTTGATTTGATGGCACCCCAAGGCCATTTTAGTAAGCCAAGTGAAGAACTCAAGCAGCCACCCGAGCCTACTCAAGCACTCAACTAGTCAAGCAACTCTCCGCTCCTGCCTCCGGCAAACAAAACTTCACTAATCAAATCCAAAATTAACTGTTAATTCAATACTCCAACCAAAGCTAAACGAGCAGATGTGCTAATTGCCTAATCGCAATTCGCAGCTCAGGTCGTCGTCCCTTCCGCCACCTCAAGATCCTACCCTTTCCCTTCTATAAACCCGCCTCCTCCCTTCCCTCCCCTTCCCCAGATGAAAAACCCTCTCCTCCTCTCCTCTCCCTTCTTCGAGATCGGCCATGGCGACCGCTGTTGCGTCCCTGGTACGTGCGTGCGTGCGGTTCCGTTCCCTCCGCTTCTCGCGCCGCGCGGTGGTGCTGAGTTTTTTTCTCGCGTTCTGGTGGTTCCTCTGTAGGTGGCTGTCTCGGCGCCGGTCGACTCGGGTCGCGGTGTGAGTTGTTCTGGGATCCAGGTGCGTGTTCTGATTCCATTTGTGTTAAAAGATCGCTCCTTTTGGTGTATCCTTCCTGTAGGAATCTTGTGTGATTTGGTGGGCTCTGGATTGGTAGATAAGTAGAGTAGGTAGATTGGTTCGAACAAGGAGCAGTTTTAAGTATTCGATACCACTGCGAGATTGCGACTTCGTGCTCTTTCGGTGCAGAGATTAGCTATCAGTTGCGCATAGTGGTAGATGCACATTTGGTAATCCAGCGCTTTTGCTTTAGTAGGCTGTGGATCCTGAACTCACAGCATTCTTGAATGGAGCCAACTGTTTGCTAAAATTTTACATTTTGTTATGGTTCAGGGTTGCAACAATCTTAGCTTCAGCAACAAATCATGGATCGGCACCGCATTGACGTGGGAGAGCAAGGCCGCGCGACCGATACATGTGAGCAAGGTTCTTTGCATGTGTTGTAAATCTAGATATTATTTTAATTTCAGATTTGAATATGAGACATAATTCCAAAATAATCAAGCACAACAGATTAGACAAAAGACACCACATATTTCTGAAAAATAGATCCACAGAGAAAAATAGGAGAATCCTTACGATGGGCTTGATGACGAAAAGGAAGAGCGCAAGATAGCGCCGTACGAGAAAGTAGTTGAGCAGATGAAGTAGTCGACGCAGATGAAGTAGTCGATGTCGTGGATCGTCCAATAGCGTGAAGAAGAGCTTCGAGCGGTCGCGTAGTTCTTGCTGCCTGAAACCTTATGCCCTCGCAGGTTCTCGCAGGCAACGGTTCGGAGATCTCGCTTCCTTGCCTCGAGTGCACGCCAGAGGAAGGTCGGATGAAGAACGAAAAGACGAAGACGCAACACAAATCACGATGGATGAACGCGAGTCAAGAGACAAAAGATCCATCGTTGCGCGCTCTCGATTTTATAGCCTTGCACCAAACGGTTAATTTATTGACCGTTAACGACCATTATATGCTACTAACTGCGTCATTGAAATGACGCTTCTATTAGAAAGCCGTCATTATCATGGCTGTTTCAATTCTCAAGAATGACCCCATTAATAGAGAGAAACCAAAATTAAAATGGGTTTAAACGGAAAACACGTTCAATAGTTGCTTGATGACGCTGCGTCTCTTAGCCATGTCTACACTCTCCATATGCCTCATTACAAGGCATGTGGGAGCTCTCCTTTACAATTGGCAACTTTCCTCTTTAATTAGCAATATGGTACTTTTATTTGTAGCTTTGGCATTAGAGATAAATGGGTCACTAGACCTCATTTCTAGCAGCATGTCAGTACAGCAAGCGAGCAAAAGTAAAGTTGTTGTTGCGCCCTCGATTTGGAAGGAGACACCCTATTACTAGACCTCATCCATGTTAACAGATTGAAAGATTGTTTCAGTTATTATCGCTATACTTGTCCATAACAACTTTCGTTATTTACTTAGATGCTTCTGTCAACTTTAGTCATCGTAGAACATTATTGACATTTGACAGTGCTACATAAATGAGCTAGTTGTGCTCATTGTATTTGTAGAATATTATTGAGTAGTGTTGAATCTGTATGTATGACAAGGAGCAGAAGAACAGGAGTGGTGGCAAGATGTATGTTCAGGACAAGTTTGAGGAGTACAGCGATGAAATCTTCAAGCTTTTGGATGGTGGCGCACACATCTACTTCTGCGGTTTGAAAGGAATGATGCCAGGGATTCAGGATACCCTCAAGAAAGTGGCGGAGCAGAGAGGAGAGCTGGGATCAGAAGCTATCACAGCTCAAGAAGAAACTCAAGCAGCCACCCGAGCCTACTCAAGCACTCAACTAGTCAAGCAACTCTCCGCTCCTGCCTCCGGCAAACAAAACTTCACTAATCAAATCCAAAATTAACTGTTAATTCAATACTCCAACCAAAGCTAAACGAGCAGATGTGCTAATTGCCTAATCGCAATTCGCAGCTCAGGTCGTCGTCGTCCCTTCCGTCCGTCACCTCAAGATCCTTTCCTTTCCCTTCTATAAACCCGCCTCCTCTCTTCCCTCCCCTTCCCCAGATGAAAAACCCTCTCCTCCTCTCCTCTCCCTTCTTCGAGATCGGCCATGGCGACCGCTGTTGCGTCCCAGGTACGTACGTGCGTGCGGTTCCGTTCCCTCCGCTTCTCGCGCTGCGCGGTGGTGCTGAGTTTTTTCTCGCGTTCTGGTGGTTCCTCTGTAGGTGGCTGCCTCGGCGCCGGTCGACTCGGGTCGCGGTGTGAGTTGTTCTGGGATCCAGGTGCGTGTTCTGATTCCATTTGTGTTAAAAGATCGCTCCTTTTGGTGTATCCCTTCCTGTAGGAATCTTGTGTGATTTGGTGGGCTCTGGATTGGTAGATAAGTAGAGTAGGTAGATTGGTTCGAACAAGGAGCAGTTTTAAGTATTCGATACCACTGCGAGATTGCGACTTCGTGCTCTTTCGGTGCAGAGATTAGCTATCAGTTGCGCATAGTGGTAGATGCACATTTGGTAATCCAGCGCTTTTGCTTTAGTAGGCTGTGGATCCTGAACTCACAGCATTCTTGAATGGAGCCAACTGTTTGCTAAAATTTTACATTTTGTTATGGTTCAGGGTTGCAACAATCTTAGCTTCAGCAACAAATCATGGATCGGCACCGCATTGACGTGGGAGAGCAAGGCCGCGCGACCGATACATGTGAGCAAGGTTCTTTGCATGTGTTGTAAATCTAGATATTATTTTAATTTCAGATTTGAATATGAGACATAATTCCAAAATAATCAAGCACAACAGATTAGACAAAAGACACCACATATTTCTGAAAAATAGATCCACAGAGAAAAATAGGAGAATCCTTACGATGGGCTTGATGACGAAAAGGAAGCAGCGCAGTAGCGACCGGCCGTAGAGAAAGTAGTTGACGCAGATGAAGTAGTCGACGCAGATGAAGTAGTCGATGTCGTGGATCGTCCAATAGCAGGAAGAAGAGCTCGGCGGTCGCGCAGATTGCGCTGCCCAAACCTTATTACGCCCGTGCGTGTTCTCGCGCCGCAGCGGTTCGGAGATCTCGCTCTCCTTGCCTCGCAAGTGCACGCCGAGAGGAAGGTCGATTGAAGAACGAGTGCGGCCACGAAGACGCAACACAAATCACGCAGTGGATGAGCGAGTGCAAGAGACAAAAGATCCATCTGCGGGCGTCTCCAGATTTTATAGCCTTGCACCGAAGCGGTTAATTTATTGACCGTTCTGACATCCATTATATGCTACTAACTGCAGGTCATTGAAATGACAGTTTCTATTAGAAACTGACGTCATTATCATGGCTGTTTCAATTCTCAGTAAATGACCCCATTAATAATAGAGAGAAACCGAAAATTAAAATGGGTTTAAACTCGGGAAAAACACGCGGTAATTCGCGAAATACGCGCGCGCGTGTGACTTTAGCCATGCTCTACACTCTCCATATGCCTCATTACAAGGCATGGTGGGAGCTCTCCCTTTTAAATTGGCACTCTCCTCTTTTAATTAGCAATATGGTACTTTTATTTGTAGCTTTGGCATTAGAGATAAATGGGTCACTTAGACCTCATTTCTAGCAGCATGTCAGTACAGCAAGCGAGCAAAAGTAAAGTTGTTGTTGCGCCCCTCGATTTGGAAGGAGACACCCCTATTACTAGACCTCATCCATGTTAACAGATTGAAAGATTGTTTCAGTTATTATCGCTATACTTGTCCATAACAACACTTTCGTTATTTACTTAGATGCTTCTGTCAACTTTAGTCATCGTAGAACATTATTGACATTTGACAGTGCTACATAAATGAGCTAGTTGTGCTCATTGTATTTGTAGAATATTATTGAGTAGTGTTGAATCTGTATGTATGACAAGGGAGCAGAAGAACAGGAGTGGTGGCAAGATGTATGTTCAGGACAAGTTTGAGGAGTACAGCGATGAAATCTTCAAGCTTTTGGATGGTGGCGCACACATCTACTTCTGCGGTTTGAAAGGAATGATGCCAGGGATTCAGGATACCCTCAAGAAAGTGGCGGAGCAGAGAGGAGAGAGCTGGGATCAGAAGCTATCACAGCTCAAGAAGAACAAGCAATGGCACGTCGAGGTTTAATTTATGATTGTTGTGCCGCGAGACGATGCCAAGAAGAAGGCATGAGCACATGATCGAATGATTCTTGTGGTGGTGTTAACTTACCAGGGTTTTTTTGGAGAATCATAAAATCACCCATGTAATTCATAGAGAGTATCTGCATCACATGATGCGTGCAACGAAGCATGTAACTTGTTACAATTTCACGACATATTTTGTCTGAAGCTGAATTTAAGCTCCTGTCCTGGCCGTATGTGAATGAAGCGCAATATAATCTTTTTAAAACATGTACTCTTGGAGCAGCCATCGTAGGAACTCTTCAATTCTCAAAAAGTGCAAACCACCTTTTTCTCAGAAGAGCGAGAGCCAAGCCGCCAGCGCCTCTCTCTCTGACCCAACTTTCATCTGCAGACAAAAATGCTCTCATCATTAGCTTGCGTTACTGCTACTGGCCCCGAGCTGTGACTACTAGGTACAGAGGCACGTGATGCTGCGCCCGACAGAAAAATTCAGCTCAAATTTTTCTACAAAAAATACAATTCTGTTTTTCTTGGTGGTGTTTTTTTTTAAATTGACTGGTTAGGAGCCATTGGTGAATTTGCATAACATAATTCCAATCTTTTGTGTCGAAAGAACCGTCGCTCGTGCTGAATTTGCGGAACTACGGGGTCTTTTTTGCAAAATAACTGCCGAAAGGACTTGTTCGCGATCTTGGAATCTTTCGGGTCAAAAGAACCAACATCCGGGACGATTTTGCGGAATTATGGGGTTTTTCTTGCAAAATAGCCGGTGAAAGGATTTGTTTGCAATTTTAGAATTTCTGATGTCCTTTCTGCAAAACACCGGTGGAAGGATCTACTGGTAATTTCAGAAGTCTGGGGTCCTTTTTGCAAAACACCGGTGGAAGGATCTGTTTGCGATTTCAGAATTCTTGAAGGTTTTTTTTGCAAAAAAATGTACCTTGGGCTTGCATGCGCTCAGAATCTTTCGCGTATAATATAGTGACTAGGTTGATCTGCGCACTACGTTGCGCCAGCTGAATTTCGATAGCATGCGCTCGGAAAAATAAAGTTGGAGGACCCGTACGCAAATATACGAAACTATAGGGTTCTTTCTGTAATACATGTTCGCAAAACCACCCACCGGTGAAAAATAGTCTAGAGGAAAAATGGCGAAAAATTATTAGAGATGACAACCTTCTTTTGTCGAGCCTAATACTCTATCGTTCACCGAGTAATAATACATGTTTAAAAAAATATCAGAGATCGAGATGGAAAATCGAGTTGGAGAAAAAGTGTAGAGATAGAGCTGCACGCATATCTCTGGTGATGAAAACACTTTTTCTGGGAAAAACGGAGAACCCAACCGCGAATACAAAAACTAATACATGTTCGCAAAACCACCCACCGGTGGAAAATAGTCTAGAGGAAAAGGACGAAAAATTATTAGAGAGGACAACCTTCTTTTGTCGAGCCTAATACTCTACGCGTTCACCGAGTAATAATACATGTTCGCAAAACTACCCACCGGTAGAAAATAGTCTAGAGGAAAAAGGGTGGAAAATTATTAGAGATGACAACCTTCTTTTGTCGAGCCTAATACTCTACGCGTTCACCGAGTAATAATACATGTTCACAAAACCACCCACCGGTAGAAAATAGTCTAGAGGAAAAAGGGCGGAAAATTATTAGAGATGACAATGTCGAGCCTAATACTCTACGCGTTCACCGAAAGTAATAATACATGTTCACAAAACCACCCATAGGTGAAAAATAGTCTAGAGGAAAAAGGGCGAAAAATTATTAGACAACAAATGTTATAGTCCAGCTATCTCAGAGTACCAATTACAAGCTATTTGAGAAGTTTAGAGGAAGAACAGAGGGAATTTCAGAAGAAGAACTGGAAGAACAGACAATAGCAGGAGTGGAGGGGAAAAACGAAGAAGAGAGCTAGTTCAGGTTTTGGTCCCCTTTCCCCGTCGCTGCTCTTCTCTTCTTATACTGCTCAGCTGATTTGGGCCAACATCCCGGCCCACGTCCAGCCCAAGGCCCGTGTCCGTGACACGGTCGACTCGGGTCGCGGTGTGAGGAGTTCTGGGATCCAGGTGCGTGTTTTGATTCCATTTGTGTTAAAAGATCGCTCCTTTTGGTGTATCCCTTCCTGTAGGAATCTTGTGTGATTTGGTGGGCTCTGGATTGGTAGATAAGTAGAGTAGGTAGATTGGTTCGAACAAGGAGCAGTTTTAAGTATTCGATACCACTGCGAGATTGCGACTTCGTGCTCTTTCGGTGCAGAGATTAGCTATAAGTTGCGCATAGTGGTAGATGCACATTTGGTAATCCGGCGCTTTTGCTTTAGTAGGCTGTGGATCCTGAACTCACAGCATTCTTGAATGGAGCCAACTGTGTGCTAAAATTTTACATTTTGTTATGGTTCAGGGTTGCAACAATCTTAGCTTCAGCAACAAATCATGGATCGGCACCGCATTGACGTGGGAGAGCAAGGCCGCGCGACCGATACATGTGAACAAGGTTCTTTGCATGTCAGTACAGCAAACGAGCAAAAGTAAAGTTGTTGTTGCGCCCCTCGATTTGGAAGGAGACACCCCTATTACTAGACCTCATCCATGTTAACAGATCGAAAGATTGTTTCAGTTATTATCGCTATACTTGTCCATAACAACACTTTCGTTATTTACTTAGATGCTTCTGTCAACTTTAGTCATCGTAGAACATTATTGACATTTGACAGTGCTACATAAATGAGCTAGTTGTGCTCATTGTATTTGTAGAATATTATTGAGTTGTGTTGAATCTGTATGTATGATAAGGCACTAAGTAGGGAGCAGAAGAACAGGAGTGGTGGCAAGATGTATGTTCAGGACAAGTTTGGGAGTACAGCGATGAAATCTTCTAGCTTTTGGATGGTGGCGCGCACATCTACTTCTGCGGTTTGAAAGGAATGATGCCAGGAGAGTGGAGAGAGCTGGGATCAGAAGCTATCACAGCTCAAGAAAGTGGCGGAGCAGAGAGGAGAGAGCTGGGATCAGAAGCTATCACAGCTCAAGAAGAACAAGCAATGGCACGTCGAGGTTTACTTGGATTTGAATGTTACGCTATTTATGATTGTTGTGCCGCGAGACGACGCCAAGAAGAAGGCATGAGCACATGATCGAATGATTCTTGTGGTGGTGTTAACTTACCAAGATTTTTTTGGAGAATCATAAAATCACCCATGTAATTCATAGAGAGCATCTGCATCACATGATGCGTGCAACGAAGCATGTAACTTGTTACAATTTCACGACATATTTTGTCTGAAGCTGAATTTAAGCTCCTGTCCTGGCCGTATGTGAATGAAGCGCGATCTAATCTTTTTAAAACATGTACTCTTGGAGCAGCCATCGTAGGAACTCTTCAATTCTCAAAAAGTGCAAACCACCTTTTTCGTCAGAAGAGCGAGAGCCAAGTCGCCAGCGCCTCTCTCTCTCTCTCTGACCCAACTTTCCTCTGCAGACAAAAATGCTCTCATCATTAGCTTGCGTTGCTGCTACTGGCCCCTGAGAGCTGTGACTATTCACTGGCCACATTGCCAAATGACGAATGCCAATGTTATTAAAATTCAGTTAACGCCACAGTGTCTCATATAGAATCAGTCACATGAGTAGTTATTTGTTTCTTCACCAAACGACACCACCACTGCATTACCTTGTCTCCACATCCAGCAAGAAAATCGATAGTTTTCAACCCCAACGCGATCTCAAATTCGGATCTAATCCGTACTTCTGAGTTCAGATCTATAGATCTGGTGAGGTTGTTAGAGCTGGGACTTCATTTGCATGCGCAACAGACTGCAGCACTAGGTAAAGAGCCAGCTCATCATATTTCAATCACGATGCAAAATATGAAGTAGGACGGTTTCTCTCTTTGTTATCATGCCGCGCATATCGAACCTAAAGCATTGATTGATTGATTGATTGATCGAAGGTCCAAAACATCTGCAACCCATCTCCCCTACAGTAAGTAATGCTAAGGGCCTGCTTGTTTGTGACTAACTCCATCATAATTAACTTTAGGCAAATGTGATTTATCATACTTTTTATGATAATAAAGTTCATCACAAGCATGACAAAACAATAATTCTATAACGCGTGAGACACGAGGATAAAAAATATAGCAAATTATTCTTATAACAATAAATCAAACACTCAACTAAAAATACACAGCACACTTGTAAGGCTGAACCTAACTAAGGTCGGCTTCCAATCAAACTAAACATGATGCTGGTCACAGCCAATCAATCCCGGCGACCTTTCGGAATGGCAGGTGGGGCCCGGGTTCTGCTGGTTGGGCCCACTCCGACGTCCGCATGCTGCCCGGCTGCCTTGGCCGCTTCCACAACCGATGACCACCATTAGCTCGCCTACTCTGTGGGTCCGAGAGGAGTGAGGGATATGGTGCAGTGGCCATGGATACTGTATCTTAAATAGTTTTAATAATTTTGAATCGTCGGATCGAACGCAGATAGATCGAATAAAAAATAATTTTGATAAATAATATTTACTACAGTGTTATAAACAGCATTTTTATATAGTGAAAAAATCTGTAGTCTTTTTTTTTTAACATTGGATGTCTATTTTGAATCGGATGGTTGCAGTCGGGACTGCACGTGATCTGCGTCGCCGCCGCCAGTTGGTCAGCGATCCACGCGCGCCCTGATCGTTCGTCTTAACTACTCCCCAGCTTGCTTGTTTCGCTTGGCTGCTGCTTCTGATGCTTCCCTCCACTATTTACCGGCACGCCTCTCGCGGTCGCTGTCCCTCTCGAGTATTACTCCACTTCACTCCCTTCCTTCCCGGTCGCTGTCTCCTCTTCTTCCTCCTCCTCTAATCTTGTACTAATCGTGTCTCCTGTACGGGCGATTAGTTAGTTAGTACCAGCTGTTACCACCTACACCTGTGGTAGCTGTAAACCCTAAGGCTGACCCGACTCTTTTGGAAGAGCTGGAGACGCGCGCCTGTCCTGGAGTGGCGGGAACAAGCAAGCTGCGCGGGGCGGCCGCCGCCACTGGCCATGGAGGCGATCCGGCCCGTAAGCCATTCGGATCCCTTCCATCTCTTGATTCTGTTCTCACCCCAATACATGTCGATAGCTGTTGTCTTTCGTTTTTTTCCCCTTGTTGGTTTGATCGATTGGAACCGGCTTTTTTTTTTAACCCATCCGCGTGGTTTTGCTCTGCTGAGTTGTTGGTTATGGAATCAATCATTCAGTCGTGCCTGGCAGTTCTTGCGGTTGGCTCGGCGCTGTAGCACGTTTTCTGCGATAATTTCGTGTCCTGTGGCATCGACTTCTTGATTTGATCTGCCTCGATTTTTTCTTTTTTATATGTGTCCAGTGGTAAGCAATTAATTCGAGTTTTCACTAGAACGGCGCTGGTAATCTGTCAGTCCTTCACTGGTACTCATTGTTCACAGTAGTGCAGTACTACAGTACACATATGATGGTATGAAACCAGATGATTCCTTCTGTTTATTGGTTTCATTTCCAGTGAGCCTGATTGTTTGTACATATTTTGATTCCGATCAAGTTTGAAATCTGTCCTGTGTTGAAGTATTCATTTTCAAGATTGGCGTCACTTGCAGATGTTGAGTGATAGAATGAACCCGCTGCTCAACAGATCAACCTTTCCAGCCGGTAGTATTGGGCAACCTCAGGCTCATGCCGACGACGGTGCTGGTTTGTACAATGGATCTTTCCTTGACACCAGGCCTTGCACTGGCAAGCTCAGCAGCGGCTCGATAACATCTGAAGATTCACCAGCACTGACGCCGAGGTTGTTGTCCTTCAAGTCCAGCTCCAGCCCCGAGAGCTACTTTGAAGGGTATGGAAGAAGAGCGCTGTCACGATCAAATCGCCACATTTCCTCCGCGACCACGCAGATGAGCTACGCTGAGTGCTTAGATTTGATGAAACTGGAAGTCGACACGCAGCTTGATAAGCTCAAGGGGGGTGTAACAGGTTTGGAAAACTACGCTTTGCCAGATAATGGTTATGTAATTGGTACACACCTGGGAATGTCTCTTGATGTGATGCTGATTGAGATAGATGAAAGGTTCAATGCCTTGAAGTTACTGCTGGCCGTCGTATTTCGGCAAGCTAGGGAGATGCTTGGCCTTGTCAACCCGTCGGTTTCTGATCTCCAATGGGAGCATGAGTTGCAATTGGAGGTCATGAACATTACAATCGGAGAATGCATTACTGGCCTGCAAGAGGAGCTGGAGAGGAAGCTGTATGAGCAAATTTCTATCACAAACACCATGAGTAAGAATTGGCAGGAAGCAATAGCTCAATTTGCCGCCATGCGTGAAGACCTTGGTGCTCTTTCTAAGCTGTTATTGCCTTCAGGACCAGAGTCACATATTTCTCACAGTAAGCATGAAAGTTCAGGCAACAGGAGTAATAGATGGAAATACAATTTCTTTGGAAAGAAAAACAAGGAGGATCATTCTCCATCTCACACTGAGGAGAATAAGAGTTTCAGAAAACAAAAGTCTATAGTTATATCAGAAAAATCTGATTTCCGCCATCTGAATGGTGTGACCAAGGAAGAAATAATAAGCTATTTTAAGTCCGAGATGAGCAAATTGAAGAGGATGCATGAATTGGCCTTGCAAGAGAAGACAGAAGAGCTCTTCAAATTCAAACGCGAGAAGGTATCACTTGCTCTTAAGAATGATGTGGAATTTGAACCTTTACGAAAGAAAATTCCAGAGATCATTTCGAGAATGGACCAGATCATTTCCAAGAATATTAAGATACCTGCACTTTGCATGACTTACGATGAACTCAATGAAAGGTGCAGAGTGGCAGGTAGAATTGATTCTTTATACTATGAAAATCAGCATCTTAGAGGTTTGCATGAAGATAATATGAAGCATGTTAAGGAATTATCATCTCAGTTATCTGAAGCCAGTAGAGAAATGTCCCTTCAACTGTTGTCAGAAGAAGAGCTCTTGAGACAAATTGAGAAAATTAAAGAAGAGTATGAGGACCTCCGAACTGAAGGCGATGTTAGAGATGAACTGTACCACACTGTTACAACAAATTTAATTGATGATTCTATGAACAACATGCATAATGCTGCACTGAATTTTGATGCAAAACTGTCTTCACTTGAAGTTGTGATCTCTGAAAAGGAGAAGGCATTGTGTATATCGAATGAAGAAAATCGAAAGTTAAAGGAGAAGTTAACAGAGCTAGAGAAAGAGTGTCTGATCCAAGATCACCAGGAAGATCCAGAAATCATCAAACAAGAGAGTACAGAAACAGTACTGCGTGACATCGAGGTGGAGCCTCACACATCACCAAGAAGATCACATGAGACTTCCAAGCAATATCTGCAGTATGATGAACTTATCAAACTGAACTCAAGTTTAGAAATTGCCTCAGCTGCCTTGAAGGAAGTTGAAAAGAAAAATATGGATTGTAACGGTATTCTTACTAAAAATGAGCAAGAAAAGCAACTGGAGGGCATTTTGTTATCTATTATGAAGTTGTCAAAGGAATTTGTGTGTATTGAGCAAAAATTGTCAATGGACAGAACCGAAAACAGGTTAGTCCATCTTCCTTTTTGAATTACAAATCCAGTGTTTCACCTCTCACGTATTTAACATTTTTTTTCTTTTCCTTTTTCATGAAAATACGTTTCATATATTTTGTAAGATTGATTTAAAAGTCTGTATGCCATATCTTGTAAATACTGCAGATTGACTATTATCTGATCCTAGCAGGACTGCAACTTCTGGCATATATATTTTTTGTAATACACTCCATTATAACTTGTTGCGATTATTATTGGTTTCAGGTCAGAGGATTTGAGTGATCATTGCAATCACATGGTCAGACAAGCTGTTGTACTAACAAAAATAGGCCTCTGGTACAAACAAATGCTTGAAACAAGGCGTTCTGAGCTCCAAAAGGCTGAAGCTAAGGTATTCCTTTGTTGATTTTGTCAAACAGGATATGTTTTACTCTAGCACATGTAGTCAGAGAGTTTCTTCTCGACATGTCATAAATACATGCATACAGCCCTTAAGGCGCATTTAATCAAAATCCCTTGCGTCCTATCCTCACCCAGCAACTCCTTTTAGTGTCAGCGTTGGTCCCACCTTAGATTTTTTCCTTTACACCGATGAAAGGTTCATTTATATTAAGTAAACTTTTATTTGACGGCAATAACATGTGAAATATGTCTTACATGATTCAGGTTGTCATTTTGGGTGACAAGGTTAATGCACATTTAAGCCTTCTTCAAAAGATACATGTAACTCTTGATCACTACTCTCCTACATTGCAGCAATATCCTGGGGTAAGTATCGCATGTCAATGTCATAAATGCTGGTCGTTATTTACCTAAGTTGCCTCTTGGGGTGCGTAACCCTTTGATGACATGTAGAAATTTTGACACTCCTAGGAGTTGTCTGTAATAGTTGGAAATAGTATACATGCTTCCATCCATGCATCTTGCAATGATTTGCTTGATAGTCAGAACAGCTGAATTAAATTTTAATATGTGTGCTCCGTATGCAGTTGCTAGATGCTTTCTTGAAGACGTGCAAGCTTGTTGCAGGTTTGCGAAGTAAACAGAATGAAAATGATACAGCATAAATGAGGGCAGCTAGGTTGGAGAACCTTTTTACTAAATAGATGTTTGTAGTCACAGGTAGCACAAACTTCATACCTGGTAGCACTGCAGCCTTGGCAATCGGTAACATTTCTTTTGAACAACCATTACAAAACTGTCTTGTCATTTTTGCAGTTTTACATCCCGATTTTAAACTATGCAAATCTTTCATACCATGTTCCATCTCGTTTCATGCCAGAATTCCATAAGTAATACATTAAGTTGTATTGGCTGGTGTTGACTATTGAATGACCTTGGCATTATACAAATTATGCAGGCTTTAAATTTACTTGAGACTGGCTTAGGACTCAGGAGGTGCTAGGTAGGTACAGCTGAATGTCCGGGCTCATGTGCTTAATCATGCGACTCCAGTTGTAGATCAAGTGGAGGATTCCTTTACACTGAGTTTTGATGTCCTTATTAGTATGTCTGTACAGTGTATATTTCGAAGTAGTTGAACTGGCACCTAACTACTGATCTGCATATACCTAGATGGTCTATTATACTCATATACTGTACATATATATAAGAAAATACATTCTAGAGTAACTCATGTAACGGAGAGTATGTACCAATGGTATATGAGTATAATAGACTATCTAGGTGGTATGTACGCTTTTCCAGATATGGTATGTATATTTTTTTTAGACATTCTCCTTTTTATGTGTGAATATAAAGGTATTTGTGAAATGCGCTAAAAACAATGGACTCCTTTGCAACTTTTTTATCTTATAATTATTGTATGTCTACCCAAAGCAATAAAAGAGTATTTCAAGTTCATTTGGGTGGTATATCAGATTATCAGTGGTGGGAGTAACTACACCAAGAGTAGATATATACAGGTCCAAATAAGTGAAGTTTTCATTTTTTTTTCTCCCTAACACACTTTTTTGGTAAATCTGGTTCTCTACCGAATAAATTTGCAGCAACAACCACCTCCTTGACCGTGAAATGCGCTGTAGGCGACTCATGTCACTTGCCACGCAGCATGAACTCGGCAGTAGGGACCTACCAAGCTACCTGAGATTAGTTGGCAAGTACCGAGCTTACACTGCACAGTAGTGGCTTAATTATCTATTTAATTAAGTAAAGTCATTTAATTAGTGACTTAATTAAGTGATTAAAGTGATTAATTAAGTGGCTAATCAAGGTGCTCGACAGGAAAACTTGCGCTCTCCTGTATATATATAGAGAGAGAGAAAAGACGTTTGGTCAGAATCGCATCCTGTACAGAATAATGATCAGTGACTGACCTGCAATGTACATATATCACATCCTTGTTGAGTCATCGGGTAGAGGCAATAGCGATTCCTGTTTGCCAGTTGTCTTAAGTCTGCGAAAGACTGCTCTTACACCAGCAATATGACATCATATTGTAAGCGTCCACTATTTCGAGTGAGAGTTAGATCCTATTTAGAACAGCTTCAGCTTTGACTGCTTTGACTTCTTTTCTCTTAAAGCCAAAAAATGTTTGAAACAGCTAGCTTCTTTGCATTAGAAAGCTAAAAGTGAACAATCTATTTGTACTAAGAGAAGCTAAAAATGAAAACTAGTCTGAAGTATTTTTCTACAGCTTTGATGAGTTGATATTCTGACTTTGTCATTAAAGTTAGAGAAAATCTCTTCAGTCCAGCTATTTAGCCATACAGCCCTTCAACCATGTAACTCAATCAAAACCTACTTTTTACTTTCTAGAAAAACAGCAACATGCCAAACAGGGCCATAGGCTTATTCTCGTCCTATTTTCTTCTGTCAGACTCCTAGACTGCCAAGGGTAACAACTAACAAGCTGGGAAATTTTGATACGCCAGAGGAATTCCTGTCTACGAGTCTTTTGTCCATTTGGTTCGATGTTGTAGGCCCATATTAATGTTGTGCGAACATTATGAAACACGTTGAAATTTGATATTTGCGCTAGGGGGATATATGCTTTTCTATGGTACAAGTAATACAATGTCTTCCCAAACCACATGACATCGTTTGTACTTCCGGATTGGTGAACATCGTTGATAACAAAACTGTATACTTGCACCAGTGCAATCTAACATGATGAATGGTAAAACTGAGAACAGATTTTAAGTTATCGATGCACGAAGTAGACAAAACATGAAAACCCACAGGAGGTTGACCGTGCTTTGATCAGTTAATTAAGACAGCATGCTCTATAAGTGATTTCACTGGCTACAAGGTTGTCACAGCTTGCATCCTCTCATCTTGAGATGCACAATTACCGCAATACACTTCTGGTTTTTGTGTGAGTGACAGACTCAATGAGCCGGTACATCCATCGGTCAAGCATTCCTGTATTACGTAAGACAGAGAAGTTGGTATCAGTTTGATGAGGGGTAATGAACCTGTAAAAACAATGAATTGTTGTTTCTTATTTTAATTTATATAATCCTGCATGCAACTGAGATTATCATACGAAACTGTCGGTACTGAAATCTATCCCTAACACCAGCATACGATAAAACACAATACTGTAGGCTGGAGGCAAACCTGTCATTGCAAATGTACCCCCAAGAACTGCACATAGGCGAGTCATGAAATGTAGGAAGTTCCGTCTTTCTTCTTTGATGGTGACTGTGATTGGTGAGAGATCATACAAGAAGTAAACAGCTGCAGAAGGAAAACAGATTAGTCCTGAAAAGAAATGGAACACGCCATACTTCGAGAGGGAGGGAGAGTTACCTGGCCATGACCTATCAGCTGGGCGAATGGGAACAAAATACTCTGTGACAGAAAACTGATTCGTTGGCAATACTTGCTTTGAGAGGTATTTGTACTCGGTTGGAACAATCTGCATACCAATTTGAATAACAGATGAAAACACTTTCTCGGGAATTAGCAACTAATTGAAGAGTAAAATAAAGTGGTAAATTTCCATCTTGTCCGCAGGTGGTCTGATGTACAGATCAGACCCACTCAACCAGGAAAAGGGCAAAAAAGGACACTTTTCCTTTTGGCTCATTGATGACTTTGTAGTTTGTATTATACTGTGGATATTTGTACAGTTTTATTTCATGATCACATTCTCTTCAATAGGAACCTTCTCTGCTGTTTTCCATAAATGTTGCAACCAAGGATAGAAATCCTGGCGCCCCCTCCGAGATTCATAATCCCAGCAGAATAAAAAAAATCGGAAAAAATTAAATTGCTATAGTAATTTTGAAATTTTCAACGAATTTCACCGAGATTTCAGGTTTTCATGCCGGATTTGAAATGGAGCAACTTCGGCGCTGTAGCTCGGATGGTAAAGTGCCAGCTTAGCAAGCGAAAGGTCCATGGTTCGATTCCGGCCGAACGCAATCATTTTTGGACCATTAATCATTCACAGCTTATATAGAAGCGTTACGCTAATAAGCCAACTAGTGGTTGCAGCTCAGACGGTAAACATCTCGGTTACAAGGCAGGAGGTCTTTGGTTAGATTCCATTCTCAGATGCATTTTTTCTCAGCTTCCAAAATTATAAAAAAAAAGAGTGTTGAGACCAGAATGCGAACACCCGACCTCATGTATCTAAGCTGGCGTCGTAGACCACCCAACCAGCATGCATTTCTTGCTCTACAAGAGGTACACTAGTTTTTATAGCATTTTCAACGGCTTACAAAATTGGAAAAAAGTGTTTATATCAGGACAGTGGCACCATCACAATTCATCATCTAAAAATTTTATGAAAACATTAATGATGCATCAGGACCATTCATAAAAACTTTCAAAATTTTCTAATGCGGTTTGAACCATTTTCCATTCGGTTGAAATTTGTCGGTGAGCCTTCAATAGCACTGTTCGAATTTTTGAAAATTCCTCAAGCATGATCATCATCTGAAATTTTATGAGAATATTATGGATGTGTTGAGACCATCCACAAAAATTTTCAAAAGTTTCAAACGTGGTTTGCACCATTTTCCATTCGGTTGAAATTTGCTAGTCAACATTTTATCAGGACAATAGCACTGTCAGAAGTTTTAAAAATTCCTCAAGGTTGATCACCATCTGATATTTTTATGGGAACATTAGTAATGTGTTAGGACCATCCACAAAAAATTTATAAAAAAAATTTGACGTTGTTTGAGCCATTTTTCATTCAATTGAAATTTGCCCAGATTTCGGCAATTTTAGACAAAATTTCGGATTTTTGGCCGAAATTTAGGAAATCTCGGTCCAAAAAAATCTGGATTTGAATTTTGCCCGGATTTCATCCGAAATAACGACATTTTGCCAAAATTTCGGATTTCGGAGGGTGACGAGATGCGAACCGAAAACAAAATTTAGAACCTTGGTTGCAACTTTCACGCTGCTGAATGGCTACTCACCTTGATATAGTATTTGAAGGTTCCACTTGTGTCATGGAGTATCCTTGTAGTACCATCCAGTGGATTATGAATTCCAGGATATTTCGGACCAAAGGACAGGTCATGGATAACATGACTGATGTTAACATGGCTTGACCCTACAAAAATCTGCATACGATAATATATGGGAAATGTTCAGTTGGAAGCTGCAGTTGAAAAGTGCACTAACAGTGCCAATGAAAGCATACATCACTTGTATATAGACGACACAAAGCACTCTCTGCAATAAGAGTTAAAGAAAAGCAAACAAAGTCACCTTGTCTACATTTGAGGATCAAATTGAACAAAAACAATGATTTGTTTCATTTAAAAGAAACTACTTACAGTAAGAGAGCTAACAGACCACACAGGACAAATTGATTATAATTTGTAAAAATGGCTATGTGCAGGCTGCAGCATACAGTCAAACATCAAGAAAAAACAGGTTATTTTTGTTTATATAAGGCAATTCATATTGTGTTTTCAGATAGGCAGTAAAGCTACTAAAACACTGTGCAGACATAAGGACATGCCAATGAAAGAGCCTTGGACGATATCATGGTCAATATAAGCTGATAAGTAGTATCATGTGATGGCTAGTGTAGGCAGATACTTAGCTATGGACCCATTTTGCTTTTTTTGTTCCAATCCCAGCCATGTCCGGTGTGCCTGAAACTGGAAGGTTTTCAATTGTTTTCTGCCCAACTCTTCCTTCTTTTTTCTCCTCTCATCATTCTTAAGTTCTTTTGTTTCCCTCATCTCTCATAATCACTGGTACCAGTGGCATGTGCTTACCTTAAAAAAGCACTGTAAATCCTGATTCCGGCCAGTTTTGCAAATATTGGTCCAAGGTGAGATTAACAGGCAGTAGGGAACCAGCCGGTTTCAGTGGTTTTCACTGGGATTTCGAACCCTATACTTAGCCACTTGGGAACAGGTTCTGTCAAAAACTTAAAATGATACCTCATGAAGAAAACATAAGTTAATTGTCTCTACTTTTCGCATTAGAAGTTAGCCGTTTTTCCAGAAGATTAGCTTTTATCCTAGGAATCTTATAGTTAAATAAAGTACACTTCACAGTAAAAGATATACAACAGAAGAATAGAAGTGAAGTATCTGCGTTTTTAGATGAATAACCTTCTCAGCAACAAAAATGTTTAAACCATGCACTGATATATGGAAGTTGCCTGCGACCCTCTGCACATCTAGAACCCCATACACCTGTAAAAATTGAAGGCACGGTTTCATTACAAGCAACACAAAATATGCCAGATGAGTGATGATCACAGAACTAAATATCATAAAATGAACCAGTACCAGTAGATGAATAACTTACTCGACATCCTTCACCATTTTCCAGTGCTTGTTTGACACTCTTAACCATTTTATCTGCATCTTCATTAAAGGTGTGCTCATGCTTCCGTTCATCATGATGCTCATGGCTATGGTCTGTTTTAAACTTTTAACGCATGAGTGTATTACAGACAGAAATCCTAAGGTCCAAGACATTCTTAAAGTCAGCCCCATTTTCCAGGGGAAAAAAAGCAATCCAACAAAAACAATTAGCTATGGATATTTTATCGTGAAAATCTAGATTGAACAAATAAGTAGGACGATCATCTGCAACTATTAAATAAGTCTCACTTTACAGTTCACACTGTCCAATCACCTGAAACTATGCCTGATGCCTAATTTTACCAATGTTAACCTTTCATTTAAGACAGTTTTTAACAAACGAAGCAAGCTCAATAGCTCATTGTTGCAACCATTTCTCTATTCGTTGGTGCATCTTTCCAGTGCATGGTCAAGTATACTACCTAATAAACAACTACAAGCTTAAAGTCGGACGACTAGTTGCGACTAGTCGACAAGTCGGTCCAGCGGACCTAGTCGCTGCGCTCGACTCAACTAGCAAAGCTAGTCGGCCGACTAGCCGGCGGCTAGCCGCGACTAGTCGGAGATTGGTAGTCGCCCGACTGGGCCAGACAGGGCACTTAAAGCCCATGTTCAGTAGATATGAAGCAGGCAAAACCACAGAAGGAAGTGTGAAAACCCTAGAGCCTTGGTCCGCCTGGGAGGCCAGTCGCCGCCGCCGCCTGGAGGGACCCCAGCCGCCGGCTTCGCCGCCCGGAGGTAGCCCAGTAGCCGCCGCTGCCGCCTCAAACCCTAGAGGGAGCAGTGCCGCCTCGTGGAGGGAGCAGCCGTCGACGCGTTGAGGGAGCAGAGTCGCCGCCTCCTGGAGGGAGCACAGCTGTCGCCGCCGCTGGAGCTTCACCGCCAAACGCCGCCACACAGGTATTCTTCCGCTCTCACGCTGTGCTCCGTCTCCCTCTCCCGCTCTGCTTTGTCCCGCCGCACTCCGGCTCCTACAGCGCCATGCCGCCATGCTCTGCTGCTGCTGCCTGCTTCAACTCTCCCGCCGTGCTTTGCTCTGTTGTCTCCCTCTCCGCGTGCTTTGCTCATTGTCTCCCTCTCCCATTGTCTTTCTTCTGCTGCTGCTTTGCTTTGCTCGCTCTCTTCTGCCGCTCTTTGCTTTGCTTTCATTGCTATCGCCGCTTCGACTGACCAATGCTCTATTGCTTTGCTAGTTGGTACAAATGGCAGCAGCCGATGACCAAGTCTCTCAACAAATGGTAGCAGCGGCTGAGCAATATGATCCATCTAAGGATCCCTAGCGGAGGCCATCTAAGTCAAAGGATCCAGCTTGGAAGTACGCCTTCTGGCCTATTTTAGAGAAGAAGGACCTCCTCCAATGTATGTTGTGCAGCAAGCAAGTCTATGCCGGAGTGGCAAGAATGAAGCGACACCTTGGTGAGGGTTTCAGTGATGTAGAGAAGTGTCCCAAAGCTACAACGGAAATCAGAAAAGAGATGCATGACTTCTTGAAGAGCAATTCAAGGAAGTTCAAAGCCATGGAGCTAGATCTTGATGAAGGGGGTGGGGGTGAAACAGAAGGTGGAGCCGAATGTGAGACCGTGCAACAAGGAGGAAGTTCCAAGGGATCATCATCTTTAAAAAGGAAGGAAGTAGTGCCTTCTTTTCAAGTTTCCGGTTTGCCCACTAAGAAGCCAATTGTTGACATGATTCGAAAGATGCCAAAAGAGGTTGTTTTGGAGAGGCATAACTCAAGCACTTCTCAACCTACACTTGAGCATTGCATTAAAAGGACAAAGGAGCAAAAACAAATTGTGGATGATCATGTAGCTAGCTTCCTATATGAGAATTGCATACCACTCAATGTTATCAATTCAAGAAGCTGGGAGGTTCTACTTGAGTCCATAGGGCAGTATGGTCCCGGGTATAGATCACCTACCTACCATGAGGTGAGGGTGCCATTGCTAGAGAGGGCAAAGTCCATGACAGATGAATTGAAGGACAAGCATAAGTTGGCATGGCAAGAGTATGGATGCACACTCATGTCAGATGGGTGGACTGATATGAAAGGGCGACACTTGATAAATTATCTTGTGAATAGTCCTTCTGGTACCTTCTTCTTGGGGTCATCGAATGTTTCTTCAGAATCGCTTAATGCAAAATTGGTCGCAAAGTTGTTGGAGGAGCAGATTGATGCCATTGGGAAGGAATTTGTGGTTCAAGTTGTCACGGACAATGGATCCAATTACAAGGCAGCAGGCAGGATGCTTATGGATAGGATTCCTACCTTGTTTTGGACGCCTTGTGCTGCCCACTGCTTGGATTTGATGCTAGAGGACATTGGGAAGATAAATGAGTTTAGTAGTTGCATTGCTAAAGGAAAAAGGATCACAAGGTTTATCTATGGGCATGGAAGGATTCTTGACTTGATGAGGAGCAAGACAGATGGTAGAGATCTTGTGAGGCCCGCAGCCACTCGTTTTGCAACATCCTTCCTTACATTGGCAAGCATGTGGAAGCAGCGGCAAGGGTTGAAAGCTCTCTTTGTTAGTGATGAATGGTGTAAGAGCAAATTGAAGAGCACGGAAGTAGGAAAGGCATGCGAAAAATATGTGTTGTCTGTGCCCTTTTGGCAAGCAGTGGAGAATTGCATGAGAGCTTCGCAACCTCTTCTTATTGTGCTAAGGATTGCTGATGGTGATGAGAGACCGGCAATGCCTGAAATATGGGCAGCCATGGACCTTGCAAAGAAAAACATAAAGGAAGCTTTGCAACATAAGGAAGGCTTAATGAATGAAGTGCTTGGCATTGTTGACAAGAGGTGGGACAGTCAAATGGAACAAAATCTTTATGGGGCAGCACTATTTTTGAATCCAAATAAGTTCTTTCACATTAGAGAGACCAATAGAAGACTTGCTACAAGGCTCCGCTCCATGTTTAATGATGTGCTATGGAAGATGGAGGCCGATGAAGATGAACAAGCCAAGATAAGCAAGCAAGCTGATGATTATGAGAGGACAGAAGGTGATTGCTTCACCAAGAAAATGACAATCAAAGATAGAGACAACAAGAGTCCTTGTAAGTTTGATCTTTGAAGCTTATTAGGTTCTTTCTATCTTGTAATCTGCTATTTTTAAAATTGTGATTTGCTGATTTTTGTTGTAGTGCTTTGGTGGAGTGCATATGGCGGCCTTGCTTATGAGCTTCAATGTCTAGCAAAGAGAATCGTTGGCCTTTGTTGTTCGTCGTCCGGATGTGAGCGCAATTGGAGCACATTCTCTCATGTAAGTAGCTCACACTTGTAAGTAACACATGCAAGTTGATTGGAGTTGCATTTGACATGCTTTTCCATATTTGTGTGTGCAGATTCATACAAAAAAGCGAAACCGTCTAGAACACAATAGATTGAGCAAATTGGTGTATGTTTCATACAATCGAAGAATGGCAAATAGGTTTCAAAAGCTACGCGAGGAAGGCTCCAAAGGGAAGAGGGCTAACCCACTTATCCTAGAAGAATTTCAATGGGATAATGAATGGGTTGACATCAATGCCGAACCGGTTCATGAAGGTGCTACTAGCGATGAAGTACTAACTTGGGCACAAGTTGATGAAGCCGCTGGTGCTACTAATGGTCTAAGAGGTCGCAATTTGCCAAGGCAAGCTCATGGTGATGGTGCTTCCAAAGACAAGATCCTTAGTTATCAGCGACGACAAAAGAGAAGGAATGAAGCATTGGAGAAGGACATCATTGACACCACTATAGATGAGGTTGCGGATAACGACGACATGGACAGCGGAGATGATGATAATGAGGATTCTAGTGCAGGAGGAGGAAGTCATGAATTTCAATTGGATGATGATTTGGATGTTTAAGTTGCTTTTTGCTATGTTGGACATGTACAAGAATCTCCAGATTCTAATTGCTATTTTGTAATGATGAACATGTCATCTAGATTGTTGAACTTGCTTATTAAGTTATTATTGCACTTATTAGTCACTTAGCAACTTATTTACTTCATATTTTACTTACTGTTCTAATTGGAAAACTTGATGCAATAATTTTAATTCGCTGTCCAACACTGACCAATTCATTTCCTCATCATTTCCAGGGTTTTGTTGCAAGGGGGGATGCAGGAATTCACAAACAAGCAACAATTGCTGCACTACTCCAGCTTCTTCATCTTCTCCACCCCTATGTCCTCTCTTTTTGGTATGCAGTATGTTGGTATATTTAAAGAAAATTATAAAGTATAATCATCGACTTGTATCGACTAGTCTAACCTAGTCACGACTAGTCTACAAGTAGGTACCCTAGCGACTCGACTCGACTTTGCGACTCGCAAACCTTGCAAGCTATATGTGGATGTTGAGCTACCACATGCAAGCAAAGAGACACACTACTTACTGAGAAATACTGTCTATATGTTTGAACTTATTCCAGCATACGGTCTTGATGAAACATTCAAACTAAAGTATATTGCCTTATCAAATGAAACATTCTAACTAAAGTATATAGCCTTATCAAATGAAACATTCTAACCAAAACATGTGGTAAATCAAATGGAACATTCTAGCTATAAAGCATATTGGTCCATCAATTTATTTAATGTTGCTGTCTTGAGGTTTTTCCATGAAAATCAGGAGTGAGAATACATGCTTCCCTTTCAATATAAATTAAATAATTTTTTGAATGAAAGTTATAACAGCAAATAAACATTACTAGCAAGCTGCGTTTTTTCTACAGCGTGCAAAACAAGATAAGTATATGCATACTGTGTATTGAAACGAGTTCTTTCGTATGACAATTCACAGCTACAAATGGTTTTCTTTTCAGGGAGGAAGCAGGGTATACCATGATTGTGATCCCCATGTTCCTTTTCAACAAGATCAGACAAGTATTCAGTACCAATGATATGGCCATACTTATCCAAGCGAAGCTGCATTATGCAGAAAAAGGAAGACGGAATGTATTAGATATGAGAGCCAGAATAGTGAAAATGCATCATTTTGACAAACTACAGTACAGCTTTTGTTGAGAAAATACTAAGTTTTCTGGAAATATGAAGAATATTGTTTGCACTAGAGCAAGACATGAACCACAGCTAAGAGTGCATGTTCTCTGCAACTTACACTAATCTAACATATTAACAGGTAAGCATAATCTAGAATATTGGCCCGCTTCAATTCTGGTAAAAATGTGCATTTATCCATACTTAAGGGAGGCAATGTTTCTCCGTCAGAAACAATGGAGATAGTTAGCGCAGCTAATGTATTAATATATTAGAACATACACGAAAGTAATGTTAGCGCAGCTAATGTATTAATATATTAGAACATACACGAAAGTAATATACTTTTGACATCAGATGGTACCTTCCAAATATTTGTATGTAAATCAACTTCATGTTTGCCGGACATGTCAATTGCATCCACACTCAAAACTAAATAACAAAAGCCAGCGAAACATATATCAAAAACACGAAACACTTTATGCAAATGAATGTCCAAATGGAACATTATATCAAACTGGTACCGAGTGCATAACAAACAATAACTGACCTTCACATGGTAAAGATGGAAATGACATATTTATATGAATTGGCAAAGTTTCTCCTCGTTTCAGATCCACTGACATCTGCAAACAGAATCAATTAGTGAAGAGCTCATGATTTAAAAAGAAAAACAAAATTTGAGAAGAGTTAACTATATTTATAGGATTAATTGATAAAATGCCTTCACTTACATGTGTCATTGATAAAATGCCCTATGATGTCTCACTGACATGTGTGTGGATCTTGGGGCCACATATCAGTAAGACAAACGGAGCATTTTATCAATTGTACCAAGTAAAATGGGGTATATGATCAATTCCCACGTATTTATATTGGCAAGGATCAGTGGATCACAAGAAGGGAAAGAAAAACCACCACATCCAAATGGGTTTGCCATGATCATGTATACAAAAACTAGCAGAGATTTACAACAATCAGAGGACACATGATTTTTTTATTTAATGTAACTGAATAATAATTCTTATTTCATTTTCATAGACATGCTTTTGTCATCATGCAAATTCCTTGGTCATATTTGTTTTGTATGTTCTACTAAATAAACTAAAACAGCAGAAATGCCTGTCACCTACAGACATATTCCCAACACAAACTAAAAATCATAAAAGTTGTTTTAAGTGGAAGAACAAACATAACTGACATGGATATTTAGTAAAGTTGCACATGCTAGTCATACAAGAAAAGGCAGCAAGAACCAATCATATTCATACCTGATGTACAGTGTAGGTGGTAAGATAAAACTTCAGCTCATGCACAAACAGTGTAACCATTATAATTAGCCCGAAAATTGTCACTGTCAGTGTACCAATGACGGCACAAATTAAACACACATCTCCAAATTAAATATAAGCATCCAGTGGAGATCACGAAACAATAAGATATCCATACCGATAGCACCAGAGTAAGTCTTCTTCAACAAGTGCTCTTCGGCATGCGGAAATGCATTGAAGTTCCTCAAAGATGGTATCCTCCCCATCTTTCTGCTGCCACAAAACACATCAACCTCGTCAGATAACTACAACGCATGGGCTTAGTGTTGTACAAAATCAGGCCAAAATCTCTCTAGCATTTGACGCATATTCTCCATAAACAAACCCTCTCGAAACAACAATTCTTCAAATATTCCCTCATGAACAACAGACCACGACAAATTGTCCTGACATCATGCAACATCCCCCATAAGTCTCTAACCTTCTGTTCTACTTACAAAAGCATATCATACGAAGGATTTGTCTATCCAGACCGATCCAAATCCCCAAAATTCAACCACAACCCACGGACAAGACAACAAATCCTTAACCTCTCAGCTCCCGAGGAAACAACCGAGCAACCCGAACGGTGCAGGAACAAGCTACTCCATATCGTTCAATCGCCACGGCCAACCCCTAGAATTCGAGGCCCGGAGACCAGATCGAATGAAAGGAACCGAACCAGACGAGCCGGGATTTGAAAAATCGCTCACAGGGGACGGATGCACGAATGGCGGCGCCGGCTTGGCCCTGGATCTCACGCCGATCTCGCTCGTCTCGTCGCCTTAGGACACCACGCCGAGGCCGGAGGCGGAGGCAGGAGAGAGGAATCGCGGTCGGAGCTTGGAAAGACTAGCAACCCAACAACCCGATACCAAATAATACCCCCTATTAGGCTTCATTTGGATGCTAGGGAAAACAAACCCAGGAAAAATTTTCCCCCAAGGGGATTTTGATGGCCATTGAATCCCCCTCCAATCCCTATGGAAAATTCCCCCAAGGGAAATTTATTCCCTATCACCATTTGGAAGCCATAGGGGTAAAATTCCCCAACATTGAAAAAATGCAAAGGAACAAGAAAAAAATCAACATGATCAATATGATGAAAGACGTATTGATACAAGCAATCATACATGGGTAAAATCAAAAAAAGTAAAACCACAGATATACATCTAGACATCACAGATGATTCAAATAACTAAGAAATCATAAAAAAATGAGTTCAGAGGTGCTAGAACCTGCACCAAAATTTGATCAAATCCACATATCAAGTTCAAATTCACACAAGCATTCATACACGAGTAAAATTCAAACAAATTTAGCTGGTACTAATTCGTTGAGATGAACGATGCCTCCTAAATTCGTTGAGATGGTAGCGAACTCCTCGATACGGGGCAAGGAAAAAAGGCGTGTTGGCATATCCACCATCCACAAGAAAGAATTTTCCTTCTGGAACTTGAAACCCTTTGTTAATAGCAGATCGAAGGACTCCCGCATCTGAAGCTGAACCTTCCCACCCACTTGAGATAAATGTGAAGTTCAGATCAAAATCACAAGCTAGCATCACGTTTTGGGACAAAGTACCCTTCCTATTCCTAAAAGGAGCAGCTCTATCTTCAGCAATGGTGATAGGTATATGTGTTCCATCGATGGCACCGATGCAATTCTGAAAATATGGCCAAAATCTATGATCGGACACAATCTTTACATGAGGTTGGATTGAACTTTACATGAGGATCAAACACTTCCTTAATTTTTCTATGAATTGTTTCGCCACTATGCTGAAATGCCTTTTGAAGATCTTGATTGCTAGCATTATGGGACATCATATACATGAACATCCCTAGCTGCTCCTCAATGGCAACACCCCTTGTGTCCCTCAACAAATTCTCTCTTCTCAAATAATGAGCAGTGGCCTTAAATATATGTGGCTCCATCCGAAACTCAGTCAAACACCAACTCTCATGGCCTTCTAAGATCTCCTTAATTTTTTTAGCACCAGTAAGAGAAGATGTATGGACTGGCCTTTTTTCTTCGAATAGGGATGAAAGCAGAGCAGGAACCAGTACAAGAAATAGCTCGTCATCCTCCTCCTCTTCCTCAAGCATAAACTTCCTAATTAATTCCTTTGTAGCGGCCATTTGCTAATAAATAGTAAAATATATGTTTTCCTTCTTGTAACTGTCCAAAATAACACATGTTTGAAAACTTGAGAGGAGAACTTCAACTGGACTATTGGAACCAAAGCACTAACTTCTACAATAAATCACATGACGCTCTAAAGATACTAGCCATAACAATTGAACTATCTTCACCACACGCAACTAAATTGGACGGAATTGTAATAGCAAAAGAATTGATAACAGGAGATATTGCTAATCTTTTGGCACAAATAAGCTTCCAAAGCAAAAGAAGAGGTAATATTACATGGACCTTTTGGTCACCATCAAAATATAAAGAATCATTGTAATTATTCCAAGCCTATATCCAGTGTGTTGTTCAACTCAGCTGTCCTTGCAACCTACTACTAAAAAGAAACATAATAATACCACCAATAATGTCGAAAGGTGCACCAAAACTACTCATTAAGCAAAAATAACACTGACACATCCAAATACTCCACTTCTACTTCTGTTAACACACATGTTAGTTAAAATTCAGAACAAGTAATTCAGAACAAGGAATACATGTAAGTTTAGCATTTTCAGTCAACAATCTGATATATATAGCTAGCATGATGTGCACCCAACATATTGTGAACCACAGGTTTTGCTTGATGCTGCCAGTCATGCGGAATGAATTTCCAAGCATAGAATTTCCAAAATTCTATTCTGTAAGAACATAGAATTCTCTATCTTAATCATAGTACTGAAAAATCACATTCGTTGAAACAGAAGGAGGAAAGAACAAGAATCCATACCTACGGTTCCCGCACGAACTTGCAGACTGCAGATCCTCTACCCCGGTGAAGTCTTTTGGCGACTCCTTGCTCTCCCTCCTCTCCCAATCAATGGATCTGGACCCTCCTCTTCTCCTTCTCAGGTATACACTCGTGATAGCAGCAGATCTAAGACATAGCAAAGGAGGAAGAGGATGAAGAGAACGAGCTCACAGTAGATGAGGAGTAGATGAGGAAGAGGAGGACACGAGAGGAGCCGACCTGAGAGACGCTGGTTCCGTCGGGCGAGGAGAACTTGCGGATCTGCGCTGGCTCCGTCGCGCGACGGTGGATGTAACCCTAGCTCTCTCCGGATGCGGGTGCGAGGCGAGGGGGTGGCGCCGGTAGGGCGAGGGGGAGGCGCCGGTAGGGCGAGGGGGTGGCGAGGCGAGGCGAGGGGGAGGGCGAGGCAAGACGGAGGCGACGCGAGAGAGATGGGAGGGCGAGGCGGAGGCGGAGGCGTCGTGAGGGAGAGGGCGATTCTTCCACGGGTCTGACCTAGGGGATGAATTCCCCGGGGAATGGACGGGGGAAGGGCCGCGAATTCCCTCTGCGATGGGCTTCCAAATGGCACAGCGCCTCGGCCCGGGGGAATTTTCCGCGCGGCCCACAAATCCTGGGATCAGGCCGGGATCCCTGCGGGGATTGGGCTTTCCAAATCTATCCCCCTATTAAAGCTTGCAAAATTCCTGGATGGAGAGTCTATCCAAGTGTCACTTTTGCCCATTTTGCGAAAAAACCCCTATATTTTTTAAAATTACGGATATGTCTCTGCAAATTACGAATAGGTCCTTCGTGATTTTTTGTGAGAGAAAGATTTTCTTTTCTAAATCGCATTTGGGTCCCTCGTGCGTCGTTTTACGGAAAAAACCTCCGTTAAATTCAAATCGCGCACAAGCCATTTTCTAATTTTTCGGGATAGCGAAGCAGTCCAAAAACATAACATTTGGTCCTTACTCTTTCGTCTATGTCCTTTCTCCGTTTTCTCGGGAAAAAATGTTTTCGTTATCGAAAAATATGTTCACTCTATCTCTAGACTTTTTCCTCCGTTCTTTCCGGAAAAAATATTTCCGTGCTCCGTTTTCCTCGTTTTACCTTGTTGGCGAAGAAGACGCGCTTCCCGATCTTGCCGTCGTCGCCGACCTTGGGCTGCAGCCAGGATTTGCACCGGATGGCGAGGTGGGCGGAGTTGCCGGCGTCCTCGGCGGCCGTGATCTTGACGTCCTCGAGGAACATCTCCGTGCGGTGCTCGTTGGTGACCAGCACGGCGCCGATGGGGCCGAAGCCGGCCGGCGCGTCGAAGTCGGCCTCGTAGCTCACGTTGTAGAGGTCGTCGTCGGCCACCTTGTGGGCGTAGCTCCGGATGGTTTGTTTCTCCTGTCCCGTCTCTTCATCCACACAAAACCAAGCGCACAATTAGCATAGCGCAGCATTAAGCAAGTCGCACGTAGAACCGCATCCTCTGCTTAACAAAGTAGATTGTCGCAAGTTTTTAATTTCTAATCTGTTGCCTCTCTTTTCTTAATTGTTAAACAAAGCATTTAGCTTCGTTGCGGTGTGTTTTCTTGAAATGCTGCAGTAAGCTATGATGTGTTGCCATCAAGACGATGATTTTTTTTATAGCATTTTTAGCTTTGTTGTGGTGTGTTGCAACTTACTATTTGAGTATTTTTTTTGTTGCAACAGGAGTGACATTTTGTTACAACGTGTGTTGTTGACATGGACTGATTACGTAGTAAGTTGTTTTTTTGTTGCGACACGCTTGATGATTTGTTGTATTTAATCAACTTATGTTGTATTGTTGTTGCCGGCGGGCATGCAACAACGCCCATGAGAGGCGTGAGAGAAGAAAGCAAAGAAGTGAATGTTGTTGAAGTATAAGTGAATTGTCCACTTTTATCATCTAGTTTAAGTTTTTGGGTGAACTAAAGGTGCATGCAACTCAATATGGTATCGGGATCAAGAGCGAGAAAAAAGCAAAGAAGTGAATGTTGTTGGCGTAATTTAAAAAATAAGCTGCTGACCGCTTCTATTTCACATTCTAGGCCTAAGGGAGCTGACGTGAGGGTGCGTATTGAAGTATAAATGAATGGGTGTGTATAGTCATCTCCCGGATGTTTTTGTGTAAGAAAACATCCAAATTTTGGACCGTTGAATGTTGTTGAAGTATAAGTGAATTATCCACCTTTTCTTATCAATTTAAACTTTTGGGTGAACTGATTGGTGCATACAACTCAATAGATGTGATGTGTTTTTGTTGGGCGGAATTGAACGGTGGAAGTCACTTAAAGCAAAGCTGGGCATTGGTTTAACAAGAAAAAATCGGTTCGGTTTTGGTTTATTTGGAAATTCGGTTATTTCAAAATTAAAACCGAATTGTGTTTGAAAATTCTAGGCAAACACTTTGGTTAGCGATAGTTCGTTTCGGTTTGGTTTTAACCGAATTAAGAACTTAGCATTGATGATGGGCGTGTTGTGTAACTTTGTTGCTTAGGTAGCCACCGTTTGTAGCTTTCTCTTTTGACACCTTAATTTAAGGACATCGGTTGTTTGTTTCATATTGAAATGCTCCTTGTGCAATTATGGTTTCAAACGCCGAGAATGAGCCTTTTGTCTATGGCGATGGTAAGCAGACAAGGAGTTTTCAATATGTCTCGATTTGGTGGGTCTCTTTATCAAAGTTCGGTTAGTTCGGTTAGAGGGTTAAACAATTTAATTTTGAAAAAAGTTGATTATTTCATACAACTACTCAATCAACAACGAATAATTGGTTTGTTTTTTCGGCCGGTTCGGTTTTAACGATTTGGTTTTCGGTTTTGGTTTATTTGCCCCCCTACTTACGAGAAAATGTGGTAGGCGTGTCACGAGCTAACACCGTCGAATAAGCGGCGCTAGTGAGCCCTTAAAGCTTGCAAACTTCGGATTGTGAGCCTATCCACAGCACTTTTGTGTTTTTGCAAAAACACCCCACGTTCTTGAAATTACGGATAGGTCCTTATCAATTACGAACAGGTCCTTCGCGATTTTTTGTGAGGGGAAGATTTTTTCCCGTTTCTCGCATTTAGGTCCCTCGCTCGCCATTTTACGGGAAAACCCTTCCGTTAAATTCAAATCGCGGAAAAGCCCTTTTCTAATTTTTCAGGATAGCGGATAGGTCCAAAAACGTAACAATCAGGTCCTTATTCCTTACGTCTAGGTCCTTTCTCTGTTTTTCTCGGGAAAAAAATTTTTCGTCACCAAAAAAATATGTTCAGCTCTATCTCTAGACTTTTTCCCCACCGCGGTTTTCCAACTCGGTCTCCAATATTTTTCAAATAATTCGTCGAAAGAGATATTTCTACAATTCTAGCTCTCTATTTTTTCCCCGTTACTGCGATATCACTCAAAACATTTGTCATCATCGATCTATTCAAAATGCGATCCGGTGATCGCTGTAGACATGCTATCCTAATTGCTTGCATTGCATGACGTCTCACGATATGTCTTTCTATGTCTTTGCAGTTAAATCTTATTAGCTATGGACACGGCGTGCCGCCGCGCTTTCTTATCTAGTCCTACTCTACTCGTAGCTAAGAAATAGCGCATATATATAATTACTGAATAACAACAGACGCAGTTACTAATAAATCTGGTACTAGTACTTCTCCATTGCTCGATTGTTCGCTTCCTGGTGGGACGGGGCCCACGGATCAGCCTGATATCCCAAAGGTACATATCTACACCGTCGATCAATGATCGGAGGGGCAGAAACTTACCCCAGTCAAGCCTGAATCCACGCATTGGGCTACTAGGCATGTGGTGTTTGACCCGGCCTATCATTTGAAAGGCCCAGTTAATCATACATAAAATAAAGATCGTAGGTTTCTTAAATTTTTTTCATATATAGGTCTCTTAAAAAATATGTAATTACGTGTAGGTCCTTTATACGGATTTTTACGAAAAGGACCTTTCGGTTCAGAAAAATCGTAAATCTTTCGTGAAAGGGCCCTAAATAAATACCGAAAAAAGAGCGTAATTGCGTTTAGACCATTCTATCTATTTTTCACGAAAAGGACCTTTCGGTTTAGCGTAATCGCGGATCTTTCGTGAGAGTATCCACTAGAATGAAGTGGGGAGAGAGGAGAGTGTGATAGACCAATCGACCATGGACAACGGCGACATCCTCCCCTTCCATGGAGAAATGTTTACTGTTCCAGACCACTTAGAATATTTTTTATAGATTTAGTCCTCATGAATTTTTTAGAAATGATTTTATTCCTAATAGAGGAGCGCGGAATTTGTTAGATCACCCCACTGTGGAAAATGCAAATCCCACACTCCATTTTGTGGAAAATACATTTCTTGCACCCTTGTTCCGTGGTAATTGCATTTTCCATATCTCTATTTTGTGGTATTGCATTGACGCCGGTGGATTCGGTGCCGTCGATTTTCCGCGTCCACATTCCGCTGCAATTTAGATTTAAAAAAATCCCATGCTACACTATCACATGATTATCTCCCTATGGTACTGTAGCATGGAAAGGGCTATTTTTATATTTTTTTTTAAAAAATAGATATTAAAAAATAACAAGAGACCAAATATACTTGCAGTTCTTTCATCGGCATCGCCTCGCCGCCAACCGGAGAACCCTGCCCTGCCGCCGTCTCGTTTTGGTTCGTTTTGCTTCCCTTTTTGTTTGTTCATGCGATGACTCTGGCTGGAAAGCCTAAGTATCAACAGGAGAAGATCGTCATCACTGAGAAAAGGAAGAAGAGATTTGGAGCAGAAGAACTGAGAAAAGGGGAAAGAGAGAGAGGTGAAGAAGGATCTCAATCCATTTTTATATTCACTTTGTCTCTTTGCGAAGTACAAGACTTTATACTTTGAATCCACTTTACCTTCTACAACTAACTTTGAATCCACTTTACCTTCTACAACTAACCGTACTACTGCCTGTAAACACCCTTTACACTTTATCGCTACAATAAATCCCAAAAACACTATTCCCCGTCATTAGCAATTGTGCGTCGTCAGATTGCCATCCTTTTAAATTTGTCCCTTCATTCAATCTTCGAAATGTCTTCATCTCTCCCGCCTACTTCTGCCTTGTTGCTTACCTCCTCCTTCCGAGTTGACGTCCTGACATCACCCCCTCCAGCAAGACCAGCTTAACCCTAAGCACTAGCAGTCAAAAAGCTTTTCCTGACACCGTTCAAATCTTTCTAAGTCGCCATCTCTGCTGGAACGTTGGTCCATTTGATTAATACTTGAGAAATTGCCGAATTACCTTTCTTGACTCAACGTCGATCCAAAATGCACTTAGGCTCAACAAACTCCATGTTAAGACCAGCAAACCGAGAGGATTATGAGATACCAGTGTAAAATCTGGAATGAAAGCCTTGAGCTAAGAGACGTGAAAAACAGGATGTATTTGGCTTCCCGAAGGTAATTCCAATTTGTAAGCTGCCGGTCCAATCTTTTCGACCACCTAATAAGGATCAAAATATTTGAATGCCAACTTAGGAAATGGTCGATTAACCGCCGAAGATTGTGCATAAGGCTGAAGTTTCAAATAGACTTGTTCCTCCAGCTGAAACTGTCGGTCTAACTGTTTCCTATCTACCTGCATCTTCATTCTATTTTGAGTCGCTTCTAAGTGCCGTTGAAGGAGTGCAACTTGCATTTCTCTCCTCCAGGAAATCCTTACCTGATTGATTTGTCACTACATCAGCCCTCAACATTGCTCCATACCGAGGTTTAGCACCATATAACACTTTAAATGGAGAACATCCCAAAGATGCATGATAGCAAGTATTATACCAAAATTCTGCAATTGCCAAACATTTGCGCCATTTAACGGGGGATGAATGCACAACATACCGAAGATACATTTCAAGGTATTGATTAACATGCTCACTTTGTCCATCCGTTTACGTATGGTATGCGGTGCTAAACTTTAATTTGATGTCCACGGCTACAAACAGTTCCTTCCAGAACAAGCTGGTGAATATCTTGTCCCGATCCGAAACAATTGACTGCAGCATACCATAAAGCTTAACCACGTTTCCGAAATACCTGAGCTACTTGTGGTGCTATGAAAGGATGTTTTAGGGCTACAAAATGCGCATATTTTAAAAAACTATCCACTATCATCATGATAGTATTGCAGCCCTTTGAACATGGTAAACTCTCAATAAAATCCATCGCGACATCTTGCCATGCCCCTTTTGGAACTAGTAATGGTTGAAGCAACCCCGGCACTCGCGTGTGTTCGTGCTTCACTTGCTGACACACATTACATTGGTTTATAATATTGATCACAGCCCTTTTTATACCTAACCATGCAAAGAGTTTCTTTACCCGCTGATATGTTACTGAGATACCAAAATTTCCCCCAACAACACTCGCATAAAATGCATTGATGATTTTAGTTTTTAATGCTGAATTCTCTCCCACCCAGGTTCGCCCTTTGAACTTGATCAATCCCCAATTTAATTCAAATCCTTGCTCATCCGGACTCTTTACCGCTAGGGCTGCTAAAGAGCTTCCATGCTTTCAAATTGGTCACATAAGTGTTCAAAACCGCCTGGATCCACACGGGCTAAACTTCAGACATAGCTTGAAGTGCCATAAGATGTCCCACCCTCGATAAGGCATCGCCACACAATTCATCAACCCTTCTTGAATTGAATACGAAATTGAAGGCCCATAAGCTTGGTCATTACTTTTTGCTGTAATTCAAATGCTAGTTGTTGTTCCCCTAAATAGCATAGACTGCGGTGATCAGTGTTGATGATGAATTCTCCTCGTTGTAAGTAAGGGTGCCACCGATTGACCGCCATGATTACCGGTAGAAATTCTTTCTCATAAAATGATAATTTCTGATGCTAAGGTGAAAGGACCGATATGTCGCCTAGAGGGGGGTGAATAGGCGTTATTTCAAATTTAAATGCATAGCGAAATTTACTATTCGGATAGTCCGAAAATACCTTGATTTGTCGAGTGGTTCAGATAGTCCGAATGTCTTTTGGATACTCGAATTGCTCTTATAAGAAAACCCTAAAAAGTAGATCTGAGTTATTTGAGAGGCTAGATTGCTACCAAATGAAGTTTCTAAGCTAGGGCAACTTCAGATTATGAGATCCGATCAATATCTAATGTATGAAGCCACCAAACCCTTGAATCCCCAAAGATTTAAGTGAGCACAATATGAGCAAGTGAGAGAAACAAGAATCAAGGAGACAAACCGATTTATCGAAGTTCGGATCCTTGAGGATCCTCGTCTCCGTTGAGGCGGCACAAAGCCGGGTCTCTTTCAACCCTTGTCCTCTAGGTGTTGCACCAAGCACTCACCAGATTAACTTTTGAATCCTTCCTTGCGAGGTGGATTCAACCTTCACAAACTTCCGTGGCGTCCCACACGAGCTTGGGGGCTCACCGGCAACTCCTAGCCGTCTAGGAGTCCTCAACCTCAAGAGTAAAAGATCCGGCAAGAGATTAAGCGAAGATGAACCAAGTGCTCAAGATGACTCACAACCTCTAAATCTCTCAAACTCTCAACAAGATTTCCCCAAAAGATTTGCTAATCAAGAGATCAAGAGGAAGAACACTAGAGCTCAAGAGTGAGAGGGAGCCTGACTCAAAATGAATTGAATGCACTTGTTAGTTGGTAGGTGGGAGTGGGGGAGGTATTTAAAGCCTCCCAAAACTAGCCGTTTTTCACTTCAGCTCGACATTTTCGGATAGTCCGAACCGAACATGGGTTCGGATAGTCCGAACCATTTGAATTCAGGCTACTGAACACATGGTTCGGATAGTCCGAACTACCCTTCGGATAGTCCGAACCCTAAAGAACTTAGGGCAACAGAACGCATTGTTCGGACAGTCCGAACGACACTTCGGATAGTCCGAACCAAAATGACTTAGCCCTAACCAAGAGGGCTGTTCGGATACTCGAACCGGTGTTGGACATTCGAACCAAAAAAACTGGACCAACGAGAGGGTTAGCTCGGATACTCGGCGAGGTTCGGACATTCGAACTAAATTTTGCAGAGCAACCGAGGGGTCGGCTCGGACATTCGAACAAATGTTCGGATACTCGAACCAATTTGAACACTTTGCCCCTAGGACTTCACACATAGACCCATACTTAGACTAGGATTCATCTTTGAGCACATTAGATCATTCTAAAGCTATTTCTTGCCCTATCCCTCTTTATAATGCAGTAGTCCTTAAACTCAAAAGAAATTAAGAGTACATACGCGATCGTTGAGTTTAGTCGGCGCCTTTTCTTCTTCAAATTGAGGGACCTTTTTCCATGCGACTTTTCCATGGCGTGTTTATCGATTCACCATACTCAAAACACTCATTAGTCACTTAATCTTTGTTGTCATTAATCATCAAAATTATTAAGGGCCAAGATGCACTTTCAATCTCCCCTTTTTGGTGAATTGATGACAACACGATTAGATTTATGATTAAATTTGAAATGAGGGTATTTGGAAAACCAAATACACGGAGAAGCTCCCCTAAATGTGTGCATTGAAATAATTTGAGTGAAATATCTAGTGCACATATTTACGGAAAATATTATGAGAGCTCCCTAAATTTACGCCGAGAGAATATAACAAGATATATAACAAGATAAATTGCATAAATAGTTATGACATGATATCACACAAATGCATTGCCAAAGAGAAATGGAATTAAGCTATTAATATCAGGCATCCAACAAGCAAACCAGTAAGCACAATAATAGTTCAACTAAACATAGCACAAGTTTAATAAAACACAAAGCAAACTAAGCATCCAACCAAGTTTAATATTGCGAGAGCTCCCTGTCGATGTTTGTTACAAACAATAATGAAAAGGGGCTACTGTATTTGGATCAAGAACTCGATGGTAGCACAAGAACACCCGATGTATCTGAGTTAGGGCTCTCACGGTGGAGATAATACCCTAGTCCTGTGCTCGAATTGTATGTGGCTAGTGATTCTTCGATGAGATGTTCTCTGTCTTGTTACGGTCCTCCTCCTTCTCCCCCACCCCCTTTATATAGCGGAGGAGGCGGTTGCAAGGAGAGTCCTAATCGATTACAAGGTGGAGATTATATCTATTTCCTTATCCGTTTAATATGATAGCGGATAGGATTACAATGTATCCTCCTAAGCGAGGTCGGTTTCTATCTTCGGGTTTCCTTCTTTGCGCATGGCGGCTGCCTCTTGGGCAATACCTATCTTCATGTATCCGCTTGGCCTATCCCTCGGGTGGCCCTCATGTCCTGCCATGCAGATACCCGGGGTCCATATACTCCACAGTAGCCCCCGAGTGCTTTGCGATCGAGTTGCCGCCTTCCTGGTTGTAGCCCAGCTGAGTTATGCTTCACACCGAGTGCTTCGATTATTGATGTAGTTTCATTGGTTTTCTTTCGGTAGAGTGCCCATTGTAGGCAAAGAGATCGTGAAGGACTCAATAGAACTCCACGCGTTGAACTATTCCCAAGCTGTCATGGCGTCTGGTGGTGGCCCATCATGGGACATACCGCATCCTCAACGATATGCGAAGTCAAAACGCTTTTTCGCTCAAAGCGAAATTCAGCGCCGCTCCTTTTAAATTCATTTGATCTTGATGTAAATCGTTGAAGCGTTGGTTCGCACGTCGCATCCAAATTTAGTAGCCACGAAATCATGTATATGCAGAACTTAGGCAATGTAAAAACAATTCACTCGGATGTGATGTCCGACTGGTTTGTGTATAATCTTGGGGTTTTTTACTCCTTTTTCTTATTGATTTTGAATTTATCCAAGTGGTTTTGACTCTTTTTTGTTTAAGCACTCTGCCCGACTAGTCTAGCCCCCGAGCGTCGGGAGTCGGCTCATGGCCCTCTTTCCCAGGCACGCATTTTGGGCGACTAAAGTTCGCCGTTCATGGGGTCAGAGCTTCACAACTCGGAATCGACGCACTCGGATTCATTTGCAATCGTTAAGTAAAGGAAGAAAAATACAACTCAGAAATAGATGTGCGCATGCGCACACTATTAGGTGTAGCCTCCGACTTTCTGCTTAGTTGAGAATCAACTAAGTAGCAAGTCAAGAGGAAAGTCGCAAACGAACAGTATTTCTTAATGTAGGAAACAATAAGCGACTCAAAGAGTGTTGCGCATGCATAACACTATTAATGTAGCCCCGACTTCTTCGCTTAGTTGAGGATCAACTAAGTAGCAAGTCAAGAAAGCCAATAATTTTATAATGACATAATTTGAGTAAGCAGTGACTTAGCCGCTTTATGCTCCATGTGTTGTTGACGATCGTGTCGTCCTTGCTCGTGGCGCAGCATAGGCTTGCGATCGAGCGAAGGTGGCGCTTCGGCGCGAGCATAGGCTCGTGGCCATGCCGGTTGGCGCTTCGGCGTGGCGTAAACGCGTGGCCGTCTTGGAGTTGGCGCTTCGAAGCGCGGCGTGGCTTGTGGCCGCGAAGTTGGCGCCGTGGGCGCATAGCGTGGCTCTTAGCCGTCTGCGAAGTTGGCTTCGAAGCGCGGCGTAAACTCGTGGGCGTCTTGCCGTTGGCGCTTCGTGGCGCGGCGTGCTCGTGGCCGTGCGAAGTTGGCGCTAAATGGCGCGGCGTGGCTCGTGGCCGTGCGAAATTTAGCGCTAAATGGCGCGCGGCGTGCTTCGTGGCCGTGCGAAGTTGGCGCTTCGAAGCGCGGCGTAAACTCGTGGCGTGCGAAGTTGGCGCTAAATAAGCGCGGCGTAACTCTTGGCGTCCGAGTTGGCGCTAAATGGCGCGGCGTGGCTCATGGCCGTGCCGAGATTGGCGCTAAGTAACGCGTGGCGTGGCTCGTGGCCGTCTGAAGTTTAGCGCTCATAAGCGCGGCGTGGCTCGTGGCCGTGCGAAATTGGCGCTTCGGCGCGAGCATAGCTCTTAGCCGTGCGAAGTTTAGCGCTAAATGGCGCGGCGTGGCTCGTGGCCGTGCCGAAGTTGGCGCTTCGAAGCGCGGCGCGGCTCTTAGCGCGTGCGGTTGGCGCTTCGAAGCGCGGCGTAAACTTCGTGGCCGTCTGCCGGTTGGCGCTTCGTAAGCGCGGCGTAACTCTTAGCGTCTTGCGAGTTGGCGCTTCGAAGCGCGGCGTAAACTCGTGGCGTCGGCCGAGTTGGCGCTTCGGCGCGGCGTGGCTTCGTGGCGCAGCCGCGATTGGCGCTTCGGCGCATCGTAGCTCTTAGCCGTCTTGCGAATTGGCGCTTCGAAGCGCGGCGTAGCTCTTGGCCGTCTTGGAGTTGGCGCTTCGAAAGTGCGGCGTAGCTCTTAGCGCGTCTTGAGTTGGCGCTTCGAAGCGCGGCGTGGCTCGTGGCCGTCTCGGAGTTGGCGCTTCGAAGCGCGGCGTAGCTCTTAGCGTCTTGAGTTGGCGCTTCGAAGCGCGGCGTAACTCTTAGCCGTCTTGAGTTGGCGCTTCGAAGCGCGTAGCGTAGCTCTTAGCCGTCTTGAGTTGGCGCTTCGAAGCGCAGCGTAGCTCTTGGCGTCTTGAGGTGGTGTTCTGAGTTGTTGTAGTAGCCAAAAGCGATCGAAGTGGCGGTCTGACCCGAGTTTGAGTGTCGGCGAATCGATCGGTGGAAGCGCCAGTTTAGTACCTCCATGCATTATATGTGGGCTTATCTGACACCAAAATAATTTCTGAAACAATAATCGAGAGGAATCGAGTAGTATATATCTTTTTGCGTAAAATTACCCGAGTGATCCGAATAATTTTTAAGCCACTCGGATATATGTAAAATTAAGTCGCATATTTAAATGCATAATTTAAATATTAGAAAGACTTATTTCGTTAGCTCGTCCATTAATTTTGGCACAGTTGCGAGTGGTCGGATGGCGAGCCCTATTTCCTTTGATTTGATTGCTTCTCCATAGGAATCAATGCTTGTGACGTGCATGTCTTGAATTCCCAAGGCGTGGCGCAAAGACTCCCTTGATGACCTTGAGAGGTTTCTGTTGCACGCTTTCCTTGATTTCGCTTTCCTGGGCAGCTCGCGTGCCAAGACGGAGAAAAAGACCCGCGTGGAGAGAGCACGACGCTCTCCACCTGTGCCGCGCCTGGCACGACGCTTGCTTCGAATCAACTGCGGCAAGCCGACGTCAGTCGCCCGGCGAGCGCCTCGGGAACCCCTTCGCTTCACGATTATTGCACGCGCGCCTGCTCTCATCTCGCCTCGAGAAGATTCGCTCTCGCTGCCGAGACGAAGTCTTCGCCGCGTGGACGCGTTCTTCGCCGTCGATTGCTTTTCGCGCGTCGCTGATTTTGATCGCGGCGTGGGCCTTGATCTTGAAGGTGTTGATGACCCGCAAGGGATCTCCATCGAGCAAGACAATTGATCTTGGCGCTTCCCTACTGGCGCCAGCCGCCGATGTTTGTTACCGACAATAATGAAAAAAGGGGCTCTGTATTTGGATCAAGAACTTCGATGGTAGCACAAGAACACCCGATGTATACAGGTTCGGGCTCTCACGGTGGAGATAATACCCTAGTCCTGTGCTCTGGAATTGTATGTGGCTAGCTGATTGCCGATGAGATGTTCTTTGTCTTGTTCTGGTCCTCCCTCCTTCTCCCCCACCCCCCTTTATATAGCGGAGGAGGGCGGTTGCAAGGGAGAGTCCTAATCAGTTACAAGGTGGAGATTATATCTATTTCCTTATCCGTTTAATATGATAGCGGATAGGATTACAATTGTATCCTCCTAAGTGGTCGGTTTCTATCTTCGGGTTTCCTTCTTTGCGCATGGCGGCTGCCTCTTGGGCAATACCTATCTTCATGTATCCGGCTTGGCCTATCCCCTCCCGGGTGGCCCTCATGTCCTGCCATGCAGATACCCGGGGTCCATATACTCCACACTCCCCCTAAATTTCTGCTTTCGAGAGAATATAACAAGATAAATTGCATAAATAGTTATGACATGATATCACACAAATGCATTGCCAAAGAGAAATGGAATTAAGCTATTAATATCAGGCATCCAACAAGCCAACCAGTAAGCACAATAATAGTTCAACTAAACATAGCACAAGTTTAATAAAACACAAAGCAAACTAAGCATCCAACCAAGCAATAACGAAAGATAAAATCTAATCTCCTCACTCCCCCTTTGGCATCAAGGCACCAAAAGGGGTCACTCCTCGCTGCCATCATAAATAAATCATTCTTTGTCGTTCTCTGGCCAAGCACATCTTGAGAGTCGCCCTCATCGTCACCAGTAGGCGCGGAGACGGCGGGAAGATCAAAGAGCTGCCGTGTCGCTGAATCAGACTCTGACTCGGATTCCTCAGAAGAACACGACAAATTGAGTTTACCCTTTATCACATTGAGTTTGGCGAGTGTCGGTGATCTTCTCATTCATCTGCTTGATCTTTTGTGATTCTTGATCCCAAGACAAAAGATAGCACGAAGCATGTTCTTGATGGAGCCGCTTGGGAAGAAGGATCATCTGCGATGAGCCTCATTGCAAGAGCTTTTGACACAGTAGATGGCGCGGGGAGGAGGAGGCTGGCTGAACAGAGGAGGTAGAGCCTTGATCAAAGCGTACTCGTCGGCACATGGTCCACATCCTTAGCAAACCATAAACCTGAGATGCTCTCCACCATGCACATCACATAAGGCGCAAATCCACAGCTGCTGCGCGGGCTAAGGGAGTTGAGGCGGATTTCTTGCCAAATAAAGTCAAACACATCAAATGGCCTAGAACCCTCACCAATCCTCAAAAGCAGGTTCCTAGAGTAGGAACTGATGTTGGTGGCGTCTCCCTCCTTGGGCCACAAGGTCTTCCTCAGCAACTTATACAGAATGGCATAGAAGGGCTTCAAACCTTTTGTGGTGCCCAGCTTGAAGTTCTGAGAGCTGTCATACAGAGGAGTCAAATCATTGATGCCAGCGGAGTCAGCAACATGAAGCTTGTCCAAGTTCTCCCAGCCCTCGGTGCTGAATCCAATGCAGTCAGCAAACTGAGCCTTGGTCACGGAATAGTATAGCTCATCAACCATGAACCACATGGTACTCTCGGCATCTTTAATCGACATCTGAGTCGCATAGAATTGTGCCACAACTTCATTGTTCCATTTGCACGAAGGACATGATCTCTCTCAGATTGTGGCGCTCTGGCGGCAATCACCTCATTGAATCTTGTGTCCTCCTGGCTTGTGTCATGTAATCCCAGTCAATGTACTGCATCAATGCCACAGGGTTCTTCTTCTCAGCAATCACAGAATCATAGAAGTCCTGTTGGAAGTGATTCCAGAACCGCTTATCCACATAATCTTCTTGCAAATACAACATGGGT
Organism: Guadua angustifolia; assembly: GCA_036346375.1. Taxonomy (NCBI): domain Eukaryota; kingdom Viridiplantae; phylum Streptophyta; class Magnoliopsida; order Poales; family Poaceae; genus Guadua; species Guadua angustifolia. Next base: position 5,407,827 of record CM070505.1, read on the forward strand.
CGACGACCTGTCTTGACGGACTTCTTTGCCTCTCCCTTGCCCAACACGGTAATCCACTTTCTTCTTAGGAGTGACACCCATTGGAGTAGCACGCGCGCGGGGTGAATCTCCAAAGGGCCAATCGGCTCTCGACCTACTGTTGCAAAGACTCTTCTTGCCCTCAACCTAGGCATGGCGACCCTAGGATCCTCGGTACCTTGCCTCCACGACCTTCGTCCCTTGTTCACCACCACCACCATGACTTGAAGCACCCTTATGACCAGATTTCTTCCTTTTGCGAATGGCTTGGCTTCGTCTTCCTACGGTGAGCGGAAGGAGACTCGGAGGAGTCTGAGGAGGATCGCGGGTCGCCGAGGAGCCACCGGCGGAAGATCATGCCTAGCCTTCTTGAGCGAGCCGCCTTGGATGTCGGCAGCTAGAACGAGGATTGCCACCTTGAGAGGATCCATCCTAAGGGTATACAAGGTTTGAAACAAGATTAGACTCTAATTATGACCTAGATTAACAATAAAGAGTTAAAATGAAGTCACATTCTTGGATAGTCCGAAGTTATCTTGAGATAGTCAGAAGGTTTCTTCGGATAGTCCGAAGTTTTCATTGGATAGTCAGAACCTCTTGGACATTCGAATGGAAACTTCAGACATTCCGAGGTGACGATTCACAAACCTAAATTTTCAATCTAGATGATAATTCAACAAATTTAAGATCTAATCATAGGATGACTATCCTAGCAAGGTCTAGGATGGTCTAGAGTCCAAGGGTTCTCAAAATAAATCTGAAAATAACTTAGGCATTAGGAGAGGATTGAACCAACCTTTTGAAGATGAGAAGCGGGTTCCTAAAGCAAGATTAGGCGCAAGGATGAAGAAGAGAGTCCCTTGCCCTAGGGGAGGTCTTGGAGCCCTCAATCCGCAAGAACACCGGCCAAAACTTTAGATCCACGAGGAGGCGGTTTGAGGAGAGAAAGCGGAGATAGAGGCGAAAAGAAAGAAAGGAGGAAGAAGGGACTCGGGCGGCTTAAAAGGCCGAGACCCTACTTCGACGATCGAACATAAGTTCGGATAGTCCGAACCAGTTCGGATAGTCCGAATGGAATTTCGGACAGTCCGAACTGTTTTCTCAGGATGGCATTGAAAACAATGGCAGAAATGACTCCGAAGCGAGAAATAGATGAGAGGACCTAATGAGTCAAGTCATCACGTGATCAGCAAGCCATACAACAATTCAAACTATGATCACAAGATGATTGACAAGATCCGAAGATCAAAAAACCATCAAACACAATAAGATAAGAGAAATAAAGAGAATAAGGTTTTCTAAGACATTTTTCAATCACCAATCAACGTGAGCATGTTTCAAGCCAAATTGCGAGAGTCTAGAATATTTAGTCCACTCCTCAAATCACAAAACCTCTTCTCATCAAGTGGCTTGGTAAATATATCGGCTAATTGATCAATTGTGCTCACATGTTGAATTTCAATATCGCCTTTGGTGGAATGGTCTCTTAGGAAATGATGGCGGATATCAATATGCTTTGTACGGGAGTGTTGGACTGGGTTGTTGGCAATTTTTATGGCACTCTCATTGTCACACAAAAGTGGCACATGGTTATAGGTTAGGCCATAATCACTTAGAGTTTGTCTCATCCAAAGCAATTTGCACAACAACTCCGTGACTATATATTAAACCGGTGTGGATAGAGACTACGAATTTTGCTTCTTAGAGGACCAAGAGACAAATGATCTACCTAAGAATTGACAAGTTCGAGGTACTCTTCCTATCCACCTTACATCGGCATAATCTGCATCGGAATAGCCAACTAATTCAAAAGATGAACCTTTAGGATACCAAAGCCCAAAATGAGGAGTGTGCACTAAATATCTCAAGATTCTCTTCTGGCCACCATGTGACACTCTTTAGGGCGGCTTGAAACCGTGCACACATGCACACACTAAGCATAATATCGGGCCTAGATGCACAAAGATAAAGTAGGGAACCGATCATCGAGCGATATACCTTTTGGACGACCGGTTTACCTTCTTTGTCGAGGTCTAGATGCCCGTTGGCTTGCATTGGCATCTTGATTAGCTTGGCGTTCTCCATGCCGAACTTCTTGAGCATGTCCTTGATGTATTTTGTTTGGCATATGAAGGTTCCTTCCTTGAGTTGCTTGACTTGAAAACCAAGGAAGAACTTCAACTCGCCCATCATAGACATCTCAAATCTCTTAGTCATGATCTGCTAAATTCTTTGCACAAGTGTTCATTAGTAGATCCGAAGATGATGTCATCAACATATATTTGACATACAAATAAATCATTATCAATATGTTTAGTAAAGAGAGTGGGAATTGGCCTTTCCGACTACAAAACCTTGATGAGAAGAAAGTCACGAAGGCACTCGAACCACGCTCTCGGTGCTTGCTTAAGTCCGTAGAGAGCCTTGTGTAGGAAGTAGGCGTGGTCCGGATGGTTTGGGTCTTGAAACCGGTGGTTGCTCAACATAGACCATCTCGAGAGTGGTCCATTCAAGAAAGCGCTTTTCACGTCCATTTGATCTGACTTAAAATCATGGTGAGTAGCAAAGGCAAGTAATATTCTAATAGATTCAAGCCTAGCTACGGAGCATACGTTTCATCGAATCCAAACCTTCGATTTGCGTGAAGTCTTGAGCAACTAACAGGGCTTTATTCCTCGTCACTATCCCATTCTCGTCTTGCTTGTTCCGAAATACCCATTTTGTTCCGATAACATTTTGTTTGGGCCTTTCGACAAGCTTCCATACTTGATTCCGTTCGAAATTGTTTAACTCTTCTTGCATGGCCATCACCCAATCCGGATCTTGGAGCGCTTCATCTACCTTAAGCGGTTCAAGAGAAGACACAAAGGAGTAAAATTCACAAAAATTAGCGAACACGAGATCTAGTAGATACTCCTTGTTAATGTCTCCAAGTATGTTGTCGTAGGGTGATCTCTTTGTATACTCGATGGACTCTTGGATGAGAATGCAGTTCGTTGGTTCTTTGGATGGGACCCTCATCATCTTGAATGGCATTGAGCCGTCTTGAGCTCGCATTGAAGGCGAGGAGTATCATCCGAGGCGTCCATCGTTGCATCACGAACTTCTTGAGTTGAAGAGCTTGGAATTACATTTTCCTCAAGTGGCCTTACTTCTCCGATCGCGGTTTCTTGATCGCGTCACACGGGGTTCTTCCTGTCAATCACAAAGACGATCAACTTGTTCTACTTGAGAACCAGTTAGTTTCATCAAATGTCACATCACGCGAAATTTCAACCACACCGGTGGTGTTGTTGAAAACTTCGGTATGCATAGGCATTTGATCCATATCCAAGTAAGAAACCTTCATCTACTTTAGGAGCAAATTTAGAAGACTTAGCTTTCTTGTTGAGAATGTAGCATTTGCTCCCGAAGACTCGGAAGTAGGAAACATTGGGTTTCTTGCCGGTGAGGAGCTCATACGCCGTCTTTTTCAACAACTTGTGGAATCTGACCGGTTGGAGGCGTAGCGCGCGGTGTTGACGGCCTCCGGCCAGAATATGTCGGAGACCTTGTACTCGTCAAGCATCGTGCGCGCCATCTCGATGAGAGTTCGATTCTTCCTCTCGGCCACCCCATTCTGTTGAGGAGAATAAGGAGCCGAGAACTCGTGTTTGATGCCTTCTTCATCGAGATACTCCTCAACACCGGTATTCTTGAATTCGGTGCCGTTGTCACTCCGAATTCTCTTGATCTTCACTTCGAACTCATTTTGAGCCCTTCTCATGAATTTCTTCGGGCTTCCTTGGACTTCGCTTTTGTCATGCAAGAAAAACACCCAAGTAAAGCGAGAAAAATCATCAACAATAACTAAACCATACTTGTTTCCACCAATGCTTATGTAGGCGTCGGGCCAAACAAGTCCATGTGTAGCATCTCCAAGGGTCTCGTGGTGGTCATCACATTCTTGGCGGGATGAGTAGCTCCGCTTGCTTCCCGCTTGACACGCGCTACACACCCTATCTTTCTCAAAGACAATATTCGTTAGCCCAAGGATGTGATTGCCCTTTATGAGTTTGTGAAGGTTTCTCATACCAACATGGGCAAGCCGCGATGCCATAGCCAACCCATGCTAGACTTAGCCATTAAGCACGTTTCAAGGTTCACTCTATCCGTATTGAAGTCGATGAGATAGAGATTTCCTTTTAACGACCCTTAACGGCTATTGAACCATCATCTCTCTTAATGACATCCACACCCTTATCACTAAATACACAATTGTAGCCGCTTCACATAATTGCGCAGCGGACAACAAATTGTAGTTTAGTGATTCAACAAACAAAACATTATTTATATGAAAATCATTGGTAATTAGGATTTTACCTAAACCTACCACTTCACCTTTTCCATTATCGCCAAAAATGATGCTTTCACTATTCGATCCATTAGCCTCCAAATGTGCGAACATCGCCCTTTCTCCGGTCATATGATCGTACATCCGCTATCCAAAATCCAACTTGATCCACAGGAGATGTAGGCCTACAAAATGAAATTTAGTTTTTGCTCTTTGGTACCCAAACTTGTTTAGGTCCACATACGTTAGTAACAAGTGATTTGGGAACCCAAATAGATCGCACATTTGATGACTCTTTGGGTCTACCCCCAATAGGACATGCAACTACACGACCATGGTTAGTTCTCTCAAGTACATATGAGGCAAAGAAAGTAGAATGAGTTTTGTACTTAGAGTTTTCCTTGCTCTTAACAAATTGGATGGGCTTGGTCAACGGAGCAATCACAATATTACTCTTTTTCCCTTTGGGAGGAGTATATCTGAAAGTGCATCTAGGCACTTATGTTATTTTGGTGATTAATGACAAACGCATATAATGACAATCTATGTAATTGTGTAAATGCTTAACTTAGTGCTTAACAAATGACAAACCTCTAATATGATTATATTGCTATGAGACTAACATGTTCATTGCCAAGTTGAGTATTAGTCTCATCTATTTATAGGAAAATCAAGTGAATGGTTAAGCAAAGATAAGGTATGCAATCTCGGTATCCCTTCCATATTTGTTATTGCATTCCTTTTGTGCAAATGCATAGTGAACTCCAAGTAGTATATTGATTGTATATATGCACATTCGTTCATGTCATATTTATTTGTGCATATATGTTCATTTGAGTTCATTATGTGCTTTGTTTTTGGTATGTATGTATTAACTAGAGTTAAACTTCATATTGCTATAGATTGACTTGGTGCATGCATGTTTTAGTTGTATATCTTCTCATGCAATTCTCTTAGTGAAGTTTAATCTAGTGTTGGATCACATATTTACTCTTATTCCAAATATTAGTCGCACATGTACAATTCGTGTATATTCTATCATGTGCTTCATTTAAGTAAAGAATGTGATCCTTGCCATGATTTAATTGATTCATCATATCGGCAATTATCTCTCTAGTGCATATAGATCAATTACATATTCATCATGATGTACTTAGTAGAGAATATCTCTTATGTCAAGTGTTTCCGGTTATATTATGCCTCTTTATATGAAACACTTGTGGTACTTAATTGCTCAAAAATATCAATTTATTCACATCTATTGAGCTTTTGGGACTAATGTCTTTCATGAGTGGTTTGGGAAGAATTAGGTCCGTGTGTGTATGATGACCAAGGTATCGTGAAGGATGATCGTTAAGTCGAGGTCAACAAGGCGCAGTGTCACCAAGAGTTGAGGACTAAGTCAAGATCGACTTGGCGTGGAGATCGTCGAGAGAGGATGATCAAGTCAAGGTTGATAGGGCGAGAGTCTCATGAGGTGAATCGAGTCAAGTTGGACAAAGCGAAGACGTCATCAATCATTTGGTAAAGACATCATGCACATTGCATCCACGGAGAAGACGGCATGCGGATTGAATGTAAGACTTAGATTTCTCGTTTGAATTTGAGTCTAAGGATTGCCGTACTATTAAGAGGGATGCTCCATTGAATGACTTTTAGATGTGTCAAGTGCTCAAATGATCCATCCTTGTGAAATTTAGAGAGAGTGGTATTGGTGGTACGGGAAAGTGAGAATTGTAGGTCTCTCTTGGATTCTTTGTGAAATCTGGAATTATCCTTTGAGATTTGGGTAGTGAGACCTTGTTAGTTGTGTAGCCCTTGTTCTTAGCTTTCAATAGAGTCCAAGATCACTTAAATCGGAGTCCGGAGTCAAAAGTTATGCCCGTTGCTGTCGGTGATCAGTTCTACTCGGACTATCCGAAGTTGGACTCGGACTATCGAAGTGAATTCGGACTATCCGAACATATTTTCGGATATTCGAACTGGGTCTCTCTGTTAGCCATGTCTAATGGGTTGGACTATCCGAACTTGAGCTCGGACATTCGAATCGAGTCGAACGTTTTGAAAAGCGGCTAGTTTTTGGAGCCTCTATTTAAACCCCATCCATCCCCATTTGTGGAAATTTGCTACTACATGGATTAGAGGTGCCATACCCTTGTTCTTGAGCCCCAATACACCCCTCTACCCTTAGATCTAAGTGATCCCCTTTTGTGTGAAGGGTTGGGAAGAGTGTGAGGAGTGAGGTGTTAGGATTGAGTTGGATTTGAGTTTGAGCACTTGATTTCATCTCCAAGTTTGTTCTTTGTGAGTATTTGTTACTCTTGGAGGTTGAGGACTCCTAGACGGCTAGGAGGTCACCTCGAGCCACCGGTTCTTCGTGTGGTTGGCAGTAGGAAGTTTGTGAATCTTGGATTCGCCTCATGAGAAGGAATCAAAGAAGTGAAGACCGTGAGTGCATTTGTGCAACACCGGAGGAAGAGGGTTGAAAGAGACCCGGCTCAAGCGTCAAGGAGTTGAAACCGGCGAGTGCATTTGTGCAACACCGGAGTAAGAGGGTTGAAAGAGACCCAGACTCAAGTGTGTGAGCCGCCTCAAGCGGAGACGTAGGATCCTCAAGGATCCGAACTTGGTGAAAATCATCGTCTCCAAGTTTGCTTCTTGCTCTCACTTTAGTATTTGATTTTGAATCTTGAAATTGCCCGATCTACTTTTCTAGTGAGTTTTGGGTAGATCTCTATTTGCTTCAAGTATTCTAGGCTAACTAGTTTAATTTGGTATATTTAATATTCCCCAAATAGCCTAGATATCATTTGCGAACTATGTGCTCTGGAGCATTGAATATCCGAATAGAACTTGGATACTCAGAATAATCTCGGACTATCCGAAAATAGTCTCGGACTATCGAACCACTCGGACTGTCCGGAGTATTATTCGGACATTCAAGGTTCTATATTCATTGCAATTTAGTTTTAAATTTTAATTAGCCTATTCACCCCCTCTAGGCGACATCCCTGTCCTTTCAATTGGTATCGAGCAAGGTCTCTCATTTTATTAGACTTAACCGTCTAGAGAGTAAAGGATGTCGACTAGAGAATTAGAGAATCACACGTTTTACTTGTGCTAGATGGTTCAAATTATGCTCATTGGAAATTAGTTATGACTTCTCATTTTAAATCCATGAGCCCCAAAATATGGTGGATCGTGAGCGTCGGCTTTTCATCTCCATTGAATGAAGATAATCCAACTGAAGGGAGATGAAATGCATACATCTCGGCGCTCAAGCGCTAATGTTTTATTTTATGTTGTGAGCGATGAAATTTTTGATAGAATATGCAATCTCTCAAGCGCTCATGAAATGTGGATTAAGCTTCAAGAACTATTTGCATCATCCACGTCTATTAAGGATTGCATCAAGGAAGAGATGTCGGAGGTGAGACCACAAGCTCCACCTCAAGCTCAAGCGATGAAGAAAGCATCTCCATCGACCTCAACCTCGCCTCAAGTGACGATGAAGATTCACTTCCATCACAAATCCGTTGCTTCATGGCGAAAGGTAAGAATGAGGTAAGTGGCGATGATGATGATGAGCTCTCCTATGATGAACTTGTATATATGCTAGAGGAGCTAACTAAGCATCTTGGGAAGGAGAAGAAGAAATTCAAAAATTTGACGAAGGAACATACCTCACTTCAAAATTCTTACAATGATTTAAAAGAAAATCATGAACTTCTCCTTCACAAGGAAACCATTAAGTCTAGAGTGGATGTTGCCATCCAATGTGATTCGATAGATGAATTACCATGCTTAAATTCAATTCTACTTCATGCAATTCATCTAATAATAGCATGTCTATCTCTAGCGATTATTTACCTTGTTGCTCAAATTCTATTGCTACTACTTCCTCTATGTTTGTTGAGACTAACCTTGCAGAGGAAAACAATGAGCTCAAGGCCCAAGTCATTAGATTGGAAAATGACTTGAAAAGGTGCGTAAAGGAAAAGCCATCCTCGGCGAGATCTTGAGCAAGCCAAGGCGCCTCAAGATAGCGAGACTTGCGGCTAACTCCAAGAGAGAGAAGAGCAAGAAGAAGCACAATGCAAGAATGAAGGCGATTGTGTGCCGGATGCAACAAGAAGGGCCACTTAGCCTCCGTGTGCCCTAACAAAGTGGAGATCAAGCCACAACAATCAACAATGAGGCAAACCGACAAAGAGCAAGTCAAGAAAAGGAGGCGCTCAAAGCACACTTGCTACAATTGTCGGGAAAAGGGCACATCGGTAAGGATTGTCCCAAAGGTATCATTCCTAAGCCTATTATTGTCAATGATCATCATTTGCTTAGGAAAGACAAAGATGGTAATGTGTTTACCAAATTTGACAATTCTTCTAAGTCTATGCAAAATAATGACAATCAATTGCTTAGGAGATATAAATCTAGAAATGTATTTGCTCATAATGCTAGATTTCCTAAGACTATGAAAAATCATGTTGATCATGTGCTTAGGAAAAATAAAAATAGCAAAACATTTGCTATAAATGCTAGATCTTCTAAGCCAATGCATAACTCTAATAATCATATGCTTAGAAAAGATCAAACTAGAAATAGTTTTGCTAAGTATCATTGTCCTCCTAAACCTTATTACAAAAATGCCAATCAATTGCCTAGGAGGAATGATAATCGTAAACCTATTACTAGTCATGTTAGTTCACCTAAGTCTACTAATATTAGGAGCATTTGGGTTCCTAAATCTATTGTGACTAACATTGTTGGACCCAACAAGGATTGGGTACCAAAAACAACCTAAAAGATTTTTAGGCAACATGGGATGGATTGGACGCTTGGCTTCTTCAAGAATATAAGGACTTCATCAATTACAAGTTGGAACCAAACATAAAGATAATCAAGTCCATCATGAGCCAATGCCATCTCGGGTAACAAGTATTTAAATTGATTCATATACCTTATAGCCTTGTGTAGGTTATATTGCATTATTCATGAAAATCAATTTAGATTGCTTGTTATATACTTGCTCTACTTATTAGTTGTTTTGATTGCAATCTTGAGCAAGTTTGGGATAGTGGCACATTAAGGGGGAGTGTTAATTCATATCCATGTATATTACATCCCTACATGTGCCCACATTTATATAAGTGCTATTACATATTTTCAAAATCAAGCCATTTAGCCAAAAGTCAAAATTTTGCATACTATTAGTATTCTTGTGAAAAACTAATTGCAAAATGTATACAAATGTATTTGAAACGTTTTTCAAAGGTTTTGGCTTCACAAAATCTATTTTGAAAAGAAAATGAGTTTCATGATCAAAATCTAGTTACTAGTATCTTGTTTTGGATTTAAACTTATAATTTTCATAGAACTATATATAAAATGATTTTGAAAGTAATTCCAAAATGAAAAACCTAGAGTTGGTCATTCTTAACAATTCTTGTGTTCAAAAGATTTTCAAAAGACCAACCTAGCAGAAGTTATTTGATTTTGAAACTCATCGAAAAACTATAATTGACCCATAATGATCATATTATTGTACTTAGTGAGTTTCACCATTTGGACCGGATTCTTAGCAATATCTTGGTTCAAAATGGTATTTTAAACTCATACATACCAATTCCAATCAAATATCTTCTCATTTGCTTCATTTGATACTTTTTGGATTAATGTTGAAAGCATATGCATGCATATCCTTCATATGAGTCTCTTTGGTCAAAAGTCAAAATTTTTGTTTAAAAGGCCAATATTTGTGAAAATCTTTATAAAAGTTCTCAAATATGTATTTCAAATGTTTTACAATGCTTTCGGAGTAAAAATTTCTATTTTAGAAACAAAATAGCAAATTTGGCCTCAAATGGATCTTATAGGATCTTGATTTTGGATTAAATGAAATATTTTCATAAGTTGAAATCTATTGAGTTTTTGAAAAGGTGGTCAATACAAAACTCGTAGGGTTGGTCATTTTAAGCATTTCTCTAGTTCAAAGTTTTTCCAAACGACCAACCGTTCAAAAGTTATAACTATTTGAATTTGGTCAAAATTCTTGATTTAACCAAAATGACTCATTCTTGCATATTGTGAGTTTTGCTATTTCAATTGGATTTCTTTGTGTATCCTGGCTTGAAATAGTATTTTTGACTCATACAAAGCTATAAAAGTTCAAGTCTCCATTAATTTCAATTCGGAGTGCACTTTGAGCATTTGGCGGAAACTTAACTTCTTTTCATGCCTACAATACGTATTTTGCCATATCTTTTGAAAGAAAATTCCTTTTGAGGAAATTCTTTTTGAGAAACCTTCTAAATAGTTCAAAGTTCATTTCTAGAAATTTTCTAATCATTTTGACTTTATTTGAAAAAGTTTTGACTTTTCTTCTCTTTGATTGAAAATCATACCTATAAAGCAAAATTTGACATATCTTTTGATTGGAGACTCCTTTTTGAAAAATTCTTTTTGGAAAAGTTTCTCAGGAGTCCAAAGTATGTTTCTGCATAATTTCAAATTATTTCAACTTCATTTGAAAAAGTTATGGCCTTTTCTCTCTTTGATCAGAAGTCTGAAAATTCAGACTTTTGCATGATTTTGAGCTGATTTGTGATTTTTGTATCTCCAAATTAGTGCATAATTTGTGGGGACAATCTTTGTAAGAATTCATCCTCAATAGTTGGTCTACTATGACAAATTTTATCAGATTTTTTAGACATCATATGAGCAATTTTTCAGCTATCTTTTGAAGCCTAAATGAAATGTCAAAATCTGAAAATCTGAAATTCTAGTTCATTGAAATCTTTGTGGTTTTCATATCTTTAAATTGGTTTCAAGGTAGAAGAATCTCTCAAAACAAAACTTGAGCATATTTAAATGTATTAGCTCCATGATATACCTTATAATCCTTTTGGAGTTTGTTTAATCAAGTTTTGTATGTTTGAAGAAGGATCTCCTTTTGGTTATGGCATTGTATTAAATTGATCTTTAATTGACATATAGCGTTGGAAAACCTTCTCTTGCATATGGAGTTCATATCTAGAAATTTTCAAATTTATTTGAACTCATTTGCAAAAATGTTGACTTCTTTTGACCTTGTGTCAAAATCAAACCTCCAATACTTTTAATGGCCTAATTTTTGAATGGAGGGTGATATTTGAGAAATTCTTTTTGGAGAAGTCTCTTGGATATCCATGGATCATTTCTGCAAAATCTTATGGCTATTGGACTTCATTTGATCAAGATTTGACCCAATTTCAATATGCTCAGTTGGAGCTCGGACGGTCGAAAATGCATTGGACGATCAAAGTACTCAGATACTCGAAGATTTATTCGGACATTCGAATGGAAATTTTCTAGTTCGAGCAGAGGGTCTACTCGGACATTCCGAGGTAAAGCTCGGACATTCCGAGGTTTAGAAATTGATTGTAGAAGGCTGTTTTGTGATTGTTGTTTCTCCAAATGGGTTCATAATCGGAGGAAAGTCTTATGACATGTTTTGATCCTCTATAGTTGAACTTCATTGTCTAATATTTTCAGAATTTATGAACCTTGTTTGAATCTTCTTTCAGCCCTATCAAAAAGCTTAAATGGAATGTCAAAACTGAAATTTTCAGCACATTGCACTTTTGAAATCTTGCCAACCTTTAAGATGATTTGAGTGTTTCCTTGTGATGAAAACTAAGGTAACTCAATTTATTGCTCCATGATTCATCTAAAATTATTTGGGAGCTCATTTGCTCTTGTTTTCATCCTAAGGACCATTTTAAAGCGAGATTTCTTTTCCCGAAACTTTCGGTTCAGCATTCACTATTTTCAAGTTTTCGGGGTTTTCCTTTACTCAAATGAATTTTCGGTCTTCACAACCTTTGAAGAGAATTTCGAGACGGATCTTTTCCGCGTTGATGATTTTTGCATTTGAGCAATGATTTAAAAGTTATAATCGATTTTGTGCTGTTATTTGCATCTTTTGAGATTTTGAGAGTTTTAAATTGGAATATTGGCAAACCTTTCAAGATAAAAACTAAGTGAACTTATTCATTACTCCAAGCTTCAAAGTGGAGTATATCTATTTAAGTTTTCATTCCAATGAAAGTGCATTTTTTGGCTAAGTTCTTTTGGAAATTGGATTTAATTGTATCTTAGCCTCAAAGTGTTTCCTCTCTTGCATAACTCGGAGTTTATTATGGAAAAGAGGAAATTTCCCTTGTAAGTTCAAGAGTAAGTTTGAATGTGTTTTACCCATTGTCTCTCTTACAAGTGGATGTCAAGATTAAATTTGAATGAGTTTCAAATATTCTTATTGTCAATTGGTATAATGATATCTTCAATTGGTATCTATCATGCAAATAGTATTATCATGCTTATCATCTTATATCATGAATGTTGTACCTAGACATTATCAAACTAACTTAGGTCAAATTAGAAGATATTTGTTCCCGGAAATCGTGTGCTTGTCTATTGATGTTCAAGGAATTGGAAAAGGGGTCAACTTCGACGGTGGGATGAAGGAAATGGAGAAGAGCTCCATAGTCCAAGGGATCTAAGGCCGAGCGTGGTGATCATGACCGATTCGAACATACGATAGACAAGAATCGACAAAGGGACGTGTTTCTTTCTTGACCATATTCAATAATGTCTTTGCACACCATTATGCTAAATTGTGTCATTCTAAATGGTGTTGTACCTTTCAATTAGTTTCATTAATTGGTATCTTTCGAGAGGTATCCTCAATCCTAAATTGTTTTGAAGTGTCATCTAACTTGCATTTGGCATTATCATGAATTAAAAAGATACATATGGGTGACACATTGCAAAGAGGTATACCCTTGATAAATTTATGAAATTCTTGATCATGAAAGTGCATCTTAATTATACAATGTTGATTCATGATCTTGATTGTTAGAATTTAATTGGATCATAAGCATGTGCTTAAGATATATAAATTTGCTATATGATCTTAATGTTTAAAGAATGAATATTTTCCATATGAAATCATATTCATATGTCATGATTTAAGCATCACTTACATATTGTGAATCATGACTACATTTAAATTGGTATCATTTCGACAAATCTATTACCTAAATCTTGGATATAATTGGTATCATATCTTGCCTAGATTTAGGGGGAGCTTAATATTATTGTCCTATTCCTAGCTCCTTATCTTGTTCTCCCTAATCCTTTTATTGAGTGTGCAATCAAGGGGGAGAATTTATTGAATGAACAATAAGGATCTCTTAAGCACCTTTTTGGCATTAATGACAAAAGGGGGAGAATTTATGGATTTATCAATTGTCCCCTAATCGATCGACAAAAAGGGATATTTTGTAAGTATGGTCTCTTATTGTTTATTCATGTTTGTTTTTAATGCTAAATATCTTAATATTGTCATTCGGAGCAATTGATAATAGGTTTGTCATAAATCACCAAAAAGGGGGAGATTGAAAGTGCATCTAGGCACTTATGTTATTTTGGTGATTAATGACAAACGCATATAATGACAATCTATGTAATTGTGTAAATGCTTAACTTAGTGCTTAACAAATGACAAACCTCTAATATGATTATATTGCTATGAGACTAACATGTTCATTGCCAAGTTGAGTATTAGTCTCATCTATTTATAGGAAAATCAAGTGAATGGTTAAGCAAAGATAAGGTATGCAATCTCGGTATCCCTTCCATATTTGTTATTGCATTCCTTTTGTGCAAATGCATAGTGAACTCCAAGTAGTATATTGATTGTATATATGCACATTCGTTCATGTCATATTTATTTGTGCATATATGTTCATTTGAGTTCATTATGTGCTTTGTTTTTGGTATGTATGTATTAACTAGAGTTAAACTTCATATTGCTATAGATTGACTTGGTGCATGCATGTTTTAGTTGTATATCTTCTCATGCAATTCTCTTAGTGAAGTTTAATCTAGTGTTGGATCACATATTTACTCTTATTCCAAATATTAGTCGCACATGTACAATTCGTGTATATTCTATCATGTGCTTCATTTAAGTAAAGAATGTGATCCTTGCCATGATTTAATTGATTCATCATATCGGCAATTATCTCTCTAGTGCATATAGATCAATTACATATTCATCATGATGTACTTAGTAGAGAATATCTCTTATGTCAAGTGTTTCCAGTTATATTATGCCTCTTTATATGAAACACTTGTGGTACTTAATTGCTCAAAAATATCAATTTATTCACATCTACTGAGCTTTTGGGACTAATGTCTTTCATGAGTGGTTTGGGAAGAATTAGGTCCCGTGTGTGTATGATGACCAAGGTATCGTGAAGGATGATCGTTAAGCCGAGGTCAACAAGACGGCGGTGTCACCAAGAGTTGAGGACTAAGTCAAGATCGACTTGGCGTGGAGATCGTCAGAGAGGATGATCAAGTCAAGGTTGATAGGACGAGAGTCTCATGAGGTGAATCGAGTCAAGTTGGACAAAGCGAAGACGTCATCAATCATTTGGTAAAAGACATCATGCACATTGCATCCACGGAGAAGACGGCATGCGGATTGAATGTAAGACTTAGATTTCTCGTTTGAATTTGAGTCTAAGGATTGCCGTACTATTAAGAGGGATGCTCCATTGAATGACTTTTAGATGTGTCAAGTGCTCAAATGATCCATCCTTGTGAAATTTAGAGAGAGAGTGGTATTGGTGGTACCGGAAAGTGAGAATTGTAGGTCTCTCTTGGATTCTTTGTGAAATCTGGAATTATCCTTTGAGATTTGGGTAGTGAGACCTTGTTAGTTGTGTAGCCCTTGTTCTTAGCTTTCAATAGAGTCCAAGATCACTTAAATCGGTCCGAGTCAAAAGTTATGCCCGTTTTAAATGGTGATCGGTTCTACTCGGACTATCCGAAGTTGGACTCGGACTATCCGAAGTGAGTTCGGACTATCCGAACATATTTTCGGATATTCCGAGCTGGGTCTCTCTGTTAGCCATGTCTAATGGGTTCGGACTATCGAACTTGAGCTCGGACATTCGAATCGAGTCGAACGTTTTGAAAAGCGGCTAGTTTTTGGAGCCTCTATTTAAACCCCATCCATCCCCATTTGTGGGGGCTGCTACCCTGTGGATTAGAGGTGCCATACCCTTGTTCTTGAGCCCCAATACACCCTCTACCCTTAGATCTAAGTGATCCCTTTTGTGTGAAGGGTTGGGAAGAGTGTGAGGAGTGAGGTGTTAGGATTGAGTTGGATTTGAGTTTGAGCACTTGATTTCATCTCCAAGTTTGTTCTTTGTGAGTATTTGTTACTCTTAGAGGTTGAGGACTCCTAGACGGCTAGGAGGTCACCCACGAGCCACCGGTTCTTCGTGTGGTTGGTAGAGGAAGTTTGTGAAGGCCGGATTCCGCCCTCAAGGGAAGGAATCAAAGAAGTGAAGACCGTGAGTGCATTTGTGCAACAGGGAGGAAGAGGGTTGAAAGAGACCCGGCTCAAGCGTCAAAGGAGTTGAAACCGGCGAGTGCATTTGTGCAACACCGGAGTAAGAGGGTTGAAAGAGACCCGACTCAAGTGTGTGAGCCGCCTCAGCGGAGACGTGGGATCCTCAAGGATCCGAACCGGTGAAAAATCATCGTCTCCAAGTTTGCTTCTTGCTCTCACTTTAGTATTTGATTTTGAATCTTGAAATTGCCCGATCTACTTTTCTAGTGAGTTTTCGGGCAGATCTCTATTTGCTTCAAGTATTCTAGGCTAACTAGTTTAATTTGGTATATTTAATATTCCCCAAATAGCCTAGATATCATTTGCGAGCTATGTGCTCGGAGCATTGAATATCCGAATAGAACTTGGATACTCGAATAATCTCGAGACTATCCGAAAATAGTCTCGGACTATCCAGAACCACTCGGACTGTCAGGAGTATTATTCGGACATTCGAAGGTTCTATATTCATTGCAATTTAGTTTTAAATTTTAATTCGCCTATTCACCCCCCCTCTAGGCGACATCCCCTGTCCTTTCAATATCCAAGCCCATACTTCATAGTATTACCTTGACGCTTACCTAGGAACTCCTCTAGTCCCTTACTTGCCTTGTAGGACTGTTGAAGTCCATCTTCAAGCAATCCCTTGAGCTTCTCATTCTCATATGCTAATACTTGCAATGTCTCAAGGTTAGTGGCACAAGTATTAACATCTATATTGAAGCATCTAGCACAACCATTGCAGTAGAGGGTGAAAAAGAATTAGAACTGATGGATGAGGTAATCGGAGGGCTATTCTTGAGATCAACAAGCTTCAACTCAAGAGCCTTGCAAGCATCTTTCGACTTTGCAAGTTCCTCTTCGAGTGAAGCATGGGTGATCTCGAGACTAGTCACCTCGGATTTTGTTACTTTTAAGTTCTTAACCAATTCTTCATTCTTCTCTCTTTCAAAAGATAAGCTCTTCTCTAGCTCACGATTTTTCTCCTTTTCGAGGATGAGTAAATCCTCTTGAGCCTCAAGAGTAGCTTCCTTTTGTTCAACAACTTTCTCTAATTTTTCAATGTCTTTTAAGAGCAAGTTTAATTTGTGAATATCGAAATTCTTCATGGATTTAAGCACAGTGTTAATATCATCATCATCACTATCACTATCGTGCTCATCTAGACAATCGTTAGCAATGGAGGGAGTAGAGTCTTTTGATGATACCTTGTGCCCCTTTGCCATAAGGCACATTGGAGTGTTGTCGTCGTCATCGCTCAAGTTGTCGAAGAGGCTCTTCGACGTTGTTGAGGTGGTAGGCATGGCGATGGCGGCGAGGCAATTCCTCCTTCCTCGTCGAATTTGACTCGAGTCTGAGTCGGAGTTGAGGTCGTATCGGAGTTCCTCCTTTCCAATGTAAACACGACCTTTGCCCTTGTATTTCTTGCTCTTCTCCTTGTCCTTGCCCGGTACTTGTCTTTCTTGTGCGGCTTCTCATCTTTATCTTCTTTATGCGGGCACTCAGCAATGAAATGGCCGGTTTCGCCGCATTCATAGCATCTTCTTGTGGAGTGTCTCCCCTTTGATTTTCTTCCATATTTCTTTGATTGACCTTCTTGTTTGAAATTCTTCTTCTTGAAGAACTTGTTGAACCTTCGCACAAATAGGGCCATATCTTCATTTGTCAGCGGACCACAGGATTCTTCACTTGAACTCTCTTCTGCTTGTCGCACTACCTTGACGGCCTTGAGGGCAATGCCTTTCTTTTTCCCAGACTTGAGTTCTTCAACAACCTCAGCTTCCTTCACCATCATCTCGTCCATCATGAGCTAGCCAATGACATCGTGAGGTGTCAAAGTGTCGAAGTTGGGCCGGTCTCGGATCAATTGTACAAGGTTGCGGTTGGTTGGAGTGATCACACAAAGTATTATCTTAACCACGGCCTTGTCAGAAAGATCAGTGCACCCAAGACCTTTTGCTTGATTCTGAGCACCATCGGTGGTCAAACATCTTAGTGTATGATTCACCATCTTCTAGAGTGAACCGACTTAGCTCACCAATAATGAGCTCTATCTTGATTCTCGGACGCTTGACACTCCTTCATGGTGACTAGGAGTCTATCCCAAATAGCCTTTGCTTCCTCGAGTCCGTCGACTCGGTTGAACTCAGAATCACTCAAAGCGTTGAACAAAGCATTTCTTGCCAAATCATTGAAGTGTTGATCTTTGTCTTTCTATGGGAGTAAGGTTGTGGGATCAACGGGCTTGAAACCTGTTTGCACAATCTTCCAAATAGAAGGGTGAAGCGATCTCAAGTGCATCTTCATCTTATGTTTTCATGCCGCATAGTGAGTGCCATCGAAATGAGGCGCTCGGCCAGGAGAACGCGGAGACATAAGATGAGGAGCTTGAGACACCAAGAGAGGTATAATCAAATGGAATAGCAACCCCAATCTACGGAGCCCGTGCCTTATCTTGGTCATGGGCTTTGATTCTTATCTCTGTTTGCGACATGTTGATTCTCCAGCGGTTAAGCCAAACTAAGGAGATTTGGCTCGATACCAATTGAAAGGACCGATATGTCGCCTAGAGGGGGTGAATAGGCGTTATTTCAAATTTAAATCATAGCGGAAATTTACTATTCGGATAGTCCGAAAATACCTTGATTGTCGAGTGGTTCAGATAGTCCGAATGTCTTTTCGGATACTCAACTGCTTCTTCGCAAGAAAACCCTAAAAAGTAGATCTGAGTTATTTGAGAGGCTAGATTGCTACCAAATGAAGTTTCTAAGCTAGGGCAATTTCAGATTATGAGATCCACTCAATATCTAATGCATGAAGCCACCAAACCCTTGAATCCCCAAAGATTTAAGTAAGCACAATATGAGCAAGTGAGAGAAACAAGAATCAAGGAGACAAACCGATTTATCCCAAGTTCGGATCCTTGAGGGGATCCTACGTCTCTGTTGAGGCGGCACAAAGCCGGGTCTCTTTCAACCCTTGTCCTCTAGGTGTTGCACCAAGCACTCACCTGTTAACTTTTGAATCCTTCCCTTGCGGAGGTGGATTCAACCTTCACAAACTTCCGTGGCGCCCCACACGAGCTTGGGGGCTCACTAGGCAACTCCTAGCCGTCTAGGAGTCCTCAACCTCCAAGAGTAAAAAGATCCAGGCAAGAGATTAAGCGAAGATGAACCAAGTGCTCAAGATGACTCACAACCTCTAAATCTCTCAAACTCTCAACAAGATTTCCCCAAAAGATTTGCTAATCAAGAGATCAAGAGGAAGAACACTAGAGCTCAAGAGTGAGAGAACCTGACTCAAAATGAATTGAATGCACTTGTTAGTAGGTAGGTGGGAGTGGGGGAGGTATTTAAAGCCTCCCAAAACTAGCCGTTTTTCACTTCAACTCGACATTTTCGGATAGTCCGAACCCATGTTCGGATAGTCCGAACCATTTGAATTCAGGCTACTGAACACATGGTTTGGATAGTCCGAACTACCCTTCGGATAGTCCGAACCCTAAAGAACTTAGGCAACAGAGCGCATTGTTGGACAAATCAACGACACTTGGATAGTCCGAACCAAAATGACTTAGCCCTAAGCAGAGGGGTGTTGGGATACTCGAACCGGTGTTGGACATTAGAACCAAAAAGAACTGGACTAACAGAGAGGGTTAGCTCGGATACTCCGAACTGAGGTTCGGACATTCCGAACTAAATTTTGCCAGAGCAACCGATGGGTCCAGCTCGGACATTCCGAACAAATGTTCGGATACTCCGAACCAATTTGAACACTTTGCCCCTAGGACTTCACACATAGACCCATACTTAGACTAGGATTCATCTTTGAGCACATTAGATCATTCTAAAGCTATTTCTTGCCCTATCCCTCTTTATAGTACGGCCGTCCTTAAACTCAAAAGAAATTAAGAGTACATACGCAGTCGTTGAGTTTAGTCGACGCCTTTTCTTCTTCAAATTGAGGGACCTTTTTCCTTAAGCGACTTTTCCATGAGCGTGTTTATCTGTTCACCATACTCAAAACACTCATTAGTCACTTAATCTTTGTTGTCATTAATCACCAAAATTATTAAGGGGCCTAGATGCACTTTCATAAGGAATCAATGCCTTACTCAAAGATGCAATAGGATGGCCATTCTGCATAAGGACCACTCCAATCCCTACATCACAGGCGTCGGTCTTAACCACAAAGGTCTGTTGAAAATTAGGCATTGATAACACTAGTGTTTGTGTCATTGCTGAGCCTGTTTGTTTTAGTTTTTGATTCTGGATTCTGATCCTAAAAGCAAAATAAAAAATAAACAGCCTGATTCTAGAATCCGATTATCACAATATAGCCCACCCATATACATTAGAATCCACAATCCACTTCATATGTGCTTTTGAATTTCAGTTTTTGAAGAATCAGCTTCTCTACAACCACAATCCAGAATCAGCTTTTAGGCCCTGTTTGGAAGCAATGTATTCTTATAGTTGCTAGGTAATACCATGGTTTCTAAGAATACCATAAGGTGTTTGGTTACTATGCCAAAAACTCTGTATTAAAAATTATGGTTTGGTAGATACCATGGTATTTTTGGAGTATTTGAAACTCCACTCCAACCCAAAGTTTTCATGATTTTAGCCAGCTTCCTGCCTATTTCCACTCAAATACTATAGTTTGTGATGTTGCATCCAAACAGTTGGTAGTTCCAAGGAATACCATGGTTTTAAAGGGGTTTGATAAAACTATGGTTTTAAACGGGTTTGGTAAAACCATGGTATTCATGATAAAATAATTGCAAACTATAGTATATTAAAACTATAGTTTTGAAAAACTGTACTTCTAAACAGAGCCTTAGAGAATCCAAAGCTAAAACAAACAGACTCTTAACCCAATGGAACGCTTTCTTTTTCAACAAGTTAATGAATGGTCGCGAAATGGCCATAAACGCTTCCTCTCCCGTGCTTCTGACTCCAATGCTGTAGAATTGAATCGGTCTCTGTTGATGGGCAGCTTGCGCGCTCCGCCGCCGCCGCTCGTCGGCAGCGCCAGGATTGGTCGCGGTCCTCGCCTCTGTCTTGTCTCTGTTGTGACTTATTTTGGTTGCAGCCATTAGTTTCTAGTTTTCTACTTCCTAAGGTTGTGTGTTTGCTTCTCGATGGTTTCAGGGTTGAGTGCTACTTTCGCGATGAAGTCGTACAGGCTGTTAGCGGACTCAAGGCGCGTCCTCGCATTGACTTCTCCATTTTCAGTACAGTAAGATCAGCCAGAGAGTAGTCATGGGTATGCAGTCCCACGTTGTGTCATAGTCTAAGAACCATGGGGTTTTGTTTTGTGCGGTCAGGTGGATCCGATTGTTGAACATGTACGCGTGAGAGGCGATGCTGCTGTTAAGGAGTAAGTGTTGCTCAGTTGCTGTATTGTTTGACCGTCTTATTCATGGCCTAAAGCAGGATTTTCTTTAATTTGGTGGGTTGGTCTGTTCAGTTATACAGCAAAGTTTGACAACGTTGCACTCGATGATGTGATCTTCTGGATGTGGAGGTATTTACCTTGTGATGTTACAACTCAGTTTTCGCAGCTTGCGTTAAGCCGTTTGACAGATGAATTGTACATTATTATCCTTTTTCTGTTATGGTGATGTCACCTAAATGTTTGGTGATATACTTGTGTTTTTAGTCTGACATGATGCATGCTTTCGATAGCAACAACTTGCATTCGGAGTCTTCAAATCCTTAGAAATAGGTACACCTGAGACAGTATTTTGTATCCTGATATAGTAGGGCGTGTTAGTATGATTTCATTATTTGCTAGATGAGTTTATCTCCTTAACTGCAAAAGTTTCGTACCTTGATCCAGTTGTGAAGGAAGCCTCCGGTGTGGCACATGACAATATTTATGCCTTTCATGTTTCACAAAAGTTGCCCGAGATGACTGTCGAGAATACGATGCCAAGAAAAAGACATGAGCACATGATCGAATGATTCTTGTGGTGGTGTAACTTATCAAGATTTTTTTTGGAGAATCATAAAATCACCCATGTAATTCATAGAGAGCATCTGCATCACATGATGCGTGCAACGAAGCATGTAACTTGTTACAATTTCACGACATATTTTGTCTGAAGCTGAATTTAAGCTCCTGTCCTGGCCGTATGTGAATGAAGCGCGATCTAATCTTTTTAAAACATGTACTCTTGGAGCAGCCATCGTAGGAACTCTTCAATTCTCAAAAAGTGCAAACCACCTTTTTCGTCAGAAGAGCGAGAGCCAAGCCGCCAGCGCCTCTCTCTGACCCAACTTTCCTCTGCAGACAAAAATGCTCTCATCATTAGCTTGCGTTGCTGCTACTGGCCCCTGTGAGCTGTGACTATTCACTGACCACATTGTCAAATGACGAATGCCAACGATATTAAAATTCACTTAACGCCACAGTGTCTCATATAGAATCAGTTACACGAGTTGTTATTTGTTTCTTCACCAAACGCCACCACCACTGCATTACCTTGTATCCGCATCCAGCAAGAAAATCTATAGTTTTCAACCCCAACGCATTACCTTGTCTCCACATCCAGCAAGAAAATCTATAGTTTTCAACCCCAACGCGATCTCAAATTCTGATCTAATCCGCACTTCTGAGTTCAGATCCATAGATCCGGTGGAGTTGTTAGAGCTGAGACCAGGGTTTTAAAAATCATTTTTGAAAAAATCGCTCAGTTTTCACCGAAAACCAACTAACCAATTGAATATTCCTTAAAAAACAGTTTTCAAATGGTTTTCAACGATTTTTAAGCAGTTTTCAACACATAAATTTTTTCAAATTTTTGAATTTTTTAATTAGACCGATTTAATGAGCAGTTTTAGATCTCGAACAGCAGCGGTAAAGTCGAAAACCGCGGTTTTTGAAACCTTAGCTGAGACATCATTTGCATGCACAATACTATTTCAATCATATTTCAATCATGATGCGACGGTTTCCGTACAAGGTTAGACCTAACAAAGTTAGGCTTCGAATCAGACTAAACATCCTGGTCATCACAAGTGTGACAAAAATAAGTTTATGATGTGTGAGACATGAGGATAAAAAATATGATAAATCATTCTTATGATAATAAATCAAACACTCGACTAAAAATATATAGCACACCTATAAGGTTACACCTAACAAAGTTAGGCTTCGAATCAAAGTAAACATGCTGGTCACAGCCAATCCATTCCCGGCGACCTTTTGGAATGGCAGGTGGAGCGCGGGTTCTGCTGGTTGGGCCCACTCCGGCATCCGCATGCTGCTCGGTTGCATGCTCTATAACTGATTTCACTGGCTACAAGGTTGTCACAGTTTGCATCCTCTCATCTTGAGATGCACAATTACCGCAACACACTTCTGGTTTTTGTGCCAGTGACAGACTCAATGAGCCGGTACATCCATCGGTCAAGCATTCCTATATTACGTAAGAAAGAAAAATTGGTATCAGTTTGGTGAGGGGTAATGAACCTGAAAAAACAATGAATTATTGTTCCTTATTTTAATTTATATAATCCTGCATGCAACCGAGATTATCATACGAAACTGTCTGTACTGAAATCTATCCCTAACACCAGCATACGATAAAACACAATATTGTAGGCCGGAGGCAAACCTGTCATTGCAAATGTACCCCAAGAACTGCACATAGGCGAGTCATGAAATGTAGGAAGTTCCGTCTTTCTTCTTTGATGGTGACTGTGATTGGTGAGAGATCATACAAGAAGTAAACAGCTGCAGAAGGAAAACAGATTAGTCCTGAAAGGAAATGGAACACGCCATACTTCAAGAGAGATGGAGAGTTACCTGGCCATGACCTATCAGTTGGGCGAATGGGAACAAAATACTCTGTGACAGAAAACTGATTCGTTGGCAATACTTGCTTTGAGAGGTATTTGTACTCGGTTGGAACAATCTGCGTATCAATTTGAATAACAGATGAGAACACTTTCTCAGGAATTAGCAGCTAATTGCAGAGTAAAATAAAGTGGTAAATTTCCATCTTGTCCGCAGGTGATCTGATGTAAAGATCAGATCCACTCAACCAGGAAAAGGGCAAAAAAGGACACTTTTCCTTTTAGCTCATTGATGACTCTGTAGTTTGTATTATACTGTGGATATTTGTACAGTTTTATTTCATGATCACATTCTCTTCAATAGGAGCCTTCTCTGCTGTTTTCCATAAATGTTGCAACTTTCAAGCTGCTGAATGGCTACCCACCTTGATATAGTATTTGAAAGTTCCACTTGTGTCATGGAGTATCCTTGTAGTACCATCCAGTGGATTATGAATTCCAGGATATTTTGGACCAAAGGACAGGTCATGGATAACATGACTGACGTTAACATGGCTTGACCCTACAAAAATCTGCATACGATAATATATGGGAAATGTTCAGTTGAAAACTGCACTAACAGTGCCAATAAAGCATACAAACACTTGTATATAGATGGCACAAGGAGAGCACTCTCTGCAATAAGAGTTACAGAGAAGCAAACAAAGTCGCCTTTTCTACATTTGAGGATCAAATTGAACAAAAAAAATGATTTGTTTCATGTAAAAGAAACTACTTACAGTAAGAGAGCTAACAGACCTCACAGGACAAATTGATTATAATTTGTAACAATGGCTATGTGCAGGCTGCAGCATACAGTCATACATCAAGAAAAAACAGGTTTTTTTTATTTATATAAGGCAATTCATATTACGTTTTCAGATAGGCAGTAAAGCTAGTAAAACACCATGCAGACGTAAGGACATGCCAATGAAAGAGCCTTGGACGATATCAAAATGCGATAGCTAGCGTAGGCAGATACTTAGCTATGGACCCATTTCGCTTTTTTGTTCCAATCCTCTTCCTTCTATTTTCTCCCCTCATCACTCTTTAAGTTTTTGTGTTTCCCTCATCTCTCAGTGTCACTGGTACCAGTGGCATGTGCTTACCTTAAAAAAGCACCGTAAATCCTGATTCCGGCCAGTTTTGCAAATATTGGTCCAAGGTGGGATTAACAGGAAGTAGGGAACCAACCGGTTTCAGTGGTTTTCGCTGGGATTTGGAACCGTATATGTAGCCACTTGGGAACAGGTGCTGTCAAAAACTTAAAATTATCCTCATGAAGAAAACTTAAGTTAATTGTCTCTATTTTTTGCATTAGAAGTAAGCCGTTTTCCCAGAAGCTTAGCTTTTATCCTAGGAATCTTATAGTTAAATAAGGTACACTTCACAGTAAAAGATATACAACAGAAGAATAGAAGTAAAGTATCTGCGTTTTAGATGAATAACCTTATCAGCAACAAAAATGTTTAAACCATGCACTGATATATGGAAGTTGCCTGCGACCCTCTGCACATCTAGAACCCCATACACCTGTAAAAATTGAAGGCACGGTTTCATTAACAACAACACAAAATATGCCTGATGAGTGATGATCACATCACTAAATATCATAAAATGAACCAGTACCAGTAGACGAATAACTTACTCGACATCCTTCACCATTTTCCAGTGCTTGTTTGACACTCTTAACCATTTTATCTGCATCTTCATTAAAGGTGTGCTCATGCTTCTGTTCATCATGATGCTCATGGCTATGGTCTGTTTTAAACTTTTAACGCATGAGTGTATTACAGACAGAAAAACTAAGCTCCAAGACATTCTTAAAGTCAGCCCCATTTTCCCCGCGCGGGGATAACAAAAACAATTAGCTATGGATATTTTATCATGAAAACCTAGATTGAACAAATAAGGAGGACGATCATCTGCAACTATTAAATAAGTGTCTCACTTTACAGTTCACACTGTCCAATCACCTGAAGCTATGCCTGATGCCTAATTTTACCAGTGTTAACCTTTCACTTAAGACAGTTTTTAACAAAGGAAGCAAGCTCAATAGCTCATCGTTGCAATCATCTCTCTATTCGTTGGTGCATCTTTCCAGTGCATGGTCATGTATACTACCAGATAAACAACTACAAGCTATATGTGGACGCTGAGCTACCACATGCAAGCAAAGAGACAAACACTACTTAGTGAGAAATACTGTTTATATGTTTGAACTTATTCCAGCATACGGTCTTGATGAAACATTCTAACTGCCTTAGCAAATAAAACATTCTAACTAAAGTATATTGCCTTATCAAACAAAACATTCTAACCAAAGCATGTGGTAAATCAAATGGAACATTCTAACTATAAAGCATATTGGTCCATCAATTTAGTTAACATTGCTGTCTTGAGGTTTTTCCATGAAAATCAGGAGTGACAATACATGCTTCCCTTTCAACATAAATTAAATAATTTTTCAAATGAAAGTTATAACAGCAAATAAACATTACTAGCAAGCTGTGTTTTTCTACAGCACACAAAACAAGATAAGTATATGCATACTGTGTATTGAAACAAGCGTTCTTTCGTGACAATTCAGTGCTACAAATGGTTTTCTTTTCAGGGAGGAAGCAGGGTATACCATGATTGTGATCCCCATGTTCCTTTTCAACAAGATCAGACAAGTATTCAGTACCAATGATATGGCCATACTTATCCAAGCGAAGCTGCATTATGCAGAAAAAGGAAGATGGAAAGTATTAGATATGAGAGCCAGAATAGTGAAAATGCATCATTTTGACAAACTACAGTACAGCTTTTGTTGAGAAAATACTAAGTTTTCTGGAAATATGAAGGATATTGTTTGCACTAGAGCAAGACATGAACCGCAGCTAAGAGTGCATGTTCTCTGCAGCTTACACTAAGATATTAACTGGTAAGCATAATCTAGGATATTGGCCCGCTTCAATGCTGGTAAAAAATGCGCGCATTTATCCATACTTAAGGGAGGCCATGTTTATCCGCCACAAACAATGGAGATAATTACCGCAGCTAATTTATTAATATATTAGAACATACAAAAAAGTAATAAACTTTTGACATCAGACGGTACCTTCCAAATATTTGTATGTAAGTCAACTTCATGTTTGCCGGACATGTCAATTGCATCCACACTCAAAACTAAATAACAAAAGCGAGTGAAACATATATTAAAAACACGAAACACTTTATGCAAATGAATGTCCAAAAGGAACATTTTATCAAACTGGTACCGAGTGCATACAATCAATAACTGACCTTCACATGGTAAAGAAGGAAATGACATATTTATATGAATTGGCAGAGTTTCTCCTCGTTTGAGATCTACTGACATCTGCAGATAGAATCAATTAGCGAAGAGCTCATGATTAAAAAAACAAAATTTGAGATGAGTTAATTATATTTATATTGGCAAGGATCAGTGGATCACAACAAGGGAAAGAAAAACCACCACATCCAAATGGGTTTGCCATGATCATGTAAACAAAAACTAGCAGAGATTTACAACAATCAGAGGACACATGATTTTTTTATTAATGTAACTGAATAATAATTCTTATTTCATTTTCATAGACATGCTTTTGTCATCATGGAAATTCTTTGGTCATATTTGTTTTGTATGTTCTACTAAATAAACTAAAACAGGAGAAATGCCTGTCACCTACAGACATATTCCCAACACAAACTAAAATTCATAAAAGTTGTTTTTAGTGGAAGAACAAACATAACTGGCATGGATTTTTAGTAAAGTTGCACATGCTAGTCATACAAGAAAAGGCAGCAAGAACCAATCATATTCATACCTGATGTATAGCGTAGGTGGTAAGATAAAACTTCAGCTCATGCACGAACAGTGTAACCATTATAATTAGCCCGAAAATTGTCACTGTCAATGCATCAATGATGGCACAAATTAAACACACATCTCCAAATTAAATATAACCATGCAGCGGAGATCATGAAGAAATAGGATATCCATACCGATAGCACCAAAGAAAGTCTTCTTCAACAAGTGCTCTTCGGCATGCGGAAACGCATTGAAGTTCCTCAAAGATGGTATCCTCCCCATCTTTCTGCTGCCACAAAACACATCAACCTCATCAGAGAACTACAGCGCATCGGCTTAGTGTTGCACAAAATCAGGCCAGAGTCTCTCTAGCATTTGACTCATATTCTCCATAAACAAACCCTCTCGAAACTATTGAGTTGCATACACCAACCAGTTCACCCAAAAGCTTGAGGAAAGATGGACAATTCACTTGTACTTCAACACTTCCCCTCACATATAGGTTCTCTCAGGCCTAGTACGTGGAATAGAAGTAGGCCACAATTTAATTGCGCCAACCGAGTCTTGAACTTAAAACCTCTTGGCTCTGATACTATATTGAGTTGCATGCACCAACTAGTTCACCTAAAAGCTTGAGGAAAGATGGACAATTCACTTATACTTCAACACTCCTACTCACGTATAGGCTCCCTCAAGCCTAAGACATAGAATAGAAGTGAGCTACAATTTAATTGCGCCAACTGGGTCTTGAACTCGAGACCTTTTGGCTCTAATATCATATAAAGTTGCATGCACCAGCCATTTCATCCAAAAGCTTAAATTGATGAGGAAAGGTGGACAATTCACTTATACTTCATCAGAAACAACAATTTTTCAAATATTCCCTCATGAACAACAGACCACGACAAATTGTCATGACATCATGCAACATCCCCCATAAGTCTATAACCTTTTGTTCTACTTACAACAGCATATCATACGCAGGATTTGTCTATCCAGACCGATCCAAATCCCCAAAATTCAACCACAACCCACGGACAAGACAACAAATCCTTAACCTCTTAGCTCCCAGAAACAACCGAACAACCCGAGCAGTGCGGTAGCAAGCTTCTCCATATCGTTCAATCGCCACGCCAACCCCTAGAATTCGAGGCAGGAGACCGGATCGAGCGAAAAGAACCGAACCAGACGAGCCGGATTTGAAAAATCGCTCACGAGGGCGAGGATGCACGAATGGCGGCGCCGTTTGGCCTGGATCTCACGCCGATCTCGCTCGTCTAAATCGCCTTAGGACACCACCCGAGGAGGCGGAAGCGAGGAGAAGAGAATCGTGGTCGAACTTGGAAAGCGGCAACCCAACAACCCGATACCAAATACTTCTCCACTGCTCGATCGTTCGCTTCCTGGTGGGACGGGGCCCACGGTCAGCCAGATATCCCACAGGTACATAACTGCACCGTCGATCAATGATTGGAGGGATAGAAACTTATCCCAGTCTAGCCTGAATCCACGCACTGGGCTACTGGGCTTGTCGTGTTCGACTCGGCCTATCATACGAAAGGCCCAATTAATATCCACTCGAACGAAGTGGGGAGAGAGGAGAGTATGAGAGACCAATCGACCATGGACGGCTGCGACATCCTCCCCTTCCATCGGGAGATGTTCAGCTTCAGTGTTTCAGCCCACTTAAAAATAAATTTTTACTGAACTTGTGTCCGTGTGAATTTTCTTTTAAGGAATGGTCCCACTTCCACACTGGAAATGAGCGGGCGCGACGTCTCTCTCGATGGCACCCTCGCCCTTCGCGTTCGCAACGCGCTCTCGCCGGGGCTCTCATCGGGGCGTGGGGATCCTACGACGTCCGGCGGCCACCGCTGCGCATCGCTGGATGGGGATGATCGTGGAAGTGCTTTGGCTGGTGAGTTCGATGATTATATTCAGCATGCAGTTTCTGAAGATCATCGGTGGCCTCAACCGGCGACACTTGGAGAGATCCTTGAGGTCCAATTGGGACGTTACGGGATGCGCAAGGGTGAGGCCGGAACGGATCTCTCCGACGGTTCCATTGCTAATGGAGGGCAATCTCGGGAGATTGAGGAGTCAGGGTCCACAGCTGGGTCGCCGTCTCCGGAGGGCCCAGATGCAGCGAAGGTAGATGACGAAGAGGTTCTGGATTTTTTTGGACAGCTTTGGATAGTGCCTGGCAATTCTCCACCTCGCGTTAGGGTTCAGGCGGCGCAGGAGGCGCTAGTCTGGATCCGGCGTGATCTACTGCTCTCGGGTAATTTTTCAGTTTCCGATTGCTTTCCGGAACACTCCAGATTCATTCCTCCTTCCAATCTTCGCAAGTTGAGCTTCTCCAAGGACTTTTGTGGAAACGGCAAAGGAAATCCGTCCTTTGCTTCGGTCGTGAAGATGGCCAACACCAACTGGAATCAGTGGGGACGTGGCGGTGGTCGGGGTTACGGGCGTGGATGGCGCCCTCCTCCCCCGTTCGGTGCAGCAAGGAATTAGCCGGGGCGATTTCAGAGAAGCCAGTGGTTCTCTTCGGGACCGGCTGTGGGTCGTCCGCCATTGAATCTGAGGCAGCAAGTCCATGGCGATACGGGTAATCCTGATAATCTCACTTCTGCCAATTTGGGTAATCAGACTAAGAAACTTCCATCAGAGCCAGTTAAAGTTGATCCTCAGTATGTTAGATCTATTTGTTATAATTGTGGTGAATCGGGTCATTTGGTGGGTAACTGTAAGAATCCAAAATTGTGTTTCATCTGTGAAGAACCTGGTCATCAGATTGAGTTTTGTCCTGTGCGTCGTCTTCCTCATCAGTCGGCTAGGTATCTGGGCAGTGCTGCTAATGGTTTGGGATTTTTTCACCTGGAGGTGCCTGAGTCGAGTAGGAGTGCGGATTTTAGGTTTGGTAATTGTGGTACTATTACTATTGACCAGGGTGAGATTTCTTTGGCTGAGCTAGAGAGGAACTTAGCAGACATTTTTGATGCTCAATGGCCTTGGCAGATTAGACAGTTAGACAGTTTCAGGTTTCTAGTCTGGTTCCCTCCCCATAAAAAAGTGACTGACTTAGCTCTATTGCCCAGCTTCAATCTTAACAAGTCCGGGGTAACTGTGTATGTCGAAGCTTGGAAGGGAGAGGTTGACACTTTTGATGAACTTCAGGAGGTGTGGGTGCAGGTGAGGGGTATCCCTCCCAAATGGTGTACCTGGAAAGTGTTTATGCAAATAGCTTCATGCTTTGGTATTTTAACTAATGTTGATTGGACTGGTATGTTTAAGAGCTTTTATGAAGTAGTCAGGTTACAAATTGCTGTTAGAGACCCGGCTAAAATCCCTCAACAAAGGCTCATGGGAGCAGAGAAAATTCTTTTTATAATTAATTTGTTAGTGGAAAAGAGTGAGAAACACGAGCTGGATGAAGATCATGAGCAGAATGATAATAATGAGGAAAACGATGATAATTTTGATGATTTGGGTGAAGAAGAGAAGAGGTTGGGAGATAGAGATTACAGTATGGATACTGAACAGGGAAATGCCTCTGGTAAAATGCTGGGCGAGTCTGGTGTTAAGAAAGGGAGTAAAAATGATGACAAGAGTGTGAAGGGGCATAAAGAGAAAGCGGAAGATGAATGCAACAAAGCTAACATTGATTGCCAGAAATACTGTAATCAAGAAGGTTGTGGGTCTGGAATGAAACCTTGGATTCAACTCTTTCAGGATAATGCAAAGGAAGCTTTGCAGATTGAAAATATTGATGAAGAAAACTGCTTTAAGATTCTGAGAGATTTGGAGATGATTGATTCGGAGGATGAGATGGAGGGTTTTAAAGAGAAGTATTATGGTCCTCAGGATCCAGTGGAAGTGACAGGAATAGAACGCTTGGAGTTACCTCAAGAAGGGGAATTGATGGATAGCTATATGCAGTCAGACTCATGTAACGATTACGGGCTGGATGACAGTAAGGAGAAGACTTGTGTAGTGGATGAAAATGGGAATGGAAAAGAAGGTGAAGGTGTAGAAGCTTATCATGGTAGGGGTGTTAGTAAGAGGCAAAGACAGTGGGGTCCGGTTCTCAGTCAAAGGAGGAGTAAAAGGTTGGAAGATCATGGGAAGACAATTCTACAGAAGGCTCAAGAACTGCAGCAACATAAGAATCTGGAGGGTGGCAATATGGCTAAAGGTAAAACAGGTAAAAGTTCTTTTGACTGCTTTTCAATTCATGAGTTAAACTCTTTAGCTAGTAAAGTGAACATTGCAATGGGTTGTTCTGATTTAGAGATAGCTGAGAATATCATTATTTGTAAAGACATTGATGCGAAAAGAATTGCTAATTCTGAGAACCATGTCTCTGTAGGAGATAGTTCTTGTGGAAATGATTGTATTGTTATGTGTAATGATAAGAATGAGTTGACGAATAATATTTGTCAAAAGTCACCTTCGGGTCCTCTGAAGGAGGATCTCGGGGAGTGTTCTGAGTTAGATGGATGGAAAACTGTTGGTAAAAATAAACGGGGCAAGCACCCTGTAAAAAGTAAAAAGTAATGAGAGGTGTGTTTTGGAATGTTCGAGGATTAGGACAGCCGGGAAAGACGCAATGTTTGACAGATCTTATTAGAAACAATTTTGTTGACTTTGTTGGTTTCCAGGAAACTAAAAAAGAAAATTTTAGTGTTTCTTTTCTTAACGCTATTAGTGGTAATAAGAGTTTTGAATGGCATTGGCTTCCAGCCAAATCCACTGCTGGTGGTATTTTGGTTGGTGCCAATTCTGATAAGTTGGAAGTCCTTCATGTTGACAAGAAGAATTTCCTAGTTAACTGTTCAGTTAAGAATAAAGAGAATGATTTTGTTTGGAGGCTTGTTACGGTGTATGGGTCTCCTTATGATGAGGGTAAATTGGCTTTCATTTCTGAACTTCATGAGGTGTTTTTGGAGGATGACCATACTCCAATTTTGTTAGGTGGTGACTTTAACTTGGTCAGATATCAGACAGATAAGAGTAATGGCCGAGTTGATCAGAGATGGTGTGATAGATTTAACGATTGGATTGATATGTGGGGGCTTATGGAAATTAATTTGTTTGGGAGACATTTCACGTGGGCGAATAATCAAGATAATTTAATCAGATCTGTGATTGATAGAGTTTTTTGTAGCACCTCTTTCGAAGAAAAATTTCCATTAGCAAAGATTTCTGCTCTCGCTAGGATTGGTAGCGATCATACCCCCATTCTGTGGGAGTCGGGGGAAAGCGTTAAACATGTTAAGCACAGTTATAAATTTGAGAAGTGGTGGCTGTTACATGAAGATTTTAGTGAGGTTGTTCGTAAAGCTTGGGCCATTCCTAGAAGGGACAGCGCTATTGATAATTGGCAATGTAAAGTCAAGAATCTCAGAAAAATCACCAGAGGTTGGAGTCTTAATGTGGATTCCGAAAGCAGAAAAAGGAAAAGTTTTTTGATAAATGAATTCGATGATATTGAAGTTAGGTCTGAATCTAGACCTCTTTCTGATGATGAGGAAAATAGACTTTCTTCTATTAAACTTGAACTAAGTAAGATTTGGGATATGGAAGAAACAAAAGCAAGACAGCGGGTTAGAGAAAAATTTATTAAAGAAGGGGATAGAAATACTAAGTATTTTCATGCTGTTGCTAACCAAAGAAGAAGGAAAAATTTTATTAGTGTTCTTGATGGTCCTGATGGTCCGGTTTGTGATACTGAAAAAATGTTGGAAGTGGCCCACGATTATTATAAATCGTTGTTTGGGTTTGAAAATAAACCTAATATTAATATTGATGAAATTTTTTTTAATTCTGATGATAAGATCGATAATGATGAGAATAAGGTTCTTGAGGCTAGTTTTTCTGAAGAAGAGGTCAAGAAAGCAGTGTTTGGCTCGTATTCAGATGGTGCCCCCGGTCCTGATGGGCTCCCATTCATTTTCTACCAAAAGTTTTGGGATATTGTCAAAAATGATTTAATGGATTTGTTTAGAAGTCTGGAAAGGTGTGAACTGGATGTTTTTAGACTTAATTTTGCTATGATTTCTCTTATACCTAAGGAAAATAATGCTAGGAGCATTAAGCAATTTAGGCCCATCAGCCTTTTGAATTGTAGCTACAAAATTATTACTAAAGTGCTTACTAATAGGCTTAGTTCCATATGCAATAGAATCATTATGCCTAGTCAATCTGCTTTTATCAAAAATAGATATATCCTTGAGAGTGTGGTTACTGCTCATGAGGTGCTTCATAAAATTCATCGTGAAAATGGGAAAGGTATTGTGATCAAGCTAGACTATGAAAAGGCGTATGATATGGTTAATTGGAGTTTTTTGCTAGATATTCTGGGTAAAAGAGGTTTTGGGATGAAGTGGCTTTCTTGGATTGGTTCTGTATTGAGCAAAGGCTCTGTGGGGGTAAAAATTAATAACACTGAAAGTAGTTTTTTCCAAACTGGTAAAGGTTTGAGGCAGGGTGACCCTCTCTCTCCCATTCTTTTTAACATTGTGGTCGATGTTTTTACTAGAATTTTGTGTAAAGCCGCTAGTAATGGTTTAATTAAGGGTTTGTGTGATGATTTTTGTCCTGGAGGTATTCTGAGTTTACAATATGCTGATGATACCATTTTATTCTTGAAGAACAATGAGACTTTTGCTTTACACCTTAAGTGGCTGCTCATTTGTTTTGAACAAATGTCTGGGATGAGAATTAATTTTCATAAAAGTGAGTTAATCTCTATTGGTTGTGATAGTAATGAAACGGGTAGGTTTCTGATATATTCTGTTGTAAGGTTGGTTCTTTTCCTATTAAATATCTTGGTATCCCTCTTCACTGTGATAAAATTAGAAGAGAGGATTTTCAGCCTCTCATTGATAAAATGCTTAAAAGAATTGCTGGGTGGAGGGGTAAGCTTCTTTCATATAGTGGTCGGCTTACTCTTATTAAGTCTTGCTTAGCCAGTATTCCTTTATACTTGCTTTCTTTCTTTAAATTCCCTAAATGGGCTTTAAACCTTATAAATTCTCACATGGCTAATTGTTTATGGAATGATTATGAAGGTCACAATAAGTTGCACTTGGCAAATTGGAATTTAGTTTGCATGGAAAAAGAGTATGGTGGTCTTGGTATTCCTAACATCCGGGATTTAAATTTGTGTCTTCTTGCTTCGTGGATTAAAAGATATTGTTCTAATGAGAATAAACTTTGGAAGAATTTGGTTAAGTTTAAGTATAACACTGAAAATCCTAATATTTTGTTATCTGATCCGGAGCATGCTTCTATCTTTTGGAAATGGGTTGTTTGGGCTATGCAAGCTACCAAGTTTGGGTACAAATGGTTTGTTGGTAATGGTGAAAAAGTTAGATTTTGGGAGGATATTTGGTTTGGAAATTCTTGTTTGGCTACTCAATTCTGGGATCTTTATATGCTAGTTAATGAAAAAGGCGCTACAATTGCTGAAATTTGGGATGGTACTAATGTTAGATGTACTTTTAGAAGGATATTTTCAGAGATTCTGATGATTAGATGGTTAGAATTAGTTGAGGTGGTGAAATCTTTAAGCCTAACTAATGTTGAAGATGTTCTTGTTTGGCAATATAACAGTAAAGGTGTTTATTCTGTCAAATCCCTTTATGCTATCATTAATTTTGGAGGTGTATTGCCTGTTTACATTCCTGCAGTGTGGAGTTTAATTGTTCCTCCCAAAATTCAATTTTTTCTTTGGCTGGTTTCTTATAACAAAGTGATGACAAGAGACAATCTTTTAAAAAGAGGTTTGAATAAAGGGGTCAATTGTAGTCTATGTGATGAGACTGAATCTGTGGTACATGTTTTCTTTGAATGTGTGGTAGCTAGAAATGTTTGGAATTTAATTAGTGAGTTTTTTGTTTTGAACATCGGGTATAATTACGAATCTGTGGCTCGCTTTTGGATTAACAATAAGAAAAATGGCACTTTGAATACTATTTGTGCTGCTGCAATGTGGAGTTTATGGAAAAATAGAAATGACATGGTTTTTCGTTGTCAGTGTTGGACAGATGTAAAAACAATATGGAGAAGAATACTTTTAGCCTTGAAGGGTTGGAAACCGTTGTACAAGGAGGAGATGATTCACAAGATGGAGGAGTTTTGCAGATTTTTGGAGAACAAGCTCCGAACACCTCTG
Organism: Guadua angustifolia; assembly: GCA_036346375.1. Classification (NCBI taxonomy): domain Eukaryota; kingdom Viridiplantae; phylum Streptophyta; class Magnoliopsida; order Poales; family Poaceae; genus Guadua; species Guadua angustifolia. The sequence continues at coordinate 5,443,464 of CM070505.1, forward strand.
ACTTTGCTTCCTGGGGAATAGATTTCAAAAGTTTTGCAGATTTTTGGAGAACAAGCTCCGAACACCTCTGACTTTGCTTCCTGGGGAATAGATTTCAAAAGAAGTCTGAATGTGTTTGAAGTGCAAAAGGGAGACACTGTTGCTGATCTGAAAATACGAGAGGACTTTATTTGCAAGCTAGTTGATGGCGGTTTGTAATTGGTGGTTTTCGGTTTTATGATGGATGAGGTATTGCAGGTTTTTTGAAGATCAGGTGTCTCTGCTTTCTGAGTAGTCCAGAACATCGTGAAGTAAGGTTTTGGTGTTGTCCGGTTTATCGTGAAGTGTTTCCAGTTCAGAGTGATTGAATCCAGTTCTGCGGTTCGCTTGGGGATCTTGCTGTCATCAGGTTGTTCCGGGAGGTGCTTAGTCTGTGTTGGTTGAGCTTTCGTTTTATAGTTTCTTTGACTATGGTTGTGTGATGGTCCTGAGTGTTGCGCGGCCACTGGAGGCATTTTGATATGGGGTTCGTCTTCTGGTTGTTGTAGTTTGAGTTTATATGTTGGGTGTTATTTGGTGGCTGTGTCTGTTGATGTCAGTGGGTGCTTACACGCTTGTATGGACGTTAACTGTTTCCTTTCAGTTTCAGTAATGGAACTGGAATACCTATGTGGGTGTCCTTTTGATCAAAATTGAATCGGTCTCTGTTGATGGGCAGCTTGCGTGCTCCGCCGCCGCCACCGCTCGTCGGCAGCGCCAGGATTGGTCGCGGTCCTCGCCTCTGTCTTGCCTCTGCCAGAGTCTTCGATTCCAGATGCGAGGGCTTTCCGTTGTGACTTATTTGGTTGCAGCCATTAGTTTCTAGTTTTCTACTTCCTAAGGTTGTGTTTTGCTTCTTGATGGTTCCAGGGTTGAGTGTTACTTTCACGATGAAGTCGTACATTCTATTCTATAAATAAATAAACTTGATAAACTTTGATACATTCTATTCTATAAATAAATAATGCTGGTCAATTTGATACATTCTATTCTATAAATAAATAAACTTGTGTGCAGAATGTGTTGTCAAAGTTGTTTATTCTGTGATGGGTTTTCATTTTTATTGCAAATTAGGTTAGTAACATCACAAAAAGTTGAAATTAGAGAAATAACATAGCAATGGAACTTGACTAAAAAAATCTGGAAAACAACACCAAGGGTATTATTTCATCACAATTTTTTTTCAAAAAGACATAATTACCCTCTTCTCCCTCCAACTCTGGCGTCTCCTGAGGTCTCTCTTTGGCTTGTGCTACACCTCCTCCGGTCATGTTGTCGCTTGGAGATCGACGATGGTGGTGTCGATGAGCCACACCTACGCCGTTGCTGTGGGCACACAAGCCTGACGCCACGTAGTGCTTTGGAGATTGGCAATTGCGACATGCATGGAGACCATCGGCGGCGGTGCGGACGGCAATGGTAGCATGTCTGGAGATCGGAATGGCAGCATCATGGCTCGGGTGTGGCTTGACCGGACAAGAGGGAAAGAGTGAAGTTGAAGAAGAGAGGGCAAAAGCTTCATTTTAATCCGTGGATGTTATTTTTCTTTTCTTTTCTTTTTGGCTGTTTACGGTGTTATTTCCATATAAAAAAATGACACAAAAATCAGAATACATTTTTATATTGTTTAAAAGAAATTGTGTAATGGAACTAAGTAAACACAAATAGAGCTAACAAGAAAACTATACACATAACAATTTGATAAATATCATTTATCTTAACCAATGGTCAAATGTTATTTATGTAATTTAGAAAAGAACACATAATATATATAGGCTGCGCGCGCGTGTGTGTGTGTGTATATATATATATATATAGGGGACATATTCAGTGCTAATGTGAATTCAGTGCTAATTCCGTGCTAATGGCATGTAGAAGTTTTGAAAAATTCTCAAAAAATTACCACATGTAGGGGAGGTGAACCTCTACAACCCTGAAAAATTTGAAGATGAAACTCAATCGCATTTGAAAGATATGAAAAAGACAAACTCAGCAGAATCGCATTTGAAAGATATATATGGCAACGTATCCTGTGCACACAGAGCTTCTCGTGCACATACCGTGCACACCAACTAACAAAAGTCATGAAAAATTCTGAAAAAAATTATAGATGTACTTCACAGATTACTCTATCTATGTTTGAAGTTTCAAGATCAAATTCATTATATATTGAGAGTTAGAAAAAGAAAATTCGACAAGTTTAAACTATTTAAACTTGTGAATTTTCTCTTTTTTGCAACTCTTGATATATAATGAATTTGAACCTACAATTTATACATAGTTAGAGTGATTTATGAAGTACATCTACAATTTTTTCAAATTTCATTACTGTTAGTTATGATGATAATATAGACAACGTATCCTGTGCACTGGATCTTTAAAAGTGTACACACGTGCACACCAACTAAAAAATCGTGAAAAATTCTGAAAAAATTGTCGATATAATTCATAGATTACTCTACCTATATATAAAATTATAGGTTCAAATTCATTATATATCAAGAGTTACAAAAAAAAAAGAAAAAAATCTGACAAGTTTAAACTCTTTTAGCTTGTCAAAATTTTCTCTCTTTTTTAACTCTCGATATATAATGAATTTAATCTCAAAACTTCATACATAGGTAAAGTAATCTATGAAGTACATCTACAATTTTTTTCAGAATTTTTCACGACTTTTTTTAGTTGGTGTGTATACGAAAAAACTTGTGTGCATAGGATACGTTGCCATATATATATATAGGAAGCCTTTTCCGTACTCCCACCTCTAATATACTACTTAAATAAACGCTTTATACTCCATTATCACTTTCGATATACTCTAATAATAATTCTAAGATACTCCAATACAACATGATTAAAAAAAATCATCAGACCCTTTATTTTTTTGCTACATACCCTTTTCCATATGTAAACAAATTATGCTATAAAGAGTGGATTTTAATGAAATATTTCATAGAACTCACTTTGAAGTATCTTATAATCAATATTAGAATACACTCAAAAGAATAAAGAGGTATAACAACATCATTTAAACGATATATTAGAGGTGAGAGTACATACACCCAGGAGTATGGAATCATTTTATATAAAAGATGTATTCATTTCTCAAGCTTTTCAAGTCTTCATGCAGTGGTACAAAATTTTAATATTCTATATCCAAATATGTGCTAGTATGTGTTTCCATAAACTTATATGCTAGACCCTAATATATAGTAAAACAAGATTAGAAACCTAATTGTCTGGCTAAAATAATTATAGGATGTTTGTTTATCTCTATAGAGTAGCGAAGATAATTATTCAATCTACATAGTTTTAACAAATGTTGTGAAAAAAGTATATAAATATAATTGTAGGGTTAGATGTTATTCTATTTGATAAAAAAGATATTACTATATAATTTAAGCGGAATTGTTAAATAATATTCAACTAAAAATCTTAGAACATAAAATCGAATTCCTTACCATTGGATTTGCACCACAATTCATGCTTCGATTGAAAAGGCCATCGACATGTCCGATGGTTTGATAGGGCTAGGGTTCAAGTTCACCCAATTTGTGGTTTGAGTTCGCTAGAATCCCAATAAGTAGAGGGAGGAGGGCAACGATGGACTGGCACTAGACGACAAAGCGGTGGTGGTGCCGCTGGCCCTGGGCATGTAGGATGACGACAAAAGGTGTTAAGTGGATGGGACACAATCATGAGTGGCATATTAGGTCTTAGGAAAGCGACGGATGGTTGAGACGACGGATCTAGTAGCAAAGAATAGAGATGGCAATTTCCTTCGTGAAGGCGGGTCCCCATGGGAAAATTCCCAGGGGGTGGGGGTGATCTCCTTGCATGGGGGAACGAGATTTGGCCCCTGCTGCACTAGCGGGGTGGGGATGTGGTCGCCTTTCCCCTATGAGGCTCCGTGGGGATCTGGTAAAAATTATAAATATATTATTTTGTTTATAGATCTATTCTTTTTTATATGACGGGGTGATGTCTCCCCTCGAGAAACCTAACAGGGGCAGATGAGATACCCTAACGTGGGGTAGGGTGGGGTATGGGAGCTTCTCTTAAGACCCCCACACCCTATTACCACCACTGGGGATGGGTATGGAGATGGTGGTGGTTGATTATTTTCACTATAGGTTGTGATTATAATAAAAATAAGTAGGAGCAACTAAAATGGTTTAGTATAAATACAATAATAGAATTTTGAACAACTGATGACTAGTTATTCTCTTTGTATTGTTTAAGTAGAGAGGTATTTTTATGGTAAGAAATATTCTTTCTAGTGCTTTTAGTCCTAGTTTCCTTACGCCTAAGCGTGTATATTATAGAAGGGCTTCCTTATTGGGTAAAAGGGGGAGCATGATGTAAGCAAATTCAAAATTTTCATCTACTTGAATCCAGAAAACTTGTCGTATATGATCTAAGATTACATATTAGGGTTTTAGTGTTACCACTTGACGTGCAGGTGTGGCTTCTTAGTAGTAGAAGAAAGCAAGTTGGATCGCGTTAGCACGTTGATGCAGTAGTAGCTTCGTCCCATCATTATCCACACAAATAGGAGGAAGACTCCATGTGTTGATCTGTTAGAATCTCTGCAACATGGCCCTCTTGGTTCTCTTCGAAATTAGTCTCTCAACTTTGGTTATCTCCCACAGCCTAGGTGTGTCTTTCTCTGTAATTAAGGGAGGTTGGATTAGAAAAGGTCAAGCGCTTCTATTTTGTAACCGAATAGGACTTAAGATATTTTTTATCAATTCAAATCTGTTTATGTTTCGTAACCGTATAGGATTCGAGATAACTTTTACCAATTCAAATCCTTATCCGAATTGACTCCCTATTTAATTCACATTACTTTAATCAAAATCATATAAGCTTGCTGTTGCGGATTCAAATAATCCAAATCAGACAAAGACTTATTCCATATTTAATAATTCTAATTAATTAGCTATATAATAATTTACTAAACTAACAAACCAGTAGGTTTCCATTCTTGTGTGTGACCTTGTAGACCTATTGTGATATTGGTAATGTATTGAATCACCATTCGACACACAAGTCATAAACATCTCCTAGCAGAACATTATGACTTCCCAAACCACATGGATTTCATTTATGCGATAACGTATTAACAAATATATGTTCAATCCTTTTGTCACTTTCAGATATCAAGATTAAAACCAAGGCGAAATATGTGTCATCCTTGTGTTGTTTAATCTATTGTTTCTCGAACCTCCAAATCTAGACTAAATAGATCAAGCAGTTGACATCTCAACTTGCTCAAGCATAGCTATGTACATTCTTTAGTCTATATTCTTCGAGTGGTCATAATATATCCTTGTCCTCATATAGCGAGGAGGACAAAATTCCATGTTAACCATACGCATCCTTTCATATGTCTCAACACATTCCCAAGTGTAATATAATTATCTTATTATGGATAACAATTAGTTACATTAAAGAATGTGATCCTCATGTTGGGGTCCATGTATGCCTCAGGTCATAGGATCAACCAAAAATATTATATGAAAACAACCAATGACACGCATATAATGCTCATTGTGGTGTTTTTATAATAGGTCCATACAATATCGTGTTTATCAACATGTTATCCATATAATTATGTTTATATCACATATACATGATTCACAGAATTTGATCATCACAAGGTCATATGCTTGTCTATATAAATAAGCAATTGATGTTCCAATCAATTAAATGATAAGGAGCAATTTATAATAATACCATAAACGTGACACAAAGTCTCACGATCAAGTCACATACCTCATGATCTATAACATGGTATTTTTAAAGGAACATGACAGCATAAATATCTATCAATTATCTTTATGATTATTCGCTAGGGCATATTTCCAACAATCCTTTGCTTTTGTGATCTACATGTAATCTTTGACTTTACTTCATCCATAATTCGTTCTGAACGAGCGGTTATATTTAGGGTTAGCCATCGAGCTTAACGAACTATTATCGAACTTTTTTTAAATTGACATAATTCGACTAAAATTATTTTTCTTGTTATTTAAGTGGTTATTTTAAATTCAAGCTAACGAGCCACTATCGAGCCAAGCGTCATTAACATTTTTTTGCCCGAAATGGACTCATTTTAATTTTGAACTCATTAACTATTATAATCGAAGAAATTTTGATTCAAACCCTGACGAGCTTTTTTGCTAGCCCTAGTTATATTTGTAAGCCAACCGAAGGGTGAAGGACAACGTCTTCGTTCCTTCTCCTTATGTTCTTCCTGTCGATATACTAGACACGGGAAAGCGGCGTGACACGTCGCTGAAGCTGCTGCCCCGCTGGCAAGTGTGCCCATGCTACCCCGCCTGCCAGCCATACGCGCACACCCACAGGGTGACACACCACAAAACGAGCAAGCCGAGGGGCCCGCACACACGTGCCTACGCCATCGGCCGAGGGGCCACACCCACGTGAGGCCGCGCGACGAAGAGAGCAGGCTGGTCACATGTCGCGGGATGGGGAACCAGGGCGGTGGTCCATGCTCCCGGCCAGGAATCCCCAAGTTTAATGGGTCAACTGATTATTTGCCACACCTAAATTAGTGTAATTGATGATCTGTCATGTTCTATCTCACTGATATATGGCCGTAAGGTACAAATATTAGTAAGGTATGACATGACAAATCATTAATTACACATCAATTTTGTAGCAAATAATTAATTACTAGAACAATAAGCGCGGCGCACGCCGCGCGCGTGAACAGAAAACAAATTTATGTTTTTTTCGGAGAAAAATGGATCACGAAAATAAATTTTGCCGCGCGTGAACGAAAAACAAATTTGTGTTTTCCTCAGAGAAAAAACGGACCACGATTTTTTTTTTGGGAAAGCAAGGAAAAACGGAACACGAAAACATTTTTTCCGGGAAAAATGAAGAAAGGACTAAGCGCGGCGCATGTCGCGCGCGTGAACGAAAAACAAATTTGTTTTTTTCCAGGAGAAAAAACGGACCACGTTTTTTTTGGAAAAACGAGGAAAAACGGACCACGAAAACATTTTTTCGGAAAAGCGAGGAAAAGCAGACCACGAAATATTTTTTCCGGAAAGAGCGGAGGAAAAAGTTTAGAGATAAAGTGAACAAAATTATCTGGTGGCGAAAACCTTTTCGCGAGAAAAGCGGAGAAAGGACCTAAGCGTAAAGACCAAGGACCTAAATGTTACGTTTTTGGACATGTCCATTATCTGAAAAATTAGAAAAGGGCTTGTTCGCGATTTGAATTTAACAGGAGGTTTTTTAAAAGCAGTATACGAGGACCCAAACGCGATTCGGAAAAGGAAATCTTGCCCTCTCAAAAATCGCGAAGGACCTATTAAGTAATTTGCGAGGACCTATCCGTAATTTCGAGAAACACAGGGGTTTTTCAAAAGCGAACAAAGTGACAGTGGATAGCCTCATTGGTAGGAACCTTGCAAGCTTTAATAAAAGGTACTAGAAATAATAGCGCTTCGTTGCTTGGATTCTGTAAGTCGATAGGACCGTCGGCAAATCCTCGGTCGTATTTTCGGTTTTCATATTTGTTTTAAAAAATAGGTTGTTAGCTATAAACATTCAAGAAATCTATGTTTTTTAGAAAACCGCGGTTACCACCCATCGCCCGATAAAATTTGTCGAATTTTCGATTTAGTATTTTTAAATAAAATGGGTCGGTAGGACTCATTGGCGAATCCATGGGATATTACAAATTTTCGATGAATCGCGTTTAATCTACGGGTTACTATAAACCTTGACGAATCTGTGTTTTTTAGAAAATCGTGGTTGTTTTTTACGTATTTTGGGATATTTGATCGTTTTTGGTTTTTGTGTTTGTTAAAAAATGGGTCGTTAGGACCAGCGTGAATCTATGGGTCGCTATAAATCTCTGAGACGAATCTCGTTTTTTAAAAAACCGGGGTTATGACCGTTGGCAAATCCATAAGTTGTTATAAACCTTGACGAATCCGTGTTTTTTGTCGTCGTGTTTTATTTAGAAAATTGCGGTTGAATCCGTGTTTTTTGTTTTTTGTTTGTTAAAAAAATGGGTCGTTAGGATCATGGGGTGAATCTCTACTCGCTATAAATCTTTGGACAAATCTACTTTTTTTTTAAAAAAAACCAACGATTATGACCCGTTAGCAAATACACAAGTTGCTATAAACCTTCGACAAATCTGTGTTTTTTAGTCGATGCGTGTTTTATTTAGAAAATTGCGGTTGAATCTGTGTTTTTTTTGTTTTTTTAAAAGTAAAGCGCGACCGTTTTTTTATGTATTTCCTTTTTTAAAAGGCTGCTCGGACCCGCGGGCAAATCCATGAACCGCTATAAACCTTCGACGAATCTGATTTTTTCATTTTTTTGGTTTTTTGTGTTTGCTAAAAAAAATAGGTCGTTAAGACCCGCCGACGAATCTATGGGTCGCTATAAATCTTGAGACGAATCTACATTTTTTAAAAAAACGCGGTTATGACCGATTGACAAATCCATAAGTTGCTATAAACCTTGACGAATCTGTGTTTTTGGTGACGAAAACATTTTTTTGGGTTTTTGGGTGACGAAAACATTTTTCTTATAAATCTTGGACGAATCTACATTTTTTAAAAAAACCATGATTATGACCGGTTAGCAAATCCATAAGTTGATATAAACCTTGACGAATCTGTTTTTTTGGTGACGAAAACATTTTTCCGGGTTTTTGGGTGTGAAAACATTTTTCCGGGTTTTTGGTGGCGAAAACATTTTTTAGGAAAAAGCGGAGAAAGAACACGAACGTAGAAGCGAGGACTGTTTGTTATTTTTTGGACACATTAGCTATCACGAAAAATTAGAAAAGGACTCGTTCGCGATTTGAACCTAACGGGAGGCTTTTTAAGTAAAATCTGCGCCGAGGACCCAAAGCGAAGAAAAGAAAATATCTTTGTCTCACAAAAAATCGCGAAGGACCTATCTGTAATTTCGAAGAAATGGAGGGGTTTTTTCGCAAAATACGGAAGTGACAGGTGGAGCTCTGGTTGGCCTCCATTTCTTCCGCTCATAAGGGTGTTACTAGGGTGGATTGCGCGCTACGCCGCGCCGCACGGCACTGCACAGCTAATAGTCCAGCAAGATATAGGAATGATTCTAATTCATTATAAGTACCAAGTAATATGGACTAATCAGTTAATCATAAATAAACTGTAGAACATATGAGCATCCGTGAAAGTTTCTGGCCACCACAAAAAATTGTCAAAAAAACAACTATAGAATAATCCAGCTCAAACCACAATAGCAAAAGACAATGTTCATATATGAGAGTAGTTTCTGTCTAAAGTAATATGAGAGAGTTTGATTTTTTAAGTTGGACTAAGCTGATTGATCTTGATACTTATACTTAAATTTCGAGAATATATGGAAAGGGTACAAAAGGCCAGATCCACCTGAACTCATGCGCCCATAGGCCCTGCATCAGACACACAACTGTCACTATTTTTTTTTAAAAAAAAGGGAAACAAAGGAAGGTACAAATTCTATCTTTATGATGGCAATATGATAGTATAAAGGACATCTAATCTGGTTCGCAGCTAAACAAATTACAACTAAATCTACGGACTCCTGATAGAAATAAATTTCAGTTCATCCGTTACAGAATGTAAACAGTTAAACATATATAATGTAGCAGGGATTTGGAAAGTCATACCGTCAGAAATAAACAAACTACAGTTTAGTTTGGTTATTAAGGTCTGATCCAGGCTTTCTTCATTGCGCATTTTATTGGGACTATTTCTATTAGCACTAACATTTAATAAACTCATATCAGTTTGTGAGTTCCCACCATTGCAAGTATGCTTGCTTATCATGTCTTGATTTGAATCTAGCTACAAGTGGTCATTGGGCTTGCCAATATGAGGACTCGAGCTGATTCTAGATAGATTCAATAGAGTCCGGGCTATTAGATATGAGTAGTTTTGGCTCACATGGAACAGTTTTGGCTCACATGGAACTTCCCTTTGCCTAACTGTATTGGGATGGAGCGAACCAGCAGTTATGAACTTTGGCTTATATTGTAAGCACAGTGTTGTTTCAAGCATGAATATAAGGAGCAAAAATTAATACATCCAAATTGGTCAACTGAATGAAGCATCAAAATATTCTGGACATAATCTTTCGTCAACACAAACTTGCAGCGCCCAAAGGATACAGTATGCATGATGCATCTGCAATAATGTTCAGACAAAAAGGATTACCTTTCAAGAAATCATCCATAAATCCTAATTGAATCCTCTAGCTTAACAAACAACTGCTCCAATATGTTTGCCTGCCAATTGGATATAGAATTGCCACATTAGGTGGTCCTCTAGCTTGGAGCAAAAGAATGTAAGAAATTCAAATGAAAAAGTAAGCAAAAGACTCAACACCGAAAATAAGTGTGATGGAAACCATTGCGATACCAACCAGACAGCCATTCTTTATATCTCCTCCTTAAAACTGTGTTGTAGAGTTGTACATGTATAAGAAGGAACTCTTTTGACTGGAAACGAAAATTTAGCTGATGTCTATTTTCTTATAATCTTGTGAGCTACACGAATAAAAAATCGGCAATTACAGGAAAGGGAACCAAGAAGCATATATAAATAGAACAAAGCTCCCAAAGTGCAAGCAAAAAGATGAATCAATAGATAAGAATCGAACTTACTTCCTCATGGACTGGAGTGAGGTAACCATAGCTAGCAACTTTCCAAAATAATGATGAACCAAAATCATCAACATGTGATCCTGATTCAGCATTCGATGCATCATTAATCAATAATCATGGCCTGCCACTCAAAAGCATAAATATGAAGTTTAGAACAAGATCAGAAGCAGCAATCAACGGGCCGTAATTTTCCATTGCTCGAGTGGAGAGCGAAATTTCAGATTCTGACTTTCAACTACGCTAACCAAAGAGAAGAATTGCTTCTTTCTTCGCCGTTTGTAATTGGATTGAGTTCCCTCGTAAAACCAGCCTCCAAATCATGTATAAGCCACAAACGAAATATGCATAAGTAGTCTTATAGGATATATTTCAAATCATAAAATAAAAACATGAACAACATTTATATTAATTACTCTTACATAATTGCAATGCAAAATGGTACCTTTAGAATATAAGGATCATTCCACGGCCCTTTGTTCGACCCAAGACACCCGCTCTTGTCACCGCATGTGCACGGACTATGAAGGAACTCTCCTCTCTTAGAATGTCAAACCAATTCAAACGGCATATAATATTTAATTGCGCAGAAAAGAATCAATACCACTCATTGGAGAATTAAGCAATTACAATAATGTACAAAAGGTGTGATTGCATCAGAGATAAAAATATCAAAGAATTAGACCCCTGAAGATAGTTAAGATACCACTGCGTTATAGGGAAAATATTGCTATATCCACATATCGGTTTAGTTCACTCAGAGAGGTAATCACATACCAATCTAATTCGCCAGGAGGGAGGTAGTCGCATATTAGTTTAGCTAAACGCTCACATGGAGTAAGAAAGCACATTCATATTGCAAATTTAAGAAAAGAACATCTAAAATCTCACATCACCTAGTACTGCAATTTTAACTAAAATACTATGCAAATCTTTCAACATAAAGTCCAGAAATGAACCATAGTTGTTAATGTAAACAGAGATCATACCCTGCTACCGAAACTGAACCCAATGCATTAATCTTTATTTGGTGACCACTGTTGACCTTAATGCCTACTTTCGATCAATGGAGCATAGCACTTGGAGTAGCTGAAGAGAAGAATCTCAACAGTAAAAAAAATTGAGACCGTAAAAAGGACAATGGCTCAAGCAGCCAACATCACTACAAATGATGAGCATAAGTAACCTCTACCTCTAGCGCTACTGAACTAAACTCAAATCAATATATTCCAGATCAGTCCTAAAAAGCACTCATAGATACAGATGACATCAAATTGGCTAACGCAGCCTACATGTAACTTATATCTAATTATATAACCAAACCCTAACTTCAATTAAAAACATACAGATGCACATAGATAAATCAACCCATGATCTATTCAAGGTCTGGGCCAAATCTCATCAGAAATAAATCCTAGGGGAATACCACTCATTGGAGAATTAAGCAATTACAATAATGTACAAAAGGCGTGATTGCATCAGAGATAAAAATATCAAAGAATGAGACCTCTGAAGATAGTTAAGATACCACTGCGTTATAGGAAAAATATTGCTATATCCACATATCGATTTAGTTCACTCAGAGAGGCAGTCACATATCAATTTAATTCGCCTGGAGGGAGGTAGTCGCATATTAGTTTAGCTAAATGCTCACATGGAGTAAGAAAGCACATTCATATTGCAAATTTAAGAAAAGAACATCTAAAATCTCACATCACCTAGTACTGAAATTTTAACTAAAATACTATGCAAATCTTTCAACATAAAGTCCAGAAATGAACCATAGTTGTTAATGTAAACAGAGATCATACCCTGCTACCAAAACTGAAACTAATGCATTAATCTTTATTTGGTGACCACTGTTGACCTTAATGCCTACTTTCGATCAATGGAGCATAGCACCTGGAGTAGCTGAAGAGCAGAATCTCAACAATAAAAAAATTGAGACCGTATAAAGGGCAATGGCTCAAGCAGCCAACATCACTACAAATGATGAGCATAAGTAACCTCTAGCGCTACTGAACTAAACTCAAATCAATATATTCCAGATCAGTCCTAAAAAGCACTCATAGATACAGATGACATCAAATTGGCTAACGCAGCCTACATGTAACTTAGATCTAATTGTATAACCAAACCCTAACTTCAATTAAAAACATACAAATGCGCACAGATAAATCAACCCATGATCTATTCAATTTCAAGGTCTGGGCCAAATCTCATTAGAAATAAATCCTAGGGGAATCAACAAATTAGCACCACATAGAATTTTTAAAAAAGCACTATAAATCCACAGCTAGAACGAAAACCATTGTAGCACAAACACACAGGAAAACACAAGAATTGTAGTCATGCCATGTCTATAACAATAGCTCAGAAACAAATGGAGACCAATTTGTTTGTGGCAGCTACATGTAAACCAAAATCTACATAAGGGATTAATCTAGTACCCAAAGTTCCACTCGGCGTAAACCTAGGGGCCGATGTGGAGGCAGATATAGAGGCTGTCCTGCCTCACCAACATCACGAGACAGCAGAACCAACTCATCAGCCAAGAACTCGTCACAACAGCTACAACAAAAATAAAGCAGGTAGCAAATGCAAGTCGATTGCAGCAAGCAAGAGAAGGGAAGAAAGGAGCAAGGATGAAATATCTGGCCCTGCAATCGCTGGTGTCCATTCTAGAAGATGTAGGACCCTGAAGACGGCCTTGCTGTACCTCGAGTTGGCCTCTTCCGCAAGTGCCTACAAATCCACACGAAAAGACAAATCCATCAACCTCCATCCAATATATAAGAGCAAAACGTGGAGCTTTGGTTGTACCAGCCCTGCACAAGCACCAACCTTGGCGAAGTCAAAAGACACTCGCCTCTCGGTATTCCATGTTGTAGATATTAATACCCACGACATGGAAAGCGATAAGATGACAAAGCTCCTAAGCATGGAATAAATAGTGAATAGTATACAAATCCTTAGCTAGCATGAAACCAGCCATGAATATGCAAAAGCGTAGCTAATGCATATGTGATTTTGAACCATGTATATGTGAGGTATCGCTAACTATCTTATTTAGTAGATAACTAATCATGAGAATACAGATCGTGGTCATGAATAAGAAAGACTAATGACAGAGCAACGAAGCAAAATCTCACCAATAATCTGCCTAGTGAATCCAGTTATATAATGAATCCTCCTTTGCCTCAATTCCTTCAAGATAGAAGCAAGTACAAGAAACCTCTTTCTTAGACGATGTTTATGGTGCGTTTGCTAATAATATACTAAAAATACCTCTTTCAGAAGGTTGTAGATCTTTGTGGCCGCCCTCTCCGCATCAGCCTTGCAGCAGCGACCTCGGCGGCTGCAAAATTCCAAAGTACATATGATTTTCTATCCCAGATTAGCTTTCTAATTTCCTTCAGTGAACTTCAGAAGGAAAAGTAGATGATCCAAATTCTGAGGTATATATGATCTTCTATCATAGATTAACTTCAACAGAGTACATGCTGCCTTCTATAAAAAAATAGTTAGTTATTCGACGAACAACTACCTTTGATAAAGTCTGTTGCCTACAGTCAACCATCAATATCAAAGCTGCAAAAGAAAAAATAAAAGATCATTAAGAGGAAGAACTGACGCACACACTGGAGACAAGAATGATCAGGAAACATAAGAAAAAACCAGAGACAAGAATGATCAGGAAACATAAGAAAAAAAGTTATGGGCTCAAGCATCACTCTGCAATTAGTGGCGACGAATCCCGTGTAGCCTAGTACCTCCCCGTCTGTGCCGGGCTACTGCACGAGCATGCCGCAGATGTCACCGCTGCTGTAGTCAAAGTCCTTGTCGTCTATGACGACGACGTTGAGGTCGAGGCCAGCGGCGCGTGGCAGACATCGATGGTCCGCGGGTGGCAGTTGGAGGCCGGGCTTCGGAGACCAGCGGCGCGTGGCAGACATCGATGGTCCGCGGGTGGCAGTTGGAGGCCGGGCTTCGGAGACCAGCGGCAACAGTCCGCCACCCGACTGGCTGGCGACACGCATAAGTCTTGCAAGGTCTTGCTGAGATCAAGCTCAGCGAGTGGTCCTCACAGAATCCATCGTCGCTCTTGTCAGCCCTCAGCCCTTGGCCGACCGGATGGGGAGAGCTTCGAAGGCCCGCGGCCGGCGGTGATGGGGGGAGGAGGCGTGGCGGGGAGGAGATCTGGGAATAGGCGAATGAAGAGGAGGAAGGGAGGAAACGAGACGGACGTTGGAGGAGAAGCAACAGCCTCGGGAAGGAACACAGACGGAGCGCGCGAGGCGGAGTCCCGAGACGGAGCGCACAACAACAATAAATGAGCCTCGAAGACCGAAATGGCAACGCGTCAGCGATCGCTGCTCTGCCAACGAACGCAACGAGCAAAGCACGAAACCGTGGCGCATTATCAACCAGCGGTCTCCCGACCATCGCGAAAGAAACGGACGCACCGAGCAGCTTCTCGTACTATTACGACGCGACGAAGCGGCCAGCACGCACCGAAGCAAATCTACCTGTTTACACCGAAGCAAACCGGCTGTTCGCCTGACAGGACTCGTACGGGAAGCGCTCAGCGATCGCCAAACCTTAGCGCTATAAGATATAGTATATACATGCCCAAGTTTAATATAGGGACTATGAGCGGTTAGATTTGCCAAGAGCTGTGTCTCCCTGATCCCCTCCGGCCCTCCGTCCTTCTTCCCGTTAAGGCCAGAAGGAGCTAGCTAGTTCACCTTCCCAGTTCCCAGAAGGCCAGAAGGAGCGACCAGACATTGTTCGCCTCTTCTCTTCGATTCCACCGTTCGCGTTCCCCTTCTTCCGGCGGCCGGCGCGGTGAGCTCCAGCCGGAGATCCCCTGTCAACATCCTCGTGGGGTATTGTTTCTTTCCTCTGAGCAACCTCATCCAAATCGTTCTTTCTGGGATGGATACTCCAATGCATACGGATTGTTGCGTGGTGGAGTACTAACAGCAGTTTATTTTCCAAAATTTTTGGGGGTTCAACTGAACCCCCATGCCCCACGTTAGGTCCACCCCTGTAGCTTGTAGGGGATCTCTGCTTATACTTGGTCTTGTAGATAGGGGTGCGATTTTACGTGGGTTTAGATGCCGTGGTCTGCCACTCGATAGGTTCGGTGCGCGGTCGAATTGGACCCATGGGTATTTTTATCGGGTCTGGGTTCGGGTCCAGATCCGGATCCGAATATAGATCCGTGGGTACTCAGAACCCGACCCGAAATTCAACCGATCACCTACCTGTCAGCCGTCAGGCCATCCGCCCATCCGGCCCAAGGCCCATCAATTACATTTCCTCAGGCCTCAGCTAAAGCTAATCCCCCTACTGGCCTTGGCCTACTCCCATCCAACCATCCTCCAGGCGAGAAAATCCAGGAGGACCAGGACGGCAGGACCCCAGTCCCCTCCCCCACGCACGCCTCGCCTCTGGTGCTCCAAACCCTAGCCGCCGGCCTCAAGCCTGCGGCCTGCCGGCTACCCCGATCCGGCGATCCGTATCCGCCGTCCGCGCCTCACGCCTGCCGGCTCCGGCTACCCTAGCCGCCTCACCGCCTCACGCCTGCCGGGCCCGTCGGCCGTCGCCCGAGCCCCACCCGGCGACCCCGACTGCGGATTACCACCGGCGACCCCGATATGGATCCGCGCCGTCCTAGAAGGCGCCGTCTCCCCGTCGTCTCGTCTCCGAAGGCTTGTTAAACCTGTGGCGGTATGGCAGGTAATTAGCTACTTCCTGTGTGATTTTTAGTAGAACGTGAAGTAACTACATGATAGCAATGAACTTGTGTTTTATATGGTTGCAGAATATTAGGCAAAATCTTGAAGAGTCTCTTCCTGGAACTGGTGGAGGAGAAATCCTCATGATCAGCTGGTGGTCAAAATTCTTTTCATTCTTCCCTTTTGCATGCTGTTATGTGGTTATTATGGATCATGCTTTCAGGTTAAAATTCTTGTCTTGCTGGAAATATTTTCTTTAATTTCATAGACATATGCACTTAAAAGTTGTTGTCTATCTTATGTTTTTGACAGACTAATAGGGAGCTGTTGAGTATAAGATCTCTGTGTGCTTTTGCTAGACGAGCTCGCCACAAATACAAGTCTGAAGAGGCACTTCCTTCTTATTCAACGGTTGGAGTTGCTTCATCTTCCTTTGGTATATCAATTCAAAAGGTTGGTTCCTTCAACTATAAATAGTACTGGATAGTAATTGTTGCTATGAAATAAGCACAAATTAGTGTCTTTTTGTGAAGAGAATTTGTTGAGTAGAGCTTATATAATCTGTAAGATGCACTCATGAGTAGAGCTTATATAATCTGTAAGATCCATTGTGTGCATCTTTGCTTCCAGAAAAGATTTTCAATAATTTCCTCAAGGTTGCTACCAGTTTCTTGTAGTTGCAGTATTGAATATTACGTAAACTGTGTTGGTATCTAGTGGTCCCATTCGGTCCTGGTACCCATTCGGTCCTGGGTACCCGTGGTCTGGTGCAGGTCTAGATTTGGACCCATATGTTATTTGGGTCTGGGTTCGGGTCTCAATTTCGGGTCTCGGGTCTGGGTCCATAAGAGGAGGACCCGGAGCTACCCGACCCGATTGCCATCCCTACTTGCAGAAGCTTGGGGCAGGCGGATTCGGCGTGATGGGTGACGCGAAGCCACGGGGGGAGGATGGGCCGCGCTGCGTTGGCTGCGGCCGGCGTGTGAAGACGCTCTTTGTGCAGTACTCCCCGGGCAACATCCGTTTGATGAAATGCGTAAGAGAGAAACTCCCCGTTCTCTAGTCTGCGTTATCATCCATTTTGCCTTCTGCGGGTAAACCGCCCTTGAACTCTGATTGTTGTTTGTAACTTTGTATGTAGGATAACTGCAAGGCTGTTGCTGATCCCTACATCGAGTGCGAGTTCATGGTACAATGCTCTATGAGTTACGAGTTCAAATTTCCCCCATGCATGATGCATGAGTTAGGCCTTAACTCTTCTTACCCCCTCTGTAGATTATCTTGATCGATCTGATTCTACACAAGACAAGGGCATACCGTCATCTGCTGTTTAATAAGCTGAGCATTGATTCATCACTTAACAAGGTGGGAATCATATGATACTATGCAAATGCACTCAAGTGATATTCTTCCTTTTCAAATATCCTCAGGTGTAATCAGCTTTTATGAAGTTCTGCATCCCATATTCCTTTTTTCTGAGCTGTTAGTATTAAGCATGCAGAAATTGTCCTTTGACTTGCCGTAGCAATTCTACACTAAAACAGTATTTAGAAGAAATAACCACAAGTAGTGCAGTGAATCTATGGATGTGCTGAAACATGGTCCTGTTGTTGTTATTATTGTTTATTTGAGTGGAATACTGGAATGGTTCAATTAACTCAGTGTCTACTCCTCGATCTAAAATCTGTGCAAATACTGAATTGCTTATGTGTCTGATTGTGCAAATATAGTAAAGCAGTAGTAGTTTCTTTACTCATAATGTGTGGCATTCCCCTTCATGACCTTGTTCACTGTGTACGTCCAAAGTTATTTTTTTATGTGTCTGATTGTGTTCTTATCTGCAGGGAATACTGTACCTGCCCATTCTGATGCATATTGTTCTTGACACATGTATCCAATTTTTTTTTATAAATGTTTAACTTCAATTTTGATCATGTGTTGGCGCTTGAAAAGGAAAAAATCCTAACAAAGTACGTTACCCTAATCAGGATACGTACGACGATGTTGTGACTAGTGTCAGAGCATGTGATAGCTATACTAGTGACTTTCCTGTTAAGATAGGACTACATCAAGGATAGTATTGAGCCCCTACATTTCTGCCCTAGTGATAGATGAAATCACATGGGACATATACAAAGATATTCCTTGCTGTATATTTTTTGCTGATGATGTGGTGCTAATTGATGAGAGTAGGGTAGGTGTTGATAGGAAATTGAAGTTGTGGAGGAAGACTATATAATCGAAGGGTTTTAGACTTAGTAGGACTAAAACGGAGTATATGAGGTGTGTTTTTAGTGGTGCTATGGTAGATGATGAAGATGTTAGTCTGGACGGGAAAGTAACGCCTAGGAAGGAAACTTTTCGATATTTGAGATCGACACTACATAGTGATGGCGAGATTGACAAAGATGTAAGCCATAGGATACAAGCGAGGTGGATGAAATGGTGCCAAGCATCTGGTATCCTATGTGATAGAAAAGTTCCTTGAAAGTTAAATGATAAGTTCTATAGGACGCTGATCCAGTGTTGTTAAGGCATTGCCTAGGCGTCCAGTCGCCGGCGCTCGCTCGCCATGACTCGTCGCCTGGCCTGGCCGGGGAAAGGCGGTCACCTGGACATTCTAGGCGTCGCCAGGCATGCTTGGGCATCGTGCCAACTCGCCACCGCGGTTGTCGTTGAGAAGTGGGGAGGCAACCGCAAGCGCGAGAGGGGCAGCAGGCGGTGACCCGGGCGGCTTGGGAGGAGTAGCGGGGATGGCACGACGCAGGAGGTGGAGCGGCGGGTGGTGGTGCTTGAGCGAGGAGAGGGAAGTAGAGGGCGCAACAACTGGCGAGAGTGAAACAACGCGTGCGGTGTGGGAGAAGCGGGCATGGCGTAGGCAAGGAGTCGAAGCAATTTGAGAGACTGAGATGCTTGCACCGTGGAAGCTAACTTAGGGTTAGGGCACCTGCTGCTTGGGCCGACCACCAAGCCCATAGCCACAACATTGTTTTTGTTATTAGGCTAGGATCTTCTATGGATGGCTGTTTGCTCTATGTTTGTAACACCGTGAATTCTACATTACCTAAGGGGTAATACTGATATTGTTGGACTATTTTTGGTCACCTAACCCTCGCCTAGGCGCCCGATTAGGCGCCTAGGCATCCAGGTGCCCGATTAGGCGCCTAGGCATCCAGGCGCTCAGCTAGCGCCTTGCCTCGCCTTGTCACCTTGACAACAATGCGCCGATCAGACCTGCCATATTGTATAGAGTTGCCATATTGTATAGAGCAGAATATTGGGCGACAAAAGACAACATTTTTAGTAGATGAGCGTTGCAGAGATGCTGATGTTGTTGTGGATCTATGGTCATGGAAGGCAAGATCAAATCTGCAAGGATGATATAGGTGATAGGGTTAGGGTAGCACCAACTAAAGAAAAGTTTGTTTAACCTCGTTTGAGATGGTTTTGACATCTCTAATGGAAGCCTCTTAAGGCACCGGTGCGTAGTGGAATTTTAAATCTTCTTGAAAACATGAGGCAGAGGTCGACTGAGATTGACGTGAGAAGAAGCAGTTAAAAGAGACTTGTGAGATTGGAATGTATCCAAAAAGTTGGCGTTGGATAGGAGTGCATGAAAGTTAGTGATCCATGTACCGGAACAATAATTTAAGATCAAAGGTTTAGGGTTTTATTGATTTTGGTTGGATTTCATTTCTAGTCTATCCCATCTTGTTTGGGACAAAGGTTTGGTTGTTGATGTTGTTATTGTTGTGTAACTTCAATTTTGGTTGTTTCGAAGTATCTATTTAACTTGTACAGCCCATAACTATGTAAGTCAGAATATCTTTTTCAAAAGGCAACAAAACCGACACGGATTCTTCCAGGAGCATGCTCTCAACAATTTTCAATTGCACCAAGGTGATTAATGTTTGACAACATTCAAATAATCTGATGTTTCCACTCCTAGTTGTATTAACAATGAGTCCAATTTTATGTTGTTCTTCAGGTTCTTGGTGATGCATTGTTAGGGAACATCATATTTATGTCCATGTTAATCCTGGGAGTTAGATTTATCCTCAAAATATCTTTTGACATTACAAGGTACTGTTATATAGCATGTTTTAAATATCTGGAATACCTGTGAGGTGGATTTTTTCGATTATCATTACAAAATTCTCTTTCTTAAAAAATACATTTATTGGTGGTTCATTATGCGTGAATGGGTTATTGAGTGTTTTCAATTGTATTCATGTAACCAGTAGAGATTCTGTAATAGTACATTTCTGTTCTAGAAGGTGAAATCGTATCAGAATTTCATATTTAATTTGTGATTTACTTGGATTGACAGTTTTACTTTGTCATCACTCAGGTATAGAGAGGTTCTGTTAGCTGTCATCATTTCGAGCTACTTCAAGTTATTTCTCATTGTAATGATGGTATAAAATATTTTTGTGTATGAAGGATTTTCTTTAAATCTTATTTGTCATTTTTTTCAAGTGGATTATCGTATTTGCAGGTTTGGGAGTTTCCATCATCTGCTATATTCGTTGTTGAAATATTTGTTCTCTCCTCAAATGTTGTAGCCCTGATAGGTAAGCACTCGACAATTCCTTCATGAATAAATTGTTGTCTTCCTTTATGAGTAATTGAGTATTTTCTTTATTTTCCTCATAGTTTATAGCTGTTAGGATGCTTCCATGTCGATAACTTTCATGGTTGTCGAACATAGCTCAACGTTTAAATACACATAGATATGCTGGGTATCATAAATAGTAATGTCATGGCTCTCTGTATGCAGTGTCAACTGGCAAAGGATCTTATTTTTCCTACTAATCCTGCAGCTTTCCCATATTAACATTTATACGATGGTTGGGCGAAAAGGGCATCTCTGTGGTCACAATCTGCAGTGATTGTGTCTGACAGATACCCCAAGCTTAACATCAAATGATTGAGGTCTTTCACATCCCGTTGTATCATAGAGAATTGATTGATAGATATAGGCCTCAGCTTGTATCATTTCCATCAAGCAGCACCTTCAATACAGAAACCTTGTTAAACCATGTTGTTGTTTTTTTCTTGCATACTTGCTATACGCTTGCACCAATTTACTAGTCTGATGCATATATCAGTCCTGTTGAATTGTTGGTTTTCTCCTAGCTTTCAATGCTTAATACTTCGACAATCGATGGATTTTACTGAAAATGCAACTGGTGATTTCCTTTCGTCATTCCGAAGCCTAAATATATTTCCTTGTGTATTTTATTTGGGACATTCTTTGCTGAATAGTACAAACTAAACTAATTGTTTTTTTATCGATCAATTACAATGTGGCAGAAACTGAACGTCTTGTTTCTTTGCAGTTGTGACGCAATTTCCGAAAGCCCATTGCTTTGGAGTCTGCTTCGCGGCGCACACAGCTAAATTCTTGACCGAGAGGTGTCTCCTCGGGAGTCCGGGCACCATGAACCTAGACTGATCAAGCCTACCATCTTTACCCCAAGCTAGCTAGGCCCCAATCAACGGAACATTACTCCATCCGCCCTGTTTCTAGCTTGCTGTACAGTCTGGTAGAGCAACATCTAGGCACACTGTGCCGCGTTTATGAAGAGCAGCTGATCCAATCATTTGCAATGAACTGTCAGACTAATACGCATTGTTCCTGCGAGTTGCTCTGGACCATGTTGGAACTGGAGGGCCTCTTGGCCTTGTACTGAGGCTCTGTGCTGTCGGTGAGCGATCTTTTCCGGTGGTACGTACGTCAAGACGGATACGGCATCTTGCTTGTAGCTGTGGAGATGGCCTGTCCCTATCGTCTACTTATGGCCTAAGTAGTTGCTGCTGCTCCTGTTCAGGGAAGTACACCGGCGAAAGGGCTTCTTTACCATCTCATGGCACTGTGACGGTGGTTTCGACTCGATGCAGCGATACATGTGGAATTCCGTCTGCTGCTTGCTACTGTAGCTGGTACTGTGGATGACAGGAGGCTGTCCTGCACTTTTCTGTGTGTTCTCGCAATTTGTAATATCTCACAATTCCGTTGGACCGTTCTGATCCTGATCACACCGTCGTCAAAATATTGCGATCTTTAGAATGAAGATTTTCGAGGTACAACAGTACAATCCTATCATACGATCCTATGACCTCAATCCTATCAATGAAAAACGATCCTAAGCTTGTTATCTACTATATCTGGATGGCATCTGAATCTGAACCTCTCAAGTCTAGACTCCTGAACAGCTCAGTTCTAGGACCGTTACTTGTTACTGATCTGCAGCAACAGAGTTACGATTTCACGGCCTCAGTCCTCTTGCAGTGAAGGCATCAGAAATGGCAGTACTAGATAGCCGTACCATCATTCCAGAAAGTAGTCATATTATCCGTTTAGTCATATTATCAGACTGCAAAGTTCAGTTCAAATTGTTGCGTGCATACAAAATAACCATAGCATAGGTACTGACAAATCCCGGACGTAACGCCAAGAATTTAATGGTTCATCCGGATTACCATAATTCTTCTACTCTGCCATCTCGACACCATCATGAAGGCTAGGGATCCATTCCCTTCGTTGCGGTGACCAAGACGAAATTACAGTTACACACGCATGGCCAACAAATCTGTCCTGTTTCGGTATAAGCGTACCACTACCACCTATACTACATGTGACCCCAAAAGAGAGCTCCAAAACCTTACTACATGTTTGCGACATAAGAATTATAGGAGTACGAAAATTCCGCGTTTCAAACAGGGCCTAGCTTAGTCGCAGAAACGACAGCACATCATCAAGCATCGTCTCATGGCAAACTCTCGAGCACTGTACACGCTTACCATCGGCAGCAGGACCAGGAAATCCTACCGCACGGCTGGACGGTGCCGGCACAGCGCAACAGTTACAGCAGCAGCAATCATGCGATCTCAACATCACGATGGCGCCATGCATATAGTACTACCTTATCTTTGCGCTGCACGCGCATGGTGATGTTTTTCACCTGTGCTTCGCCGTTTCTTGAGGTCGATCCGGCAGGCAAAGATCCTGATGCGTGAAGGAAAAAGGAGATGATGTTACAGATACGCGTTGATCGGTGAAAATTCACTGGATTTGTGATGTGAGGGAAGCTTGGAGGATGAGTGTGGTGCACTGGATGGAGAGGAGGTTGTGGTGCTCGTGAGTCGTGAGCAGTGATGAGCCCCGTGTGCGTAAGTGAGAGATGAGAATGAGATCA
Organism: Guadua angustifolia; assembly: GCA_036346375.1. Taxonomy (NCBI): domain Eukaryota; kingdom Viridiplantae; phylum Streptophyta; class Magnoliopsida; order Poales; family Poaceae; genus Guadua; species Guadua angustifolia. Next base: position 5,467,109 of record CM070505.1, read on the forward strand.
TTAAGTTGCATCGTCGGTGGGTTCATCCAAAAAAGTTGATGAGGAAAGATGGGAGATTTTGAACTCGAAACTCTTATAGGCTGGGGCTGGCGTGGATAAGTGGTCTGCAATTATTTTTAAGTTCGTGCAAGTCTTGAACCGAGAATTCATTACACCAAAGTCTTGAAGAGACCTCTTGACTCGATACTATATTAAATATGCATCGTGGTTACCTATACTTTAACAGAGATTACTGCCAAGAGGTGATGGCTTGCTGGAAGTGGAACTGAGTACTGACTGAGCCCACCTTCTTCTGTCCCTCTCCCCTAGACTTTTTTTCCCTTGCGAGGGTTTCATGAAATCATCACTTTTCTAGTCCTGTTAATTTTTTTTTTAAACTTACGGTCGAGTGGTTGCAAATTTTGCTTGCGCGAGCTCAGGCTGTTGTTCTATCATTCCGATGGTTTTGTACTTCTGTCAACGAGAACGACAAGTTGATGCGTGATTTGCAGTGAAATGTCTCCACGTGGTGAGTGCTGATGAATCGATGACGGTTGATATCGTTTAAAATTACTCGTCCTAAGATATTTGGAGCATGCTCTCCTTGGCTAGCTTGTCCCTCTTTTTCTGTGCTTCATCCCCAGCTTTCGCCTCTTGCCACCAGCCCACCACCTAATGCATGCATCTCGACGCCTAGACCAAACGATTCCAACGAATCTGCACTTTGCCTCCTAATCCAATCTTATGTTTATGACTCGCACTCAGATGAAAACTACTCTTTGGTCTTTGGTCTTCCGTTCCATGATACGAGATGATCAAGTAGATAGACAGGCGGCAACATTGCTTAAATAAACTTGCACTTTCGGACGTATTTCGGGCTAATCTAGCTGAGCGTGTACAGGTCGCGTTATCGATCATAGTTGGGTCGTGATCATTGCGGCCGGTGCTACTTAAATTAACTAGTGGAGTACGTGCGCACTTGTTTCTTCTCCTTTCCATATTATAAACTGACCAAAGAAAAACAAATGAGTAGCTCGACATGTTCATTCCATGGACGTTTTGCAACATTTTTCAATGTTTGAAACATTTTTTCGGGCCGCTTGCAACATCCGTTTCTTGCGTATTTCCTTGTTTGTCAAAGAAAAAAACGTAGAAAAAAAAAGGGTCAAGTGCTTCATTCTTTCAGGGAGCCTCCACTTAAACATGCTTATCACACGTGCCATTATCGAAACATGCATGGATCCGTGATATAGCAAGTATCTGTCATAAAATCGTAGAACTTAGCATGAGTTTTCATAGAATTTTATTTAATAACCATGCTCACTGTGAGGCTAATTCGTCTGCTCGTTGCTGAGAGAAAAATGCCTCGATCGGCAGGTAATGGGTTGCGCTGTTGGGTGAACTGTGCTCCGGAGTTCTTGACGGAGGCAATCACGAAGGATTGTAATACTGCTTTAAGTCAATAAAGCTCTTGCGATTTGCTCAAAAAATGGATCCGCTGCAATCGTTGCTTATTGTGTGAGTTTTTGGGACCATCCAATGACACAATCAACGGTTCAGATCAAAAAAGTGTATGAAAAAAATCGTAATGTACTGATTTTCGATACAACTGCCTATAAACTTGTAATCCATTACAGGATATGAAGCCCTCTTTCTTTGCCATCATCAAGACTTTCTCAATGGTTCCAATATTTAATTTGCATCTGTAATCACTAGGATTACTAAAAGAATTTGCAACTTTTGACGAATGCTTGCGGTAATTATATGGGCTTGACAACCTTAATGCATTACCTATCCGATTGTCCTTACGACAAGCTAATATTGGAGAACCATACTCTCACCAACCGTTTCCTAAACTAACAGAAACTTTCAGTTTTGGCAGCCTCTCTAATTCAACCATCACACCGATCCTTTTTCTCCTCGACATATACTACTCTTGCAGCGCACGGTTGCAATGAGTAGTCATGAATCATATCAAGAAACAAGAAAAATGAAAAAAAATATAATCCATAACTTTCTCAAAGGTCCTTGTGTAGACATTATCCCCCCAAAGGTAGACCTTTTTGTGTCGTGTAACTTTCCTATCATCTACTAGCTAATGCTGTCACCTTCTATCATCTTCCAACAAGAAGTGGAGTAATAAATTTTGTGTTGAACTTAATTAACTAATGTGGCTCAAAACTTTTTCTTGAGACGGTGACTTTTGATCAATGCGAGACTTGTCGAGTTCTTGTCTAGTGTTCTAAATGGAGCTGAAGAATCTTTTCTTTTTTGCTATAAAGCAATTGAAAAATTCGCTAACCATGAAATGCGCATCTCTTGCTCCTAGTCATCAAATTACATGATCGACGGCCATTATCACGTAGTAGTGCACCAACCTTAGCTTCAAAGAATTCTTCCTTGTGCATGATTGCACCACAACATATAAAATCCCACCAGAAAAATCCTTGTCATGTCATGTAGATTGTAGAGGCATCATGGACCTGGCTACTTTTTGGGCCATTGAAACTTCAAGAACCACTTTAACTTTTCCACATACATATATATAGCTCGAGCTTTAGAACTAATCTTTTGGTAGAATAAGCTCAATATATTGCTAGTTTAATTAAGGTTTTAATTTTTCAAGTGACTAGCGCAAATGTTAATTTGCTTCCTAGTTTTCTTTCTTGACAAAGAAGGTAATTGGAGGTAAAGAGGGGTTAGGAAAAGATGACATGAAACGGATTTGACATTACTCATGCGTGTCTATATGGGAATGGGCAGTTGGGAACAAAGTGGTCAAAGCTAGGCACCCATGCATGCTAATCTAGTAGGGAACTTTTGTTGCGAGTGCATGCACCAACCTTCCTCTAATTTCCCATGATAGGATGGATGCCTCTAAAACCCTTAATTAGGCCGAAACACAACACAGCAAACATGAACACTGCTTAATCAACACAAAGGAAATTTAATAGGATGTGTCCGGTACTAATTAATCACTATCTAGCTTGGGAATCTCCATTTTCGAGCTAACGAGAGTTCTAATATAGAAACCTTGGTGCTGTGTTGTCATGTACAGTCGCTCGGATTTGACGCCCTAACAATACCATTCATGTCATATACTTGGTTTGATCTCGCCTCGGTGTGTCAAGGAAATTGTTGATCGAGGGCCCAGATGGGCCCACGCTATCCGGTGATACTTATTGACGTCTGGCCCAATTACGAACAGTGAGGACGCTATTCACGGCCCAGCTTAGTAGGTAAGCGTTTTATCCTGCCCAGCCGACCGGCCTTAAAGAGGTAGGACTGAGTGGATGACCAGCCGAGTTGTCGTCTCGTTTAGGCCCCTCGTCATTATTTTTTCAAAAATAGCCTCCGTGCCATCCGATTTACTAATCTAGTCCCTTTTCAAGTGCGGAAAATCTAGCCTCTTCGTTTCAACTTCTGATAAAAAAAGCAAATTTTTTACTGAATGGGATGATTCTGGACAGCTTCTCTTATAATCAAAAGCTACCCTTTATATAGAATCAGAATTCGGTTGAAACACGATTCTGTTGATTCTCATTGATGCAGTCCGGAACCTAAAAGTCATGATTAGCACGACCGATTCTCTCACAATTAAAGCGACTTTCTTTTATAATCCAGAATCTATAATGTAGAAGTTGAAACAAAAAAGACCTCTGACAACGCGATAGACTGGCCAATGACGCAACTGGCCATGCTGAGCTTATTTCCATGCTCCCAGAGCTTTGTTGGAGTTTCCACGGAAACTTTTGGATTTTGTACAAAATACGTCTCGTATTTATAGAAATATACAACATTCGTGCGTATTTGCAGAAATCTCCACCAATTTCAAGATTTGAAGTAGCGAAATTGCAAATTCGAAAATTGAGATGGCGAAATGCATGGTTTCGAATTTTGAAATATCGAAATTGATATATTTCGCTAATTGAAAAATCGAAATCGGGTATTGTATATTTCTGTAAATACGAAACGTATTTTATACAAAATCCAAAAGTTAACAAGTTTCCACACCCCGCAAACACGATAGGAGCTCGTTTCGCTCTGCTTAGGGCTCGGTAGGCGTGGACGTTATGTCCTGGCCGTTCTAGCATAACTTGACAGGAACCAACAACACCGGCCACTTTGTCTTACCATGGCAACCCCCCTCCTCAGGTGGTCCCTGGCTCCCTGCACGCTTCCGCAGTATGGCGACCTGCCGAATTACCCTGGCATAGCAGAGGACACATTTGTTGTGCCTTCCGTATTTAGCGAGAGGACTAATTTTACAAATATAAATAAAAGAGTCAAATTTGTAACAAAATTTAGAGAGCTACAAAAGCGACAAGTTCGCTTAGATCTTGCGGTACTCTCAAAGCACGAAAGGAATGGTTCAAAAATGGGAAGAACTAGTAATCGGATGACCGATCACTGTTTATTTCGTCGGACGTTTCTCGCAACATTTTTCCCACGTCTGCAACATTTTTTCCCGCATGTGCAATATTTTTTTGCAATGTGTACAACATTCCTTTCACGTCAATATTTCTATTGTTGTCGAAGAAAAATGTTACACGCATCCGAAAAAACCAGACGTTCAAGCACAAATCGTTAGGTTGAAAAATACATGAAAGGAGTTTCCTTCTCTTTCGTTTTACTTTTGTCATCATCAGGTATTCAGGTCGATGATCGCGCTCTCTCTTTATATATATGTGGTGGGATCCAGCCGGGGTCACTACTCAAGGTACGGTTGAGAGTTCGAGTTCTAGATAAAGTAGCAGAGGCAGGGCAATCACCAGCGGATTTCTTCACGCATCCATGGCCACATCAGGGTAACGTGTACTACTCCCTTCGATCGTAAATATACAATATTTTTACAATATAATAATTGTGCTTTATTTCATAAATATATTTATAGAAAAAGTAAAAGTAAAAGTTATATGTTTAAAACTATATCGATGCCTAAAACATTGTATATTTTTACATAGATAGAGCAGTAATTACTTAATTGGATATATATAGAGAGAGAGGGGAAGTCTTTTCTGTACTCTCGGGAGTACATACTCCCACCTCTAATATACCACTTAAATAAACGCTTTATATTCCTTTATCACTTTCAGTATACTTCAATAATAATTATAAATACTCCAATACAACATGATTAAAAAAATTTCATCAGACCCTTTATTTTTTTTGCTACATACCTTTTTCTATATGTAAAAGGAATATGTAAACAAATTATGCTATAAAGAGTGGATTTTAATGAAATTTTTCATGAAACTCACTTTGAAGTATCTTATAATCAGTATTAGATGATGCTCAAAAGAATAAAAAGGTATAACAACATCATTTAAATGGTATATTAAAAGTGGAAGTACATACACCAAGAGTATGTAATCATTTTTCTATATATATATATATATATGAAAAATATCTTTTACTCCCGGGTGTAGTTACTCCCACCTCTGAAATACTACCTAAACGAACTTAAAATACTCTTTTTATCACTTTGAGTACACTCATACACTAATTATAAGATACTCCAATGTGAGTCACATGAAAAAATTGCAAGGAAGTTCATGATTTTTAGCGTATTTCACAAATACCTTCATATATACACATAAAAATGAGTATGTCTAAAAAATATACATACCACCTCTGAAAAAATGTACATACCACCTAGATGATCTTATATACTCGTATACTACGCGTACATACCCTCCGTCGCATGAGATACCCCATACGTTATGAAATATGGCATAGAGAGTAATTACTCGAAAGTAGAAAAGAGGCTTATATATATATATATATATATATATATATATATATATATATATATATATATATATATATATATATATATATATATATACACACACACAAAAACTAAGTGAAAACTGATAAACGTATAGTGATCTACCTCCATTTGCTAGTTGCTAATTAATGCTGCCGTGCGTGAGTGCATGCATGCATATGCCAAACATCATAATTAATAACTCGATCCACTCCGCTGTGTGTACTATTTTTGCAAATAACTGTACATTGTACTAGCTAGAAGTATGCACTAGTACATAAATAGTCACTCCGCCGGCTGATCAGATTGAGAGGTTCTACCACGAAAGAACTAGTAGCCGCTAGCCAGTATCGAGTCATCGACCAAGGTGACAGATTCCCCCGAAGTCAAGCTTTTCCGGTCCTCTCGTATTTTTTTTTCAAATCTAACATTGAACAAGTACAATTGCAAAATAGAATTCCTCATTGTAAAGGCGCTAGTAGGCCACCTACTGTGTCCATATAGTGCTATAGATGTAAACCGTAGTTAACTAGATGCCAAGCACCACAGGCACAACAACAGCGTGGCGACATAAGTGCTGCGGTATAGAGATTTGACAAGACTGTTACCACGACAGGGCAGCTCGGTAGAGTGACAATGCAGACACATAGAAGGATCTGCCACAATGTTTGAGCGTGGTAGATTTCTATCGTGCTGCCTTAGCTTAGCAGTATTTGCTACTGTATATGTGGATTCCATGATAGAAAAAAAAGACTATTATTGCCGTTACGCTCGTACAGAAGCTAGATTAGGGCATCCGCAATGGTTAAAGATAATTGCTCTCTATAGTAAGATCTATATCATCTATATACCATACTGTAGTAAATCCTTGCAATGGTGAATCTATATAGATGTCTATAGCTATTTTTAATTAATAGAGTGCTCTCTCTATCTTTCTTCATTTAATTAATAGACAATCTCAGTACTATAGATGGCGGTATTCTCTCTCTTCATTTAATTGCTTGCCACATGGGATGAATCTTGATATAGACTTTATAGATGGTGACTAAGCACCATTGCGGATGCCCTTATATACGCACATGAAGGCTTAGAAAAACGTTTTAACTCTCGGTCCCCTGGCCATATATATTTTAATAATTATAAAATGAGGAGACGCAGAGGGGCATGGCCATAGGATGCCGGCCGGGCAGCACGTGGCGGGCGTATATTGTCACATTGAGACACGGAGGCGCAGCAAGCTTCTCAACGGGTAGAGATCGATCGGCCGTGCATGCACGCACAGGGCGCGCGAGGCGCGCGAGAGAGGATCGATCGTGAGCCAGGCCAGGCGGGCGCGTACGTGCCAGGTGAGGTGCCCCGGCCCGGCCGCCGGCGCGGGGCGCGCCGATGCGTCCGGATCCGCCGGCACGCGCCTCGATCGCCCGTACTCGAGCTCATCTCGATCGCATCTAGCTCCATCTGTCAATCAATGTGTATGCACGTACTGACGTACGTACGCATGGTGCGAGCTTGTCCTCTTTCTAGCTACGCCGGAGCCACGTGGTAGCGTTTTACGTAGCTAGCCATTGATCGATGAATGCCAACTTGGCAACTGCTTCCAAACACACGAATGGATATATATCATGGTGACGAGTTGATCGCAGGCTGTTCTAGGTGTAAAAATACATCAGATTTAAGATAAAATCGTGAGTGATGTGCCTGTATCGTATCAAATGGCTTTATTTAAAAATTATCTGTGATAAGGTACATATTTCTAAAGGTTTTTGGATATGAGCCACAACATAGTTGGTTTGTGATGTGAGTTTCATAGATACACCGTTGTCATCATTGACACATATTTACAAAAGGTTCACAAAATTGCCTACGATGACCTTTTATAATCGTCTGTGATGACCTTTTTCTTTAGTAGTGCTTCATTTTGATCGGCCGAGCATGCATCAATTCAAACCCATGCATGCAGACAGGGGCGGTATTAGGGGCATGTCGGGTATGCCCTGGCACTCTAAAAATCTAAGAAACAATATAACATCGTCTCTTTAATAAGCTAAATTTATCGATTGAATTGGTTCCGATTTTGAAGGTTTAGAATTTTTAAGACGTTATAGCTATTTACATATACTTTTAGCAAATTTCAAATACAATGGCAGAGACAGAATTTCACTAAGCCTCAAGTAGAAAATTAAGCCACTATAACTAATATCAAATACTACCCATACCGAGGTACAACAAAATTACAACATAGATGCACAATTAAAAATAAATTTGAACTTCATACTTAACAATACAACAAAATAGATAAAAATATGGCCAAAACAACATAGCTTAGTGGAGTAGTACAAAAATTAATACCTAACTAACAAAAGTTAGATGTATCCGAGCCAATCAAATCTTCTTCAATAATAATATAAGAACATAAACCCTAAAAATGAAATTGCATATGTAAATTAGTGACACAAAATTATAAAGTTAACTATTAATACAAATTGCAAAACAAGAATGTAATATACCCATAGCATGGGGTATTTTTTGCTCAGGTGACCTCATATTTTGAAAAGCTGTAAAATCTTGTTATTTTCAATGCTTACAAATACATCATACCATGCTATCATTTATATATTCCTCGTTCATCTTATTCCTCAACTCAATCTTAACAATGTTCATAGCTAAGAAGGCTCTTTCTTGTTGTTGTGATTTCAATAGACAAAATCAATGCAACTCAATGAGGTGATATATTGATAGAAAAATCATGTGTCTATTACATCAAATTGAATTTAATCAATTAATACCTAATTGGCTAATTCGTAATGTGTGTAATGCAATGCGACAAAGTTAAGAGAAAATTACCTAGAGTTGACAGCAGATGATGGATAGCTTGGCTGCTTGAGGAGGATACAGGGTAGAGATCCTGCCGTCTTGAAGCCTGTGCTACTATTGTGCCTCAGCCCCTAGCTCTCGTCTCATCCACAAGAGAAAGGTAGAGAGAGAAAGGAGGCTAACCCTAATAGCCGGTAGGGTTTCTCACTTCTCAACTTTTTAGGCTATGGACTAGTACGCTACTGCGCTAGCTTGGTATGATGGAGAGGGAAGGGATATAGGCAACTGACCTGAATGTCTCGGGCAAGAACTTGTGAGCTAAAATATTTATATATATATATATATATATATATATATATATATATATATATATATATATATATATATATATATGGGCAAATATGTGGTGCAAACCACCTATTCCATAAAAACTCCGTGAAAACCACCCGAAAAAGTTTTAAAAAATTCTCAAAAAATTACCATATGTAGGGGAGGTGAACTTCTACAATCTTGCAAAATTTGAAGATGAAAATCAATCGCATTTGAAAGATATAAAAAAGACAAATTCAGCATAAATAGTAATTTTTCATTATTTAGCACTATTCATTTTGCTGTTTGGTTTGCACCACATAGAGAAAAAAAGACAAATTCACGGAATAGGTGGTTTGCACCACATAGAGAATTGCTAATGTGCTCTCGAGAGCACGGATCCTTCCATGCTCTCGAGAGTTTTTGCGAAATCCGTGACAAAAATATTTGATCCGAACCGTTCATCTTCTTCATCTTGTTGAAATGTAGCTATAGAAAAATTTTCGTATTTTTTTGAATTTTTTACTATTTATTTTGCATTTTCTAAAATTAGGCTTTTTGGATGGTCCAAAACTAATTAGATCACTGATTTTAGAAAATACAAAACAAATAGTAAAAAATTCAAAAAATACGAAATTTTGTCTATAGCTACATTTCAACAAGATGAAGAAGATGAACATGAACATTTTTACAGTTTCGTAAAGCTCTCGAAACGGAAGGATCCGTGCTCCGTGCTTTCGAGAGCACATTAGCAATTCTCTCTCTCTCTATATATACATATATATGGCGAAATATTTGGTGAAAACCACCAATTCCATGAAACTCCGTGAAAACCACCTGTAGAAGTTTTGAAAAATTCTTAAAAAATTATCACATGTAGGGGAGGTGAACCTCTACAATATTGCAAAATTTGAAGTTGAAACTCAATCGCATTTGAAAGACATAAAAAAGACAAAGTCAACATAAATAGTAATTTTTACTATTTTGGTACTATTCTTTTTGTTGTTTGTCTTTTTCATATCTTTCAAATGCGATTGAGTTTCATCTTCAAATTTTGCAGGATTGTAGAGATTCATCTCCCCTACATATAGTAATTTTTCGAGAATTTTTCAAAACTTCTACAGATGGTTTCCACGGAGTTTTCATGGAATTGGTGGTTTTCACCAAATATTTCGCATATATATATATATATATGTCCGCATAATAAGTGAGCTCTTCCTTTGTGCGCTAAATTCAATATGAATATTTATTTTTGTTGATCTAATAGATTAAATTAGTTAGTAATACTTCTTTCGTCAGTAAAGTAATAGAAATATTCTCAACAAATCAATAGCTTATATCTAATTTCTTCTATTCACCACATACTATTAGTATATTGTATTATAAAATTTCTATAGTACTCCTTCCGTTTCAGAATACATGTTATTCTAACTTTCTAATTATGTTTATAAATACATGCTATTCTACAATTTTGATTTGATTTTTTTATCATTTTTTCTTTCATACCCTTCCCTTTTAACTATTTTTGATGTCATTTACTATCATAGGCTAGAATGTGACATACTATTCAAAGATATGTCACATTCTAGCCTATGATAAGCAGGTGGAAATTGCAAAAATCTAGAATAGTGTGAACGGAGGGAGTAATTAGTGGTCGCACGGAACATCAATTAATACGGCTGCGTTAATTATCAATACAATTCACGCATTAGCCCGTATTTGTTACTTGTACGAATTAGCCAATGAGGTACTTGTACGTGTTACGGTACAAGTTATTAATTGATTAAATTCACGTATTGCTACTGTAAAAAACTACAGTGATTACAGTACAAATTACAGCAGCACCACGAGTTGCACGAGTGATTTTAGTTACCGCGGTCTCGTTCTCGCGCGCGCGCGCTACGGTGCGCCGATCGAGTCAACGCCACTAACCCACGCCGCCTTCTCTTCCCACCTCTAAAAACCTCCCCGTGGAGGCAACTGCTCGGTGCTCTGCTCTCCACACCCCCCGCGCCACGCGCACGACGCAAAACCCCCTCTTCTCTCGGCGTGGTGCGCTCCTGCCGGCGAGTACGTGATAGTCTGCAAGGTGCGTACGTGGAGATGGAGGCGGTTCGGGTGGAGCCGGCCGGCCTGGACGTGGACAAGCTCACCTACGACATCTTCTCCATCCTCGAGAGCAAGTTCCTGTTCGGCTACGACGACCCCAAGTTTTCCTCTAGCGGTGGGTCGCCACAGGGGGCGGCGGCGGTGGCGGTGGCGGCAGCGTCTGGGAAGGGGACGCCGGCACGAGTGCCTTCGGCGGCGGGGGCGGGCAAGGTTTGTATACTGTCGATCGATGGCGGCGGGCGGGTCTCCGACGGGCTGCTTGCCGGTGCGGCGCTGGTGAGGCTGGAGGCGTCTCTGCGGCGGCGCACTGGGGACCAGGAGGCGAGGCTGGCGGACTTCTTCGACGTGGCCGCGGGCTCGGGCGCCGGCGGCGTGCTTGCGGCCATGCTGGTGGCGCGCGGCACAGACGGGCGGTCGCTATTCTCCGCGGAGAACGCGCTCGCATTCCTCATGCGTAGCCTCCGGCGAGGGTGGTCCGGCGGCGGCAGCCCTGGCGGCCTCCGCGCGCTGTTCCGCCGCCCCAGCTCCGCCTTCCGGAAGGTGTTCGGCGACCTCACGCTGCGGGACACGGTTCGGCCGGTGCTCGTCCCGTGCTACGACCTGGCCACCGGGGGCCCGTTCCTGTTCTCGCGCGCCGACGCCGTCGAGACGCCGGTCTACGACTTCCGCCTGCGCGACGTCTGCGCCGCCACGTGCGCCGGATCGGACAGCTCCTCCTCCGCGGTGGAGGTGCGCTCGTCAGACGGCTCGACCCGCATCGTGGCCGTGGGCGGCGGCGTCGCGCTCGGCAACCCCACGGCGGCGGCCATCACGCACGTGCTCAACAACAAGCGCGAGTTCCCGCTCGCTGCCGGTACGGAGGACCTGCTGGTCATCTCCATCGGCAGCGGCGAGGGCGCCGGGGGCGGCGCCTCCACGTCAGAGATCGTCAGGATCGCCGCCGAGGGCGTGGCCGATATGGTACGAAACACACGTGAATTTTGCCGGTCTTGCTCTTATCTAGTGTGGTCCTCTTCTTGCATCTTGTTCTTTGAGCTCGCTGCTGAAGCTTTACTGCTACACATCTGACGCCAGGTGGATCAAGCAGTGGCCATGGCCTTCGGACATAATAGGACAAGCAATTACATCCGTATACAGGTCAGTACTACTGTGGCCTGCAACGTAGCAGAGTACTCTATTTTTACTCACTTCCACTTCTCCGACGTGGATCTTAATTAATTTTGCAGGCGATGGGGTCTTCGCGGGCAAGCGGATGTGCGGCGAGGGGCGGTGGCGCGAGGCAGAGCGCGGCGGAGGAGATGCTGTCGCAGAAGAACGTGGAATCGGTGCTGTTCCGGGGTAAGAAGCTCGCGGAGCAGACCAACGCCGAGAAGCTGGAGCGGTTCGCGCATGAGCTCGTCAAGGAGCGCGACCGTCGCAGGACAAGCCCGACCGCCCCCGTCGTCGTCAAGCAGCAGCTGACGGCGGGCGAGGAGAATGCAGACGCGGCGGACATGGTGCCGGGGGTAGCGGCCAGCGGCCACCCGCCGACGTCATACTCGAACCTAGTCAGCCAGATGTTCACCAGCATTCTATAGGCCGTACGTGCGTGCTGAGTGAATGTTTTGGATATATTGATTTTCTCCTCTGTTTTGTTTTTTGTTTTACCTTTGTATCTGCTGAACTTGTAAATGCAGATTAACAAAGTTGTGCGTGCCATTGTGTTTGTAATCTTAGGATGATTAATTCTAATCTGCTGAGTTGACTAGAAGCTATAGTAGATGGTCATAGCTGTGAGCTTGCGATCGTGGAAAACCGTGAGAGAGAAAAACAAACGAGTAGACCACTCAAGCACTTCTAGCTGAAGGACAGAAGGAGTACATGAAAGTATGAAACTAGTACTCTTGATTTTTGTAAGTCGTTTATACATTCCGAGATTCTAAATTATGAATAACAATTAGTCTAACAATATATAATTATATGGCATAAAAACGACACCGTTAGATTCGTATTTTAAAGTATTTTTTTATAGTTATGATTTTGTAGCTATGAACTAAATGTTGTAAAAAATTAATAGCAAAAATTCAACTTTAAATATCACATCAAATTAAATTGCATCTTATAAAAATCAACAGAGGAAGTAGTCTTAAATTAAAAGCCAAGAAAATATTCTGGCCAAAATTCTACACGGAATACGATGCGGTACAATGAATACACTGGGCTGTTGCAAACTTCGGTACTTGCTCTCACGTCTAGAGACTAAGGTCATGTTTGGATCCTTGGGCTAATTGTTAGCTGGCTAAAAATTAGTTCTAGTCTATCCAAACAGGAAGACTAATAGGTGGGCTAATTTTTAGCCAACCTCTGAGCTAACAATTAGCCCATTAGCTAATGAGAGTGAGCTAGGCTATGTTTGGATCGCCTAGAGCTAACTGTTAGCTGGCTACAAACATGCCCTAGAGCTAACTGTTAGCTGGCTTCATGGCCTAAAACTAGTTCATGGCTCTCCTCCTGTTGCAAACTTCGGTAGCTGCTCGGAAACGAATGAGATTTAATTGTACCAATTTGCTGTGTCAAACGATTTTGTTACGTCTGGCTATACTGCATGCTACATTGCTGTGAGAGCGGAACCAACAATAATAAAGCCTACTACTTCATCTCTCATCTATATTACCTAGATTAAGCAATAACGGCGGTTTATACAACTGTCTAAAGATTATCTCTAGATACTGTGCAATAACTATCTATTCTCTTTAGTATATAACTAATCTATCTTGTTTCCTATGTCATGTTAATTTTTGTATAAGAATCGACTCTCTTATATTTTTTACTTTTTTTACTCTTCCGCCAGTGGCTTTATTATACGTATATTATTGTATATGCCCTAACCAGTTCGTTATGACTTATAAATGTTCTGCCTCAAAATTTGGAACCAATGTGTGAGTAATGTCTCGTGGTTTTCAGATTTCATAGACACTGCTACTGCTACCTAGCCTGAGAACACGGACTTCACTCCTGTTACGAGTTCCAAGTTCTTCGTAAATCTGAACAAGCAAAATTTAACATGGCCAGCAACAAGCCAACACCATATATTTTTATGCAGACAAATGAGCGTGATAAATCTATGATCTTACCTGTAGGGGTGGACGTGAGGGCAATTAACGCAGAGGAGACCGGTTCTGTGATGCAGCCTGGCTGCCTGGATCCGCTGATGCGAAGCTGCCGCTTAGCTTGCTTTTTTTTTAAAAAAAAAACACGAATCGCGAGGCGCGCGTATTGGCGGCCAGGCGATGGTTTCTCTGATCCGTCGAAATAGGTGGCGCCCTTCCTGCTCCTGCGACGTGAACCCCGCTACGTGGAGGCCTGGAGAGCTGATGAGCTGGACATAATCTGGGTAAGCTTAGCTACGGCCGAGAGTTTGTTAGAGAAGTGTCAGTTTTTATAATGTTTCAGTGAATAAATTGCACTGGAGTTTCTCTGCTCGTCGCTCCTTGTATCTTTATTATACAGAGGCATTTCACACCTTTGGTTTTATTTAGAGCCCTTTTATAATACACAAGAATAAATATGGATCGTCCATTTCTTTAGATCCAAAGGTTAAGATTAGATTAGATTTGACTATACTACCATATGTAGTATAAGTAGTATAACCCGTGGAGGGGTATAATGGTAAATAATTTTCTGAGTCAGCACCAAACCCTGTGTCTCGTGGAGGTGTATAATGGTAATTGAGCAAAACGTCATTCAGCACCGCCTCGACCCCAAGCCAAAAGACCAGAATACCCTCGACAAATCAACGGTCAGATTTAATTTCTACTACCGCTGTATACTACCATGGTAGTGCACAGTAAAAATTCTCTTTATTTATACACCTGTAAACACGGTTGAAATGTAAGGCTTTACAAATCTCTAAGGTCACATTTGGAAGGTGAATTTTTCAATATTCCTTCGGAAACTAAACTGTTTTACCATGTACCTTCCTAAGTTCCCAGCAAGCAAACCCTTCTATGAGCTGTAACGTTCTCTATATTTATTCTTTTCTCTGTGTGTGGTGTGGGGGCGTGAGCTGACCCTAACTAATGCGCATGTAGGCCCTGTTAAGATTAACTTAAGTGAGTGCATGGGACACTTTATAACTTACCAGAGAACAGAGATTGGACCTGCATCTCGCCCCCTTTAGGATTTGAGTGGTCCAACAGCAATGCTAAAAAATCATCATGTAAACCACACCCAACCATGCTAGCTAGGTAAATAGGCATGCATAAAGCATAATGAGCTAGGTTACAACTTACATGCTACAAAGCTAGTGCTGGTGGTGCAAAAGTAGGCCAGGCACTAGTAACCACTAACCAGTACTCAGACAATGCCTGAGCCAGGAGGGAATAGAAAATTTTACCACTGAGTCCCTACCACGCTACTTTGATTTTTTGTCTCCCAAAGATTCAAGTTAATTGTACTGCATGCTACAGGATGGAGATAGATTTCTGATGAGAAGTTCAGAACACAGCACTTCTGCACCAGATGGCATGAGCTCAGTATCACCATTCAGGCATTCACCGGATGACCAGACTTTGGGTACTGCACGCCCACGCTATATCTTGTTTCCCTAGTCCCTACTGCTTTGGATTCCATGTACATAGGCTACACGTGTAACATTACTATATAAATCTGCCATCACTTGCACTTGTATATGCTAGTAGCTAAGAATCTCTGCGGCAAGGGATGGAGCCAAGCAGCAACTTGCAACTTAACAGTTTGATCTAATCTCACTCCTTCGCACAAAAGAGATAATCTAATCACAACCCTTGCAAAGTAACTTCTTGGAAAGAGGTGTGGTTGCTTATTGTGAATAGAAAAAACTCATTAATTGGTTTTTCCCAGGGTAAGGTTAGTTAAGCAGCTACCAATTTGGTCCTTTCTTTTACTAATATATGTTGGGTGACAGGAATTAATTAGGGATCTAGGATCTTTAACCACATGGTTGACTACAGTAGGTTTAGGTGTCTAACATTTGTAGCTTTGTCACAGACGAGTTCATAGCTATGTTTTTCTTAAGGGAGTGATATGCCTAGATAAATTAGACCTGCAGTACTTGTCTAGGGAATCCTATCCTGCGTCTCTACGATAGTGCTAAGAAGTGGCTCTATCATTATTGATTAGTAGTCAATGGAGATCTTCCTTTTCTCTTATGGCTAGTTGATGGAGGATTTTCTTGAGTCTGAAATTTAGAAATGGACATGTCGTCCTGACTGCCAAAAATAAACGATAAACTCTCCTAGAAACACAAGCAGGGTGATGAAATGCTTCCGTATTTGCATCCAAAATAAATACACGGGCTACGATCTTGCTGCCTCAACTGAACGGAAAATGATTACTTACTTGATAGGAATAATTGGGTGGCCACATAAGTACACCATGCCTGGACCATGCACTGTTGTGACTGTTTTCCTGCACTGCTTAGCGGACTTGGATTCAGTTGGGACCTTGAATGAATCTTTCAGAACAAGTGCTGCTCACCTGAAAGAACAATCAGTGCACGCGAGCAACGCAAGCTGACTGGTGAGATCCACCTTGCAGCAGTTTAGGTTGTTCTGATCAGAAGGGTTAAAGAAAGGGAGAAATATTGCTTCATGTGTTAAAGAGTATCTACGGCAAGTAACATTTCTTCAAGTGTGCAATATGCTAATATCCATCTTAAAATATTCACAGTAACACAGCTTACGTCAGTAAGAACAATTGCAGTCAAATCCGTTGTCACTTCAATTATCTGCCACCGAAAAGATTGTCACTTCGTATAATGCCACCGCAAAATATTGCCATTCGTTAATATGCCACCCAATTCATTGAAATAGCTAGGATTACCTCTTTTGACGTATTATAGCATTTCTCAATTTCTTTTTGGCTAAATTTCGACTGTGAAATGACTTCTTTGCTCTTCTTTCTCATTGTCTTCTTCCCCAACTTCCATCCCCTTACTTAGCTGGTTAATCACGAAGGTTGACAAAGTTAATAGCAGAGATCCAGACTGGATGCATGTCTTGCAGTCACAGCTAGTGGCGTGTTGAGCTCGAGTCGATGGCAGCATTGCCGATTCACATACCACATCGAATTAATTAGTGTTAAATGCAGTCAGCATGTACGTTTAACCCCGATCTATATATGGATGGAATTCCGATTGATCTATACTCCCTTAGTCTCGCAATATAAGCCTATAGTTCATTGTAAACCAAAAAAGCACTAAATCTAATAAACAGTTAATGTTATTAAACCATATATACCTCTATTAAATGATATATTATAACTAGTCATCCATTCCTTTGGCATTAAAGGATAGTTACATGGTACAAATATTATAATAACTACACATTTGATCTTGTAATGATGTTTTATATTATGAGACGGTGTTTTTCAGAATGGAGATTTATATTGTGGGATCAAGGAATATATGTTTGTTTTTCTAGTTAATGAATAGCAACTTACGTAACCACCCGGCCTGGTCCTGAGGCCGATTACATATTTTTCTTCTTTAACACGTACGCGCACAAAATCGATATAGTAAGCCAAATTAGTCCTTTAGCATTACTTGGTTTGCTGGACGGATTCTCTAAAAAATGAGTAACAAACGCAAGCTTATCTCAAATTAACGAACTAAATAAGGGGACGAAAGTTGTGGAAGGAGACAACGAGGAAGAAGGATAAAGAAGTCTGTTTGTAATCAAATTTTAGGCAAAAAGAAATTGAAATTGAGAAATGCTAGAATACGAAAAGGGTGGTGATGATAATTAGTGACCGGGTCAATATTTTGTATAGAAAATGAGTCCACATATTAAAAGCTCACTTAACATAAATATTATTTTTACGGTTATGATTCAAACAAAGTCTTATCCCCTTTAGTGACAAATTGAACGGAAGCCAACCACGACCAGTTGTGATCAAGAGGTGACCAGTCAAAGACAATGACAACCAATCATACAGTTATATAAGTCACGACAATGTAAACTAATCGGGAGACATGGTAGTTTTCCACGTGATTAACGTAAGAGCAGTTATTAGCACATCTAGCAACTTACAACGATTGCCAAGAGACACAAAGATTGATCAAAGAACACAACGATTCAAGACTCAATAAAGACATACGTGAATATAAAAGACGTCTCT
Organism: Guadua angustifolia; assembly: GCA_036346375.1. Taxonomy (NCBI): domain Eukaryota; kingdom Viridiplantae; phylum Streptophyta; class Magnoliopsida; order Poales; family Poaceae; genus Guadua; species Guadua angustifolia. Next base: position 5,485,227 of record CM070505.1, read on the forward strand.
AGTAGCATTAATTGTCACCTCTTAGATATGTATAAATAGGATGGCTTGCATGCCATAAAATATATCGAATTCATTCTTTCTATCCACGACAATAAAGTCTCTACTTGATTGTGCTTTCTTATTTTATTTTTTTGTAAGTTCGATAGGGCCCCTAGTCTTGATCATCGACAATTGCCGCTAGAAGAAAGGTAGTATCAAGTCGGATATCCCCGCTATGATGTTCCTTCATCCTTGCCGATGGACAAGGAGAACACCTTTGATCACACCGACTACACCGACCTCCTGGGCGAGGGCTATGGCACTGAGGATGCGTGCAAGTGCGACTTCTACCTTGAATATGTTCCCAATGGATAACCTACACCATGCAACCCAATCCATTGGGACAGCATTAGATGATGCTGCTACCCTCAGGCAATTCCGAGGGCAAGTATATTCCCATATACTAGCAACCATAATGTCAATGTTGTAGCATCCAATGATGATCTCGTTGACGATATCAATGCTGAGGTTCTAGCAGAATCATCTCCAAAACATTTGCTCTGAGATGTTGACTACTATGCTTCCTCTGATGAGGACAGGTTGTTTTCACCCTTCATCTTCTTTGACTTCCGTGCAAATGCAGTCATCAAGGCCAATGAGACTGATGAAAAATGGGTGACACTTGAACAACGTGAGGCCAGAAGTAGGCCGAACGTTTGGTGCAGGAACAATGCAACAACCAGTTGCTTAAAGCTAAGTAGAAGGCAGTGAAGGAGGCCCGTCACTAGCATCACTCCAATGCACATGGACGTAAGAGGCTCAACACTAACATAGGCAGAGGTCACCCTCAACAATATTCACCAACCACACCCTAGATCATCCCTAGGACAACGATAGGAGATACTAACATTGTACCGTCTCCCTCGCATATTGAAACACCGGTGCATCATGTTTACACACTAACAAATAAGATTCTCAACCACCAAACGGGGGAAAACTATGAGCAGGATATCTTGGTCATTTGTTCATTGGCTGTCGACCTGCAAGAGGCTACTGTAGAAGTGCAGAGTCGTTCACAATCTTCAAGGCCCCGGATTGGCTCAAGGGCAAACCACTCTGTTTATAGACATCCCGATTGCAGATCTGACCACTGCCCAGAAGGCAATGCACACAGATGGAGGGTGTTCAAAGGTAAGCCTAGCTGAGTGATCTAACCGTGGTTGGAGATGATCTCGTTCTGTTGATAATCGTGATGAAAGTCATAATGTCCAACCATGTTTAGCACCATATACAGTGTGCAGACTTTGCCACCTAGGCTAAGAGAAGTCATCTGGCCTGAAAAATTCAAACCAGAGTATTTTAAGAGCTTTGATGGGACTCAAAATCCTTTAAAATTCATCCAGATCTACACTATTGTCATACAGGATGTGGGCGATGACAAGAAGGTAATGGCTAATTACTTACCCAATGTATTAAAAGTATATGGTCGGACATGGTTATTTAACCAACCGGTTAATTCAAATTATAGTTGGAAAAACTTATGTCATGTTATTTTGAACAACTTTAAAAGTTTGTTATACTGAGCAAGGAAAAAGAGGATGATTTACATCGTCTTCACAAAACTTTTGGAGACAATTTGCATCAATTTGTTAAAAGTTTGTAGAAGTGTGTAATACCATTATTGATATTACTAACGATTATGTTACTCAAGAATTTAAATAGGCAGTACACTAGAAGAGGTTCACAGATGATCTAAGCATCCACCCGCCAATAATTGTGTCAGAGTTATTCGACACGACTGATCACTACTCTGACACTCATGAGGTAGTGGAGTGGAACCGCATGGTCGAGAAAGGCCATACACCACCACAACTGGTGTAGAAGGCTCTAACAAGAAAGAGTTGAAGTCGACCATATTTGAAGATTGCAAAAGCAAAACCAAGATGAATAACAAATGAAACCTTCATCAAGAGAGGTCACCACCGCATAGCAACGTCCGACCTACAACAAGGGCAAGGGTCTATAGAGGAAGCAAACCGATCATTCTAAAGACCAATTTGGATCGAAGGGCTCTGGTGCGACCAGTGGGAATGGCCATTGGTGCCTACTGCATAATGCGCCTGAGCATGATTTGCGTAACTATCACACCAGTAGGTTAAAAGCCAACAATGACTAGTTACGACCAAGAGACAACCAGTTATGCGGTTTTATAAGCCCCAACTAAGTAAACTAGTCCAAAGACATGTCAGTTTTCCACATGATTAATGTGAGAGCAGTTATTGACACGTCTTACAACTTATGATGGGTGACAAGAGACATAATGATCGATCAAAGGACAGGACAATTCAAAACTCAACAAAGACACATACATGAAGACAAAAGGTCTCTAGCGGCACTAACTGTCACCTCTTAGATGGGTATAAATAGGATGGCCTGCGTGCCCCAAAACACATCAAATTCATTTCTACAGCATTCTTTCTATTCACGGCAATAAAGTCTCTACCTGATTGTGCCCTCTTATTTCATTTTCCTGTAAGTGCGATAGGGAGTCTTGGGTCCTGATCATCGACATGTGGCAAATCCAGACTATTTCCATAAATTGGATAGCATATCCCAAAGACAATGTTTATGGCCGCGTTTCACGAAATGGCAATCATTACGGTGGAAAATAATCAATTTTCATATATAACAGAGGAGATGCAACACCACCTTCTTCAAAAGAAAGTGACAATGATTTAGAAAAGAAAGAAGTACAGCCCCAGCTGTAGCTTTATTATTCACAAGTATTGCTTAGACAAAATATTAAATATCCGGCATACTTTGTCAACTATTCTGCAGTTACTCAAGATGAATATGCATATCTCAACAATGAATTTCTTACCAAAAAAAAAAAACAAATAAAGCATTTGAAGGTTTAATTGTGTTACTGTATGCAAAAGACCATACATAGTATGGCGGTAAATATTTCAATGATCAATGGTGTGTTGAAGACCTTACAATGTAAATCTAGTGCAGGCAGAATTTCTTCACATTTATAAATATGCAGGGTTGCTTTAAACCCATATTTGTTCAACTGAAAGAACTTTAGGTGGTTTTAGGAACTGTACATCATATAGACCACAGCCTTTTCAACTGGACAGATACAGCCTTAAAAAAAATTGGAGAGATAATAGGGTTAGATTCTCCACTTACCTTTACATAGACACTCATGAAGGGACAGACTTGCACTGGAAATTTCCTGCTGTACAAACTAAATCCTTCAACGAGAAGAAAAGGGAAATGTGGGAGTAGGGATGTAAGGCTAATACAGGCGAGTGCAGATTGCAGAGCACTATGCTACACATAGTTGGCATGATTACATCGGGAATAAACCATACAAAGCCTTCTTTTACAATGAAAAATCGTAGTACTTCTCAAAGATGTACAGATATTGTGCTCAGTCACAGAATCCCAAAAGGAAAAGAAAAGGAACAACAGCACATCCAATAACCACAAAATAGTAGTATGCCTTTATTAACATCCTGTTTCTCTTACAGTAAAGCATACATATCCTACTAAATACATCAGCACACAATACCAAACCGAATTGAACACTGGTGCGTTGGACAAATTAGATTGAGAACAAAAATAATTATGAAGTCTGGTTACCTAAATCTTTCTTCCTGAACTGTGCATTTACTCATATTTATTATATTAGGTTACTAGGCATCATCTGATATCATTGCTAGAGTAGAGCACATTAAAATTTCATATAAGACCCAAGGTATATCTAAATTTGGCTGGTCCACTGATACAGGACCTAAAGGACCGCAAAATTAGTCTTTTCCCGATGCTGACAAACAATAGTTGGGGAATTGTACCACATCTGAAAAAAAAGGTCTTTCTAATATGCTAATGAATTCAAATTCTGCAGTTCTTCAAGTATTTGATGGCCATAGTGAAATCACCTTTCTCTTTAAAAAATAATCTAGGTCACATTCCGTTTGCTATAACTAGACTTCTGAATTTCTTTCAGGAAGTACACTCCAATATAAATGGTATACAAACATTTCCACGTATCTGAGAGAGACGTGGGGAAATTATCAATTAAAGGCAATTGTGCAGTGTATATATAGACAAACAAATGGTGGTCGTAAATTTAACATGTTCAGCAAGCATGTCCCAAAGGCTATTCTGCTAGATAACTTGCATGACAAGCATGTTCCCTAACCCCCTATGTTCCAGCTGCATATTCCAACGAAATTTTCATCGTCCAGGCATGTTCTAGTAGTGTTTGGTGACGCTCCATGATACACCATTGGAGAATAAGTGTGGTTGGTGTATGACTTATCTTTTACGACACCTTTCATACATTTCATCTCATGCACCCAAACAGGGCTCAGTATGTCGAGCAACATAGGCTGTATGTTAGTGTGCGAGTCCACGCCATAGTGGGACCTGCCTGGCTTTTCCAAGCGGCTTGAATCAGTAGATAAAACACACACTCTAATAGGAAAGGTGCACATCTCAGGAAAAATACATAGCAACATTTATCATCAGCACTGATTTATTATTTCATATCAAATTATTCAACAATGAATATGGCTCTCAGTAGGGGCTTGATCTACTGTTTCTATAAAACAAATGCTAGCATAATAGAGACTGTTATGAATAGCACTTGTATTCATCATGAGGCCAATAGGTTAGAATATATGCATGCACATGAGGGTGCAAAAGGAAAGCCTATATAAGGTAATATCTATATAAGGCAATATCTATATAAAGCAATATATGCTTAAAATGCTTTAACATCCCCTTAAATACAAGGCATATGCAATAGCATTGTATTTGGAAGGGTTAACACTAAGATAGGGAAAATCCAAAGCCCTAGTTCTTAAATTGTCGCCATAGCATCTAGCTCTTGTAAAATGTGTCAAAAATCAAATGATCTCTCATCTGGGGTCATGCAGCAGCCCATAAAGCACAAAATGCAGGGGTTGAGAAAGCAAAGGGTAGCATGAGCAAAGTTGACCGCGATAACACAACAAAGAAGATGATAAAACCGACACAAATAGAGAGTTATTAAATTAAGCCAAAGAGGCATAAATAGAAGCATGGCGACGCAGATTGAAACCCGAGACATCGGTGGCGCATTACACTAGAAGCGCGACGAAGACATGGTGCAGAAGAAGCGTGGCAACCTTAGAAGCTTGGGACAGGGGCTTAGAGAGAAGAGGTGGCAACATAAAGACTTCTACGATCTACATCGTCTCAAAGAGAAAAGGAGCAGCTGCTACCATGCAAAAAAAAAAAAAGAGAAAGCTACACTCGATCCACAAGGATCGATTGTGGCCAGCAAAACAATCGACTGATTGCAAATATTGATAAACTAGCATAACATGAACGAACTCAAAAAAAGGAGAGAGTAGTGGATTTGGATGGACTTAATGGAGGCTGAGAAACTGGCAGGTGCAGCGGAAGGAAGACGAAGCCAGACAAGTTTTTTTTATTCGAGCCAGCCAAGCCGATGAAGTGAGTGAGAGCCGAGCCAAAGAGCTGAGAGCCGAAGAGCATGAGCTAGAGCCAAAGCTGTGAGCCAAAGAGCTAGAGCCAAAGAGCTGATTTGGATCCAGAGCCGAAAATCAGATCAAAATCAGTTGTGAGATCCGATTGAAATCTGATCAATTGAGCGGTGCGGCGTCTCGGGCACGGACGAGCGGCGGTCGACGATTGGTGGAGGCTGACGGAGCGAAGAGGCAGCAGGTCGGCAATGGCGTAGCAATGGTGGCCGACAAAGAATGACCTTCAATCGGTGTTGAAGGCCAGTGAAAGCTCAGCCGCCGATGGTGGAGGCGCGGCCGATGTCGTGTGCGGAGGCGGTGCGTAGACCAACGGGAGAGAAGGTGGCCGGTCGGGAAGAGCTCGACGCGGTCGGCCAGGAAGAAGCCCCGGGTGTCGCTGGCCTGAAAGGAGCTCATCCGATGGAGTGGACAGAGCATCGTGAAGGTGACCAGTAGAAAGGATGGCGGACAGAGGAGCCGTGTCGTGGAGGTGGCCGGTGGGGTGGACAGAGAAGCGGCCTACAGGAAGAGCTAGCCAACAAGGATGGTTGGATGACGCAAGTGCAACGCCGGTAAAACTCTAAACCTTGATTTGGTGCCATATTATGAATAGCACTTGTATTCATCATGAGGCCAATAGGCCAGAATATATACATGTACATAAGGGTACAAAAGGAAAATCTATATAAGATAATATCTATATAAGGCAATATATACCTTAACAGAGGCCAAATAGGAAAAATAAGAACCGTAGAACACTCACAACTCAGAAGTCACAACTCTGATGGAAAGTTTAAACATCCTAGGATTTTGGAAGCTCCTCTTGTGCCACTAAGGACTGCTCCTTCCACACTTGGACTTGCACAAAAATCTCCACAAATCACCAATTTCATGCTCTTGTCCCAGACGCACTTATCATCTCCGCCTATAGCAATGGCTGGGAAAGCACTACCCCTGTAATTTTTTTTATAAAGGAAGTATGGTATTTATTTAAATACAGTTAAACATGATTTAACATAGAAGAGGTGGCTGGGAATACTGACCATCTGTGAGCTTTCATAAAAATTGGTTGTGGAATGTTCAGTCCTGTAGCCTGAAACTCTTTGAACAATTCCTCTGCCACCTTAGCAAGGGCATCTGCTGAAGGTTTCCGGGGACCAATATTGCTTATTACCTTAGAAGCATACTCAGATGTCGAATGCAACACCCAAGATTGACTGAATACAAAGAAGTACATCTACAGCAATCAGATCGTATCACACCAAAAAAAATCGTAATTGTGGACAAGGAAGTGTATACCTGTTAGGAGGTACACAAGCACGTCCTGGCTTACTACTATCACAAAAGGCCCAGCTTAGAGAATCAGAATTATTGAAAGAGAAACCTTGAAAAGGTACCTGATTAAAACATCATGAGGCAGAGGAATAAACTGATGAATGAAAATTGCCAATGATATAATGAAGTATGGAACAGCTTCAGGTACGACCAAACATAACTTTTTAAGTTGATAGTTTGTACAGATAATAAGAGAAATTGAAGATTCCAGTAATGCTATACTATTTTGGCATAAACATTAACTATAAGGCCCTACCTAATGGTTCCATGCGTATAAATATTAAATATATTTGTAAGTGAGGTTTCATTTAACTTGGCACAATAGCACAGCATATATATGCATAGCTAAAAGTTTGAATTGACTGCATAGCTAAAAGTTTGAATTGACTGCTTCTACAAAATTGTCTAGGTAATCTTGAATCTTGATGTCATCCTAAAGTTGATAAGTGGGATATCGGTAAGGGGAAGTGGGAACAGTGATGCTTTAGAGCTATATAAAATGAATACCATTGGAGACTGCTCATACCATGGACAAAGGCTCTGAGAATGCTAACATCAGAGCAAAACAGGGGCAAACTGGGATATCTTGAACCTTTGATGACAATTGTGGGAATAATGACAAATCTGACAAAGCATTAAAAATCAATCATCAAGACATCCAACCCAGACATCTGTATAGAAAGTGCTGCTCCTTAGTAATTAGTAACAATAGTGCAAGTTAGCATCACCAGCTAAGTGAACTCTTTTATTAAAAAATGCAGTTTCTTTTATGGTAACTGATATTGTACCCTTCCTAATAATTTTTTATGTAAGCATGGTAGCCAAAACAGACGGAAAAAAAAGCATTCAACTTCTGGAGAAGGAAAGGGGCACGGCTTCATAGTTTATACTTATTACTACACTTTGATTGTTTGACATGTCTGCCATAAACATTCCATTACTTTACTGCAAAACATGAAAAGCAACTCGTGTCTGGTAAATAAGAATTCCTTTTCTTATTAAAGACACCGATAGCCATCCTGATTAATATAACTTGTCAGAAAAATAGAAGATTGACTTCTTTAAAAAAATGAATGAAAAGACAGAAAACAATCCAGCATTTCGAAATTTGTGCAGTGGTAGTGCATATTATGAAGACAATGGAACAGCACAAACCAAGAGGCGGTGGCTTTCCAGTTAACCCAGAAAATCTTGGTGATGCTATGTTCTTATCTGTTGCTACAACATAATCAAAATTCCCAAGATCTTTCCCATCCAAGCTAGCCAGTGACCATGAACTCCTATCTTGAAGCCAATTCATCCTCCCAACGGTGACACCAAATTTGGCCACCACACCTGGCACAAGAGACATCACATATGTACATCAAAATTTTGCTTGCTCTCTTGGTCTCTCTGAGTACCAAAGAATCATAATACTCTGCAGTAAGCCTAACCATCCTCTAGACAGAGTGATTTGCATATTGAGTTCATGCCTGGTACTCCCACATATTTCTTAGTAGTTCCCTCCTGTCAGAATACATCCCGAGGGAGGTAATATTAGTAAATAGAAAGTGACATTTCAATCTTGCAGCGATATCAGCATATATCACGTTAAACTATCCAGTCTCCATCATGTGATAAGGATCAGGAAAACCATCAGAGACATCCCGGATGAACAATTATGGATATACATCTACTAAATTTCTAAATTGTAGCTTATATGCAGCCATGACCAGATTTTCCAGCCAAAAGTTGGTTGAGACGTCGAGTACTCGAGTATTCTATGTTCTGACTGCTACATTCCCAATTTCAGTTCTGGGATTCGCGTGGTAAAATCTACCAAGTGCTTGGGGCTATCCCAATTTCCACGGTCATCTTATCACCAGATACGTAGTATGCTCAAAGCCTCAAACTAAGTAGGGTTGGATTTCGAAGCTTAGAACCTTCTGGGAGTCCGTGAATTTGCCGGTCTCACGATCGAAGCACGCGAACATGGCCTTCCACTCGGCGACGAGCCCCCGCACCTCCCACCCGCTCACGACCCGGCCAACCTCGTCGTTGCTCACAGTGAAGTAGGGCGCGCCATGGTCAAAGCGCAGCTCCGTGCCGTCCTCCATCACCTCCCTGCGAGCACCCAAAACACCCCGCCAAAAAACCACCAATCAGAGCCGAAATGCAAAACACCCGCGGCACACGCAGTAGTAAATCGGTCGAGTACCTCCGCTGCGCCATGCGGCCACCGGCGCCGCGGCCGGAGTCAAAGAGCGTCACGGCCACCCCGCGCGCGGCGAGGAGCGACGCGCACACGGCGCCCGTGACTACAATCGGGGAAACGAACGCATCAGTTCGAACGGAATGATCGAATCGGGGGGCTAGTGTGGTCAGTTTGGGCTAAGGAGCTGGGTTGCTTACTTCCACCACCGATGACGGCGACGTTGGCGGCGGCGGCGCTCATGGTCGGATTCTTCCCGGCGAGGCGGCGCGGTTGGGGTCGGGGGTTGGAGTGTGTCGCGGTGGTGTGCGGGCGTAGCGGGAGGTTTGCGCGGTTGAGGTGCTTGCCATTGCAGAGTGGACGTGGCGTCTCACGGACCCTTCATTTTCCAGGGCTCTTTTCGGGGCGGGCCGAGAGTGCAATGACTCGGCCCATTGATCCTCTTGTTCTTCTTTAAATGTTCTTTTGAGACTTTTTATTAGAATTTTTTTTAAATAATATTATTTTAATTCGAAATTGCGACATTAATACACGTATTTTAAAAATTGCAGAAATAATATCCGGTCGCCAAACCGTTTGGCGATAATAGGGTCGTCGCAAAACGGTTTGGCGATAATAGGGTAGTCGCCACACGGTTTGGCGACTATACCGTAATCCCGCGTGTCGGCCGGTGATGACCGGTTGTCGCCAGTCGAGTGGTCGCCACACCGCCGGCGACTCTCGAGTAGTAGTAAGCCGTTTGGCGACTACTAGTAGTCGCCGAGCGGTGTGGCGATAATACTGTACATTTTTTAATTTTCGGGTAAATTTTGTTGTGAACTGTTTATGCAATAATTGTTATATTAAACCGAAAAAAACTAAAAAAACTCTTGTCATGTAATAAACGGGAAGAATTATTTTAGTTCGTTAGTGATACGCATCTCACTTGCGTATTTTCATAGCCCCGCGGGATAGGCCAGACACGGTCTAAAAAAGACGGAATAAATGAAGGCCGGCCTACGCAGTGCGGGCTACCACTTACGTATGGGCGAGATAGCAAGACGTTCCTCCGGCATTTTGTTGCGAAAGTCGGAAAAGGCATTTACTGACTCTGAAACCACGGAAATCGTGGGCACTAAGGGTTTTCGTTGCCCATGACAAAGGCGACACGGTCCAAAAATTACGGAAAAATTCAAGGGCGGCCTACGCAATGCGGGCTACCACTTACGTATGGGCGAGATAGTCAGACGTTGGCCCGGCCATTTGTTGCGAAAATCGGAAAAGGCACTCGCGGGTAGAATCAGCGAGCACGTATAAAAATTAAATTGGACAACCACGATGTCGGAAAATTTTGAAATTTTTTATGGAGGTTCTTGATAAATCAGTGATATTACCATAAAAATTTCAAATAATTTGAAGATCTGAACAATATTTTTAAATTAAAACAATAAAATTTGATTGTTATGAACATTTGAAAATTTCATTTTATTGTTATGAACATCACAGCATGTGAATTTTCAAAATTTTATGGTCGACAACAACTCATGTTATGAACACTTAAATTATTTGTTGAACATATATAAGGGCACATACAAAGAAAGTTCGATGAGAAAATAAGCAATAGATTAGATTATATTAGAAGGGCATTACAACAAAGGATTTAAATTGCTTGATTTAACTAACTAACGAAAGCACTGTTCGTCATGGTGGAACAAATGATCGTTCCGCCTATCGAGGTACAAATTGAATGATGTCATACATTTTCGCATATTACCCGATCGCTCTAATTTTGCGATTTGTCCTCGGACACCGCTCAATCCCTACTATGAAAGAACTCCATGGGGTTCGCGAAGGTTGCTCCCAAATGTCGCCGATTGGGTGGCCTATGCCGACGTCTCGGATGTATAAGACTTAAATTTTGGTTGTTCTTTATGTGGATTTCGCCTCCCATATGGGCATGTCATCCCGATTCGGCGGCCCCTATGTTAATACCACGGGTTCCGGATGGTCCGCAAGAACGCGCCGAGGATTTGTTGCGTGGTGCGGATCTCACGGCCGCTTCCCTTGTCCCTTCTTCTTCGAGAGGAGGAACCTCTTGCGCTCTCTTTGTGTTGGCCGTTATCGGAGACATGCGAGGCGCCGCCTGCTTTCGGCTCGTGACTCCACTATATGGTGCGGAGGTGTGTGTTGGGCTTATGCTTGACAACCTAAGCGTGCCTGCGATCAATGCAAGATGCCCGCTTTGGTGGTTGCATAACACCGTAGGCGCATTTCGGTCCGGCTTTTCGGCGGTAGTGGCACCACGAGAGGGTTGCTCCCCGTTATCCCATGCAAAGTTGTTCGAGATGTGGGTGGTACGTCTCGGGTCCACCGGTTGAAGTAGCCGCACCATTCATTCTCGGGCAAGGCACCCAGAGAATCTCCGTCCGCTAGATCACCGTGGCGGTATCAACCATCGCCTCCGTGCCATGTTCGCAAACGTCGGGGCTTTCGGTGGCCCCGAGGAGGTTCCTCCTTTGACTTGTTGATGTTCGAAAGTGTCCTTTTGAACTCCCCGTGTGCGATGAACTGCTTAGAACTACTAATTTGTGAGACTAACATGAGTATAACGCATGAAACTCACCGATTGGTTGGCCCTCGACACCGCCCCGAGCTCTGGTCGATCTAGAAAAGGGACATATCTGGCGGCCTCTCCCACGGGTGAAGTTCTCGAAGCAAGCGGGGTGGTTGTCGTGGCGCTTGTTGAGAAATTAGAGTCACGCGTCGTTCTACCGTCGATCCATTGGAAGAAGCAACACCGCCCTCGTGGCCGAGAAAAGAAAGAACGATGCATGAGATGGTAGTGTTACCTCAGATTGTGTGGACACCAATAGGTTTACCTTGTAGGTGCGAAACACAGTGATAGTGGTGGCGGCCGTCGCTCCATGGGTAGATTGCTCAATCTTCGCCAGAGGTTGCATCGCATTTTGGTCGGGCAACTCCGGCAGAATCGGGCGCCGACGCCATCGCATCCGGATATTCGGGCGGGATGACTTCGCTTGTCAAGAGGCGACAGAGAACGACATTGTGTCCTAATTTGTGTAGATTCACCGACGTTGATTGGCCGGTTTGGCTGTGTTGGATGTCTACCCTTCGCCATGTTTTATAGTGGTGGTGAGGGTTACTCGCACGACGTGTCACCCATCATCAAAGCCGCGTGTTGTCGCTTTCATCTGGCGGGGTGCGGCGTGTTGTCCTCTCGGTCCGAAAAGGGGTGCGGCGTGTTGTCCTCTCGGTCTGGCGGGTGCGGCGTGTTGTCGTCTCACCGAAAGCGGCGTGGTGCGGCGTGTTGTCGTTTGACCAAAAGCGGGTGCGGCGTGAACGAGGACGTCTCCTCCGACGAGGGCGTCCCAGTCCCCCGCGACGTCTCCCCTTTACGGGGACGTGGGCGCGCAGCAGACGAACGAGGACGCCGCAGCTGCTTCGTGGCCTCGCCGAGAAAGCCGCTTGCGCTGCGTGTTGTCGAATCGATCTGAAAAAGTGGGCCGCAGCGTGTTGTCGAATCGGTCCGAGAAAGCCGCAACGTTCGCGTTGTCATGTCGCATTGATATCGGAAGGTAAAAAGCGTGAACATCACTATTAACATTGTAAAACAAGACGAACAAAGTAACAAAGCGAGAACAACACTCTAAACAATGTAGAATAGTACAAAGTAAGAACAAAAGTAGGACAATGACCTATCAACGAGTCCCTAGTCGGCCCCACCTCCCACGACGACCCTCTTCCCCTCGTCCGAGGGTGCATCGCCAAGAGGCGAGGGTGAAGCGCTGCGATGGCCCGCCGCTCCTGCGATGGCACCGCCGCCGTAGTCCGGCGGGTCAGAACTGCCGCACGGCCGACGGTCGCGGGAGGCAACGTGTACCGAAGGTACCGAACTCCGGCCGCGGAATCGGTCGATCTGCGCAGGGGTGCGTGCTCAATGTCGGTTTGCAGCTGCGTCGCTTGCTTGCGGTGCAGAGGCAAGATCTGGTAATGCACCAGCCAAGAATCGGTCCGCGAAGAACTCGCCGACTCGGCGTGGAGGAGTGCGTGGATCGAGAGAATCGCCTCCACCTCAACGTAGCTCGCGCGTTCGGATAATACCTTTTAATTGTAGTTACGTGATGCAAAAACTCAACGTAAGTAGCTCGACTTACGGCGTGGGGACCATGGTGTGCGCGTGGTGCTCGCCAGGACCCTCCACCCACGCACGCGAAGGCAAAGGAGTGTGGAAGCCTGACCACTCGCCCGCTGTAACGAGGAGCCGGGTCGCCGGGGTGTGTAGGCACGCCTTGGCGTCTCGAGGTGGCACGGTAGGTAGCGTCGACGCGCCGACAAGAACCCAGCCCACGATCTCGCCAAAGCCGCCACCATGCGTCCCAGGCCTCGCCATCTCGCCCGCCGAGATGGCAACTCCGCCCCGTAGCTCGGACAAGACATGGACCCGTGCGTGTGCGGCAGCCCTAGCGTGGTCCACCGCCACACACGAAAGTGATATGCATATGGACATAGCGCCAAGAATACACAATGTAATTTACAAAATTAATACTTACCATGGCGTGCATGGCCGCTCTGCTGGCTCGGGTACAAGTCACCACGCTTAGAGCGTCTGTATGACCGAGCCTCCTCCACCAAGAGAGGAGACGCACGCGTCCCGGCACGCAGTAGCAGTATCGCTGGTGGGACGAGTCGTCGAAGGTGTGGCCTCATCGACGACGTCGCTGCGCTTGACCATCATCGCGCCACCCACGGCTCCATCCTCTCAGAGCAAGGTGGGCGGGCTCTTGGAGGCCATGGGTGGCGACCAAAAGAAATCGAAATTATTAGACATATGACGAACTATTTCACATATTTTAGTTCCGATAACTCACGTGTGTATCGCCGGCAGACACGATCCCCCAAGGAACGGGACCCATTGTCAGAGGTCGAATCGCTCGAGGACTCGGTGCGGCGCGTAGTCCTCCACGTGAGACGCCGAGGACGATCTTCCTCGTCGTTAGCCGAAACCACGTCCCTACCGCAAAGCGCCGAGATCCCACCGCGGCTCTGTCGTGGACACGCGCCGCTATAAGGGTCCCACACCACCGCTCGCGTGCGGTGGGTCGAACGCCTCCGTGAAGGAGTGGTACGCCGAACGCACTGCACTCCGCCCACTGTGGGTCGCAAAAGAAAAAAATATGTTGAAGCACATGCGATCGCAAATAAAATTGATAAATGCAAGTCAAGAAAATAATTACCGTCGCCGAGTCCAAAGCGAGCCCACGGTCGGCCGGCCGATGTCGCCGCCCCGTACATCTCGGCGGGTACACTCGCATGGGAAGACCAAGGGTCGACCCATCGGGAAGCGCTCGAACGACCAAAGCGGAGGAGTAGAGGCATCGGTCGGGTTGGGGCCTTGCTCGACTTCACGCACGCTGTCGCAAAGGCGCGATGCGTGCAAGAAGAACCGCCGAACCTCGGGACACCGGCGGACTCGGTGCAGGTCAAGCGCCCGCGATAGCCCGTCGTAGGCTATCCACCGTCGCGTCGACGCTGTCTCCATGCGTGGTCGTGAACATGACCATCCCAAACAACCAAAGCAGGTAGGCCTCCAAGTGTCGGTCCACCTAGTACGGCGTGGGGTCCGCCGCCATGTCCGCACTGTCACAATTAACGATATAGTAATATGTTAATAATGTTACAAAAATTAGAATAACATATACACGCATAAGCACTCACCGCGAATCGGGCGACCACCTCCTCAACGGCCGTGCTTCTTCCTAGCGAGGGTATCGCCGGGTTAGTGTGAGCCACTCCGCGAACCTCTCCTGCAGTCACCGCCACTCCATGGAGCCACCGAGGGTCCGACGGTGCCCGGCGATCGGCAACCCCAGTAAGCATGGCGACGCCCTGCAGGTGACCGCCACCTCCCGAGCAGCAGTGGAAAGTGTGCGTCTCCGGCGCCAACGGTCCACCAGACAAGACAAGAGGCTCGGCCGAGCGGAAACGCCGTGACCGCTCGGACCGTCGTCGCCCTCCGCAGATCTCGGCCTCACCACCACGTCCTCGGGTGAGGCCTCGATCATGCGAAGCGAGGGAAGCAACCCAAAGACGCGCCAACCTATCGACATGTAAATTCAATTGTTAGAAGAAATGCAATTGTGCGAGCAATGAAACTTGTAAATGTAGTGCAACTCACCGGCGAGAAATTTGGGTGGAGCCGCTTAAGGTCTCGCCGCACACGGACCCAGCAGAGAGGCACGTGCTCAAGGCCCGTGTGGTGTGGATTTAACGCACGCAGTGCCGTCGGTCCAACGAAGAGTCAAGGAGTGACTAGGGCTCGGTGCTCCATCCCTACAAGTAAACAGAAAACAAAGACGATTAGTAATGTAAATCAAAAGATCAAGAGTTGGACGTAAATAAACAAACGACAAACATATTACGCAATTCAATAGAAAAACATGACGAAAAGGTACAATCGTAGATAAAACGATACACGTTCATGTAATTCAATACAAATTACATAATTCACTACATAAACATGATGGAAGGTCCAACATACTGCAAATACCTAACATAGGATAAAATGGTACATATTACACAATTGAATACACATTACATAATTAAATACATAACACTAATGGCATTGCGTTGCCTTGTGCCCGTACTCACCGTGACCGAGAACACCTCCTAACAGGCCACCCACTTCAGATTCATCCATGTCATTGCGAATGCGCTTAGATCGTGGACGCCACCGCTCGTGCACACCTCCGCAAATTTGCATCCGGTAGACATATCGCACATCTGTGTTAATGGCGCGTGAAATCACCATGTGCTCGAAAACCACGGAATTCACCGGATCGGTATTGACAAAGATGACCCTTCAAGTAGAAAGTGGACACGTATGCGCGTGTTCATCCCAATTTGCCCACAAGCCGCGATCACATGCGGCGCAGGAATATGAAGAAGTCTTGGCTTGTTGCGGTGCATTCACACCATCCAAAGTGCCCCTTGGCCTAAGTTAACCTCGTGTGTAATAACCATTGTGTCGGTTCCCAATCCCCTTTACACCGGAGAGTCACTTGAGCGGTACTCGGTGACTCGGCTACGCACCATATGCGGTGAGCCATCGATGCGTTCCTCCATGTAGGCCATCATCCGCGACAAGACGGGCGTTTGTAATGTCGTGGCATGCGATGACCTCCGCATGCCTTTTTCGGAAGAACCCAACGATGCCGTGAAGCATGCCTTCCAGGATGGCCACAAGTGGTAGCGGACGCAGGCCTCTGATGACCCAATTGTAAACCTCGGCTATATTAATTGTCATGACACCGAACCTGTTCAAACATATCAGTTACCACGATAACTCTAATTGTTCAATCGTCACGGCTATGTTAATTTAGTATACTAACTCGACGCCTCGGTGTCATGGAGCAATGCCCACTTCTCCAACGGCTCGCCTCTATCCAAAGGCGAGAAACACTTAATGTTTCTTGACGATCGTCTCCTCAAATTTGGAGGATCGAGCTCCGAGGGGTGATAGCCTTTTGGGTGGGCAATCGTTGGCGTTCTTTGGTTGCTTCTTCACTCTTCAATCATGCGGTGAGTGTGCTTGTCCAACTCGGCCAACATCGCGTTGAACTTACGTGTTCGGTTCGCTTGCATAACCTCTTAAATAGGTTCATCGACTTCTTACTCTTGAACCGCTGAAAAAATTTGCTCCCAAATGTCTCATGCACCACATTCGCATGTCACGCCATGGAAAAGGCTCATCAAGGTCCTCTGTAGAGTCTTAATTGCCGAAATGATACCTTTATAGCGGTCATGGATGATGCACGTTGCTAATGATCACGAACTACCACGAACTTCAAATGTCCGAAAAACCACAACCACTATCCGGTTCTCACCCTTAACAAATGCAAAGGCCAATGGAAGTATGTGGTTGTTCCCATCAATTGCAATTGCCGTTAGAATCGCCCTTGTATTTCCCGATCAAGAATGTACCATCGACGACAAAGAATGGACGGCGCAAGACTGAATGACGCAATGCAAGGACCCAAAGGAAAAGAAAGCTCGACGAAATATCGAGACCCGTTACCATCCGCTTCACTTTCTTCAAAAGCTGTACGCGTGCGGGTTGGTTTCCTTCAAGACATCAAGCACACGAGGTAGGTTACAATCTGAAGCCTCATATGTGCCAAACCTCTTCTCTAATGCCTTTTGCCGCGACGCCAGCCATCGAGTAACTTATCCGGTACTTAAATGTTCTCAAGATTGCTTTACAATATAAGAACACTCAATGTCCCGCTTCTCGATGATCTCATTGAACATCACGCTAGCGACATGTACCGCATTCAAGTTGCGGTGTTTCACCGTAACATTTTCTAGTCTGCATGTGTGCCCATCTACTCGTGATGCAATCCAAAATGTCTCGCACTTCGCTTGTAAGCATGTACTGAATTCACATCCTTCGGTTTCGCACTTCACTGTATCTATCTCGATCGACAAAACAACTCGGAACTCTCTCGCCGCGATAGTGCCCACAAATTTCACCGCCAACTTCAACTCGTAATTGTTTGCGAAAACTTGATTCAAATTAACGGCATTGCTACCATACTCCCAACGCGACTCATGCCCCCACAAAACTTCCATACTAGCTTTGTTTTTCCTGCTCCACTCGTCGGGGATGGGTACATCCGTTGCCAAAGATTACTATGCATTTCATCATCTCCTCCTCTTCCTCATCTTCGTCGATGTCATCATCACACTCCAACATTTCAGCTTCATCTTGTCTCGCCATATGGTCCACCAACCCAATTGATCAACAATTTGCTCGATTTCCTCCCTTCATCTGCCTCGACCTTCCGCGTGTCTTGCATCCTGTTATCATCTTCCGCCGCTACCTCACCGCCACCACTACTCCGAACTTGTTCAACAGAGTCGACGTCTTGCTTTACCACGCCGCTAATAATCACCTCTTCTCTAGGGCACGCCGCACCAAAGATTACACACTCAAGGCTAGATCCCTTGCACCACCTTAACCATTTACGCCACAAGTACGTCCGATCTATTTTCTTCAACTCCCACAGAGCGGGTCACCCTTACTACTGCGTGAATACGACTTGAATGATAACAGAGTAAACACTTGCATCCAGGAAAAATATTTGGTCAACCAAAGCTTTATATCACGGATGCTAACTCTATCAGACATAAGTGTTCGCCATTGGATCGCAAAGCTGCTCAAATCAACACCATTCTCGCCTAATTTTTATTTCACCATCGCCATAATATACCCTAAATTTCATTGCATCCGACATTATTTGCTGACGACATAAACAAAATTAATTTCTATATCACCACTAACGTTTAATATCACTAGCTAAACAAAATTAATTTTTATATTGCATCAATATCTAAATTAACGATTCCTCCTAAATAAGAAAATTATCATGCTTAAGCATTTTGTACGAACAATCTAAAATCGCTATATTGCATCAAAATCTAAATTCTCTAATATTGCATCTAAAATTTCTAATATCGATATTGCATCAATATCTAAACTCTCTAATATTGCATCAATATCTAAAATCTCTAGTATCGACATTGCATTAATATCTAAAATTTCTAATATTGCATAAACATCGATATTGTATCAATATCTAATATTTCTATTATCTCAAAATTCTAATATCTAAAATCTCTAATATCTAACATTTCTAAATTCTTAATTTTCTAATATCTCAAATTCCTAAAATTCCTAAAATTTTCTAATATCTAAATTCCTAAAATTTCTAACATTTTCTAATATCTAAAATTTCTACATTTTCTAATATGACAAAATATCTAAATTATTTTACACTACACAAATTTAATAACAAAATTACAAAAAATACCTTTTTTCTTTTTTTCTTCCTCCTTCCTCCTCTCTCCTCCCTCTCTCTCTCTCTCAGCGATCTCTCTCTCTCCTCCCTCCTCTCCGAGCTCCTCTCCTCTCTCTCTCTCTCCTGTGACCTCTCTCTCCCTCTCCCGCGCCGCCTCTCTCTCCTCCCCTTCCTCTCCCTCTCTTCCTCTCCCGTGTTGCCGATCGCCTCAGCCGCCGCTCTTCTTTTTCTTCGTTTTGAAGCGAGGCAGCAATGCCATTGATCGGCCGATTCGCCAACAGATTGGCGATGGTCGCCACACCGCTCGGCGACTCTTGAGTAATCGCCACACCGCTCGACGACTACTAGTAGTCGCTAAACGGCAGCTACTACTCAAGAGTCGCCGCGGTGTGGCGACCATCGCTCGACTGGCGATAATCGGTCATCACCGGCCGACACGCTGGAATTCTGATATAGTCGCCAAACCGTGTGGCGACTATTCCTATTATCGCCAAACCGTTTGGCGACGACCTATTATCGCCAAACGGTTTGGCGATCGGATATTATTTCTGCAATTTTTAAAATACGTGTATTAATGTCGCAATTTCGAATTAAAATAATATTATTTTAAAAAAAATTCCTTTTTATTACCCTTATGCCATATGCCCATGTCCAATACAAAGATGCTTAGATAGATGTTTAAAGAGAGAAATAATGCCATATCATGAAACATCTATTCAAGAGCGCAGTTATCCAATGCAAACAACTATCTCTCCATTGTTTGCCAAAATCGCGACCAAACTCCCCTTTTCTCTTCGTTGGGCAGCCCGTGGTCCTCCTCGTGTCGTACCTCCTCGGTGGTCCTCCTCACGCCGTGCCTCCGCCGCTTCCTCTTGCGACTCATGGATGTCAAACTGTGCCATCTCCTTCTCCAGATCCTAGTCGCACAGCAGATCCCCCGCCCCAAAACCCTCCTCCACCGCCACCGTCGGCGCCTCCTTCAATGGTGCCGCCGACGCCATCCCAAGAAACCGCCTCGCTTCGCACCTTTGAGGACGAGAGCGCAACAGAAACGGCGATTCGAGGCAAGGATCTAGGGGAATAGATCAGATTGGGGATAGCTTTCCTTTCAAAACAAATTTTCTCCTCTCCTTCGATTTTTTTCCTTGGAGATGAGGGAAGGAGACACGAGGAGAGAGAGAGAGGACCATGATTTATTCCAAACACCAGCCTCCTCTCCAAGCGGCGTAGCCGGCGCATGTGCATGTAAAGGCTATACACGGTGGCAAAGTCATGCAATCATCCCGTCGAAGCGCCTATACAAGCATCACATTGTATGTGGCTTTAGAGGGTAGGGCTGGGCAAATAAACCGAAAATCGAAACCGTTAAAACCGGAACCGAAGTTAAAAAAACTGAAACCGAATTATTCGGTTGTTGATTCGGTTAGCTGTATGGAATAACCGAATTTTTTCCGGTTAATTTGGTTTAAATCCTCGGTTAACCAAACTAACCGAACTTTGATAAAGAGACCCACCAAATCGGAAACATATTGAAAGCTCCTCTTTTGTTTCCCATCGCCATAGACAGTCAGAGGCTCCTTCCTCAACACCTGAAACTATAATTGCACAAGGAGCATTTTAGTATGAAACAAACAACTGGATTGTCCTTAAATTCAAGTGTCAAAAGAGGAGGCTACAAACGGTGGCTACCTGAGCAACAAAGTTGCTAACAACACGGCCATCATCATTGCCTAGTTCAGTTAATTCGGTTAAAACCGAAACCGAAACCGAAACCGAACTATCGGTTAACCAAATTATCGGTTACCGAAATTTTCAAACATAGTTCGGTTTCAATTTTGAAATAACCGAATTTCCAAATAAACCGAAAACCGAAACCGAATTTTTCGATTAAACCGAATGCCCAGGCCTATTAGAGGGTACCACGATCTACACTGATCTATTTATAGTACCTTTCAAAGATGGTAAAATTTCTCTTTTTTTCAAAAAAAAACATATATTAATACATATGGTAAGTTTTTTTTTAAACAGATGTAACTTCATTTAAGTCATCTGTTATTTACTGTGGCTAATTCCACCATAGTTACAGAAATCGAACTAAATACACCATTAGATCTGTTTGCGGGAGCTGTAGCTTTTCTAAAAAGCTATTTTTTGGATTGAAAAGCAGTTGTAGGTTTTTATAAGAGACTATTTGAGAAACTGCTAATTTCTTTTAGTAATAAATTGCAAAAGTAGTCTCTGCTTAACTTTCAGCTTTTGGTTTTTGGCTTGTTATATGTAGATTCTAATTTATACCAAAAACCATTTAAAAACTAAACTGTTTAGAGGACTTACAGACTTTTCAGAAGTTGAAGATGGCTTAAACCCTCCAACAAGATCCTAAAAGACACCCTTGCCTCCCTCTCAACACCATGAAGTGTACATGCAATCTCAACACAGGCACAACCAAGTTTTTTTTCCACAGTTGAGCAATAATGGATAGCTCGCTATCCTCGTGACTCTCCTCATCGTTGCCGACTTCCTCCGCCACAGAGGTCCAGCGCCACCTCCTCTCTCGCTCCTCCACCAGCTACATTTCCCTTTTCCCATACCACTGTCGAAGGAGAGAGCTCGCATGCACATCCCCGTCCAAGGAGGAGAGCTAACAGGCACCACCGTCGGAGTGGAGCAAGAGAAGGAGCTCAAGCAGCAACGTCTCTTTCTCGTCTTCGTCATCAAGGTTCCATTTTTTTTAGATTTTAGTTGAAAAGGGTTCGGCTTGGAGAGTTGAAAGTGTGAATTTCTTTGAAAGTGAAAGCTAAAAGTTTTTGTAATTTTAAAGTGAAAGTGTTGAAATAGAGTTGAAAGGGGTTCCATTGGGGCAGTTGAAAGTTGCGAATTTTTTTGAAAGTGAAAGTTTTCCTTTTTTTGAATTTGAGGGGAAGGATGGAGGCAGGGTTGCAGTGACGGTGGTGTAGGGACGTGTCCTAGGTGAAGCGCGGATGTGTGAGTTGTTGTATCCCATATGTGTCGGAATGCCCATGCTAAAGTGAAAGTTGTAAGTTTTCAATTTTTTTAAAATTTGACGGGAAGGATGATGGTGGGACACGTGACAACAGCATAGATAGAGTTGGCTATCGAGCTTGATGAATTATTATTGAGCTTCTTTTCAATTTGATATTGCCAACATAAAATCATTTTATTTTATCATTTAAATGAACATTTTAAAATCGAATTAACGAGCTACAAGCCTCATTGATATTTTCTCGCCCAAAATAAACTATTTTTAATTCTAAATACATTAATGGTTGCACCCATTATAAGCGAAGGGATTGCCGAGAGTCCAGTGAGCCAGCTGTCTCCCACGCGATTTTGCAAAAGAGTCTCTCATTTCTTCGAATTACAGATAGGTCCTTCTGGATTACAAATAGGTCCTTCGCGATTTTTTATGAGAGAAAGATATATATTTTTTTTTCTTCGCGTTTCGGTCCCTGGCACGGTATTTTACGGAAAAACCTCCCGTTAAGTTCAAATCGCGAATAAGCCATTTTCTAGTTTTTCAGCATAGCGAATAGGTCCAAAAAAATAATAAATAAGTCCCTGCTTCTTACGTTCAGGTCATTTCTCCGTTTTTCCCGGGAAAAAATATTTTCATCAACAAAAAAATCCGGAAAAAATATTTTCGTCACAAAAAAAAACCGGAAAAAATGTTTTCGTCACAAAAAAAACACAGATTTGTCGAAAGTTTATAGCAACTTATGGATTTGCCAACGGGTCATAACCGCGGGTTTTTTTAAAAAAAAATGTCACAAAAAAAACCCAAAAAAAATATTTTCGTCACAAAAAAAACACAGATTCGACGAAGGTTTATAGCAACTTATGGATTTGCCAACGGATCATAACCGCGATTTTTTTTTAAAAAAATATAGATTCGTTCGAAGATTTATAGCGACCCGTAGATTCGCCGACGGGTCTTAACGACCCATTTTTTTAACAAACACAAAAAACAAAAAAACGAAAAAACCAGATTCGTCAAAGATTTATAACGGTTCATGGATTCATTTACGTCCGAAAGCGACCTTTTAAAAAGGAAATACGAAAAAGCGGCGCACTTTTCTTTTAAAAAAACAAAAAAAACACTGATTCAACCGCAATTTTCTAAATAAAACACGCATCGACAAAAAAAACACGGATTCATCGAAGGTTTATAACAACTTGTGTATTTGCCAACGGGTCATAACCGTAGATTTTTTTTAAAAGAGTAGATTCGTCCAAAGATTTATAGCAACCCGTAGATTCGCCGGCGGATCCTAACGACCCATTTTTTTTAACAAACACAAAAAACAAAAAAAAACACGGATTCAACCGTAATTTTCTAAATAAAACATGCATCGACAAAAAACACGGATTCGTCGAAGGTTTATAACAACTTATGGATTTGCCAACGGGTCATAACCGCGGGTTTTTTTTTAAAAAAAATGAAGATTTGTCCAGAGATTTACATCGACCCATAGATTCGCCGACGGATCTTAACGACCTATTTTTTTAACAAACACAAAAAAACGATCAAATATCCCGAAATGCGTAAAAAAAACAACCACGGTTTTCTAAAAAAACACAGATTCGTCGAAGGTTTATAGTAACCTGTAGATTAAACGCGGATTCATCGAAGATTTGTAATATCTCATGGATTCGTCAGCGAGTCCTACTGACCCATTTTATTTAAAAAAATGCAGAAATCGAAAATTCGATAAATTTTATCAGACGACAGGTTGTAACCGCGGTTTTCTAAAAAAAACGTAGATTCCTTGAAGGTTTATAACCAATGACCTATTTTTTTAAACAAATATAAAAACCGAAAATACGACTCCCATGAATTTACCGATGGGTCCTATCAACTCTACAGAACGACGCAGCGTAGCGCGCTATTATTGCTAGTTACTACTATAATGCAATGGAAGTAATGCTGATTCGACGCTTTTTTTTTTCAGCCTGCGGGTCCCAGGGGGAAGTGCGGACGGTGCGAATCGTCGTTTCCCATCTGGGTCGGAGTTCACGCGCGTTGCAACAAACGTGCGTCCGCGAATTAGCAACCCCGAGAGGCCCATTAGGCCCGGTAGAAGTATTTAGCCTGCTCAACCCAAACGAAACATATACCATCTCCTCCGTTTGGACTCCAATCAATTCCATTTCCACACGTCCCCCGAGTCCCCGACACCGGCCACGGCCACCGCCTCCTCCACCGACTCAGGTAGGTGCTCGCAACTCCACGGTCACCCGCGCGCGCGCGGGCGCTCGCATCTCCATATCTCTCATCCGCCGCCCCTTCTCACTCCGACCTCTCTCTTCCAGATCCGCCCGACGTCTCTGCTCGCCCACCAAGATCTATCCGTCGATTCACCGGCGCCGTTGCGCAGGAGCCGAATCGCGCGGCGAACTCCCCCACCACGCCGCCATGGTAAGATCTGCCCCTTCTCACCGTAATTTCGTGATCTGCGTCGTCGCCTTTGTGCGGGGCACGCACGATGATCATTGTGGATTGTTGTGGATGGCGGTTAATAGGAGCACTGGATCTTATTTGGATACAAGATAGCTGAAATTTCCTTCTTTGCTGTGCGCCTTCGCAGATCAATTTCGTTCTCCTGATCAGCCGCCAGGGCAAGGTGAGGCTCACCAAGTGGTACTCGCCTTACTCCCAGAAGGAGAGAACCAAGGTCAGCATCCTATAATGGCTTGTTATGACCCTTTTGCTGCTTTTGTGTTCGCTGTAATTGTACTGTTGTACATCGCTACTTGTGCATGTTGATCTGTGCGGTACTTAGACAATTTAGCAAGGGCGGTATAGGATGGATGTAGCAGAGTTTGGTAGTATTGTAGTACCAAGTTATGTGTGCGCAAGTGTACATTTGTTATTGCAAGTGGATGGATGACGGATACTCTTGTAGTGATAAATTTGTAGCTATTGTGCTGTGCGTATAATTTGTTCTAGGCTCCGTCTTAAGATAGCATTTGTTTGCTGCCCAGTCTATGATGGACGATTCTAGCTGTCTGATGCTTGAACATGAAGACGTGTTCTTGGTGTTTGTTGGTGCCGTTCAGTGTATCTAATGTTTGCCGAAAGATCTGCCAACTGTATAGTTGGTCATACAGCAGCAAAGCTTTTTACATCTAATCTTCTGAAATTGGCCTATCAAGTAAATAATTTTTGTTGATGAGACGTATTGTACTGGTTATCTTATTTTTATGTTTTTACCCATGTTGAAAAGGTCATCCGTGAGCTAAGTGGGCTCATTCTTACGCGAGGGCCGAAACTCTGCAACTTTGTTGAGTGGAGAGGTTACAAGGTTGTATACAGAAGGTCTGTTTAAGGAATGCCCTTGAGGTTCTATTGTTTGCTTAATTGCTTATATGGTTTTGCTCCCTTTGCAATATATGCTTGTTGGCTATTTATATCTCTGTTAATAATTGTGATGGCCAGGTATGCCAGCCTGTATTTCTGCATGTGCATTGATGCTGAGGACAATGAGCTCGAGGTCCTTGAAATTATCCATCATTTTGTTGAAATACTGGACCGCTATTTTGGCAGTGTGAGTGTTTCACTGCGATTCCTCACACAGATTATCATTTTACTTGTTTACTGTACTGTTGATTTGAGTGTTGTTTGAACCTCTTTAGGTATGTGAGCTGGATTTGATATTCAATTTCCACAAGGTAATCTCTTTCACTTATGTTGAAATGTTGCCACTGAAGATCTAGGATTGGAGCTATATGCAATTCCGTGCTAGCGTTTTGTCATGTTTATGAGGTGCAAGTGGGTTGGGTTGGGCCTACCCATTTACCCATCTTAGTTCTTTTGTTTGAGCGCTAATACAAGGGCCATGAATACAAAGTGAACAACCAATTAGGTGGGTAGTTAACTACCAATTATTTAGGATGGGTCAATGGGCCGTCCCACTTGCATCCCTATTTACGAGTCATGGACTCATGTTCATCAGTTCTAATGGTCAATTATGTAGGCCTACTACATACTGGACGAGATTCTCATTGCTGGTGAGCTTCAAGAATCTAGCAAGAAGAATGTTGCAAGACTTATTGCTGCACAGGTATCCTGACCGCTGGCTAACCTATACTCTGTATTTTCCATGATTAGTTAAGAGCGTATGATTTGGGTATTAGAATCTGTCTGTTCATTTCTGTCTTGAATGTACTTCAAATTCTTTTCGTATGGTTCATTTATGTGCTTAAGTATTAGAATAAGCATCATCATCTAAAACATCAATTGCTATGCCTCCTGAATTACTTTGTGTTTCAATCTCATCTAAAAACACCAGCACAAGCAAAGTTGCAAAACCTTCTTTGTGGCCCATGATGCACACATGCACAGCTCTATGGTCAGACACTAAGACAGGGTGCTGTATTTTACAAATCAACTGCTATTGAAAAATGCACAGTTTTATTTTTATCCTAACAATTTGCTTTTCAACTTGCACAGGATTCATTGGTAGAGGCTGCTAAAGAGGAAGCTAGCTCTATTAGTAACATCATTGCCCAGGCTACGAAGTAAAATTGTGCGACATTCTGATGTCTGCTCCTCTGCTCTTTTGGTTTGTCCTTAGTTTGGTAAATGTAATGTACTAGTTTATTTGCTCTGTCCATTTTTCTAAGAAATACGACTTTTGAGACTCAGCATTCAGAATGAGTGTGATATGTAACCACATTTTATCTGTTCCTTCACAAATGAATTTGGGATGTTCCAAAGCAACCTATGCATTAAAGTTGTTCAAGCACAGTTGTAAATTCTTGATCGAAATTTGCATTCTATTGTGTTGGTCTCACTGATTGCTCAGGGTGTTCTCCTTTGTTTGAAAAACGCTGCCGGTTATGAGCATCCTTAGTGATGCTTTATCTGACTCATTCGTAGCACCTGGAGTTTTCTTATGAACACTCATTGATTAGTGTGTTGGCATTCTGGACTCTGAAGGCTGATCATTCAATGTTGGAAATAAAACATCATATGTACAGAGTTCCATGGTTGTTTTCTTTTTTCTTTCTTTTTTTATATTAAAAAAAGGGCAGTTCCATGGTTGTTTCATTTTATCCCATTGCCCCTACTCTTTTGTCCTCTGCCTGCTCAGTGCTCGCTCACTGCACCTTTATATATGCCGGCCCTTGTTGCTTCCCCTGTTACTAGACGAGTAGACGCCACGGTATCCAAATTCCAAAGCCGTACCACTTGCTCCTTTCTTGATGACTCTAGGCTGGGTATCAACGAGAACTACCAACTATGATTAAAAAAAAAGGAGCATTTCTGACTCCTGAGGATGGAAGGCGTCGGGATATCACGCATGAGAGGACCGACATGTTCATCCTGTCCTGTGCATGTGCTTACATAGCGATCGCACTTTGTCTGGACGAACGTGTTGTTGCACGCGCCCACGAGAAGAACGACCTGCGTTTCGTCAGGTCTGCTCGTATGTTCCAGAAGAGTTCGTCGTGCAGCAAAGATCGATCGCGGTGGGTCAAGCTCGAACCCCGACCCTGAAGACGCCGAAGGTGGTGGCGAACAGTTGCCAACTTCATACCGGCAAAGCTCAGTGTCTCTAAGCGACACATGGAGTCCGCCTGATTGCACCTGTGGTTCTTCGTGGAGAAGAGAGCACCCCCGCATATGTCTTTGCAAGAGGGGAATTGAAATTGAATTCCGGATCTTTCTTCGTGCACGAAATCAAGAAAAGTGCTTTCTTTCATAAGCACGATCACTCCATTTAAAGGGATCTTATCTCCTAACCGCATCTGAGGTGGACGAGAAGAAGGATGTAGAATCTCCTTTGATTTATTCAACATGCTAGCAGTGTTCAAGGCGCATTTCCTCCGACAACTAGACTAAATAATAAGGGGAGAAGGATTGACCTAAACGTTGTTTCATGAGCTGCTTCTAAACGAGCGGTTGATGATTCACTTTCTGATTGACCTCCGCCTACTGTGGCATTGGGCGCCACCTAGCTGTGATTCGTTGAAGTTTCAACCATCCTTCCACAGATATAGTAGTTTCACTCCATGTGGATCGCACCCATGCTTGCTCAGCTCCAGGATCAGGCTCCTCAACCTATTTTCAATAAGCTATCTGGTCTTATGTATTTAGGCTAGCAAAAGCTGTCATCCCTTTGGTCCTCTTTGGCTGTGTTTTATGTATGCAGACTAGCATCTTCTTCAGGTATGCGCTACAAGCCTGCAACTGGCTTAATCTACCAGAGCTGCATGTATGTATTATACTGCCACTTACATTGTTGAATAAACAAAGTCAACCTGATTCTGAAAAAATTCTACGCCATTCTGATGCCTGCCCCTTCACTTCTGATGTCTGCTGTTGTATCGGTAAATGCGAGGTACTAGTTCATTTGCTCTGCTCAGGCTCGAAAGCATTCGGGATGAGCGTGGTATTCAACCGACTGCATTGTATGTGCTACTTCCCTTTGCAACTGAATTTGGGATGTTCCGAGAAAAAAAATGTCATGATAGTTGTAAATTCATTATCATAATTCATAAGTGCATTCACTTGTGTTCGATCATACTGGTTGTTCAGGGTGTTCTTGACAGTCGGTAACCCGCCTCAAGACATCGGAGAGTCTTGCAAAATTATTTATCTTTCTCATATGTAGCACCTGGCATGCAAACAATTTTCTTTTGAACACTGACTGATCGATGGGTTGGCATTGTGAAGGACTGAAGGGGCTGATCATTCAGCTTTGAATTCCTTCTTGCAAAATTTCATGTGCACACGGAGTTCCATGATTGCCCACTATTTCATTTTGCTCCATTGTCCGTGCTCTTGTCCTCTGCCTGCAGCTCACTTAACATGGAATTCATTTCTTCAGCTACAACCCCACTAACTCTTCCTCTTCTGCTCTAGCCTTTATGTACACCACAGCCTTTCTTGCTTCCTTCTGACTAGCTAGCTAGGCTTGATAGTATAAAAAATCCATCTACTTGCCTCTTCCACGTTGATTCTAGGCTTGATGCCAATAAGAACTATCAACTAGGATTAAAAAAAAGACAGAGAAGCTGTTTTGAGAATGGAAGGCATCGGGAGAACATGCGCAAGTGAAAAAATGGCGAAAGGTTTAACCTATCATGCGAAAATACTTATGTAGTGCTTGCTCCCGACTCCCATCCTTCGTCGCATTGGTGTAGGAACTACAGTAAGCAAAGAGCACAAATGGTCATTTGTTACCAGCTTTGGACTCTCAGATATATATATATATAGTAGGTGTTACCAGCTTTGGATTCCGCACCTGATTTGTAGTAGCACGGTAGTAGAGCGATTGGCGATGCAACTGAAAAGATATTTATGTGTGGACAGTGTACATTACACTACGAAGAAGGGCGGAAAAGGTTAAATAATTAAGCATCATATTACATATAAATTAGCAGATGAGTTCATTTTGTCAGGCAAATTTCTCCCAGACAACAATGCATGAGAAATATACCAGATAATGATCAGTTTATGCTTCAAGTAGCCAACAGTTGATTAATTGCAAGCCATCCTACTTAAAGTTACATAGATAACCAGAGGCTAATATTAGCACGATATGTATGATCACACACCCTTTCAAGACCTAGAACAAAGGCAAGATACAGTACACAAGAGAGACGAGAAGAAAGCTACTATGTACGTATTATGTAACCAAGGACATGGATGCAGAGGGAATCATGAATCATCACCTCAACTAAAGGTAGCACTGAAAGCATAATTCATTTTTCCCCCTCACCTACTAAAACACTACCCCAGTATCCCCATAGTAATAGCATCTAGCTTCTTCATTTCTCACCAACCCATTCAATTTTTCTTCTGTAACATCTAAGTTCCTAACATTCCACTGCGTCTATAAAAATGCAGTCCCATTTTGCTTCCTTCTTCACGATTCTACACTTTTATGTATAATCTCATTAAGTTGTATGACAAGATAGAGGAAGATGAAGAGTTGAGTATAATATAGGCTCGACGAGAAAACAACGAAGAGTTTTGGGAATGGAAGGCATCGGGACAGCTTTCCTGAGAAACGTAATCCGCTTAACTAATCATGCGCATGGAAACCTTTGATGACTGCAAACAACTCTAGCAATATACTCCTATCTAATATTTATTCCTTTTACTACTCATTTGCAGAAAATGCCAAGCGCCTGCTTGCAAAATAAATACTGCTAAGATTAATATTCTTGGCCGGGATGGCGTGACATGCTCGTTCTTGTTAACAGTTTAGATGCGCTGCATTGAGCCTTTGTGGGTAGGGTTGAAAATGGTTCGGATATTTTCCGACCGATCCGGATATTTTTGGATATGAATTCTATCGGATCGGATATTTGTCGGATAGTATCGGATCGGATACGGATACGGATTCGGATAATCCGGATAATAGTGGGTCGGGTATCCGGATAGACATATGGGCTGGGTCAAGACTACTCTTTTGGCCCAAAAAGGTTTCTTAATTTCAGAATTGTTTTCTAATTTAATTAATCTCTAAAGCAAGTTTCAATTATTAAAATTATCAAACCAACTCCAAAAATTATGAATTTTTTTGAGAAAGTTCCAGTAACAATATAACATTTAAAAATTTATTTTCAAGATTTTATCAGATTTTAATTTTTCTGAAAAATTCAAAAACTCCTATTCTTGATTGGAAAATATATTAAATAAGTAGCTAAAAAATACATAAAAACTCATAAATACATAATTTACTATTTTAAACATAATTCAACTAAGAATATAAATCTTGAGTCATTACATGTAAATGTTATATACTTTTCCTAGAGATATGAGATTTAAGTATTATCAAACTTTTATTGTGTTATGTGTTTGCTTCTATTTGTATCTCTGAGTAAGGATTACCTCTATTTTGTGTTTTAATCTATGTGTATGATGAACTAATCGTATGTGTGTGATAAACTACACCTTATGTAATTTTGTTTGCGACATGGTATCTAACTATTGTCTAAGTGAATAAAAATACTTACATTTGTTCAAATTTCAATAATATTTTGATTAAATCAATTAGTTATGTGTTTCTGTTGATTTTTTATGTACAATTTAAGGGATTATCATGTTCCGATAAATATTCAAAACCGTATCCAATTCAATTCGTATTCGATACTATCCGTATCCATATTCGTATCCGCACTATCCGTATCCTTATCCGCATCCGAGAAAAAATATGAAAACAAATATGGTAGAGCTATTATCCGTTCATATCCGATCCGTTTTCACCTCTATTTGTCGATTCTCGTCTCTTTATGTAGAACAAGAGTTACATGATGCTACGGCTGTACAAATACAGGTAAGAGAAAATTCGGATACAGAGAATCAGAACAGAAAACAAACGGAGATTAACTTACCAAACAAGCTACAATCCGGTTCCGGTACGACAACAACACAGTGATTTTAAACCCGAATTCTGTCTGAACTTCTATGAATCCTGGTGAGGGAATTGTTCCTTCCAACACTTGTTTGGTTAATTTGTTCATGCCCATGACAGATGTTTGCGCGTTTGTCTCCATTTCCTGTGCCGTGATCTTTGTATTTTACTTTTCTGGGAGACTGGGAGTAACCATTTTTCTGTCTACGCAAGCGGGATAACCATGTTAACTAAGGATCTGTTTGGTAGAGCTTCAGATTCCAATTTTACCTGAAATCTGAAACTTATAGGCTAAAATAAAGTGAATTAAGTTTATATTTTTGATCTAAAATGTAAACAAGATGATCTATCTAAACACTCGCCCTGTTTGGCAGAGCTCTGCTCCCAGCTTCTGCGGAGTGAATCTGTGGAGCTCTGCCAAACAACAGCTTTTCGATAATCGCCCTGTGGTGATTCCCGTGAAGTGATTCTCCAAATGAATTAGGGCCGAGCTGAAAAAGTCGCTTCTCCGATTCACTCCCAACAAAGAGTCGGTTCTCCATAGAGTTTATCCTATGGATTTGTTAGAGAATCACTTTCAGCGACAGAATCGCTTCTCTCGGAGAATCACTTCTAACAGAGAATCAGAATCAGAGGGAGCTCTACCAAACAGGCCATTAATGTACTCACAGCTTCAGCTTCACGAACTTGGTGAAGCTAGAATTTTCAACTTCACCAGATTCACGAATCTGGAGAAACTGAATCTCTGCCAAACACACCCTAAGGCTAGCCACAGAAAGCACCTGCTCTTAGCTACTCATCTCCTGCGGCTGCTTCCGGACATATGGGATCCATTTCTCGGTCTCCTACCAGATCACTACCCCGATACTGTATAGTAGTACCATCGTAACATTGAGGTATCTTCACTTATCGATGTACATTGCACGGCAAATAATTAAGCATCAGCTTACATGGAAATTAGCAGATGAGTTCGTTCTGTCTGGCAAAATTCTCCCAGACAATGATGCAAGAAAAATACACCAGAAATTGATCGATTTATCCTTCACGCAGCCAACAGTTGATTAATTACGAGTCAGTCCAGTTGAAGTTACATAGAGGCTAACATCACCATGATATGTTGTATGACCAAGCGCTCTCCCGAGACCAACAACTACGACGTACAAGATCAAGATAAGAGGAAAAAAAAAAGAGCTACACTAAGACCCTGTTTGGTAGAGCTTTACATTCTAATTTTATCTGAGATCTGAAACTTGTAGACTAAAATAAAGTGAATTAAGGTTATATTTTTAGTCTAAAATGTAAACAAAATAATTCATCTAAACACTTTTAATATATTCACAACTCTAACTCTACGGATCTAGTGGAGCTAATAGTAATACCCAGCTCTACCAAATCTACGGATCTGATACAGCTGGAGTTCTACTAAACACACCCTAATTAAGTACACGGAAGCAGATAAATCACCGTCTCAACTGAAGCTAACAAAGAAAGGCCTACTCATTTTTCACCCTCACTAGACCACACCATGCATGCATGTATCCCCATAGTAATAGCATGTCGCTCATTCACTTCTCACCAACCCTACCGACTCTTCTTCTCCAACATCCCGACACCCGGCTGCGCGTGTTTATATATATATATATATACCGCCCCAGTTTGCTTCCTTGTTCGTGATTCTACACTTCCATAATCTGTGTAATAAGAGAGGAGGATGAGTAGTTCCGGGAAAGGAACAGTGTTCTTTGCTTTGTCTGAATATAACGAAGGTTTGATTAAGAAAACAATGAAGAGCTTTAGGAATGGGAGGCAACAGAGAAACTTAAGTAATTCATTTTAACTCATTATGTGCATGGAAATCTTTGCTGATTTGTGTACGACTGCGAACAAATACTGCAAGATGTATAATATTAGCCCTTTTTCTACTTTCTGCAGAAAGAGCATAAACGTCTACTGGTCAATAAACATGTGCTCATCGTGTGTAGCTAATTCGATGTGATTAGTATTCTTTGTCTGAAGTCATGAGGTACACACACTCGTGTATCCTTGCGTTTAATTTGTTTCACATCCATCGTAGCTATTAATTTGCCCGCTCGTGTATTGCATTAGCTTCGCAGTTGGGAGTAAGTTTTCCCCTTCATTAGCTCTGTAGGATCGTGTGGCAAAGAAACCATGAAGCACTCAAAGTTTGTAAGTTACAACTGTGATGCATTGGTGTAGTTAAGAGAACCACTACAAGGTTGCAGATTTTCCCTGAGTGTTTTCCACACTCGGGATAGGGGACAAAACCAAGGAGCACATTTCTCATGGCTGATCATACGCAGTTTTGCTCTCTGTATGGACTAAGTATCAACCGCATAAGCTAGCAGTAGTACTGCATGACATTGGTTTCTCAAATAGGTGGCGTTGCCAGCTTTGAATTGTCTGCTGTCTGCACCCAAGTATCATGGAAACTTCAAGGCTTTTGGTGTACAATCTCATTTCAGATTATTCTTGCATGGTTGTACAATTGAGAATGATCAATGATACTTGTATGTGGTTAGTAATGTACATTACACGACAACCGAAGAGCGAAAAGGAAAAAGTTTAAGCATAGATTTATGTAGACGTAAATAATTGAGCTTTTTTACTGGATACTAAATTTAATATGAATTGTTTATTTTTTTTATCCAGTAGATCAAATTAACTAATATTTATTTATGCCTCCTATGGTAGTAGAGTAGTAAGAATACCCCTAACAAATTAATGAATCAATGTCTAGATCTGATTTCTACTACTCAACATATATTAATAGTATAATACACTATAAAATTTCTCAAATAATTGTATGCAAAATAACAGACGAGTTTGTTTTTGTCAGGTAAGATTCAGCCTACAATTGATATGCTTGATATCAACAGCGATTAATTGAATTTACATAGATAATCAAAGGCTTACATCTATTATATTATTAAAGTACAAGCAAATGAAGCCACCACGTTGATCATGATAGTACTTTTCGAGACAAATTTAAACATATGATTTTCATGTATCTAATTTAAATATTTAAAAAGATATTTACTGCATCTATATCCAAAATGGCAACTATTTGTGACTAAAGCGATTATATTATATATATGATACAAATGTGATACAGTTAGATTCGTATTTAAAAACACATTTCTATAGTTATGTTTTTGTAGCTTTAAACAAAGTATTATAAAAAGAAATTCGGAATAACTTGCAATCGAACCTCTGATGTGAGATTTTTTTATCGGATGTCCGCAATATTTTTTACTAATACTTGCAATAATTGTAATCACCGTGTGCAACAAAAACATGCGATGACAGTAGAAATGTCGATCCGGATCGGCGCAACATTTTTTACCCACACGTGCAATAATTGTAATCATTGTGTGCAACAGAAACGCTAGATGACAGTTGGAATATCCATACAAAAAAAATGTTGCATACGGTGATTAAATTTGTTACATGTGTTATTAAAAAATGTTGCGTCGACGCGTCCAAGAAAAAAGTATCGCGTCAGACGTCTAATTCCTAGTAACCCCCAAACAAATTAATAGTCAAAGTTTAACTTTGAGGACCGCACTAAATCAAACTATGCTTTATAAAAATTAGCACTAAGTCAAAGTTGCAATGATAATCGGAGGCTAGTACTGGCAGCCTCTCTTCACCAGGCGAAACAGGCCGCGTCGGCGGGGGAATCGGCGTGCGCTGCCCGAGGGCAAGCTGGGCTGGATTTGTACACACCGATACGAAGCGACGGAGACGCGACCAACAGCTGAGAGCCGCGCGGGCACGGCGTCCGCGGCCGGCAGGGCCAGCGACGACGCGGCGGAGATCAACTGCGTTTCGTTTTCTTTCTTTCTTCACATGATCTCATCTGTTGTAAATTACTCCCCTTGTCCTCCTGCTCCTGGAGCATGCATGCATGCATGGAACCGATTTCTTCTTGCCTAGCTACCTACTTTGACCAAACACCAGTACCCGTACAATCGTTGGCAGCCATAGCCAGGAAGAGATTGTGCCTGGCCAGAGATCGAGCTCCCAGCTTGCAGCGTGTAGACCTGCGTAGTGCAGCGCAGAACGACCGCCCGAGGCGCGCGCGAGCTGCCTGCTAATCTAGTGGGACGGGCCGGGTATAGCCGACCGCTTGGCGGCCTAGCTAGCGGACGGTGCGTACTGCATCCACGAGGCCGGGCTGGCCTACAGAGCTAGCCTGCTAGATGCGCGTCGTCGCGATTTCAGCATCACCTCGTGTTCAAGAGTTAAGCGTGCATATCTCCTCGAACTTGAGAGTTTTGTGTAATGGTTTATTTTACGAGAAACGCTAGAAAACTTTGTACCGCTTGAACAGCTAGCATATATAGCATCTATCTCTCTCACCTTCGCTCTTGCACGTACGACGGCTGATGGGGGTGGCACTGCCGATGACGGGGATGAGGGGGATCGATCGAGACGGCGCCGATGCGCGTGGTGAGGTCGCTGCATGCTGACCGCCAGTGGCGAAGGTGGGGGCAGATCTAGGAAGGCGGCAAAGCTGCAGCAGGAGAGGGGGAGCGCACTGGCGCCTTTAGTCGTAGACGACTCTGTTATTTTATTTCGGGCAGTAGACTAGATGAGAATCATTTTTTATTGTACAGTAGTGTATGCTAGGAAACACGTACGTTGTCTTACGGTGCATGCTGATCCAGTGATCCTCCTTCCCTCGATCAGATGGTGATAAAATCTGACCACGACAATGATTTCATCATCACAGTAATGCATTTATATACATGTAATAACATAATGGATATGCCGTCTAAAAAAAGCATAATGTATGTGAACTGCGTGTGTGTGTATATATATATAAAAGAAAATGGCTCTAAAGTTAGTTTTATGAAAAAGCTCGTCATAATCCACTTTTTATAGCATAATTTGTGTATACATTTCTTTTACATATGTAAAAGTGTACATAGCAGAAATAAAGGGTTTCGATGAAAATTTTTCAACCACGTCGCATTAGGGTCCCGATGATGCTCCACTTCCAACGTTATTTAAAATGAAATCTCTAGGCATATACACATGCATATCTAGCTGGAGAGCAACTCGGGGTCTCAGACCGTGCAAATGTGTGGGATCTCAAGAATCTAACTAGCTACCTGATGCGCGTATGGATTAACATTCTCAAGTCATTTGTACCCCGGCCGGATCATAGTATCTGCACCACAAGAAGATCGAACCTCTCGAGGATTATTAATCAAATCGAGCTAGGCAAGTGTATGATATATGCGCATGTACGTATGCCACTAGTACTGTTTCAAAGGGTGACGGACTACATGAAACATAAAGGTCGATAATTATCTAATTGTTGCTGAATAAGGGCCTGCAGATAAAATTAACCGGAGAAGTGAGAACTAGGTTAGCAGGGATTGTTTGATTACCAGGAAATCACGGTTTTGAGCAGATACTTAATGGAACACAATAGCAAGCAATATTAAACAACTATCTAAATTAAGAACTAAACAACCGTTACCAAACGTATAAAAATACTAGATCTCGAAGTACTCCCTATCATTATCATCGCTGGTAGCTTCTGCATATCATATTTGTTTGATGCACCTAAATATATACCACATCTTTCGAAAAATCTAAACCAGGTGATCGAAATAAATAATCTAAGAACACGGGAGGGGGGATAGAAAGAGAGAGACGGTCATGCTTGGCTCCTCGCACGCCATCCGCAGTAGAGCCAACGTACGTGTCCTCGATCGGAGCTCAACTGGGTTGGCAGCTATGCGAGTGGCATACAGGGAGCCAGGCATATCCCTTTTTTTCACCTCTTCCGCACCTTCCAAGCGTACGTGCGTGCACCTACCTACCAGCCGCATCCATCTCCCACATCCGTGCCATGCATGCATGCCATTCCTTAGACTGCAGAACTTCACAGTATCACACACACACACACACACACACTCTCCCATGAGCTAGCAGTGCCCCTCCTCCCAATGCTAAGCTTAAACACTTGAAGAAAAGAACTACTATGACACACACAAGCAAGAGCTCATTCCTCACTGTAAGGATGTAAATCATGGAGGAGAGATGTCTAGAGAAAGAAGAGAGAGAGAGAGAGGACAAGCATACGCATTACTCAATGGTGTTCTGCCGGGCTGGCATGGGGAGTAGGGGAGGAGGATGGAGACTGGAGAGAACTCTTGTACGCAGTAAACCAGCCACCCGGCCTATAAATAGCTCCAAAGTCCAAACCCCAACGCCACAAAGTGCCCTAATCCCTCCCGTCCCATCACACAGGCAACACATACAGGCGCACACACATGCATGAACGCACATTGCACACTCCTCCATGATTGTGCTTGTGCTCCACAGAACCTCAGCCTGCCCATCCATCCATATATACACGCACAACACGCATGATTACAAGATGGAATAAAGGGAAGGGTGCTAGGCACCAAGTGAAAAACCTGCCCTTCAAAAAAGAGAAGGTGAAAACCCTAGACAGAGCCCTAGCTGGCACAGTGTCAGGGGGCTACCTTATTTTCGGCTGCTCCCTGCTCTCTCTCTCTCGTTAAAATGTTAAATATCTTTGTGCTTGTGTGGTGAACATGCACACGCCATGTCACAAAAAATGCATATGGAGTGTAGCAGCATAGTATATAGTATATATGGCTTATATGCTCTTCTTGAGAATCTTTTGTGTGATGTTTGCAACTTTGTATATTGCATGCATCTCTCTGCCTCTCTCTCTCTCTCTCTCTTGAGTTTGCTTTGCAACAAGCTGGCTTTCTGAGACGGGCTTTTGTCTCGCAGCGCTTGGCGGGGAGCCGGATTCCCTGTGCGTGGTGGACCAAGTTGAGTGTGGGTCACGCCCTGCTTCACCTCTGGCTGCTGCCTTTTTAACAACTGCGTGCCCCCGTGACCATGCACGCACTACGCCTTTTTACCTTTTCATTGCTTGCAAAAGTCGATACGACATGAGATGGGCAAAAGAGTTGATCCGATCTTCCGCTAGCTCAATTTGGATCCAAATCGTGTGCACTTCACTTCGTGCGCCAAAATGTCTAAGGTTGCCATTGAAATGTTTAAGGGTGACAAAAACGTTTAGTAGCTAGCAATATATTAAGGACATTATGTTTGGATACACGCGCACATAATCACACAAGCACAACACACACATATACACCTGCGAGTGTACCCACTAAGCATATCTCTAGAAATACAGAAGCCAGGGATAATTCGCAGCCTCACAGGATACCTACGGACAGATACATGTATATTTGTGTGAAAAGGTAGAGACACCAATACTTGTATCCACTAGAGTGGATAGGGTTGCAGTGATTTTCCCCCAAGCGGGCAACTTACAGATTAATAGCAAAAATCGGCCTCAAATAGTATTTTGGGGTTGTCCGAGCGATCGAAGCCCATCAATTTGACCCGATCGATAGAATGTTAGTTTACAGCCTTTAAATTAAATCAGATAGGCAGCTGTACGTCTCGAGTACGAGAGGAGGAGAAAACAAAAGGCCGACAGCAACATGATATGCGCGTCACGTGATCGTGACAAGGGGCCGGGCACAGCTAGCCCACGGCCACGTACAATTAATTAATTCTTCACCACGCACGTACGTACGTACGTACGTACGCGCGCGCGCCCGCGCGTCAGATCAGACGCGAGCGCGCGCGGGTGGACGCACGGCGGCTGGACCAAAGGGAGGCTGCGGCCGTGGGGGTTTTGCTCCCGGCCACCGCCTGCCCGGCCGCGCCGGCCGTGTTACGCGACGACGTACGACCCGATATGCTGCATATATGCTGGTTGGTATACGTGCGCGCGTGGACGTTGCGGGCGGGCGCCTAATCGACAGGCAGGGGGACGGAGAGGGACCATGCATTGATCGATGCGTGCGTCCGACTTGAGATAGAGTGTAGCTGGTAACAATGTCGTCGTGCCGTTGCATCCGCGCGCACGCCGCTGTCGGGGAGATTCGCGGTGGTCGCTATCCAACGAACGCGCTCAACTGCAGGTCCGCGCCCCTTTCCGCTTGTCCCCCTCTGCTCGCCCTCTTCCCCGGCCTACGCTTCCGCCTTCTCGACTCCCTGTGGGGGATCCGTGTTTCCCTGCCCTGCCCTGCCACTCATGTCAGCAGTGCAGGTTTTGCAGAAGTCGTCGCTTTTTTGCCCCTGCCCCTTTAATTTTTTTTAAAAAAAATCTGAGCCGTGCAAACGAATTTAAGAAACAAACACAGTCTTCGATCTCGCAAGCAGCGGGCAGTAACACTTGTCATCTACCATGCTTCCGTATCATGGCAAGACGCTGACAGCATAGCGTCGGCCTCCACCTCGACGGGGCAGGCTCCACTAGTAGGGGTGCAATCGAGTCGAGTATTTCCTAATTGATCGTCCGACCAACCACGTTTTGATTGAATTCGGGAAGGTTGGTCGAATATTGTTTGGATTTGGACTTTGTACCGGATATATTTTTTTTTGTTGGATTTAGAATTGGATTCGAGAGAGAGGTATCCGTCGGAATAGGATATATCCGGTTTTTCCTCGGATTGTCCTAATGAATTCGTCTCGGATATTTAGATATTAGCAAATTTTATATTTTTAATATGTGTTACCTTCTTCATCCGAACTCAAAATTAGGTAATTAAATAAAATATCCATTTCAATCACCTCGACAAGATCTTCATGATGGTGGCTTTCAATATGTGATTTAGAGTCGCTGTTGCTAGTAAAACATCTGTTGTTATATCTTGAATATGTGGCGAAACTTTCATTATGTAAATTTCAATGTTGTATGTGCGCGATATATGACCTATGTTTTTACACAATATGCTTTTTACACGATATGCAACTAAATATTAGGTACTGAACCAAATTTGATCCGTATTCGCGATCGATTCTATTTGCATCTATATTTGTATCTAGTACTACCGTGTCCAACTCTGAATTCGAGAAAAAAATGGAGTAGGATGCAGAATGAGTGATATCCGACAGAATCCGATCCAATCACACTCTGCCCACTGGAGTACTGAGCTGCACTTGCTCAGCATCACATCCACTGGCCTGCCGAGCTGCACTTGCTAGGCATCATGCCCATCATTTACACTTTTCTTAATTAATCACTTACAAATTGATCATTTATTTAATTAATCACTTATTTTTATTAAGCACTTACCTAATTAAATGCCAGCCTGCCGAGGGATGGGTGCTCGGCAAGGACTATATCGAGCTATAGGTCCGCGGCACATGTTGTCGAGTTTGGGGTACATGTCAGCTCGTCAATCATGGCACCGATAAGGTGTTACAATAGGGGAGGGCGACATGTGACATATGTTGCCTACCACTGCTTTTGCATTAAGAGATGGGCTAATTTTATAAATTTGTTTGTACAGGTCTAGATTTGAAAAAAAAAACACTTTGGGGGACAAAAAAAAACCCTTATAACTCGGTTTTTGCAAGGCTATGTACACGCTACACCCTTCCTCGCAAATTGCTAGTCATGTGTAAAATACGGCGAGTGATTTATTGGAAACCTTCTAACTTGCTCCACCTATGGCTAGCTATCAACTCATTCCAGCGGTAATCGTCCGGTTACAGGTTCATGTGAGAGGAGACTATGCATGGTAAGCAATGTTTTTAAGTAATGTTCCTAAATCCTCTCAATACAAGTTGCACAAATCTTAAAACATACAAAGAGATAAGTAATTATCATCTATCTTTCATTCATACTTTAATATTTATACAACTGCCAAAAAAAAGTATGGAAGCATCTCATAGAAATGGAAACAATATGTTTCACATAGAAGAACCTATATAGATTTCCAACTACAACACCTTGAGAACCCTACGCAGGGAACGGCTTTGACCCTGGCACCCTGCTCGGTTCCTTGGACCTTAACCTGGTTGTTCCCGAGACGATGGTCTTTTGGCAAACTGTAATTTCTTATAACATCGTTAAACAAATTACATGTCTACTTATTTTAATAGGCATTGTGTTTTTTCTGTGAAATTTCAGAAAATGACACTCGATTCGTGTGCCTCCTCGGCTCTGTGTATGATATGTGAGTCCATCTAAATCAATAACAGTGGGTCATGGTGTTAAATACCAAAACACGAATTTTAAAGTGTGTCAAAAACTGAAATCTCTCGTTTTTTTCTCCTGATAATGACTAAGATGTGTCAGATTAGTCGGACAAAACTCACAGGCGTTTCTACGGCAGTATGACCGGGCGAGCCACCTAAATGGCAAAAGCACTAGCTTCCATTAAAGACAGGATCTATCAGTTTTATTGGTTACAACTCGCAGGCGGCATAGACCTAATCTGCAAAATTATTAGGAGAGCAAGCTAATTGGTTAGAGTCGTTAGACCACGAGCAGCTTTTGTTGGAGGCCGGCCAGACCGGCAACTGTTTGTACGACTTCCCGAAAAAAAAAAATCCTGATGACGGCGTGCCGGAAAGCGCTAATGGATGGTCTCAAGAACTGGGTCAGTTTGTGGGGTCGACCTACTATTAACTTCTTCACTGGAGCCACAGCATTCCAATTGATGCTTGCCGGTGGTACCTGCAGGAAAATTAATCCTTCGCTATGTACGTGCAGCTAAGATGTGTACGCGCGGTGTCGGTGATTTTTCGAAACTCTAAAGAGTTTTTACAAAAGGCATAGTCTGAGATTGAACGTAATAAGTTTTTTTTTTTTTTTGCCAAACAGGCGGTGGAAGGATATAACCATATTTAAAAAATTTTGAAAGGGTTTTTACGAAAGAGACAGTGGAGGACTTGAATGCAATTTTGGAATTTCTAGAGATACCTAAATGCAATTTTAGAATTCCAAAGGGTCTTTTTGCAAAAAAGCCAGTAGAGGATCCAAAATACAATTTCAGATTTCCAGAGGGCTTTTGCGCGAAACAGGTGACCTGGAGGGGCCGGCTCATCGGAATCCCCCATCTTATATAGGTAGGTAGCATACATGTGGTCTTCATGTTCACTGTAGCAAAACACACAGTCTTTTCCACCTACCGAGCGGCTAAGATCGAGAGAACGGTGCGGCGTTGTGCCCTCTAGAAATGGCAGAGATCTCCGTAAGTGCCGGGGACCAGACGTAGATCGGTCCTGGATCTCAATGGCCAACAACTCCGGACTCTCGCCATGGAGGTAACCTGGT
The DNA here is from genome assembly GCA_036346375.1 of Guadua angustifolia. NCBI lineage: Eukaryota > Viridiplantae > Streptophyta > Magnoliopsida > Poales > Poaceae > Guadua > Guadua angustifolia. The sequence continues at coordinate 5,527,679 of CM070505.1, forward strand.
CTCCGTCGTGCTGGTTTGCTTGGCGCCAAGGTCCGCAAGTTACGGCGTGTATGACCCCAGCTACATGCTACACCGCCCTCAAAAGGAAAAAAAAAATGCTTACGCACTACTACTACACAGTAACTCAGGGAAATGAGAGAAGCAAATCTCTGGCAGTACAATAGGCTTCTGTTGGGATACTACTAACAATGGTTGCGGATATGGCGGACCTGGAAGCACAGGCTCCTCCTGTACGTTCGGACTCGAAGAACAAAAGGCAAGGCAAGAGTGCAAGACAGAATCACAGAGTGCACAAATCTCCGTATGCACGGTGAAAGGATAAACACCGGAATGCATGCGGTTTACGAGGGAGAGAACCATGCGATGTCCCACACAAACTTTTTTTTCTGACACGACCGGTACAATTTGTTAACACTCCTAATAAATAGATGCCAATCTTAGATTCTACTGCACTCTGAAAAGCTAGTAACGATGCACATCTAAACCGAACCGGACAGCCGTGTGCGCGACAAGGCTATGAATAGCGCAGAATAGCAGCGTCAAAGGACATTAGTACCGCAGGTTGGAGCACTGACTGGCGCACAGGCCCCTACAGGGCAGTAAAGCGTAGATTCGAGCATCCGCACCTGCAAACAACAACGCAGTCATGTTTTGAGTCGCAATCACTTACGCGGTACGTATCATCTGTGGTGAAAGCACAGAAGCAGTAAAGGGCGCACCTACGGCGCAAGCTCTGTTTTCAGAAGCACTTCTTGTGAACAATGGATGGACCCGTCTCATCGTAGTCGCCCTTGGTGACGTGCTGGTTTTGAGGGAAAACGACCTTGGCCAAGATGGCGCCACCCAACCAGGCAGAGTACCTCGCTAGGTTCTCGGGCATGTATTCTGGGGGCTGGAGGATTGGGTGTTTTTGAGTTAGTAAGGCAGCAATGTGCGAGGGTCGTGGAGTCACTGGGGTAGGGAGAGGGGTTACCTTTACGAGAGACGGGCGGATTGCTGAAGCAGACAGATTTGCTTCTCTCTGGAACCTGTCTTCAAAACCTTGAGGACAGAAAGCAAAGAGGTTATCCACTATGAACCTGAGTTATTGCTCTCAAAAGAGTTCTAGCTAGCTAATGGGTTTCAAATGGGTTAGGATATGTAAAACGAGAAACATCATTCGAATCAAATATTCAACTAAGCATGACAAAGCAATAAAAAATATGCAAGGCAGCAGTTGTGACAGGAAAATTAGTAGTTCTGCAGCATTCAGCAAAATATTGATTACCTGAACTGCTGATTACAATATATATAACCAGTTGGCAGCATTCTTAGTAAATTAACCAACACATCTTCTCAAGTGCTCTGCCACACATTCACAATAATATTGACTACCTAATCCACAGGGCAACTTACAGCAGTACAAGATATTCCTAAGTCTTACAGAAGATTCCAATTCGTTTCCAATTAAATGAAATTCCCAAGTCCCAACAGCATGAGTTCCCAAGTAGGAGAACTTCCGAAGTAGCCCCATTTCTTTTGTTCTGGGGCATAGCAAGGAAGCAAACTGTGTTGCATAGGTTATTCACCATTAGCATTTGCATAATCAATTCATAGAGAATGCAGCATTTGCATGATGTATTCATAGAGAATGCAAATTTTCATAGTTGAATTTGCATAATCATTTCATACAAAATGCAAATTTTCGTATTGAATGATGCCACATTCCACAAGTTAGCATATAATACCATCCATGAAACAGTAGACTAGCAACATGTTTATTAGTCTTAGTACCTAATAGACATGCATTTTCCATGTAAAATAAAAGATTGAAGAATCCAAGAGTGCAAATCAAGAACAAATGGCATCTTTCAGGGAAAGCAATAACTAACCAGTCATAGATACAGTGCCACCACATAGCATAGTGTTTTCAAGCAGCTGCCGATGGTACTCCGATGCAACGTTTGAGACACTAGTAACTAACTGGTGAACAATGCCATAATCTTCTAAGCCCAAACTACGTGGTTGAAACAAAGCTTCACCAACAATATAACGCTCTTTTTCAATTGTTATAACCTGGAGGAAGAAATGTTTAGAAAACACTGGTTTGCATATATTCAGGATAATAAATAGCCACCGAGGCATTTGATCAATCTAAAGAGAATAACCCACACAACCACCATTTGTTTTATGAAGAAATAAATTGAACATTAAGAGATACAGGTACCAGGAAAGCAAAGCTATGTACAATAAGTGAATAACCAACCTGCCCATCTGGAAGAGTGTGCCTTTCTGGTTGGCATGAGCTTTCTATAGCTTCAAAGGCCAACTGATCTTCTGTGCAGCATGCATACTGCTCTTTCAGCCTCTCAACATCAGAAATATCAATGTTCACTGATGGGTTGGACTTTTTGAGTTCTTGAGCAAATAGGTTTGTCAAGTCAATTCCTCCAATCTCAAATCTCTTCGATGCTATGTGTTGAACAGCACCTTCACAAACTGGAGCAATATCTGGTAAAATAGAAAGGAATCTCAGTGAACTTTAAGCTCCAATAGCAATGTTGCTTGCCAGACACTAGCCTATCAAAACATATCCTGATTAATGAAGTAAAACATGCAATGGTGGCCAATGTCAAACCACATTACTCTGGTTAAAGAATGAGTTCTATATATCAGTATAGGGCCAGCTTGGTATTGCTGTGGTATGCTATGATGTGCTGCAGAATCTAGTTAATTAAAGGGAATCTTTACCCGCCAAAGTAAAATGTTCCTGTTATATGTGGCTCTAACAAAGAGATTGCCAATTACTCCACAGCTGACATATTAAAAAAATAGTAAAATAAAAATGCTTCTAAAGAAGCTACCAAAATGCTAAATGCACACTAAATACAAGTATAAGTAGCTGTAAAGCACAATCATCCCTTATATTACCATTTATGATTTTTAATAGCTTAAGAAAACTATATGTGGCATAATTTGTGAAGGAAATGGCTATCAGGGCACTACTATGGTACTATTCCTTTACATTCCCAAGAGTACTCCTTACTCTTTTGTTGTGTCAATGGGTATCGCCACTCATCATTCCCCCTGAAATAAGCTCTCGCCAGAAACTACATCCAATAATGTCATTTTGTCCTTACTGATGACCAAGTCGAAAAAGAAACATTAAGTTTATTCCTCATGTTGTAAACACAGGGGAAACCCTATTTACATTAAGTTTATTCCTCATGTTGTAAACACAGGGGAAACCCTATTTGGATTAAAAGTAAAAAAGAAGACAGTTTGAATAAGCAAGCATTTGAAGTATAAATAATACAGTTTTGTAAAAGTAGTAAATGATCTTCAGATCAAGGAATTGCAACAATATATGCAAAATACATAAAGGAATAGAAGGCAATACTAAAACATTGATACACAAATCATGGTAGGTAAATTAGATTAATGAATTACAAGCAGCACCATAATAATGGAACAAGACTAACATATGCATCCTTGGAGTTCAATTATATAAGGATTTCTGTCATCCTTGTATAATGTCATTGCATGTGCTTAAAGATCATCAATCATTAGGTGACAATTGTGTTGCACAAGTTTTGAGCTCAAAAGGGCTTAGACATTTTCCCTGCAAGCCTTCGATATGTGCTGGTTTGCACAAAGGTTATTCTGGAATGAGTAGATAAAACAAGTAGAAAGCAGTCATTAATAGTGAAAGGAGAGCAATTTAAGCATTCTTGGAGTCAAATTCCACAAGGAATATCTGTCATCCTCATATGATTGTCTTCTATGTGCTCACAGAGCATCATTCATTGGGTGATTTTTTAAAAAAAATTAGTCAGGAACTCTGGCATTCACTAAAGTAGGAGGTGGGAATCCAAGCTGGTCCTAGGATTCGAACTCAGTTGGGTGAGGTTGCAACTGCCGCTCTTTATCATTTGGCATTTTGGCCACAGGTTGGATCCCATATTCCCATTGGGTGGGCGTTATTCCGACACAGAAAAAAAAACATAGCTTATTTAAATGGCAAGACATGCATAGGGAAGTCAATTGTCGATGAGGCATGGGTAATTCACCAAACCAAAAAAGGATATTATATAGACATTAAAAAAAAGCCACATGTGGAATCAACAGAATTGCAATCTAAGTTTGAACCATCCAGAGACTGATTTGGTGATATTACCTATTTTCCCATGCCCAATGTCAACTGTACAGCCCGAAATGCGTCCAACAGCGTAAAGTGACAATACAGCCTGTTCAGAGTCATAAAAGCCTGAAACGTTGAATTTTTCGAACATAAGTTGCACCAATTGCTCCCGAAGAGCCTGCAAAGGGCACAAAGACAGAAGAGGAACATTAGAATCAATGCAAAAAACAACAACAAAAGAGTAAAGCAATGCATTAGGCACACTCAAAATAATGGACAATGTCAAAAGGAAAAGGCTTTGCAAACTAGTTAGAGAGATATTGTCTTACAGATCAGAATGATGAAAACATACTAAGGCTCCATTTGACATTGCAAAAGCTTGTCAAAAGCACTTATATTTTTCTATTTTTGGATATAATAACCAGTTGAGCGCATCTTATTTGTCATAACAGCAAAATCTTAGTAGAGTCGGTAAAGATTCCTGTAACTAACTAGATTCCATAGCGCCAACACAGCACACCAATTACAAATTGGGCCTTAAGTGCTACACACAGTTGTTAAGTCGGGCGATTAATCGCGACTAATCGACGATTAATCGACTAGTCGGTCTGGGAGCACGACTAGAGGACCTCGACTCGACTAGTTTCCTAGTCGGGTGATTTGGATGGCTAGTCGTTGACTAGCCGCGATTAATCGCGCGACTTGACTGTCAGGCTAGCCGAGCCAATGTTGGGTTGTACCTTGACTTGGGCTTAGCTTGGCCCATTTAGATGTGAGACTAAGTCTAGAGGAGGAGGTCAGCATGGAGCGCACGGGAGGCAGCAAGGCCCATTTAGAAGTGAGACTAAATCTAGAGGAGGAGGCCAGCATGAAGCGCACGGGAGGCAGCAAGGCAGAAACCCTAGCTGAGACTATGTGTTCTGCTATTTATTTCATGAAAAAAGTACATAAACATGTCTTAAACTATTGCTAGGCATAGAACTTACTCAACCTGGTGTGCTGGAATATATGCGGTCTAGTCGAGACTAGCCATGGACTAGTCATTTGACTAGTCGTCCAAGTCGACTTTGCTATTGTACTTGCTCTAAGTGCTATGGTGCTACATCATGCAACATCTAAATATGCTACTGCTAGCATCTCTTCCAACTCCTACAATATTAATATATGGAAAACATTGCACCAGATGGACCACCAGCACTGGGAATCAAATACTGGTAATTTCTAAATGATACAGCTGCAGATAGCATGTTCAAATTCTAGAATTTACAATACACATCAAAATTGACCCAAAGCTAGAATTTTCTAGTAAAATTTAACAGAGAACAAAGATAGCACAAGGATTTGCACTAAATTTCACAAGTTGGGTATGGTCTGACCCAGAAACCATAGGGGTCCATCATCTCAGCTCAGATAAGAGAAATCCAACCGAATTCGATCACATAGTGTTTAATCGACTATGCACACCCATTACCAATATAACAAAAGGATTTACCTCATAATGCGGAATGTGTACCACATGGTCCTATAATTCAGAGTTTTAATATTTGAGACCATACAAGAGCACGCAGAGGGATAACATTGTCACCTAGGCTGATGGAATAAATATGTTATCATGCGCATTAGGCTGTTGGATCAAGACTCAAAACCACACCACCGAGACCCATTTAATCATGAAACCCAGCAAAACCGAACCCCCATTTCTAATCGAGGACATTGAGATTCAACCTTGAATTAAGCCCCGCTTACCACTTCTAATACAATTTGGACCAAGGTAGCAACCCAGTCAACAGGTGTACTACACGCAACATTTAAACAATGTTAATTTAAGCACGAAACCCATCACCTTGGGCGTGAAGAGCGGCTCCGTGAAGAGGATCTGGCCCTCGTCCCCAATCTCCCACCCAATGTTCCTATACAGGACGTAGTTGAGCAGGTCCTCCATGGCGTCCCAGTCCTTGACGAAGCCGCGCACCACCGGCTGCACCACCTCCTCCACCACCGCGCCGTCGGCCAGCTGATTGTCCTCGACCTCCCACTTCATCTTCGAGGGCATCACCTGACAAGCAAAAAAAAACGTCGAACAGTTCGCGACAACCTGGCCAAATTTCAGGAAGATTGACAGAGGCCGGGAGATCTGGTTGCTTACCAGCGCGGGGGCCTGGTCCGGCGCGGCGATGCCGGCCTTGAGCAGCTTGGAGCCCGCGTCGACGACCACCGCCTCCATGGCCTACGACGAAGCGGCGAGGCGAGGCTCTAGTGCTTGAGGCGAGAGCAGGGTGGGGGGTGAGGATTTTTGAAAAAAAAAATCCCTCAGAAGGAAGTCGCGGGAAAGGAAGATTTTGGAGCAAAGCCGAGTGGAGGAACCAAGGAAGTAGCTTGGGGCTCGCGGCCAGATCTTGGAGCGCCGCAACGGGGAGTTGTTAGAGATGAAAGGCCGGTTACGTATATCAGGCTTCCGCCTTCGGACATACGGTTGTGTGCTTTGCCGTTTCGTAGTAGTAGGCATCAATTACCCATACACTATACAAGAGAGTGGTGAGACGTAGGTAATAACGGGATTATATGATCAAAACAAGGCCTAAAAATACAATATACCTCAAACAAGCTGCAGTTAATAGGATACCAGGATATGAATCTAGACATGTGTCTGTATCATGGACCGAGCACAACAAGTCAAGAATGCATCACTGACAATAAGCAAACCCTCAAACAAGTGTATTCGCTAAGTGCTATGCCTTTTGACACTTATTTTCCTGTACTCCTCTGCCTTTACGTGCCCAACAACAGAGGATACAATTCAAATCACAATTTGCACACACCGAACAGTACTTTTGTCCTTGGCGTGGAATTCTCTTTATATCTATAGAGTTGCATACGCCAATCAATTTACTTAAAAATTTAAATAAATAAAAAAAGATGAACAATTCACTTATACTTCAACAATATCTGTTGTCTTTAGAGCTACTTACTCTTTAGCCGGTTTTTGTTTTTGAGGGTCTTTTGTACGCACACTCCTCCTCGAATTTTGATGTACTTTGCGGCGCAATTCTCCTGTGGCACCCTCAAAAAAAACAGTCTGAATTTGTGGATTAGCGCACAGGGAGATGCCATTTTGCGTAAATGAGGCTGGGCAATGCTAAGGTAGATGGGGGAACATTTTGAGTCGTGATCCATCTATCAAACCCCCACCGAAACGCACGGCTCCCTTGAAATGCGTTCGAGAGCTCGGATTTTTCGTGGTTTTCTTGCTGTTCCTGGGGGCTTCTCCGTTTCTTGGGTTGGTGGCAACCAGGGTGGGAGGAGATGAAGAAATTTTTATAGTGGATAACATAAGTAGTAAGTAGTGATAGTAGAAATCAAATCTAATTATCTATTTTTTAAGGGTATTTTAGACTTTTTCAATCCATTCATCCGAGGTATTTTAGACTTTTTCAAATTCGTTTACAGTTTTGGATTCACCGAATTCCTAGTGATCTTCATAAGCTTTTTATCCATTCATCAGGATCACAAGACGTGTTTTACCGTAGAAAACAAATAGTATGATGGAATTTTTTACCCTTTTACTTCTCTTTAAATTTTACTATCAATACTATAGGTGGTAGTATAACTAGATCTAAATTGATTACAACTATTAGATTCAAAGGAATAGATGGTTTATATAGATTTTAATTCATTGAAAAAAAAACTCAGGAGGAAAAAGGAAGAGAAGGGAAGTTTTAAATAGGCCTGGGCATTCGGTTTTTTCGGTTCGGTTTATTCGGTTTTTTAAAATTTTGGTTTTTCAGATTCATAAATCGAATCGAAACCGAATAACTGAAAAAACCGAACCGAAAAAACGAACCGAATTCGGTTCGGTTTTTTTGGTACTGGCAGGGAGCAATCAGCACTGATCAGTGATCTTACCAAACAAAGTGTATGCAATAAGTGTGGCTAATGACAAGCAACTAAAATACATTGTCCAATATAGCACATCACACATCATTACATCAATACTGATTAGCACATCATATCAATACTAATTAGTAGATTAAGAGCTTCAAAAGTTCAAAGCAGTCAGTGGCTCAGTGCGTCACTTCAAAAGTTCAAAGCAGTAGGTCCTCAGGAACATGGAGTTCTTCACAGCTTCAGGAACTTCTCAGCACAGCGGCAGGCACATGACACCAGGGCATTGTACATTCTTAAATTGTGAAATGACAATTGACAAAATAAAATTGTGAGCATTTAAGTTCAGCTATGGATCCAGCCTTGCAGGCTTGCAGCAGGCCACTAATACATCAATACTAATCTGGTCCTGATCAGATCAACAGATCAAGATTCAATATCATGGCATATCATTTCCATTTTGTTTTGAAAAAGACAATTCCGTAAGCTCCTTCAAAGCCTGAAGAAGATTGTCAGTTCACATATTATACCAGATGAAATGTTTCCCAGTATCCAGCAGACCAGCACGGATGACTGATTGCCAACTGTTGGACTACTTTTTAAAGAACCAGAGGTAATGTTGTAGTAATATCTAACAAGGCATTCAAGATTAAAACGTGAGCTTATATCATTTTCCTTACAGTCACTAATCAAAGCATCAGTACCTGTCATTCATCCTTAACATAACCTAGCAATATATATCATAGCATCAGTATCTTGCCATCCATCATTACCAGTAACCTAGCAGACTGTCCGATTAATTCATGAAAACATCTGTACATCATCATTCGTCGCTATCAGTACCCCTAGCAGCCTATTTTGGATTCTTTCAAGCAAAGATGAGCACCAGTTATTTACTTATTCGAGCCAGATGCATTTCTTACTAAGGATTGTGATGCCAAATTGTCAATCATCAATCAAAGCAAAATACTCAGTCGGGCAGCAGATATACTGATAGAAGAAAGAAGATTAACCACTCCCCAGTTAGTATCAGCATTGACAGGGATCTAGAATCTTGTTGGCCAGCCATGCAACAATGAAATTAAGTACGGTGAATGATGAACAAACACATCAAGGAGGCTGTTGTCCACATGCAACTTCTTGAGCTCACGAGAGGTGGCACTGGCACCTGGGGCTGCGTTGTGCCGAGAGGACGGGAGGTGTTGCTGCGCCGAGAGGACGGGAAGGTGGCGTCCGGAGGTTGCGCCGCACCGGGAGGACGGGAGCTGGGAGGTTGCGCCGTGCCGGGAGGACGGGAGTCGGGAGGTGTCGAGGTAGCGCCTGGGGCTGCGCAACGCCGGCCGCCGGGAGGACGGGAGGTGGGTGCCAATGCCACCCCTAGCCGGGACTCCAGAGCCCAGGAAGGCAGGAGGGCCGGCGGCGCGGCGCGAGGGGAAGACCAGATCTGCCGATCTGGCGATCTACGCCTGGGGCTACGCAGCCGCCGCCCGCCCGTGTGAATGCTCGAGTGGGGAATTGGGTATTGGGGGAAAACCAGGGTTGGCGTTGGGCCATTGGCAAATCACGAATGGAATGGTGACCAGACCGGGAGAGAAACGGTTTATTCGGTAAATCGGTTTTTTCGGTTTTTGAAATAAGAAAACCGAACCGCACACCGAAAACCGAAAAAAAAAACCGAAATTTTCGGTTAATTCGGTTCGGTTTTTCGGTTTTCATATAAATGTGCCCACCCCTAGTTTTAAACCGGGAAGGTGTTAAGATTCGTGCGGATGGATAAAATCTACGGCGGACACGTTTGGGCAAGGAGAACATGCAGCTGGTCCAACTTGTATGTTCATGATTTTGCAAAATGACCAAATACGATTGCATTTTGGAGGGGGGAAAGGAGAATAAGCTAGAAACATCATCGTTTGGGTTACATCATGAGCCTAAAGACAGCTTACTTAAGGCCTGTTTGGTATGATTTTAGATTCCAGTTTTACTTGAGATCTGAAACTTGTAAACTAAAATAAAGTGAATTAAGTTTATGTTTTTTATCTAAAATGTAAATAAAATGATCTATCTAAACACTCTTATATACTCACGGCTCTAACTCCACGGATCTAGTGGAGTTAGGAATACTCAGCTCTACTAAACACACCCATAACAAATAGCGTCGGCTGAAATACCAGACGACCAAATTACTACAAAATCTAAACTAGAATGTTTAGCAATTTTGCCTAGGAATTTTGCTCCGGCCAACCTCCATTGTCCGCTCTCCTACTTAACTCTTTGAACAACTTGATCAACTGAAGCCCTTTTGTCTTTGAACACACGATTTCCTCTCCTTCTAATCATCCAAACCACCAAAATTGTCCTATAATCATACCTCGGAAGGCATGTAGGTTTATATGCACAAATAATTTGAGATTTTTTGAGGCACGTACGATTAGTTCTTACAAGGTTCTTACAATATGATGATTTTCGTTGCATGTCTTTTTTATACTGCAAACCAAACGTGATGACAAAGGCACCGTGTGGGACTCGCTAGCAGAGCCAAGGGAAGAGTATAGGCAAGCACGATAATAGAGGCACAACGTTGAGTGGAGCATAACTCGATTGAGAGCATGACGTAAATTGAACCCGACGACAATTGCTTAACGTGTTAGAATAATATGATTTTTAAATCTGTGGCAACTGTAAGAGTATTGAACCGATAAACTCTATATTGCCAAACTACCAAGGGAACTACTTAAAAATTACACTAAAATTCAATTGACGATCGCACTATGCAATTTTTTATCGAGAGTGTGTTCCGCAACCTTCTAACAAGAAGGTTTGTACTATCTTGTAGCATAAACCAGAACAAAACTGACTTGACGGAAAACTCGGCCTCTCCGCCGCTCCATACAAAAAACTTCCTCGATTCCTCCTCCCCCTGCCGCGGTTCCTTGACAAGTCGACCTCGCCGGTGGCATGAGCCGCACGTTACCATGGTCCCCGCCCAACTACGAAAGGGGACATCTCTCTCTCGCTCCCCCAGATTGCTACTGTACCTCAGATTAGAAGGCGACTTGTTGAATATTCACTCAGAGGCTGTTTAGTTGCCGTCTTGCACAAGCCTAACAGCGAAAGCCTGCACCGCCTCAGCCTAACTTTGGAGAAACGGTTATGGAGCTCGTTTCCAATGAACCTGGTTGCGAGTGCATTGTGCATCGTGCTGACCCGGCATTTGCATCGTGCGCAGGCAACCAAACAACCATTTTGCATGTGTGGGTGCAGGCTCACGCAATACAACGAGCAACAAAACGCTGGTTCCTTGGCTCCCGCGAGTCTGGCCGTGTGGAATCAGGCAACCAAACAGCCTCTCAAATGCATCTTAGGGCCATAAAAGGTATGAAACAGATAGGGTTGTGCATAGTTTTATCGAATCGAAAAAACCGTGCTAAAAAACTAAAATGACCGAATCAGTCAATTTGATTTGACCGGTATACAACATTCGATATGGTATGGTAAATTTTGACTTTTGGGGTACATTTTTTTGGTAAAAATCGTGAGTAAACCAAAATAAACCGAAACCGAAATAGAAAAAATACATGCATAATTAGCTAAAGTAATTGTCAAATATGTATAAAGTATAGTTTCACATGAAAATAATATCACTATATTTGTCAAACTAATGGTCAAATGTGTGTAAGAATTTGTACCAACGTATAATTAAATAGAGTAATGGCCAAATGTGTGTATTAAAAACCGTATCGATGTTTAAACAATAAGTGAAAAAGAATAATTCACACTAGTTTGATAAATTTGATATTTATCGATAATGAACCAAAATATTATGGTATTTGCCGATATCGAACGAAAGTTATATTTGGTATCACATTTCAATTACCGTATTTCAAAAAAAAGGGGTATTTGCCAATTATACCGTATGCACAACTTTAACCTGGTACAATATAATTGGAATATTTTTAACGCAAACGTATTCACGCTCTTTTCATGTGAGCAATCTAAAAGACATGATTGTTTAGTGGTTAAAGTGGAAAAAAATAGGTACATGTACCATAACAAACATCTATCTTTTTATACCGAATGGGGTATGAGCTGAGCAACTCCCTAGTCAGAAAATCTTCTTGGATTGTTAATGTCAGTGGCCGTGTGGTTATAGTTTGCTAAGGATGTAAATCATAGTTACCAAATTCACTGTAGACCCTTATGAATCACGAATCGGATTTATCGAATCTGAACCGGTTTAGGATATAAGATTCGTATTTATAATAAAAATTAAAAGAAAATATGACGAACTGTGAACCTGAATCCGGTACTACAACTCAGACAAACTGCGTTTCGGTAACTATGGTATAAACAGCGCTAAGCCCCCCCCAAGACAAGGAGGAATCGGAAGAAAAGTTGTTGAACTATATCTAGTTCCATGTCATCAAATTTTGTGTAATTAGGCTTTAGGCTTGATATCCCTTTGATGGTTCGAACAGGATTCGTAAAAATTCTACTGTTTTCAGGAGTTCGTCACAAGGATAGGAAAATGAAATTATGCCAACAACAGTTTGGAGATTTAATTAGAAAACCGGACGAAGTTATGGAAAACATGTTCTCATCTCTAACAATCGAAGAGGCTGCAGTGACTAGTTCTGCTTCCAGAAAATGGGGGCGTTTATGGAAACTGAGCCCTGTTCTTGTACAGTTACACTTGTTGGCCGCAATATTCTTGCTGAAGGCAAATCAGAACGCACTAATTCCACTGATCGCAACGATCCTTATCTCGGAGTTTAAGAGCAAATGAATTCATTAAAAGAGTAAACGACTTGTTGCTGCGGCACCAGGGAATCGGTTTTCGAGTGTTTGAGGTTCATTTTGACAAATGGGTCCATGTTGCATCAGAGTCAGATGCACAACATTTCACTTGTATGAAAAATGGAAGAACTGGTTCACGGTCTTCAGGAACTGCAAATCGTTAAAACTTCCCTTTGTATTGTTTTGGCAACGGTCACGGATTCTTATTGCGAAACTTACGTCTTACGCCTGTCGGATTGCATATCTAGGCCACCGCTGCATTCTGGTGGCTTTTCTTCTCTCGCACTCTCGCACAGTAGCTGATTCTGACATTCAGAAAATTTTCTCGTGCTGTCCTGTTCTCTGTATTTTGAGATTCGGGTGCTGTGAGGATTCAGTTAACGTAAGGATTTCCCATGAACGATTGTTATATTTGGATGTATATTCTGTTAGGACATTAACGTGGCCTAACTAGTTACGCAATAAAGACATGATCTTAAATATTATGTGTACGACAAGATTAATAGCGGCTAGCAAATATTCAATGAATATATAACATGTTAGACCCTGTTTGGGGAGCTGTAATTTGGGCTAAAAAATTGCTTTTGATTTCTTTGGTCAGAATCACCAGGTTGTGGTTGTAGGCTTTCTTATTATGATGTTTGGTAAACTGGCTGTGGTAGATGTATCTTTCGGGGGCCAACCGAGTGGAGAGATAACAACATGGCGAAGTACAGCGGCATCTGAGTGGGGAGGTGGCGTGGAGGCAGCGAAGTGGGGTAGAGGAGGTCGAGAAGGTAGAACGACCGAGGCGGGAGGTGGTCAAGCGAAGTCACAGTTGAAAAACTTCTCCTCAGCAGCTTCAGCTTTTAGGGGTGCTTCTGCTGTGACTTAGTTTCCTAGTTGCTTTGTAGCCATAACAGGCCCTTAGTAAGGAAAGCACGTTCATACATGCTAGATAGCCCAACTGATACATAGATATAAGCAATACTATCATAGTAACATGCATTCTTATCCGATTTTATCATAATAGAAAGATTGCTTGGAACAACAACTAGTTGGTCCGAGACACTACAGCGGACTTCATGAAGAAAAGGAAGCGGCATAGAAGTGATGTGACGATTGAAGACGAAGATGAGTAGTCGTGTAGTGTGGCGCTTCTCAGAAACCTAATCGTAGGTCTCCTGTGCATGTGTGTTAAAGGCTAATGTTAGATCGGAGACACTCCTCTCCCTCACGCTTGTTGCACAACGAGCAAAGAGACGGAATGGTCGGATGGCAGCAATCACCGGAGGAAGCAAAGAGTGTCGAGAAAGATGAGATTGGTTTTTTTGTTGTGTAAACATATAGGTCTTCTCCCTTATGAAGGCACGTCCAACCAAAACTGCCTTGTGGGATCTCAGATTGAACCACCACGATTCCAAAAATATCTCCCTGGAATTTCACATCATGGGCGAACGATCTAACCGCAATTACCGCACCCACATGCGTCTCACTAAGACCGTGGTGCCACATTGGCAATCAAGGTGTAAAGTAATGTGCCATAGTTGGTACATATGGCAAAAGGTTAAGCATACTTAGCATGTCGCGCGCAAGTCGCAAGTCACGCCATATACATGCGCAAACGTGTGTGTACATAGCCTAAATACCAACCATGTGTACCTCTAGTTTTGCCTGCCAACCCATACTAAAATCCATACAAGAGCTTCCCTTATAAATTGATTTCTCACCACCTAGCTAAGTAATATAGGACCAAAGTCTTGTACCCTCAACTCAACACTGCTTTGATTTCTTCCATTAAATTAATTCTTGCAACAAGCTGCGGAGTCTTGAGATTAATTCCACCAGTCTAGGCTTTTATTTTTTAGTATGATGGAAATGGGATAGACATCAAATATGAGAGTGCTCCCAATACGAGGAAAATAGTGAGCAAGCTTGTGAAAAGGGAAATTATTATCTCTTGAAGGATTTCTATTCCATGAAAATGTTCAAGGGAGTCAGTCATCTTGTCATTCCTTTCATCATTGGAGTTACACGAAAATAGTTGAGATCTATGTTTTGAATTCCTCTATCGGTTGAGAACTTGAGATCTATGTTCTGGATTCCTCTATCGGTTGAGAATTTGAGATCTATGTTCTGGATTCCTCTATCTTCACAGTTTCTATAATCAGTCAATAGCAGTTTCTAACTGTTAATCCAATACTATAATCGTTTCGTTTGTTCTGCTGCAGGATCCAGGAACCAAGTTTTCTATAATACACCAAGAAATTCACTGCATTACGGTTCGTCGGCTTGTCTATTTTGACATCTTGGAACAATGTTCTCGCCTTCTCGGAGCAGCTTATTTCAAAGCTACTCCGTATGTTAGAAGGGCCCGTCTAGAAGTATGTCCTAAATGCTCTCTATTTCTTTTTTTTTTTTTTTTTTTTTTTGAGAAAAAATAAACTTCAAACATGAACGAATTGTCTTGTTAGGCCTCTGTTTGCAATAAATTAAGCTACTCCCTGCAGGATGCTTGTGCAACGTTCTTTTTGCGAGGTATTAGTATTAGAACAAACATTAGTATTCGTCAGTAGTTCCATTTTTACCATAGATTCCTTAGTTATGGGATATTCGGTGAATCAAGAACCGAACCGAACTTTTTGGTTATTTGGTTCGGTTTTCAAATTAGTTCGGTTCGGTTAACAAATTTTGAAAACCGAATTTTTTAAAACCGAAAAAACCGAACCGTAAAAGCCGAATAAACCGAATGCCCACCCCTAGCTGCGACGCCCGCCAAGTCCTCGGCAGTAGGCACAAGCCCGCTTGCTTTCCAGATAGGCCGCGCGCCGAACGGTGAGACCGGATGCCTCGGTTCGGCGCAAACTGAAAGTGCGGAAAACGCTCGGCCGTGCTGCGGTTGGCAGATGGGCCGCGCGAAGCGCTAGGCCGGGCAATTCTAGGAGTACATACAGTTGTAGGGATCATTGTTCTCTCTATATATTCTTTTCGTGTCATTAAAAATAAAGTTAAAGATAGTTTCTATAATAGATGATATCTTAATTTGTCTGTATGGTATTTTATAATCTTTTCATTATTGTATGAAAAAGTATTTATTATAGACAATAACTCGCATAACGGTGATTTACGCCGTTAATATAGTCGTCTCTATACGAAGAGATAGCTGTACTCTCTCTCCTCATTCTCTCTTCCATGTCAGCAAAAACTTACAAGATAAAGCATATGGACAACTGGCATGACATCATTGTATATGCTCTAAATGGGTACTGGTAGGTCATTTACGATCAGCCTCACCAACCGTTCTGTAGACACTCCAGGTGAGCGCTCGACATCGAGCTCCACCAGGCCACCGTGTTTGAGCAATATTGTCGCATCCACTTACAGTCAAATGATAGCGATTTCTTTCATGTTATATTTAAAAAAGTCTAGACAAATTCAATTCAAAATTTTCAGTTCGGAAAAACTCAACTTAAAATTTTCAACTCAGAAAAATTTAAATCAAAAAATTTTAACCCAGAAAGTTTCAGCTAAAAAATCAAATTAGAAAATTTCTACTTGAAAATTTTTAGATCGGAAAATTTCAAATTTACAAATTTTTAACTTGGAAATTTTCAACTCGAAAAATTTAAAATAAAAAATTCACAAATTAGAAAGTCTCAACTCAAAAATTTTTAAATATAAAAAAATCAAGTTAGAAAGTTTCAATTCAAAAAATTTCAAATCAAAAAGTTTCAACTCTAAAACTTTCAATTCCAAAACTTTAGATCCGAAAAGTTTCAATTCAAAATCTTTTGATTCGAAAAGTTTTGATTTAAAATTCAACTGAAAAAAATTAAATCAAAAGTTTCAGCAAAATTTAAACAAAAAAATTCAACTCAAAAAGTTTCAACACGAAAAGTTTTATCTTGGAAAACCTTCAATTCAAAAAATTTCGGTTCGAAAAGGTCCAATTCAATAAACTTAGGCACTTGATTTTAGCTTAGGCGTTGTTTTGTTTGGGCATTTTTCTACATCTTAAAACCAAAAAAATCTAATCCTAAATAAAGAGGTGATTTTTTAGTTGATTTTTTTCCAAAAGCCATAAGGCTCCACATAACTAAAAGGTAAAAGTCATTCAAGAGGTGTTTTTTTTTGCTTGCCACTGATATTAGGGTAAAATTATCTATATCTACCACATGTAAAAACGGACTACTTTTAACATTCTTACGCTAAAAAAACTAGCTTTAAACTATAAGCTAAAAACACTAAACCTAATCGAACAGACCTTAGTCTCCGTTGACAGTAAAAAAAAAGAGCTTAGTCTCCATCGAAACTGCTGCTAAAGGCGAAGAATAACCCTACCGTCTTCCTTCCATTTTGTCAGTGGTCACTAGACTCACTACTCCTTGGGAAGCTCGATCAGAATTCTAAATCGATATGTTCATTCACCGGCTGTTATTTTTGATTGATTTGAGTCCTTGATATATTCAGAGTATGCATGATGGTGTAATATGTCAGCCGTGTGTAAAGTTTTTCTACGTAAGATTTTTGTTTAAACAAAAAAGAGAGAAGGATGGTAGAGAGTTCTCTTGGTGAATACACGATTCAAGCCTATTAAATAAGAAAATATTTACAAAACAAAACACCATTTTATGAGTTGACGTCTCTAACAAGTACATTTTTTTATAAAAAAAATTAAAAGATCATGGTTTCTTGTAGTAACTCATTATAGAAGTTATCTTTAATCTTATATGTATATAGCATAAAATAACAAATATATATATAGACAGGATTTGTCTGCGCTCTTTTATACGCCGTCACTCAACGATGTCAGATGTTGGCCATGCCAATAGGGGGAAGCATCTCACAGTCGCAGGACCCATATGGACTGGACGTGGGCTTTGTCCGCGTGAGCATTTAGCACATATGGACGTGGGGCGTGAGCGCGTGACCGCGTGGGTCAAGGAGGAAGAAGGTTCTCTCTTTCCAAGGAGGAACTAGCGTAGGAATTGATATCTAAGGGTACAGTAGGGATTTAGTTTCTCTAGATTCTAAGAATTTAGTGAAGTTGAAAATTTTAGCTTCATCAGATTCATGAAGCTGGAGCTGTGAGTACATTAAGAGTGTTTAGATGGATCATTTTGTTTATATTTTAGACTAAAAATATAAACTTAATTCACTTTATTTTAGCCTATAAATTTGAGATCTCAGATGAAGCTGGAATTTGAAACTCTACTAAACAGGCCCTAAGGCTCCCTTACAGCAAGCAAGCCCATGCAGACTGGAGTTCTCGCTAAAATTGTGTTAATAAAACTCATTTTCACAGTGGTTTCGTGGTGTAGTTGGTTATCACGTCAGTCTAACACACTGAAGGTCTCCGGTTCGAGTCCGGGCGAAGCCATTATTTTTCCTTTTTTTTTTAAGTTTACCAATGTTGAAACTAAGCCCTCTTGCCCAGATATAATGAGATTGGAGCATCTCGGCAAAGATTATGGTTCTCAAGCAAAGCGAATTTAAAATTTAAGATTTTTTTTAATAATGCATTTTTAAAAAGGAATTGCGATATTAATACGCGAAACAGAAAAATTACAAAAATAATACCCCGTCGTCAAACGGTACGACGAAATAGGAGTAGTCACCAAAAGGTACGATGAAGATCCTATTGTCGTCGTACTGTATGGCGACAACTCCTTAAATCCATATTAAGGAGTTATTGCCAAACCGTTTGGCGAAAATAGGGTAATTAAGGAGTTGTTGTCAAACCGTTCGGCGAAACTAGGGGAATTAAGGAGTTGTTGCCAAACCGCTTGACAAAAATAAGGTAATTGCCAACGGTACGCTAATTAAGGAGTTATCGCCATATGGTATGGCGGTAATAGGGTCTTCATCGTACCGTTTAGTGATTACTCCTATTTCGCCATACCATTTGGCGATGAGTAATATTTTTGTAATTTTTCTGTTTTGCGTATTAATATCGCAATTCCTTTTAAAAAATGCATTATTAAAAAAATCCTAAAATTTACCAATGCCGAAACAAAATCACATTTTTTTGTTTTTCAGCCAAAATAGCACATTTGATTCATACACGGTAAACCACGAGCCGGACATCAATGTATTCAGATTTTATGGATGAAGCTAACACAACTAATATTGATTGCCTCTCACATCAGTCCATTCAGATTCATATGTTCTATCGCGGATGAGCCTCGCCCGTTTGGCGAGAGTGAGTCACTCCGCCCGGCCGCGTTCGAGCCTCGGCTCACGTGGGCGCGCACGGAGGCGAGGACTGTGCGTGTGAGCGTGTGTGGATAAGGTGCGTGTGTGTTTATGTAGCTCGTCTGTTGTTTCTCTTTTTTATAATAAAATGCTAGAGCACATGGCCAATTTTTTAAAAGATTCGTATGTTCTATCTCCCAAAAAGAACATATATTTCATATTTCACTACAGCAAAAGAAAGATCAAACAGTCCCCACGCGTTGAAGCATGGTACAGCACAGTCACTTGTCCCGGCAATACAAGTGACAGGTTACATGGACATCACTGTCCAGATACAGCTAGTGCTCTGACTGCATTCTCCTACACCGACGACATAACTGACAAAGCGTATAATCCCGAAAAATAACGGAAAGGCGAAAGCAACAGAGGAGGAAGGAGTACCAGGGGATCCAGTTGTGGTAGACAGGACAGCTCAGGAGATATGATCCCATGACCAGTTGTAGCGAGCAGGTCCCGGTAGCATGTGCAGGTAGGACCATGTAACATGCACTCTAGTGCTGTAACATCAGGCAAAAGAAGAAGAATACTGCCACTCTTGTATACCTGCTGCTGAGAGGCTGGCATTTGCAAATGTAGGGCTCCACACATAAATCTCAGGTTCTCCCAGCTGCTGTGAGCAACAGTAGCCAGGATGCTGAAAATTTTGCTAATAAGCATGTCGGATTGTATGCGCAACAGGCCGACACAATCAAACAGACATTGTGATGGCCTGGCAAGTTCTTCTCTTGTAGACCAAATAATTCCATGTTGGAGATAACTCAACTCTTAACTTACATATCTTTTGTTTCTATACAAATATATTGTTAGTTCAAATCGTTTACAATTGAAACTCTTTAGCTATACAAACCAACCTCCTATACTTATAATCTTTAAGCATTATAGTGAATTGTTTTCCGTAGTTTTTTTCCGCAAGAATTTTTTCACGTTAAATCATGTCTCCAGGCAAGATTGTCGTACATCTATCCCTAACAAGTGGTATCAGAGCCCTAACAAGTGGAATTAGAGCATACGTGCTTGGGATTTTCCAATCATCTGGGCGCTTATCCTTCATCGTGGTGCCGTCCTTATCTCCGCCTTGGCCACGCGCACGCTTTCGACGCTGGCCATCTTCGCTCATGACCCACTGCCTCCGATGTCCTGCGCGGCGTCCCATTGCCTCCACCTTGCGGAACCACCCCGTTGCCTTCGGGCTCGACCAGGACCGAGCCACCGCGACCATCTCGGCCAAGCCTACCACCGCCTCCGGCGAGCTTGGTGTGGTATCCTTCGGTAGCCACTCCATGTCCGTCTTACTGTTGCATCTTGACTGGGGCTAGAATCCGAATCAAAGCTAAAACAAAGACTAAACTCGAGCCTAGTTGCCTGGACTCCAAACCAATCTAACAAGGTGGATTTAATCTTTTTGAGCTCCAAAAGCTTCATGTCTTGATCGGTTTTTTAGTTGGTCTCTCTTCTAGCTCTGGCTTATGGGATTTGGTTTAAACTGCTAATTGGAATTAATTGGGCTGGCAGTTAATTGGTGCCCTTTTTGAGGTTATTTTTTGGGCCATTGCTATTGGTTGTCATGTGGTCTGCACATGCAACCAATTCTTTTGCAATTAGTTTTGGAGGTGGTTTTAATTGCTGTTCAGGCTTTTATGTATATTATTAGTGGATTTCATTGCTATTCATGCAGGATTGATCATTGGCAATTTACTTCGACATTCCATCGTCTATTTGGAGAATTAAAAAAATTATGTCAGTTGAGGGGATAACTGAATTCGGTGTTTCTCACCATTAATTGGAATTTGGTGTTTCATCATTATTATCGTGGTGTTTCATTCGCCAGTTGGCTACGTTAACCATTATGGAGGTTTTGGCAACGTTCATTTGGAATTTGACAACATCCTAATGGTTGCATTTTACTCTTCGGAGTTTTTCTAGTGAAGGTTTTGCTCTAATGTCAGTTTGAGATGAAGGCTTGAAGTGCAGGAAGGAGTTGTTTCTGTGTGGATACTATAATGTTCTTTTTGTTGTCTTTGTTTGATATGAGGAGTCTACTGCAATTTATAGTCTATCAATGACACGAGAGTTTTCTTCATATTGACATTTTTTCAGCAATTTCAACCGTATTATGGATTTTCAGTAAGCAGTTTGCCGAATGTTATATTCCACATGGAGCATGCCAAAAGTCTATAATATGAGTTTTTCACTATCTACCCAGCATCTAAGGTGATGTCTTGGTTTATGCCATTTGATGATTGAGCGTTTATTTCAGGAGGTCAGTTGCACAGACTCTAACTTTATTGGGATTATGAATTCTTGAAGACCATTCTTTATCTGCTTTGTTAATATCTATGTTGAATTGGCTGTCTCAAGTCTTTTCTCGACCTCTGGTGGTTTACTCAATCTTGTTTGGAAAGCATTTGGATAAACTCCATTTTCATATCCATTGAGGTTCTTCTAAGTGTTTGGCTTAACTTCATTTCCTCGTCAGAGTTCTTTGGACTTTTAACGCAGTTGTATTTATGTGCTTAATTAACTTAGGGTTTTCTGGAAACAAGTTCATTATAGATTTTGAGTTAAGGAGAGATTTGTTGGAGATAACTCAATATCTCAACTTACTATATCTTTTGTTTCTATCTTAATATATTGTTAGTCCAAATCGTTTACAACTAGGACTCTTTAGCTATAAGTCCAAATCGTTACAATAGACTCTTTGGCTATAAACCAACCTCCTTACTTTAATCTTTAAGCATTATAATGGATATTTTTCGTGTTTTTTTCGCAAGAATTTTTCACGTTAAATCATGTCTCCGGCAAGATTGTCGACATCTATCCCTAACAAGTGGTATGAGCCCTAACAAGTGAATTAGAGCATACGTGTGGATTTTCCAATCATCGTGGGCGCTTATCCTTCATCGGGTGCCGTCGCTATCTCCGCTTGGCCACGCTACCGCTCGACGCTGCCATCTTCGCCTGCCACCGCGACTGCCCGATGTCCTCAAGGCGTCCCATCGCTTCCACCGCACGGAACCACCCTGCTTTCGGGTTCGACCGACCGACGCAACTATCTCGCGCCTACTAACCGCCTCCGACGCGGTGGTATCCTTCGTGGCTACTCCATGTCCGGTTAGCCTTCGATCTTCGCCACCCTGCGTTATTACTTTGGTCGCGACGTCTGGCTGCAGTAATCCCACCGACTACTCGCCTCGCATTATCGCCGGTGCTCCTACCGACCATCGATAGCCGCCATTCGCGCTTCGCTCGACGCTCGGTTACACCTTTAGACGAACCGCCCTTTTCAGGGGGTGCGTATAAATACCTTTACAGCTACCCAGGATTTTAGCTGTAGGTAACCAAGTGTACATCGCCTGACATAAGAGCAAAAGCGAACATTTGATAGTTAAATTAAGGGCCTAACGACCAGATTTTTACAAAGGGTGCGACTGGCACCAAATACATTACAAAACATCCACAGGAAAGGCTTGAGCAGATAGACCAAAGCCTTCAAAACCAAATATCATCGACATCTACGCTCTTCTGGAAACCGTCGTTTTCTTGAAATTCTAAAAGGGGATTTAGGAGCAAGAGTGAGTACACAACCGTACTCAACAAGTCACATGGAAATTCTGAATACTACATGTATGAAGTCACAAGGAGATAGGCAATAGTTTTAAGTATTTGGTGGATGCATGAGCTAGGATTAAGTATAGTACAAAAAAAAATACAAACCGGCAACCACAACACCACCACTGATTTATTAGCAAAATCTAGATCACGGTAAGTTTATTATTAAAACTACTCGAGCTCAGTTACAGGAATCACCCTAAATTAATCCAGGTTCATTAATCAGAAGTACGGCATATTCGAATACCATTTAGATCACTCTGCAGAGCTACTCAACTTTACCCACAAGATATCTACGATCATTAATGCCATCGGATTAACATGCAACTTTTATGCATGCGCCCCAACCGAGATTAACATAACCTTTTATTGAATTTCCCCTCTTTAGCCCCTACCCAGTAGGTTACTTGAATCCTGCAACTCCAGACCCATCGCCAAGGCAAGCGTGCGATTCGCCAATCGAGGATACCTACTATTATGAGAACCGACAAATGGCCGCACCATTCCGTTCCACCCCAAACAACTCGCGGTCCATTCTCCCAACTGAGAATGGTAAATCCACCTGTAGGTATTCCAAGGGGAAAAGCAATATACCGAGCTACGTTGGATCAGGTCAACAGAGATGACCGACCCAATTTGTGGTTGAGAGAGGACTGAAGTTATTTACTTTGCCTAAGGGGTTGATCCTTAAATGCCGAAGACACAACCCAATACACATAACAACACCGGTACCATTGTACCCATCACCACACCACACCCGGCTTGTCAACGGTTGGGGTTGGGCCAAGATTCCACCTTCCCGGTTCGCCTAACACCTGCCCCCAAACCGTAAGGGTGTTTTAAAATGCACCCGAGTCAAGACTCAAGGGTTTTGAGCAACAATTGAAAAGTAATGATTATTATTATAGCTAATCGCTTGTTTCAGATAACCGCAAGTAAATTTGTAAGTATAGGGGATCACGCTCTCCTCAATGGTTAGACTAAAGGAGCCTCTGATGTATATTGGTTCGGCTGAACGCCCCTACTCTGGCCAGTGCGGTGATCTTGTTGCTCTAGTATGGAGGATTACACGCGAGGGCTAAGGACAGCCCTTAGCGCTCGTCCAACGGGAAGCTCAGAGCCTCGAACGATCGTCTGAATCCGGAGAGCAAGCAGATAGGATATGAAAAATCTGGGGTTCGCCGTCATGTGGGACCCCGTCCCTTTATATAGCTCTGAGGGGCAAGTTACATGAGGATTTGGGAGAGAAGGTAGGGTGGCGCGCCGGAGTTTGGTCTTTGGTCTCTGATGATTAACAGGTCCCTGTTCATCCCATGCTAGGTTGGTAGACACAACGACGCTGCTTTCTTCGGGAAGGTCGCGCTTCGCTTCGGTCTGCCAGATGCCGACGCCCCTCGTTGTCGGTCTAGATATGACACTCCTTTGTCCCTCGACGTGGTTAAACTGCTAATTGGAATTAATTAGGTTGGCAGTTAATTGGTGCCCTTTTGGAGTTATTTTTGGGCCATTGTTGTTGGCTGTTATGTGGTCTGCACGTGCAACCAATGCTTTTGCAATTAGTTTTGGAGGTGGTTTTATTGCTGTTCAGGCTTTTATGCATATTATTAGCGGATTTCATTGCTATTCGTGCGGGATTGATCATCGGCAATTTACTTTGACATTTCGTCATCTATTTAGAGAATTAAAAAAATAATGTCAGTTGAGGAGACAACTGAATTTGGTGTTTCATCATCATTATCTTAGTGTTTTATTCACCAGCTGGATACGTTAATCATTATGGAGGTTTTTGACAACGTTCATTTGGAATTTGACGACACCCTGATGGCTACATTTTACTTTTCAGAGCTTTCTAGTGAAGATTTTGCTCCAATGTGAGTTTGAGATGAAGGCTTC
Source organism: Guadua angustifolia (assembly GCA_036346375.1). Classification (NCBI taxonomy): domain Eukaryota; kingdom Viridiplantae; phylum Streptophyta; class Magnoliopsida; order Poales; family Poaceae; genus Guadua; species Guadua angustifolia. Next base: position 5,552,211 of record CM070505.1, read on the forward strand.
AAGTGCAAGGAGTTGTTTCTGCGTGGATACTATAACGTTCTTTTCGTTGTCTTTGCTCGATATGAGGAGTCTACTGCAATTTATACTCTATCAATGACACGAGAGTTTTCTTCGTATTGACATTTTTTGAGCAGTTTCAACCGTATTATGGATTTTTAGTAGGCAGTTTGCCGAATTTTATATTCCACATGGAGCATGCCAAAAGTCCATAATATGAGTTCTTCACTATCTACCCAGCACCTGAGGTGCTGTCTTGGCTAATGCTACTTGATGATTGAGCGTTTATTTCAGGAGGTCAGTTGCACAGACTCAAATTTTACTGGGATTATGAATTCTTGAAGACCTAGATTCTTTATCTGCTTTGTTAATATCTATGTTAGATTGACTGTTCAAGTCTTTCTCTCGACCTATTGGTGGTTTACTCAATCTTGTTTTGTGAGAAGCGTTTGGATAAGACTATCCCAGTCTTTCATACCTATTGAGGTACGCACTACAAGTGTTTGGCTTGACTGTTCCAGTCTTCCTCGTTCAATAGTTCTTTTGATTTTTAACGCACTTGTATTCATGTGCTTAATTAACTTAGGGTTTTCTGGAAACAAGTTCGTTATAGATTTTGAGTTAAGGGGAGATTTGTTGGAGATCACTCAATATCTCAACTTACCATATTTTTTGTTTCTATCCAAATATATTGTTAGTCAAGTCGTTTACAATTAAGACTCTTTGGCTATATAAGTCAACCCCCTGCACTTGTAATCTTGAAAATTATAATGGATTGTTTCCTGTGGTTTTTTCTCGTAAGAGTTTTTCCACGTTAAATCTCCTCTCCAATATTTTGTTGTGCATCTAACCCTAACATTCCACGAACAGAAAGTGGTGTTACAGTAATGTATAGATAAGATCAGTGCTATATGTTGGTTGCTCGGTAGTAGTACTGACCAGAAAGGCAATCCTGATTGATCTGTAGTTTGGATTTAAAGACCAGTGCGGTTTGTTATACAATCAGTGTCTGTAGGACCTGTTGTTTTGACTTCTATTGTTCCTTCCCCTTGGACCTGGTTGGTTGGATGATGGTCATTTGATAACAAGCATATACCTTTTTTCCTCAAACATACCAAACATTTCAGAGACGATAATCTTCTTCGATCAAAAAGAGGACGGGTACAGGTTGCCATTAGTAGTTTATGCCATCCTAGTAAATGACTGAAAATTGAATATTACTAGGATTAGTACATACAGTGGGAATTCGAGTTAGTATCTCAGGGAAGAAAAAAAATGACATCTGCATTTACAAATACTTATAGCATTTATGTCAAGACAGATATTGATTGAGATATGTAACCAAACATAAATCTTAGATAATAAAATTAAAGATAGTTCCTATAATAGATGATATCTTAATTTGTCTCTATGATATTTTATAATTTTAATTATTGTATAAAAGTGTTTATTATAATAATAATTGTTTCATAATCCTCAAGAAGATATGTTTCTTCTTTCTCATGCAAAAAATTCAAAACATATGGACAACTAGCATCACATCATTGTATATGCTCTAAATGGGTACTGGTAGGTCATTTTAACCTCACCGACCTTCCAGACACTCCAGGTGAGCGCTTGACGTCGAGCTCCACCAGACCACCGTGTTTGAGCAATGTTGTCACACATTATCAAACGTTAGCGATTTCTTGCATGTTATATTTAGAAAAGTCTAGACAAATTCAATTCAAAATTTTTAGTTCGGAAAAACTCAACTTAAAATTTTCAACTCGAAAAATTAAATCAAACTTTTAACCCGAAGTTTCATAAAAAATCAAATTAGAGAATTTCTACTTGCAAATTTTAGATCGAAAATTTCAAATTTAGAAATTTTAAACTTGGAAATTTTCAACTCAAAATTTAAAAAAAAAATCATAAATTAGAAAGTCTCAACTAAAAGTTTTAAATCTAAAAAATCAAGTTAGAAAGTTTCAATTCAAAAATTTCAAATCGAAAAGTTTCAACTCTAAAACTTTCAATCAAAACTTTAGATCCGAAAAGTTTCAATTCAAAATCTTTTGATTAAAAGTTTTAATTTAAAATTCAACTCAAAAAATTTAAATCAAAGTTTCAACAAAATTGAAATAAAAAATTCAACTCAAAAATTCAACGAAAAGTTTTATCTCAAAACCTTCAATTCAAAATTTTTGGTTAAAGGTCCAATTCAATAAACTTAGGCCGATTTTAGTGCGTTGTTTTGTTTGGTTTTCTACATCTTAAAACAAAAAAATCTAAGAACAAGGGTGATTTTAGTTGATTTTCTAAAAGCCATAAGGCTCCACATAACTAAAAGGTAAAAGTCATTTGAGAGGTGTTTTTGCTTGTTAAATGTTGATTTTAAGGTAAATTACCCATATCTACCCATAAAAGCGGACTACTTTTAACATTCTTACACCAAAAAATAGCTTTAAGCTATAAACTAAAACCACTCAGATGGCACCAAATTAGTGACATCTGCAATAATATAATACCCAACATCTCAAACTTGTAGAATAAATAAACTTTTAGGTGATGGTGCATTAGAAATTATTTTGATATATAGGACAAATACGGAAATAAATTTTTCAATATCCGGAAAGTCTATCTAAACTCATGTGGATTACAACAAAAGTAATGAGGATTTGGAGAGAGTAGGGCGCTGCCGAGTTTGGTCTTTGGTTCTCGATGATTAAGTCCCTGTCATCCCATGCTAGGTTGGTAGACACAACGGACGCTGCTTCGGAAGGTGCCTCGCTTCTCGTCGCTGCCAGACTCGACGCCCTCGGTTCAGGTCAGCATTCATGACACTCCTTTGTCCCTCGACGTGGTGATGGGATCTGGATGCTTGACCCAAGGGCTCTTACGCCACCTTGGGAAGAAACCACCTGTCCCAGCATGGACATCGGATCCATGGGTCACACTCGGTCACCGAGGACGCCTCGACCGTCCTCGGTCTGAGCCTTCGGAGCGCCTGATCGGGGACTTGGCCTGAGCCCTCGGCAGTTCGACCAGCCGAGCGATCCTTTGATCCTCTTGGGCTATAGAGCCGAGCCCGAGATAGCTCTACGCCGATCCAACGATATTTAGGATAATCCCATTTTTGAGGGATTGAGGCTTTTTGGCAGATTCCTCCAAGATTCAGATCGCCGCCAACCGCTCGAGCCCAGCTTGTTCGAGAATACAATCTTGAAATAGACGTATACTTTGTTGTAGGGTATCCCTGGTATGAGTATTCGTCACTAACCTACGGTGGTTCATTAATGATAACCTAGCGTTAACAATTGAATATAGCATAATCAACATGGTTTTAACAAGAGGGTGGGTTTTAACTAGTCAAGTCATTCCAAATATTTAGCTCCTTTTTAGATTTCTACTCTATTTACAGACAAATGCAATAACTACGTATATACAGTAATTATACGGAATAATGGGATCAACATGTTCAAGGAGTGTGGCTTGTCTTGCGGAGTCGAGGGTTCGCTTAGCGAGACGTAGTTGACGTCGTGTCTGGTCTCGACCTGCTCCGGCTCCTGTTCCTACGACGGCTCCACGTACTGCTCCTGCTTCGTGTGCTTCTCCAGGAACTGCTTCGACGTCGGATCTAGCGCGAAAAAGCAAATCCAATAAATAAACGAATAAAATAACAAAAGAGAGAAAAACAGGAAAAAAGAGACATGAGAGAAAATGGTCGGATTAGGGTTCGAAGGCCTTTTGGGAATTTTTTGGACTTGATTTGGTGAAACGGAGGTCATTTTTGGATTCAGCGGCTCAAACTAGTCAAGAATATGCGTTTTGGCTATTTTTGGATTTTTGGAAAATTTTAGGAATTTTGGGATTTTTCGAATTTTATCTATTTTTGGATTTTCTTTCATGTCAGCAAAAATCTTACATGATAAAGCATATGGACAACTAGCATCACATCATTGTATATGCTCTAAATGGGTACTGGTAGGTCATTTACGATCAACCTCACCGACCGTTCCGTAGACACTCCAGGTGAGCGCTTGACGTCGAGCTCCACCAGACCACCGTGTTTGAGCAATGTTGTCACACCCACTTACAGTCAAACGTTAGCGATTTCTTGCATGTTATATTTAGAAAAGTCTAGACAAATTCAATTCAAAATTTTTAGTTCGGAAAAACTCAACTTAAAATTTTCAACTCAGAAAAAATTAAATCAAAAACTTTTAACCCAGAAAGTTTCATCTCGAAAAAAATCAAATTAGAGAATTTCTACTTGCAAATTTTAGATCGGAAAATTTCAAATTTAGAAATTTTAAACTTGGAAATTTTCAACTCAAAAAATTTAAAATAAAAAATCATAAATTAGAAAGTCTCAACTCGAAAAGTTTTAAATCTAAAAAAATCAAGTTAGAAAGTTTCAATTCAAAAAATTTCAAATCGAAAAGTTTCAACTCTAAAACTTTCAATTCCAAAACTTTAGATCCGAAAAGTTTCAATTCAAAATCTTTTGATTCGAAAAGTTTTAATTTAAAATTCAACTCAAAAAAATTTAAATCAAAAGTTTCAACAAAATTGAAATAAAAAAATTCAACTCAAAAAGTTTCAACACGAAAAGTTTTATCTCGAAAAACCTTCAATTCAAAAATTTTTGGTTCGAAAAGGTCCAATTCAATAAACTTAGGCACCTGATTTTAGCTTAGGCGTTGTTTTGTTTGGGCATTTTCTACATCTTAAAACAAAAAAAATCTAAGAACAAAGAGGTGATTTTTTAGTTGATTTTTTCTAAAAGCCATAAGGCTCCACATAACTAAAAGGTAAAAGTCATTTGAGAGGTGTTTTTTTTGCTTGTTAAATGTTGATTTTAAGGTAAAATTACCCATATCTACCACATATAAAAGCGGACTACTTTTAACATTCTTACACCAAAAAAACTAGCTTTAAGCTATAAACTAAAAAGACCACTACAGTATGGCACCAAATTAGCGTCAGACATCAGTCGGCAATAATACATAATTACCGACCAACTATCTGTCGCTAAAACTTGGTGACGGACTAACTGTCGGCAATAATACTTTTAGGGTCAGATGGTGCATTAGAAATTATTTTGATATATAGGGACAAACTATCATCGGCAATGATAAATTTTTTCACAAGATATCCATGCGGCAAAAGTCTATCTAAAACTCATGTACAGGGAATTAAGCCGCGCGAACAAAAAAAAATTTGGGGTACGCGCGCGGGCCAGTGCAGTTGCCCTAGATAGGTTAAGCCGATCGATCGAGCTTCTCCTCACAGCGCCGCCAATCCCTTCTCTGCCTCACAGTGCCACCACCGAAACCTCCCTTCCTCCCTCACAGCGCCGCCACCCAAATCTTACTCCCCGCTTCGCCACCTTCTCGTCTCCACCTCCGCCTCACCGGCCAACTCCGCCTTCGCCTCCGCCTCACCGGCTACCTCCCCCCATTCTTGTAGAACGTTCCCTTCCAGTCCGAACCTTCCAGAAACTTCCTTCCCTTACCGATCTCCTCCCGCCAAGATCCTCGCGCCATGGTGTCGTGACGACGGCGGCGGCAGTGCCCATGGGCCTCAAGTCGCCCGACGACCGCCCCGAGTCGACTAAACCTAATCGAACTAGTCTTCGTTGACAGTTTTTTTAAAAAAAGAGCTTAGTCTCCATCGAAACTGCTGCTAAAGGCGAAGAATAACCCTACCGTCTTCCTTCCATTTTGTCAGTGGTCACTACTCCTTGGGAAGCTCGATCAGAATTCTAAATCGATATGTTCCTTCACCGGCTGTTATTTTTTATTGATTTGAGTCCTTAATATATTCAGAGTATGCATGATGGTGTAATATGTCAGCCGTGTGTAAAGTTTTTCTACTTAAGATTTTTGTTTAAACAGGGAAGAGAGAAAGATGGTAGAGAGTTCTCTTAGTGAATACACGATTCAAGCCTATGAAATAAGAAATTTCATAGAAAAATATAGACAAAACAAAACACCATTTTATGAGTTAACGTCTCTAACATTTTTTCATACAAAAATTAAAATATCATAGTGTCTTGTAGTAACTCGTTATAAAAGTTATCTTTAACCTTATATGTATATAGCATAAAATAAAAAATATAGAGAGAGACAGGACTTGTCTGCGCTCTTTTATACTCCGTCACTCAACGATGTCAGATGTTGGCCATGCCAATAGGGGGAAGCATCTCAGTATCTCACAGTCGCAGGACCCATATGTAGGGTTGTAAATGAGCTGAGCTCGAGCGAGTTTGGCCCTCCAAGCTCGAGTTCAGTAAAACTCAAACCGAGCTTGAGTTGGGGTTCGAGTCTCGATCCAGACTTGAGCTTGGTTATTCTAATAAACTCGGTAGGCTCGGTAACAAACTCGAGTAAACTCGGCTCGAGGAAGCTCGGTAACAAACTCGAGAAAACTCAACTTAAGGAAGTTCGATCTAGACTCCCTTTGAGCTCCGAACTATTTGACACTCGATTTGTTTTTCAGCTGGTCTCTTCTGGCTCCGGCTTCTGGGTTTTGGTTAAACTGCTAATTGGAATTAATTAGGTTGGCAGTTAATTGGTGCCCTTTGGAGTTATTTTTGGGCCATTGTTGTTGGCTGTTATGTGGTCTGCACGTGCAACCAATGCTTTTGCAATTAGTTTTGGAGGTGGTTTTTATTGCTGTTCAGGCTTTTATGCATATTATTAGCGGATTTCATTGCTATTCGTATGGGATTGATCATCGGCAATTTACTTTGACATTTCGTCATCTATTTAGAGAATTAAAATAATGTCAGCTTGAGGAGACAATCAATTTGGTGTTTCATCATCATTATCTTAGTGTTTGATCTAGACTCGAGTAGGCTTACGAACTATTTGAGTTCGATTTGTTCGGAGCTCGAGCCGAGTCTCTCGTGAGCCAAATTTGAATAGCTCGCGAGCCTCAAGCTTTTTTTACAGCCCTACCTATAGGGACTGGACGTGGGATTTGTTTTTTCTTTTGCCGCGTGAGCATTTAGCACATATGGATGTGGGGCGTGGCCGTGTGAGGCAAAGAGGAAGGTTCTCTCTTTCCAAGGAGGAACTAGCGTAGGAATCGATATCTAAGACTCCCTGGGAGATTGGCGTCACTGACACCTTTTAAAATTCGTGATTCACTTTATGACACTCTGGCCTATTGTCATAGACTCAGATGGACCTACATGTCATAGACTCATCACTAAATACCACTGAATTGAGTGTCGCTGGACTAATTTTTCCGACTCCCTTACGGCAGGCAAGCCCATGCAGACTGGAGTTCTCACTAAAATTTGTTAATAAAACTCGTTTTCGCAGTGGTTTCGTGGTGTAGTTGGTTATCACGTCAGTCTAACACACTGAAGGTCTCCGGTTCGAGTCCGGGCGAAGCCATTGTCTTTCCCTTTTTTTTTTTGAAGTTTACCAATGTTGAAACTAAGCCCTCTTGCCCAGATATAATGAGATTGGAGCATCTCGGCAAAGATTATGGTTCTCAAGCAAAGCGAATTTAAAATTTACAAATGCCGAAACAAAATCACATTTTTTTGTTTTTGTTTTTCAGACAAAATAGCATACTTGATTCATACACGGTAAACCACGAGTCGGACATCAATGTACTCAGATTTTACGGATGAAGCTAACACAACTAACATTGAGTGCCTCTCACATCAGTCCATTCAGATTCATATGTTCTATCTTCCAAAAAGAACATATATTTCACTACAGCAAAAGAAAGATCAAACAGTCCCCACGCGTTGAAGCATGGTACAGCACAGTCACTTGTCCCGGCAATACAAGTGACAGGTTACATGGACATCACTGTCCAGATACAGCTAGTGCTCTGGCTGCATTCTCCTACACCGACGACATAACTGACAAAGCGTATAATCCCGAAAAATAACGGAAAGGTGAAAACAACAGAGGGAGCAAGGAGTACCAGGGCATGCAGTTGTGGTAGGCAGGGAAGCTCAGCAAATATGACCCATGACCAATTGTAGTAAGCAGGTCTCGATAGCATGTGCAGGTAGGACCATGTAACATGCACTCTAGTGCTGTGACATCAGGCAAAAGAAGAAGAATACTGCCACTCTTGTATACCTGCTGCTGAGAGGCTGGCATTTGCAAATGTAGGGCTCCACTCATAAATCTCAGGTTCTCCTAGCTGCTGTGAGCAACAGTAGCCAGGATGCTGAAAATTTTGTTAATAAGCATATCGGATTGTATGCGCAACAGGCCGACACAATCAAACAGACATCGTGATGGCCTGGCAAGTTCTTCTCTTGTAGACCAAATAATTCCATGTTGGAGATAACTCAATATTTCAGTTTACTATATCTTTTGGTTCTATCCAAATATGTTGTTAATCTAAGTTATTTACAACTAGAACTCTTTGGCTATATAAGCCAATCTTCTATACTTGTAATCTTACTATACCTTCATCATGTGTCGTCGCTATCTCCGCCTCGGCCACACACCCACTCGACGCGGCCATCTTCGCTCGCGGCCACCGCACCTGCCTCTGACGTCCTGTGTGGCGTCCCAGCGCCTCCACCACACGGCACCACCCTGTTGCCCTCCGGGCTCCCACCAGACCAACACGGCCATCTCGGCTGGCTCGCCAACCACCTCCGACGCCCGGTGTGGCATCCCTTCTGGTGGCCACTCCATGTCCGATGCTAGCCTTCTGCATCTTCGACCACCCACACCGTTGGTTACTTTGGCCGCACGCGTTGGCTTGCGATCCCGCCGACTCCACCTCGGCCTTAGCTATTGTCGCGGTGCCTCCGGCCGACTACTGACAGCCCACCGGCTCGCCTGGTCGATCGCCTCCGGCTACACCTACGCGAGATGCCATCAGAGGTTTTGCTCCAATATCAGTTTGAAATGAAGGCTTGAAGTGCAAGAAGGAGTTGTTTTTGCGTGGATACTACAATGTTCCTTTTGCTATCTTTGCTCGATATAAGGGGTCTACTACAATTTATACTCCATTGATGCCACGAGAGTTTTCTTCATATTGATATTTTTTGAGCAGTTTCAACCGTATTATGGATTTTCATTAAGCAGTTTGCCGAATTTTATATTCCACGTGGAGCATGCCAAAAGTCCAAAATATGAGTTCTTCACTATCTACCAGTACCCCAGGTGATGTCTTGGTTTATACCATTTGATGATAGAGCGTTTGTTTTAGGAGGTTAGTTGCACAGACTCAAACTTTACTGGGATTATGAATTCTTGAATACCCAGATTCTTCATCTGCTTTATTAATATCTGTGTTGGATTGACCGTTCTAGTCTTTCTCTCGATCTACTGGTGGTTTGCTCAATTTTGTTTCGTGAGAAGCGTTTGGATAAGCCTGTCCCAGTCCTTTATACCCATTGAGGTTTTTCACACTACAAGTGTTTGGCTTAACTATTCCAGTTTTCCTCGTTCAGTAGTCATTTGGACTTTTAACGCACTTATATTCATGTGCTTAATTAACTTAGGGTTTTCTGGAAACATCTTCGTTATAGATTTTGAGTTAAGAGGAGATTTGTTGGAGATAACTCAATATCTCAATTTACCATATCTTTTGATTCTATCTAAATATATTGTTAGTCCAAGTCGTTTACAACTAGGATTCTTTGGCTATATAAGCTAAACCTCTGTACTTGTAATCTTGAAGTATTATAGTAGATTGTTTCCCATGGTTTTTTCCCTCAAGAGTTTTTTCACGTTAAATCTTCTCTATAATATTTTGCCGTGTATCTAACCCTAACATTGCACGAACAGAAAGTGGTGTTAGAGTAATGTGTAGATAAGATCAGTGCTATATGTTGGTTGCTCGGTAGTAGTACTGACCAAAAAGGCAATCCTGATTGATCTATAGTTTGAATTTAAAGACCAGTGCGGTTTGTTATACAATCGGTGTCTGTAGGACCTGTTGTTTTGACTTCTATTGTTCCTTCCCCTTGGACCTGGTTGGTTGGATGATGGTCATTTGATAACAAGCATATACCTTTTTTCCTCAAACATACCAAACATTTCAGAGACGATAATCTTCGTCGATCAAAAAGAAAAGGACGGGTAAAGGTTGCCGCTAGTACTTTATGCCATCCTAGTAAATGATTGCAAATTGAATATTATTAAGATTAGTACATACAGTTGCAGTTTGAGTTAGCATCTCAGTGGGTGAAAAAAAAATGCTCTCTGGATTTACAAGTACTTATAGCACTTATGTCAGACAGATAATTGACTGAGATGTATAACAGCAATATGGATGCTATCTGCTCATCATGTCAGTGATTTCAGCGAGTTCCAGAAAGACGGCCCTTGTGCAGGTCGACATTGCTTTCCTTATCCTGTAAATATCAAGAAAGGGATGGTTGAACAAACTGTTTCTGAAGTTATCCACCTCTTTGCTATTATGTACAGAATGGTCTATTCAAAGTAGCAGTGAAATGATGAAATAGACGTACAAATGTTAAAATTCATGGATAGTGCTAAAAGATGTCAAAAACCAGAAAGATAGGCATCAACTAGTCCATCAGATGAAAACAACTGATCAGCTTGCATGAACTATCTGGTAACTGTGAAAGCTTAAGCTGAAAGAGGACGGTTCCATGTATTACTTATCCAGAGTAATTTTTCAACAAAACTGTGAAATAGTATGCAGCTCGACCTCCATATACAGGATGAAGAATGATAGGATTAAATCAGTAGTCTTGTTGTGTAACCTAGTTACTCCAAGAGCTTAAGCCGTCAAAGAATGTCTGAAAACACTGCTGATACTTCAATGCAGATATGCAGTGATATGCAGATCAAATTATTTACACATTATCAATTTCATTAGAAAAACAGAAACATGTGATGATTAGTGTAACTCCTTACAAGATTCTTGTCATTCTAAATTCCATCAGAGGTAGGCAGTTGTCCGTCCCCAGAAGTTGGCACAACAGTACTAGCTGGCACTATCCGTATCTGGTGGTCTTGTGCTGCTACTTGAGGTACATAAGTATATGGTCCTGATAACTGCAAAGAATTGATACCTAAGGTAGGTGAACAAGTTGAGAACATAGGAGCACTCATACTATGATTGGTTTGTACCTGAGGTGCCACTGTTTGCCCACCATCTGGGTGAAGGATGTGATTACTTGCCTCCCTCAGGTGAATGTTTTGCATCTGGTTTGCAACATTCAGAGGGTTCATAGCTGGAGATGAGTTCATAGGGATGTGCTCTGGCAGGGAATGGTTCATGTATGGCACTCTTGGCATCTGATTTAGGCCTTGTGCCGCAGGCATCCATGCTGAATTAATGCCCAGAGCAATCGGTGGCATGGACTGGTGAGCACCAGGAAACATCATGGGCGCCATCCCGGCAGTCATCCACATAATCTGAGGTAGATTTGACAGTCTCGATTGGTACCAGTAATTGATCTCATTTGGATTATGTGAGTTCAGACAGAGGAAACAGTAATTCTAAACCTGAACTTGCATTTGGAGGGACTTCAAGTACTCAATTGCCTCATCTAATATTGATCCTTTATCGGTCTGAAAAAGTTACTAAAGTGAACCACGAAGATTGAAAAAAAGAAGAGAAACATATGGACAGGATAAATTAGATACGTCACCACTCACCAACAAAATTGAATCAATCCAGGGACTTGCACATGATCAGAAAAGATGCATGATACTGTTTCTTACCTTGTTGCAGTGGGGTATGAGTTCTTGCAATGCGCGCATCTTTTCATTGATCCGGTCCCTTCTTCTCTACATAAGTCACAAACAACACTGTAAACAATCCACCAACATGCTACCCTGCTCGAAATAAGAGTATAATAGTATTTGATCTCACCCTCTCTGACAGGTTATGGACTTCAGCTGCGCGGTTCCTCCGCTTTGACGCATATCGTCGTTTGTTCTCTTCGGTTGCCTCACATTCAGCATCCTGCAATTTCCTTATCAATTCCATTCAACTCAAGCGTACTTGCTACCCCTTATAAGTTACAAGCTAGTAGCAAGTTACAACCAAACGACATGAACAAACTAGACCAAGAAACACCTCACTGCGACTATCTGAGTAGTCTCTACCCCTCCCTTTCCTCTTGTGGGCGTGGGCGCTCTCGCTCCGCAGCCCGGAGCCCCAAAGTTGCTCCCGGACCCACCGGACGACGACGCGCAGGCGCCGTCGTGCGTGCTAGCCCCGCGCATCCCCGCCGACGGCAATGCCGCATTCCCCACCCTGTCTTCCATCGGCACCTCCGGGACCTGGCTGCTGCGGCCGAAGGTCGAATAGATGTCGCCGGTCCAGCTTGACCCGATGCCGCTCGTCATCGGCGGCCTCGCCGGGTGTGTGAAGTCCGGTGGAGGTTGGGAGCTAGGCCCCGGGAACATGCCTCCGTCCGGGGTGGCACTGGCAATGCTGTGCCAAAGCTGCGTGTACGGGTCCTTCTCCAGCACGTCGTCGAGGGTGTCCGGGAACCACGCGGCGGTCTCCTCGCCGGTGAGGCCGCTGGTGCTCTGGCTGCGGTCGGAGAGGCCCCTCTGGTGCGTCTGGGACTGCGCGACGACGCTCCCGTTGTGCCATAGCAGCTCCACGAGATCGTTGTCCGCCCTGCGGGTGCCATTGGAACATGCACGGGATCAGTAACGCGGGATCAATGCGCAATAAAAAGGAAGTCTTTTTTTTTCCGGGGGTTTCTGAGGAAAATCTTTACACGATGGGCTTCTTCTTATTCGCCGTCGATCTCGCATTGCCGTCCATGTCACGATTCTTGGCCCAGAAGAAATTCGCGAGCTGTAAGAGAGATCAACAATCTAACCAAGACATCTCATAGTCCATTCATCCAAAGCACTACTCAAAAAAGAAAGGAATTGAAGTTGTTGGGAAGAAGCAAGAACAACAGCAAACATAACCAAACAAGAAATTTTGCCATGGAAGCAGGGGGGCCAAGCGTAACGGGTAGCAAAGCTATGCAAGAAAAGAAAAAAAAAGATAAGCCGCAAAGTGATGCAAGAAACCTGGAACAGAAAGGGGAAGAAGGTAAGCTGAAAGCTAGTCTACCCTTCTCCTCCTCCTAGCTTCGAGCCTACAGCTATAACCCACAGCATCAATTGGAAAAGGGAAAATAGAAACTTTTTACACAAACAACTAGTACTACTGAATACTTAGTACTGAGCATTGATCTGACCTCTTACCTGAATACCACTTCACTCGGTCAAGAGCAAGCCCGTGCTGCAAAGTCTCCTCTCTTCTCTGCCTCCCTTCGCAAACCGCAGCAAGCAAACGCAGGCACGCAGCAGCTTTAGGAGCTACCGCAGCAAAGAAGTATAAACTGGCTGCGGCACCTGTCCCGTTAAGTGTACTTCCCTTTATCAGAAAGAACAAAACCCGTGGGCTGTTTCGCTTGGATTCTCCCTGTAAATAATGAGGGGCAAATGAAACCGCGATTTTTGCAGTTTCGATGGAGGAGGGCATCGCTTGACATCGTTGTCGGATCTCCTTGGCATGGGATATATGTCGGCCCTCGGATTTGGCAGTCTGGATTGGAGGAATGGAGACATCACTCGCTATGCTGCTTCAGCCGCTTGCTTAAGGTTGTGTAAACCAATGAATGATTCCTCTATGCAACTGGTGTTGTATGTATCATATCATGCATGTACTTTCTATGTTGTTAATCTAGTGCTACTAAGTTCTTTGTCTGAAAATGCACAGGAATGATCTATGACTCGTTGCATAGCAGATTGGTTCTATGATTAAGTTGCGCTTAGTTTGGTGCGGAGGAAGAGTTGAGTAGTGATCTGTATCGACCATTATTGAGTAAGGTGTTGTAGGATGCATACAGTTTTCTTTCGGGAGAGTACATGAGCAATTCTCGAATAAGATGCCTAAGGTGATCCGGATTGTTCTTGGAAATCTTTGAAAGAATATAGTTATGTTTTTTTTCTAAAAAAAAGTAGAATAAGTTGAGCAGTAGGTAGCATGAAAATGATGATTTTTGGTGCTTGATGGGTACATGCCAAATATTGCACACCACTAGCACCGCGACACGCATGAAATTCTGAATTCTCTATGTGGGGAAAATTCCCAGAAATGGTTCTTCATTCTGCAATTCGGATAGACCGGAATAAATTAAAACGACACATGCTCGTCCTACTTGCAGGTTGAAGCTAGCCGAGAGCATAATTTGGAAGGGAAATGTTTGTCGATGTATGCAGGTGGAAAGAAGTTGTGCCATTGTTGATGTACACGTATCAGGTGCACGGTGAAATTGGCTACGTAAGCTGTGAAATTAGAAGTTCTCAATATTTTGTGAATCTGCAAGGAATCGAGTTTGGAGCATTTTAAGGGAGCTTGTTAACTGCGAACTCTAGTTATTTTTGCGAAACATTGCTATGCAAAGCGTAAACAATCGCAGATCGATGCACTGATCCATCAAATGCTGCCAAAAATAAAATAAAATAAAAAAGTTGCACTTATACATCTAATGTTGCAGAAAAAGATATCACCTATTTACTCTCTTTTTTTTTTTTTGCAGAAGTATACAGAGCACGGTGTAAATCTCGTTGCACCTCATTGACGTTCCATTCAATGGATATGAACAGGATGCAGATTTACTGGATTGATACATAAATTCGCAGAATAAGGATACGCAGAGCAACTATGATGAGGTGAACTCAGGACCCAGCTATGCAGCAACTGAAAATTTGCAATCCCTCCGTTACTATCTTGTATTATTGCCTGAAATTCATCATTCGCATGCAGGAGGACAACTGAAGCAAAGCAATGACGCAGAACCGTCGAATCACTGAGAAACGAAGCCTGCCAGTGCCAGTTTATACCAACGGCTAAGCGCCGCTTTTCTCATGTGAGCCGACACTATCACACTATCACCTGTTATAATAGACGATCAATTATAAAATATATAGTTTTACAAAAAAAATGAGCTAAAACCTGCAGTTTTCTGATACTTGTACGTTCTTTAGTTTTGTGAAATTTACCCTTTTCTTGTATAAACGGTAACGGGCCTCGAAATTTTCTGTTGGCCCTAGTAATTCTTTTAATGGGTGTCAAAACTTTCAATTAGTCCCTTATTTTGTCTGCCTTAACGGGCTTCGATATTTGCTGTTGGGCTGAAAATGGGTTTCATTTCGACAAAAAATTGAAGGCCTTTTTATCTGCTGTTGGGCCGAATGGGCTTCATTTCAATAAAAAATTGGACGCCTTTATCTGCTGTTGGGCCGAAAATGGTTCTTCATTTCGAAAAAAAAATTGCAGGTGTCTCAAACAGTTCGGTTGGAAGAGTGGGCCTCAAATTTTCCGTTGGGCATTTAACGGAACCTGATATTTTCTGTTCGGCCCGTAATGGGCCTTAAGCTGTTCGCTCACAAATTTGCTGTTTCTGTTTGACCCGGCTATTGGCTAAAAAAAAAAATTTGTTGGAGCATATATATGGCATGAAATTATTTTGTTGGGACAGTCGACTTTGTTTTTCCGTTCCAACATACGAGCCTAGAAGTAACATTTTGTTAAGAAACATATGGGCCAAAATTGGCGCCTGTAAGCATGTTCAGTACTTTCGCTTTGACCAGAAAATGGACCTACTTTATTCTAGGTAGACCTTAAAGTTTAATGGGTTTTTACGTCTGCTCGTACAAATGCGGCATGTCAGATTCTTGCGATTTTTCATTTCCATGATTTTTAGTTATACAATGGTACTAATTCAAGTGGCCGCTTCAGTTATGAATGTGCTTTGAACCGTAGGGTGCCGTTGCGCATCTTCCGGTATGTTTTGCAGCGGCCGTTTTAGGCTACCCACTTGCCAAATCTTATCTTCCTACTAGGTGGCTGAAATCCAAAATTTCATCGAGATTTTAGAATTTAAAACAAATTCTGAACGAAATACAAAAACAAAACTTCAAATCTGATTTTTTTTGCATCGAAATTTTTGAGATTTCACCCTGAATTGCCGAAATCTCGGTGGCAGCCAAGATTTTGATGAAACTAAACTGAGTGAAAATGGTTCAAACGACGTCCTTTTTTTTGTGGAGGTTCCTGACACAATAGCTCCCATAAAAATTTCAGATGATTATCAAGCTTGAGGAATTTTTAAAAATTCAGAGAGTGCTATTGTCCTGATGAAACACCAACCAGTAAATTTGAACCGAATAAAAAATAGAACAAACCACGTTAGAAAATTTTAAATTTTTTTGTGCATGATTATAATGTATCCTTAATGTTCCTATAAAATTTTAAGATGATGATCAAGCTTCAGGAATTTTTAATAATTTGGATAGTGCTACTATCTTGATAAAAGCCTTAAGGTAAATTTCAACCAAATGAAAAATGGTACAAAACACATTAGAAATTTTTGTGGATGGTCTTGATATACCATCAATATTTATATAAAATTTTTAAATGATGATCAAGCTTCAAAAATTCTGAAGTGTTAAATCCTGATAAATGCCTCATAATCAATACATAGATTTGCTTCAGCAACAAAAAAAATGGTTAAAATTTTTGAAACTTTTAGAGAAGGTGAGAAAATTCTTAAGATTTCATAAAAATTTTGGATTATGATCACACAACAGTAAATTTATAAAATTCTTACAATGGTACTGAACCATTTGTGTTCCTTGTGTTTTTTATTTTGAAAGGTAACAAATGAAGTTTAATGCATCCATAGATTTGACCAAGCAATCAAATCAAGTTTAAAATTTTTGAAAATTTTATATAAGGGTTCTTAAGAAATAATTAATCTCTCCTAAAAATTTTGGATCATAATCACACTCAAAAAAATTATAAAATTCTAACAATGTTACTGTCTCAATTATGTTCAAATGTTCCTGTTCGGGATTTCACCCAGATAGAACTGTGCTGAATCTGCCAAAGAAAGTGGATGGTTTCAGACATGAAAAATATGATAGTATTCGTATCACCTGAAATAAGTTTCGCTTAAATCTACCTGAAACACTTCAGAAACCGTTCTGTATCCTCCGACTTCTAAGCGTTCACCAACTCTTTCGCATCGCCTCCTGTAAAATCATAATTAGAACCAGGCCTCCTAATGTTATAGACAAACACGCATTGCTAATGGCCATATAGCGAAGCATGCATACTTCATCTTATTCCCTCACGACACAAAGCCAACTTCCCAACAACAGTAACTTCTACTACCAGTAATAATCCCAATGGTTAGTGCTTGCAATAAGTTGGTACTTCTCCAAAGGTTCACTTAGGTCATATTTGGATGGACTAGAGTCTAGAGCTAATTGTTAGTTGGCTAATGACTAGAGTTAATTGTTAGCCAGCTAATAATTAGTCCATCTAAAATTAGCCCAGGATTGTTTGGATACATGGCTAATGGTTGGGCTAATTTCTTTGAAAAGTCATGTCTGCCCCTCATAATGGCGAGAGTATTTCAGACTTTTCCCAGCGTGTTACATGCTTTTAGTCCAAATTAGCTCCCACCCACCAACTAATGGACTAATTGTTAGTTGAGGGGTTGGCTAAAAATTAGCCCACATATTAGTCTTCCTGTTTGGATAGATAACTAGGACTAATTTTTAGCCAGCTAATAATTATTCTGGGGATCCAAACATGGCCTTAGTTGGTAGTTTAGCTTGGGACTTGGAACAACTTATGACCTCAGAATGTCACCCGCACGCAAATTAAGTGAATGACAATAACGAAACTAAAACTTTCAAAGTAATAAAACTTCAAGTAAAATGTAAAATACTAACAGAACATACATAAGGGCACTTGCAATGGCGTTTCTAATAGCGTTTCTTAACATGCCAGCAGGGATAAAAAATTGACGTGGCAAGGAATAAATACGGAGAGAGAGTATCATCGTTTCCTCTTTGTGAAACGATCTCTTCGCTTCTTCCAAAGCGATGGAAACGCAGCAAATCTGCGTTGCGCTACCCCTCATCGTTTCTTCGCGTCCCCGCCAAGATCTGCTGTGCCCGCGCTCCTCCCCCTTCCATTTCTCCGCCCGCGCTCCTCCCCCTTCCATTTCGCTCTCCTCCCCCCCTGGCGTCGCCCCCCCCTTGGCTCTCCTCCCCTCCTGGCGTCGCCCGGCAGCGCTCCCCATCCCATGTGATGCCTCCTCCTCCGACATGTCCCCGATTAGCGCTCCCCTCCACCGTGCCCATGACGTCTCCCCGGCGCGGTCCCTCTGGCGGCGTCTCCCGGCCAACAGACCCCTCCCGGCAGGCGTCTCCCAGACACCCTCTCCCTCCGACGTCCCCTTGGTGGTGTCTCCCACATTTCAGCAGATCTCCCTCACCGCCAACTCCCTCTCCTCACATTGTGCCATCGAGGTTTGGTTTTGGTGATGATGCTTGAATGAATGGATGAATAGGTAGATGAATGCATGTATGGATGAATGTGTGATGCTATAGAAATGATAGATGATAATCTATGATAGATGATAATCTATGCAAGGATTGTGATGCTATAGAAATTATATGTATATGTATATGAGATCGATTGGAGGAGGTTTACAAGAGTTCCTAGTATGAGCGAAGGTGGTTGATGTTAAGTCCGGTTACGGTTGTGGCTATTTTCGTTATCATGTTTTGTCGATGTGCTTAGTCCGATCTTGAATGTTTGCACGAGAGTGTCTAAGGCTTTTGAATTGTCTGGTGTTGGTTTGGTTGCTTGTATGTATGGGCATTAAACCGACTTCAATCCGATCCTTTTGATCTAAAAATGATATGTATATGTTCTTGTGCGCTTATTTGTTTTGTCATCCATTTTTGTCGATTGGAAATGAATATCCTTTTGATAATGGGCATTTGATTGACCATACCAACTAACATTAGCTAGGTAGCTTATTATGTAAGGCATAGTTGTATACTTAGTAAATCGGCAATCTGGATCATCTATCTCATTGTGAGTGATTTCTCTTTTGCTACATCATTCATGCTGAAGTCTGCAATTCATGCCAGACAACAAACCAGAACAACACCTTAAACCACCAAACTACCAAAAAGCAATATGATTCTTCACTTCTTCCTCTCCTTGCACCAAACCACAGAATCAGATGCACCTGGAACGTTTTCACACCATCTACCTGTTTGTTGTTATGTTTCTAAGATCTGATTAAGTTTCTTCTCTGATATTTTCTTTCTTTGTGGGCTTGGAGTTATTTCATTTCAACATCTATGGGGGCTACAAAGTAATGGACATTATTCACAGCAAATTATTTTCTGTTGTAAGTTTCAGTTCATTTTCATATCATTCACACAATACCTTTTCATTTAAGTAACTCGTTTGGATTTTGTATCAATCAAGTTGGGTTTTCTAGGTTGATTGCAATCCAGATCACAAAAAAGAGACTAGCTGTTGATTGAGTTACTTCTTTAAATCAAATAAAAAATTAATGACTCTCAATTCAATGTGCTGATTACACAAAGTCATGTAGAGGCACTAAACCATTTTGACTGCTTTGTATACATCTCCTTTTCTGTTGGTTTGTAGTAGCAAAAGATGAGTCAAGTTCTATCGTTTATATTGTACAATGGATTTTGGACTTGAATGGATATAGAGGATTTCTAAACAGGCAATTTCTTTTGTGAACAACAGATTGTTCTCTTCAATCCACTAATGCTATATGTCATTCTGCATTTTGCTCACCTTTCATAGAAACAAGAAGTCCTGGTGATAGCATCTTGTTGCCATTTTTTGTTCTATTAATTTGTTCATCCCTTTCAGGTTACATCGTTGTCTTGTGGATGGGTCGAAAGGAGAAGGAAAAACAGGGAAGTGGTGATGTACCACCACCATCTCAGTCAACTCCCCAGCAACCAAATATGTATGGCAACAAGACTAGTGTGCCTGAATGGTAATGTCTAACTACATTTTGTTTCATTCACTGTTCAGAATATTGATTTTCATTAGTAATGAAATCATGTTTGTATGACATATATATCTTTTTTTTTAATTTAAGGCCACCCGGTGGTTTCGTAAGCTACCTCCAAAACCCACAATATAGTCCACACCATTTTCCCTTTCATCTAAACTTTGCAAGTACACAACAACATGCAGAAAATTTTCATTTTACCGGTGCTACTTCCAGCCATGTTCCATTTTCACCGCCACAACCATCACCTACCCATAGAACTCCACCTACACCAATGGCAGCCAATAGGATGCCACAACCATCACCTGCCCATGGAACTGCCCAGTTGCAAGTCGAAGATTCAGATGATGGTGAGCTTGCAAGGACAGAGAAGCGCCTGAAGTGGACAGACGAAGAGGAAATAAGACTGGTAATCATGTTTGTTACACTTACTTTCATTTGAATTTTGTGGCATTGCATTTATTAATTGATATTGAACTGAAATTATAGGTAAGCTGTTGGTTGAATAGTTCAAACGATCCAATAGATGGGAACAACAAGAAAGTTGAACAATATTGGGAAGAGGTCACCGCCAGATACAATAGCACCACCCCAAAAATCGGAGAAGAGAATCCGCCAAGCTGAAGCTCCATTGGCATCGCATGAAGACTAAGATAAACAACTTCAATGGTGTTGGAAATGTGTTAGCGGTGTACCAAAGTGGCATGTCGATGATCAAAGGATGCAAAATGCAATGAAAAAATACCGAAGCGGACTACAAAGAAACTTTCAAACTAGTGGAGATGTGGAAGGTACTTAGCGATGAACCAAAATGGACGACTTATGTGAAGCGCTGAGAGAATAACGATGAGTACATCAACGGAGAATGATAAAAATGTTGTCGATTTGGAAAACTTAGCACGTCCTATTGGTTGCAAAAGAAAGGCCGATCGTAAGGGTAAACGCAAGAAGCAGAGGTGCGGAGGAATAATTGTAATTGGAGATACAATAGACAAGTTAGTTGATGCTAAAGCTAGTAGTAAGCAAGATCGTGAAAAGCTAACGGAGGTGCAAAGAACGCTTGTCCGCCGAGAAGCTACAAACAACAAAAATCAACAAAGAAACCAAAATGCTTGACGTTTACAAGGAGTTATTGCTTGCCGACACTAGCGCGATGGATGACGATCACGAAGGCTCAACGTGCTCTTGCTTTGGATAGTTTGAGGATTCTTTGTTTGGTAATAAAATTGAGAGGTACGTGCTACTAGTCTTTGAATCATATATTGCATGTTCTGTTTATTTTCACGCCGAGCTTGGTGCTAGTTTTAAAAAGGATTAAACTATCTACCACAATCTTTTGTAAGAGTTTTCATGTGAGTCACATTATCATTTCCCCTGTACATTCATTGCTGAGATGCAATCTGTCGTTTTGCTCCAATCAGCCTATAGACCTGGTCATTATCTGGTCAACATATGTTTTGCTCCAATCATTATCTGTACATTCATTGCTGAAATGATAATGCACAGGATATAGACCTGGTCTTTTGGACCTTTTCTTGTCAATTTGGAAAATTGCAGGGGAAGTTGTTAGGCTGATGGGGTCAGGGGTATCTCATATAGACCTGGTCTTTTGGACATTCATTATCTGTCACAATTTGCATACTTATGAATTGTTAGGCTGATGGGGTCAGGGGTATCTCATATGAGTAGAGAAGTGAAGAATTTACCAATATGTCTAGTTTGGGCTTTTATTGGGTTGTGCTATGTGACTGTTGCATTATGTATATAGATGCTGGAAGACTTAGAATCATCTCATGAACTTTTACCTGTTTGCGTAAAAAGAAATTTGCACTAATTTTGCTTCTTGTAGCTTGTATTTTATGAAATACTAGCCATGTGCAGTAATGCTGAATTACTTGATTTTTTTTCTTTTATCTTCGTTCCTGCAGATTTAAGCCCTGTCCACTCAGGATGGTTGTTGTCCTCCGTAATGCTGAATGCGGGATTTTTTCCCTGTTGTCTTCCGTATTGCTCTATGGCACTGCTAGTGACTAGTGAGTTTTGTAATGGGCAAATATCATTCTTAGCTCAAAAATGCTATGCTAGTGATATTGGTGATTTATATTGGAATGTTCTTAGGCTGATTTATATTCTTAGGCTGATGCTATGGGCAAATTTATATTGGAATGTTCCCATGGATGCTAAACAAAACTTATACTAGTGATGAACTATATGAAGTTTCCATCCTACTCCAGCTTGCAATTTAAATCCTCGAATTTTTTACTGTTCTAGCCTGCTAGCTCGTGCGGTAAGGCAAAAACCACAAGGTTGTGCAGAAACGAAACACAAGGTTCACAAGCCTGCTAGCTAATTTTTTTTCTTTTATCTTCTTTCCTACAGATTTAAGCCCTGTCCACTCAGGATGGCTGTTGTCCTCCGTAATGCTGAATGCAGGATTTTTTTGTTCTTTACTCTGTTGCATGCCATTCTGACGCTTGTTTGTTCTTTACTCTGTTGCATCCGTAACGCTTGTTTGTTCTTTACTCTGTTGCATGCCATTCTGACGCTCTTTTTTAGTGCTCGCTAGCTAGCAAATCTTCCTTGTTCGTGATCAATGGCTGAGTTCTTTAGGTTGGGCTACAGCTTAACTGCAATATATGTAAATTAAGCTACTATCGCTGATCGAAACTTTGATTCGGTGTCATAATAAATCCTGCGTTATTTCACAATTTTTTTTGTTGATTTGTTTCACTGTGCTATTTGCTGTGTAAACGAGCATGTATGGTGAGCATGTACTGTGTAAACTGTGTGTACCGTGTGTACATTGTACACAGTAGATAGATGATGGTGAGTTAGTTTAATTTGCACAATAGATCCAATGCAAATTAAACTAACTTGCAACGTTAATTAATGTTAGAAACAGTACATAGAAACTATGCATTGGGGTCTTTGTTTCTAAACCTTCATTTAATACACCTTCTCTCCTCTAAGAAACCATCTAAGAAACAATGCATTGGAAATGCCCTAATTGCATGGATGGATGGGCTTTCTCTGTAATCTATCCCTAGGCTGGAGACATGGGTCAATTAAGGGACAAAAGCGGATGGGCTAGCACAATGAGCCTAGTAATTAAACAGGGAGGCGTACGGGCAGGGTGGGTGCGTGATGGCCGGACATTAGGCAATAACGAAGACGGCTGTTTATTTCATGTCCTATTTATATCATCTAGAGTAAGCATTAAAGCTAGTTTGTACAATAGCTATATTTAAAAGTTGGCTTTAGATATTATGCATTAACTATCTTTTCATTCTTGTATAAACTAATCTACATATGCTTTCGTGCAATGTTTACTACTTAATAAGAGTCAGTTCTCTTCTGGAAGCAGGCAGTTACCATCATGTTCTTTTTCTTTAGTTTTCCGAATTGGATCCTAATTTGCATCGTTCTTCCAGAGGCAAACATTCCTCCCAGAGCTGACCACAGGGTTTATGAGGTGGTGAGGAAGAGCACTTGACCAAGTATTTCGTCAATCAATAAAGAAAGCAATGCGCTTAGCACCAGCTAATCCTGCTGGAACCATACCAGATGAAAAAGGATTTTGGACTTGGTGGGTTTCTCATTTGGAATTCTTAGTAATGAACTGAGGTGGCTCCTTTGTTGATCCATCAACAAAGCCGATCAAATTATGGCTGCGCAGATAAGGAATAATCTGCACTTTTCAGAGAAGATGATTCTCTAAATCGAGTTTAACTGTGATGAAGTGGCTAAATGAAGGCGGGTGAAAAGTGAAGCGCTGGGCGCTGGCAGATTGTATGGAAGGAAGTGATGGTGTGGAAATTGTCGTTGAGGAGCTTGAGGTGTTCGACATGGTGATTGCACAATGGCTCTGATACCGTGTGAAAAACATAAGAGTTTGCCGCAAGCTGGTTCCGACGAAGGGGTTTGCTGTATTTAGAGCATCTCCAACAGTTCCTAATATTTAGACTCCCAATATCTTTAGATTGGGACCTTCCCAATAATTTTTGGGTCTATAAAATACCTTGTTCTCCAACGGTTCCCTTATTTTGTCCCAAAAATTCACGTTTGAATTGGTCCACGGTGACCTTGAGCGATTGGAAATCAGAGTCCGATTGGAAGAAGGACGTCACCAGAAAAGCTAACGAAATCGCCAAGGAAAAGAACTGAGCGTCAATACGTTTTGCAATCCGATTGGAGATGTTCCTGTCCGAGTGGAGATCGAACAAGGATCGTATATACGGTCCTTCCGGACGGCAACACAACAAAGAACACACTTTGCCAACAAAAACAACACACCAATACGTTTTGCCCAGATTGCCGTCACATGCATGTGTACATTGCCGTCACATTTGATCTTTGGCCGCACATTTGATCAGGTGGCCCTGTGGCTATCATTTTTGGCCGCACATTTGATCAGGTGGCATACTACAATATGAGTCATCGTCCATCCCTCCTTCAAAGAATTTTGGACGAATCGTCGTCGGACGATGATGACGAATTTTTTTTTGCCGCTGGTCAAATATTTCAACGTTATTCGCAACCTGCACGAAAACATGGTGGTTCTGTCCCCGGACATCAAGTCAAGTATCGGGACAGAGAAGGAGGGCACTCAAGAATGTATCAAGATTACTTAGCGGATAATCCTACGTACGGCCCAACTGATTTCAGGCGAAGGTTCGTATGTATTCGTTTGGTTCCTTTTATTTATATTGTACATTGTAAGATTCGTCTCTTATTGTTCTTGGTTGCGCAGGTATAGAATGAGCCGTGATCTATTTCTACGCATAATGCATGCAGTAGAAGATCATGATGATTACTTCGTGCAAAAGATAAATGCAGCCAATACACCTAGATTAAGTTGCTTCCAGAAGGTCACAACAGTATTCCGTATGCTAACTTATGGAGTACCAGCAGATGCTACGGATGAGTACGTTCGTATTGGAGAAAGCACTGTCATACAGAGTCTGAGAAAGTTCGTGAAGGCTGTGGTTGAACTTTTTGAAGATGAGTATTTGAGATCCCCTAATGAGAATGATCTGTTCGATTACTTGTAATTGGGGAGGAAAGAGGTTTTCTGGTATGCTAGGTTCCATAGATTGCATGCATTGGAGGTGGAAGAAGCGCCCTTCAAAGATGGCAAGGTATGTACTCAGCCATGTGCACGAGCCTACAATAATTTTAGAGGCGCTTGCTTCCAAGGATCTTTGGATTTGCACGCTTTTTTGGTTTACCTGGGTCTCACAATGATATCAATGTTCTTCATCGGTCTCCACTATTTGCGAAGCTAGCTGAAGGTCAGGCTCCACAAGTGCATTACAGTATAAATGGTCACGATTATAGTATGGGATACTACCTTGCCGATGGGATATACCCATCGTGGGCAACATTTGTGAAGACTATACCAGAACCACAAGGCAATAAGAGAAAATATTTTGCCAAAGCACAGGAAGCAGTAAGGAAGGATGTGGAACGTGCTTTTGGAGTTCTACAATCCCGTTTTGCTATTGTTCGTGGTCCAGCTCGATTTTGGGATGAAGAGACACTAGGTGACATCATGAAAGCCTGTATTATTATGCATAACATGATTATAGAAGACGAGGTAGAAGTGAACCCTGACGAACGTTTCGACTATGGTGGAGAAAATGTGAAACCTTCTCATGAGCAGCATCCTGAGTTAGACGAATTTATTAAGACACACAAAAAAATTAGGGACACCGAAACTCACCATCAGCTGCAAGAAGACCTAGTGGAGCACCTATGGCAACATTATGCAGATCAATATTAAGTTTTATTTTTTATTGACACACTGTATTGAATTTTCTATTGTACACTCAATTTGCATTTTTGCATCATATTTTTCCAAGGGCACATCTCAAGCCAGTCGGTCAGTGCAAGTAACATTGTCAACAGTTAGCTTCAGTAAAACACGCGACAGATCAATCGTAAAGCTCAGAACGAGCTGATGGCAGGGGGATGAAAACAGATTCTGCTATTTCATAATCAAAAGTTCAGCTTCTCAACTGTAGAACAATCAAAAGTGTGCCTCATTGTAGTAACTGTAAGTTCGTAACCAAAACCTAGTAAAATTTCCAAAGGTCTGATGAAAAAATTTATAACAAGCAGCAGCCCCCATCTTTACTTGCTCCTACTTGCTCCTACTTCATTACAACCCCCATCCTGGAACCGCTTTGCAAGTATTATCCTGAGTGAGCCTGCAGGCCAAATATGGACACAGGAAACAAGCACTAAATCTTTTCTTCTTTGAAGCAAAAGACAGACAGTGTCGTATTTGTGGACAGGTTTAGTAAAAAAATTACCTCTCTCCCGAAGCTATTTAGAAACACGACGAGCAATGATTTCATTTTGTACGTTCTTGTAGAACTGTTGCAGATGGTCAGGCATTGAAGTAATGTCTATTGTCATAATCCTCTCTTCCTCTAACATTCTCTTCAACTGTATTTCATTTTCCTTTATCTCTAGATTTTTTGCCTCATTTGCGCCCTCGCTTCTTCAACTGCTGACCCTCGCTTGTTCGATTCTGCACCCTTATTTGATCTAGTCAAGTCTCTCTTTTCTAGTTAAATGCGATCGATTGAATCTTTCCTCTTTCTTCTTTTCTTTCTCTGCATCAGACTCCTTTTTTTTTGCCCAAAAATGCTCCGAAGCCTCCATATAAGAATCACCTCCACCTCGCCGCAATGCTTCTTTGGCTTTCTTCTTACCAATTGGTCTCTTGGGGGCATCGGTCTCAGTACATGTATTCTCAATGATAGGATCAGTGCTACTATCAACAACGATGGCGGTGCACCTTCCTGGACTAGAATCCGTGTTTGCCTTTGGTTTTTTATTGGCGATTTTTTTAATATCGTCCATCTGCTTCCGCTTCTCATGCCACTTTGGTTGATTCCGCAAACTATTCCAGCAATGCATGTATTGGAATGATTTGTGGTCCTTGTCTTCAGCTTTAAACAAAGCCAAGGCTTGAACAAGCTGCACATGTTAATGAAGGTAGTGCATGAATCACAAAGATAATGTACAGACCATAATACATAAGTGATACTGTCTCAGAAACAAAATTCAAAAGAATTACCTTGTCTTGAAAAGTAATCCCACTTTGCCTTCTATCCTCAATCCTTGTTAGACATCCACAGAACTTGTTCACGTTCTCCTGAATAGATGCCCATCGATGCGATATTGAACTCTGGCTCCGATCTGATGCAAAGTCCTTGTTGGTGTTGTAGTAATCAAAAACTCTCTTCCAAAAAGTACCACGAGTCTGATTAGTGCCATTGACTGGATCCATACTAATGTTCAACCATGCTGACACAAGCAATGTATCCTCCTCTTCACTGAAATTTTTCGACCTTTTCTGGTTTGGTCTTGATGAGGGAACAACGGGCGATGGCTGCTGCTCAGGCGGGCTACTGAAGTCATCAAAGCAAAAGTTATTGTTGTCCTCACTCAACAAGTTACTATAGTATCCTCCTTCCATTGTCAATACCACCTAGCCAATACAAACAACAAATAAACAGTGAGTTAGTAGTATGAACAAGCACTCAACAAAATGGAAGTTTGGCATTCAACGGATATTGAACACATCAATTCCACGGATATTATGTTTGCTGTAAAATTTCTATGAAAGCCTTATGTTGTACAAAAACCATCCTGATCACATGAGCCATAAACACGATTGAAAACAAGAATTTTACTAGTTGACATCTGCAAGACTGCAATTACTCAAGACGAAAAGCACAAAGAAGACACTAAATGGAACCTACCGCTTCCATTCTGTATCCAGGGCAACACCAAGCAATGGCCAAACCATAATGTTTTGCTAGACCAAAACTAGTCAACCGTACTAAGCTAAAGAAAACACATGTGTAGGACTGACCTTGCTCAAGCTAACCAAAATTTTTTTGACCCATACAGCTTCAGTACACAAAATATCTATAAAGCTTGGCTGTGTAAGCAATGAAGCATACAAGCAAAAATTCCATCTTAAGTACACAAGACATTTGCAATTAGCAAAAGATCTGAGCTCTAATTACAGCAAATTAGGGAAATAACCGCTACCAACAGAAACTGGTACTATTGAACATAATGTAACACTTACAGCAAGGTTAATCCTGCAAGCTTAGAAAAAAAATATTGTTTCAAGATTATCAGATATCCTACACTTCTTTGCCGACATTGGGGTGTCAAATGGGGTTTTAATCCAGTTTAAAGTGGCCCCTGCCGACATTGGTAAACTCCAGCAAAGGAGAATCAAATATTTTCTGTGAAAAGAAACAGAATTGGTAACAAATTAAAAAACTAGAACACAAAGGGCTAATTCCTCTAGCAAAGGCAGGGCGCACAACCAGTATTCCCCCTTCTCCAACAGTACGAGTATGACCAGACAATGCAAGATGAATCAATGAAGTACGGAAGCTTCTTGTTCATCGAGACATCAGCAAAAACTGCTGATAACATTCAATCTTTTCCTTTATGGGCATTGAATTAAAATAGCTTCCCTCCAATTATCCTCACCAGTAAGCCAAAGCGACAAACCATGGAAGAAACGAGCTTTCGTAAGGACCTCTCACCGGAAAAGCTAGTCCAAGCTTTTTCTCTTTCAGAGTGGAATTATCTAGCTACTTGACAGTAAAACACATTTGATCCCCACACTGAGAAGAAAAGTAGTAAAACACCTCAACAGATGCTAGCAAAATCGCACACATGTGTGCTGTCAATTTTGACCGCCAGGCATGCGAGGATACAAGTGAAAGGCATGTGAGAATTACTACAGTAGTAAAACCTGCTAGCATTTTGTCAAAAGAAAGACAAGACGAGCATAGTTAGGTCGTGATCTTTGATTTTAATAAATGGAAGAGCACGATGCTCGTTTAGAACATGGGAAATTCAGAAAAATCTACAGATACCTTTTGTTTCCAGCAAATTAAAATTAACGAGGCCTTCGTATTGAACTCGGGGAGGCGGCGGATGAACTCGGAGCCGCGGGTGGGTAGTCGGGGCCGGCGTCGACCACCTCGAGCTCCGGGTCGACCACGGGGGAGAGGAATCCGATGAGGTTCACCAGGTCGAAGCCCTAAACGGAGTAGATCCAGCTTGGCACCGCGCGTCTTTGGAGAACGCCTTCGCCTCCAGGCGCCATCGCTCCACCGCGAGGCTCGGTTTGCAGATGATGGGGTGGGGAAGGAGCCTCGGTCTGCAGATGATGGCGCGAACGAACGCGAATTGGCTGCAGGAGGCGCTGGCGAGGGTTTGGGGAGCGGTCTTGCTTGGCGGAAAAAGAGAGGGCGACGGGGTGAGGTTTTGGGCGTGCGCAAAATTAGGGAGGAGAAATGCGGTATTGTTGGAGCTGATTTTTTTCTAATCAACCCCTAAATCATATATTGGGAATAGTTTTAAGGCATTGTTGGAGATGCTCTTATAAGATAAAGGTTCAACTTACAATTGAAAGTTACAACTGAAAGATATAGAGTACTTACAACAGAACACTAACAAAACATAATATCTCAACAGACATAGTATCGGCAAAAGCCTTATCTGCTACAGTACAACACAGAGGTCAATATCTTTAACACACCGTTCACCGCCCACTGAAAAAATACAGACCACACGTACAGACGTCCGTACAACACAAACCAAAGGCTACGTACCAAAGTAACCACACATGTAAATCCTAGAGAATAACACACGCAAATTAATCGGACAGGCGGCGGCGACCGCCCATGCACGGTCACGGTCGGGCAGGTCACGTCTAGGCCGACGGAGGCGGTGCAAGGAATGACGGCACGCCGGGAACGGACGGCATCGGCGGTAATGTCACCTTAGGCGCCAAGCCAGGAATTGACGGCAGTGGCAGTGGCACCTTGGGCAAGCCCGGGATGGACGGCAGCGGCACCTTCGGCACGCCCGGCATGTTGGGCACCGTCGGCACGACGGCGCCCGGCACGGTGGGGATCGTTGGCACGGTGGTCCCTGGCACCGTGGGAACGACAGCGGGCACCGGGGTAAGGTTGGAAGCTTGGGCAACGTCGGGTTCGTCACGGCTGGAATGCCCGGGACGACGGCAGCTGGGGCCTCGGCGTCGGCGAGGAGGCGCGCCGCGCGGCACGGGCTGCCGCTTAGGAGCATGATGGCCACGGCGAGTGCCACGGCCAAGAAGCTCGAAGTGGAAGCCATGCACGCGACCGTGAGTTCAAGATGTGCTTGGTTAATTACTACTAGCTAGCTAGCTATATATGGGGTCCTTGGTTTATAAGAAGCGAAGGATGCTATACGTACATATATATAGTTGTCGCAATGCTTCTTTCTGTGATGCAAAGAATGGAGGCATGCATGGCAATTTATAGTCCATGAATTGAACATTACTTGGAGATCATTGATTGTTGGCCACCCAAAGCTAGCATAGGCCGTACATATCGGTTGTGTAAGGATTGGTGATTGGTGTCTTGATGAATGATGAGTGAGAGGCAAAGGTATATATATATGCAACCTTTGCACTATATACAATGCATGGTTTTTCCGTGGTTAGCTCACCTTATTTGCTAAAGCTGCTTTACATGATGCATGCGATGGGATCAGGACATCGATCAAATACGAATTTTTAAGAAGAATTTTAGATGGCCAAGTTCTCTCTCTCTCTCTCCCCTTGATCGGCTGATCGAGGCAACTGTGGATACAATTTGTCCTTCAAAACGGCTTAATTCGAGAGGAGAGGACATGACGACCTGGCGTCCATCCATCTGGTTGCTGGATGCAGGCTGAGACGGACGCTAGCTAGGATAGGCTTGTCGGGGCTTGTCGTTGGATAGGCTTTCCAACGGGGTCATTGGGCATTTGGGCCACGTCAAAATACTCCGTTTGTTCGCTTGTCCAGTTGTCCTGTGCGCGCGTGTTTTGGTGTCGTTGCATGCTGGATGGGTGCGGGCAGGATCCGGTTCTCCCCATGATGATACGGTTCAAGTTCTGGATTCTGACGCGTGGGGTCACTTGCAGTTAGGCGCGCTATGTTTTCGGTTCAATATATTTTATAGCCATACAAAAACAGGAGGTATTTAGCTTAATTAGATGGTATCCTCTTAGCACGCGAGAGTCACGGGACCGATACCCCGTACGTATCTCCAACCCTACTCTATCAATGGGATCCTACGTGGTGTCAGTGCCATGTTTAGTTTGTCATGTTGGCAGAAATTCGTCTATTAGAATACCATCTGAGATAAATTCATTTACTTAGAGCAACTCCAATAATCCAAACCTCTATATTTTCCCCCTAAATCACTCATTTAGGGGTGGTATAAAAATTAAGGGTACTCTATATCAACTTTGTCTCCAACCCATACTCCCTATTACTCACCCCTATTATTTATCTAAACATTATTATTACTTTGCACCCATGAATTATTATTTTAAAATAAATAAAAAAATGACAAAGAAAATAATAGGGGCAAAGAGAAGCCCCCTAAATATAGGGGTGAGAGAGTACCTCCCTAAAATAGGGGTTTATAATAGGGGTTGGGTTGGAGCTTATATTTTTCTAAGTTTCCTTATAATTTAGGATAGGGAGAGGTTTAGGGGGTGGGTTGGGGTTGCTCTTACAGAACCGATCAATGGGATCCCACGTGGTGTGTCATGCAGGTTAACATGGGTCAAAACTGCCGTTTCACTCTCTCAGAGACTAAAATAGCATCGAGAGATGTGGGACGTGTTTTACTTGGTATTGCGCTTGAGAGACAAAAATTATACCACGGAAAGTGTTGAGGGACTATAGATGGACTTTTTCATGTTTTTCATGTTAAGTAGAAATAGAGTCTTTTTATATCCACATGACGAGCGATTGGAGGTCAGGGTGAAAACAGGTTGGATACAAACGAATGTTGCTCTTTTCGTATCTTAACCCATATTTTTAGCCTGAATTTGAGATCGGATACGGATATTCCAAATAGGGATACAAATAAGGATTTTCAAGTTACAGGTATAGGGCAGATGCGGATCGGATTCAAATCGGTCACGGATAATTTGTTGGATAATACACACATAAAGAAAAGATGTAACTTTAGCAATTGAAGTGTAAAATCATAGTGCCTAATAGAGAATTATTTATCGTACTTAACAACATAAAGATACTTGAATGCAAATTCATATTATAAATTAGTCAACGACTAGAAAATCATAGAGGATCACTACTACAGAATCGACTTTTACAATCGACCTATTATAAACGGTTAGTTGCGTACCGCTTGTGATATCTGCACCACAAGCGGTTCGTGGGCAACGGACCGAAGGGGGTCTTTAGAAACGGTTCTAGACACGAACCCCTTCTAAAACCCTAGCTCTAGAAACGGTTCGTGTCCCGAACCCCTTCTAGAGCTTTAGAAGGGGTTCGAGACACGAACCTCTTCTAAAGCCCTGAGCTCTAGAAGCGGTTCGTGTCCCGAACCACTTCTAAAATTCTAGAAGGGGTTCGGGACACGAACCCCTTCTAAAGCCAACCGCTTCTAGAGCTAGGGCTTTAGAAGGGGTTCGTGTCCCCAACCGCTTGTAGATGCCCAGTTTTCGAAATAATTAAAGGAATGCATGCCCTACTCTATCAGAGAGCACGCGTGGGTAGGTTGGTTAGATGGGTGAGACGTGGGTCACGAGGAGGAGGTCGTGGGTTCGAATCCCAGTCCTCACAATATTATTTGTCTTTTGAAGTGACTTCTACAAACGGTTATAAAACCGCTTGTGATACTGACGAGAGTATTACTCGCGGTTGCTTACAAGCGGTTTTAAAACCGCTTCTAAAAACGGTTTCGAACTACTTGTGATATTCCCATCTGCAGTTGTGGATATTGATATCTTATCGCATAGCTATTTTGTTGATTTGCCGGACATCTTCCGGATATCCAACCAAATATGGATACTGAGCAGATATTGTTCTTTACATATCATAATCCATATTTCTCAGATGCAAAAACATGTAATATTAGATATAAATCAGGACTAAAAAATAATATTTTGTGTGGATTTTTTCAGATATGGTGTCAGGCTCGGGCGAAAATTATCCACCTAATTGTTTTCACCCTGTTGGAGGACTACAATATTTGTAGAGTCGATCTTCCTTATTTATTGGTCATCGGACTGCACCAATGTTTAGAGTTAAACGAGGAAGATATGTACATGTTGAATGGATATCGTCTGTCGAATTTCTAAATGGTCACGATAGCTCTTCAATGGGCGTGGCCCATGGGGTTCTTCCAGGTAGGTTGCATGTGTCTTTTTTTTTTAATTGGTGCCAGTATTCCTCTATTTTGCATGTGACAACGTATGTGATTCAGTAGGTGTTGTATATGTGTTCATTTTTAGAAACATGGAAATAAATTATACCAGCTGAATTAAACAATCTTGATTTTAAGATATCTTAAAGCTGAGGTCCTGTTTGGAAGCAATGTATTTCAAAACTATGGTTTTAGTATACTATAGTTTACAATTATTTTGTCATGAATACTATGGTTTTACCAAACTCCTTTAAAACTATGTTATTTCTTGGAACTACCAACTGTTTGGATGCAACATCACAAATCATGGTATTTGAGTGGAAATAGACAAGAAGCTAGCCAAAACCATGAAAACTTTGGGTTGGAGTGGAGTTTCAAATACTCCAAAAATACCATGATATCTACCAAACCATGGTTTTTAATACAAAGCTTTTGGCATGGTAACCAAACACCTCATAGTATAAAATACCATGGTATTCTTAGAAACCATGATATTGCCTAGAAATTATGAAAATACATTGCTTCAAAACAGGGTCTGAAATTTATAGTTTGGACGAGATTCTTTCAAAACAATGGATCTAAATCGCTCCATCCAGGAGGGAAGGGGTAAGCTTTTAATTCCATGGACTGAAGATTTACGAAAAGACAAAAATATTGAATCTAATCCGTGATAATATGTTATCGTCTTCTGTGACTAGCTAGTTGCTATGAGGTTTCAAAGCTTTCGCAAGACAAAAATTGGGCTTGTGCTTCCATTATGGAGGGCCAACTGCAAGGTAAAACAACTGTACACTAAGATAACTCAGGAATACTGGTCTAATTTAATATTACTAGCCATATGCCCGTACATTGCAACGAAAACTCAATTTACGGTAAAAAATTTTATTTGCAAAAAGAACTAACCTTATTTGAATAATAATGTTCACTCTGAATATACAATGGTTAAATGTTTAAATCAATTCATCGAAGCATACAAATTTCAAGCACCTGTTTACAAACTAGAGCTTAAAATTATGTTTAATTTCATAAACTTAAATAATAACATCACAACACTTGGGATTGTAAATTTATAATATCATAATTCGAGATTGATCAATCGATTGACCGAGAGAGGCATCACCTGCTGCTCCATGGGCGCAAAGACGTTGAAGAGGTAGGCGTTATCTGTTTGTGGCAGCCACCATCAGCGCTGTGCGTAACTCGTACGCCTTGCTCTGGCCATACCATAGCCATATCCCATGAACCAGCTTCACCGCCTCCTCACATCCCCGCGAGCGCCTCTCTTAACCTATTGACATCATCCACCGCGACGAGCTCCAACAGCGCCGCCAGCTTATCTCGCCGCTTACTGCCGGCAACCTGCCCCTGCACCGCATCGACGAGATCAGAAAGGTCGCTCATTACCTCCGCTCAACGGATAAGCTCAACACATCTGTAGGAGAGGCAAGAAGCGGGGAGATTATATAGATTCAGCAACCGAAGAGATATCTATGAAATCCAGATTAAGAAATCATCGAATAAGGAAGGCAACAAAAGGGAAGCTCACCTCCCTTATGTATAGTAATTTTTTGAGAATTTTTGAAAATTTGTACGTGTGATTTTCACTGGATATGTCCTTATCCTTATCTATGGCAACATATCTAGTGAAAAACCTCTTGCCGTGAAAACTTCGTGAAACTAACGTGTACAATTTTTTAAAAATTCTTAAAAAATTACCATACGTAAGAAAGATTTTCTACAATCATGTAAAATTTAAAGACCAAACTTAATCGAATTTCCTTTCCATATCCTTTCAAATACGATTGAGCTTGATCTTCAAATTTTACAGGATGGTAGAAACTCATATTTTCTATGTATGGTAATTTTTTAAGAATTTTTTAAAACTTATACATATAGATTTTACGAAGTTTTCACTAGATATGTTGGTATTATGGTCTGTTTGGGAGAGCTCTAGATCCCAGCTTCAGCTCAGAGCTAAAACTTATAGGCTAAAATAAAGTGAATTAAGTTTATATTTTTAGTCTAAAATGTAAACAAGATGATCTACCTAAACACTCTTAATATACCCACAGCTCCAGCTCCACAAATTCCTGGAGCTAGAAATACCCTGCTCCACCAACTCCACAGATTTTGGTGGAGCTGGAGCTGTCCCAAATACCCCCTATCTATTTATTACATATGTTTATATACATAAGCATATGCTAGCACCGCGACTTAGGGCCTGTTTGGTAGGGATTCAGCTTCTCCAGATTCGTGAATCTAGTGAAGCTGAAAATTCTAGCTTCACCAGATTCGAGAAGCTGAAGCTGTGAGTACATTAAGAGTGTTTAGATAGATCATCTTGTTTACATTTTAGACCAAAAATATAAACTTAATTCAATTTATTTTAGCCTACAAGTTTCAGATTTCAGAAGAAACTAAAATCTAGAGCTCTACCAAACAGACCCTTAATTAAGAATGGATGCTTCAAAATAAAAACATTAACTAGCCTACGCGACAAAATAATTAATATTTCATTGCTAAGTTACCCCGTTGAACAGCATTCTACGTGCTCTTGATTAAAAAAAAAAAAAGAAACACTAGCTTACCGCGATTCGCTTGACACGAGCAAGACTAATAAAGGCCAAAAATATCTTCGATGGACCACGCTTCCCTCGTGCTTCAGACCAACACTTATTTTTTCCTGAGAAGTAATGCCGCTGACGGAGACATTCTCTTACGACTGGGCCCTCCACGGCTATTCTCCCTCTGGAGCCCACCTGCAAGCCAGCTTCGTGCATCTGACAACCCGGTGCACCGAGCAGATCGGCCCATAGGTGGGGCCCATCTGGTCAGTCACCCTTGTATGGCAGAACATGAGCGGCACTGGCCCCACTCCAGATGAGTGGGGATAGGGATCCGCTGTACCCACATATTGTAACTTACGATCTGTAGAGTTCTAGATTCTAATTTTATTTATGATTTAAAATATATAAATTAATATAAAGTAAATTAAGTTTATATTTTTATCTAAAATGTAAATAAAATGACTTATCTAAACACTTTTAATGTATTTATAGTTTCAGCTCCACGAATCTGATAGAAATAGAAATACCCAGCTTCATCAGATCGACGATCTGGTGAAACTGGAGCCTTACCAAATACACTCTTAAACCTATCTGCTGAAAACAAGATAAACAATGTTTTACTATAATATAATAAATAGTATTTAAACACAGTAAAAGAATTATAAAGTACTTCTAACCGATCCGTATATCATTTTTGAATGGATGGTCCACGGGGAATGGCTGGGCCCACCACACCAGTGAACAAATCGCAAAGCCCACCCCACGTCTCCCCGAAATAATTGCAACTACCAGTCTACCTGTCTACATTGCTTCCAAACAGGACCTAACTTTTCTTCACACTCTTCTTGCTCTCTCGCAGCTACCCTCTCCGTGCGACGATCGTCTCCGGGACCCCGAGCCTCCGTCTCTTCGTTCCTCTGCGGATCTCCCCCCCAGGTGTGATCTCTCTTGACCGAGCTATGAGTTTTGAGTCATCTCAACTCTGCTGGTTGTTTGGTGTGGCTATGTGGAGTCTGAAGCGTCCTTTTTTTTTGTTCTCCTTTTCTTGAAAGAGAGAGAATCTTGGGCCTTTGCTGAACGAAAAAGTAGATTTTTTTAGGTTAAGAAGCTTTCGAATTCGGATGGTTTGTTTGTGTAGTTTTTTTTCTGATCGTATTTCTTCCCTGGTAAGTTGATTGCTCAAGTATTTCTTTTCCTCTTTTTTCTTTTTGTTGGGGTTTTAAAGGTCGTTTTAGGAATGCTGTGGTGAATCCTTGAGTTCTTGAAGAAAAGGAGGGGGTCGGAAGAGTTCTGAATATGCTGCTTTTATGGGCTAGAGATAGATGATCTTTTCTGGTGCTTGTGCCCTCATTTCCTCGGGTTTTTTTTGGGGGTGGGTGGGTGGGGGATCGAAGGTCTTCTTGGGTGTATGTTTCGTAGGTCAGTATTGATTTCGATGTGGTCAGATTTGCTTGAAGGAGATGGTTTTAGTGAATGTTTGTCTAGGAGTCGGAGAGATCCTGTAATTGATTCCTGCGCCTTTTGGAATTCGGAGGCTCTTTTCCAGCCCAATTTTGCTACGCTATAGTAAGTGAATGGAGCTACTACTAGATCGTATCTTAGCAAATAGTATATATTGCTATGAGGATTTTTGTGGTAGATGACCGAATGCCTTTTTTCTTTTCTTGTTTGACATGATTCAAAAGTTAAATTGTAGTTAAAACTTGCTCAACGATTGCTTGTCAAATTATATTCCTGAATGGAGGATTCCGGTGTACCGAAATTTCCGTTTATGAAGCTTTAGTCAGAAATGAGGAAGACCGTTCTATGGCCCCCTTCGGGACAGCTTCAGATTATACAGATCCTGGATTGTAGTCAGCTGTCTAGAGAAGCAGCTGTCTGCTGGAGAATCTGGTCGTTCGGCAATCCTGATTGTCTATGATGATTGTTCATCGGTGTCGGTGACGGATGAGCGGATGAGGGTGGTGGAGGAGGTCTAGGGACGACGGCGGAAACCCTTGTGCCTTGCGACAACTCGTGGGAAGCGGAACTCGTAGAATCTGAGTCAGAATCCGCAGAATCAGGTGGGTGACAGCTTCTGATTCTGTGTACAAATCAGATTCTGATTCTGGGAGAAGCTGTCTAGAATCTTCCTGTTCGACAGACAATCCGCTTTTATTTTAAGCAGAAGCTGTATAGAAGATCTGTTGATTGTTGAAGAGTTTTGGGACTAAAGTTACTAGTCAGTATGGGTGTCCTAGCAAACGATAACATAAGCGAGTCTTTGTACACACTTTAGCCCGAAAGGGTCAATGTATAGTTCCAAACTTCCAGTGAATTCTGTCAAAACAAGCACATTGGACCAAATTTTGATCAGACTAAGATATTCGATCATGTTTAACTGCCCTGTCTTCTCATATTTTTTTTAGATAAAGGATTAAAATCCGGCCTCTGCCGAAGCATACGACCAAGTTCGTACAATTATCAAGTCCAATTAACTAGAATGCAACAAGGGAAAAGGATCCAAAATTTAAAAGCTTAGTCTATAATTGCATCTCCATTCGTTCTTGGCGAAGACTTGCAATGAAACCATCTCCAAAGCCCCTTGCTGTTCGATGATCTTCTCCTGTTGTTTTCATGTCGTAATAGCGCCCAAAACCGCATCCAATATGTTCCTCTCAAGATAACTTCGCATAAAGGTAGGATAATGTTTTTCTCAAATATGATATCATTGCGTGTACACCAAATAGCCCATAAGATGGCCACACCCCAACTAGAATCAATCTTTGATCATCCTTCGTAATGCTCGTTAACCAATTACCAAGCATATTGGAAATAGACTTGGGGGATATAAGCCAAGAGCTATATGCACAACTCGCCAAATAGCTTTTGAGTGAGGGCAATCGAAAAATAAATGTCTTATTGTTTCATTACAATTGCAGAAACAACATTTCTGATTCCCAAACCAATTTCTTTTAGCTAGATTATCTTTTGTTAAAATCACACCGCGTTGTAAATACCAAAGAAAAAAATTTAATTTTCAAAGGGATTTTCAACTTCCAAATATATTTACAAGTGAAAGGGCTATTCTTATTCATGCAATAATTGTACATAGATCGGACAGTGAACGTTCCATGGTTATGTAAGTCCCAGTGAAAAATATCCCTTCCAACCGAGAGCTGACAATTTGCCAATTTTGCTAATAAATTGTACCATGCTGTCAATTTGTGCCCAGATAATATTCTTCTGAAGGTAAGTTTTGGTGGCATCTGGGTCATAACCTCAGACACTGTAATGTGAGGATAATGGACAATGTTATACAAACTTGGGAAATGAACCTTTAGAGGCATAGCATCTATCCAAGTATCATCCCAAAACCTAGTTTGAGAACCATCACCTATCCGAAAGGATCCACATCCTAGAAAATCATCTTTAATTTTTAAAAGCCCTCTCCAAAACTGAGAATCCCCAGGTTTAACATACACCTGGGAAAGACATTTCGAATGTAAATACTTATTTGTAAGTAAAGTCTGCCAGATTCCCTCCTCATTCAATAACTTAAATAACCATTTGCTTAGGAGGCATTTATTTTTAGTCTGTAAGTCGACAATACCCAATCCTCCTTGATCTTTAGGACGACACAGCATATCCCATTCAGCAAGGCGATACTTCCTCTTATGAGTATTGCCCTGCCAAAAAAATCTAGATCGATAGACATTCAACCTTTGTAAAACCCCCTTGGGTATTTCAAGCATAGACATCATAAACATAGGTAGGCTGCTTAGTACAGAATTTAATAGTACAAGTCTACCCCCATAGGAAAGGTGCTTGGTCTTCTCATATATGCCGTTGTTTGCTCGGTCTGTCTTATTCATGTTTAGGATATGACTGGATCCTATTGTTAACATATCTTTGTACTCTGTAGTGAGCTCAAAATACATAAAGATGTCGGAACATTCTGAGAATGCAACAGAAAAAATTATGAACAGCATCATGGATACCATTGCTGAGAACCTTCCTAAGCAGAAGTCTGGGCGATTCGATCCAGGCTCCATCTCTGACAAAGTGAAGAAAAAGTTGTTTGATCGTCAGAAGTCTGTCCATCGAGTGTTGGGTGGTGGAAAGTGTATGTGATCTGCTTATGTGTATATTTAAGTTTTCTTTGTGTGGGCATGTGTGATGCTTTTTGTTTGTGATTGTAGCTGCTGATGTGCTGTTATGGAGGAACAAGAAGATATCTTCTAGTGTTTTGGCTCTCGCAACAGCTATTTGGGTTTTCTTCGAGTGGCTTGATTACCACTTTCTGACAATCATTTCATTTTCCCTTGTTCTTGGAATGGTTGTTCAGTTTGTTTGGTCCAACTTCTCGAGCATGCTCAGCGGGTATGGAATTTATAAAGCATCTAAACAGTGTGTTCTTTAACATAATAATAGAAAATGCCTTTTCTACTTTTAGATCTCCTTCCAAAGTACCCCGTGTTGAGTTGCCGGATGAGCTGTTTGTGAACATAGCTGTTGCAATTGGTGCCCAAGTTAACAAGTTCCTGAGTTTCCTTCAAGATGTATCTTGTGAAAGAAACTTGAAGCATTTTGTACTGGTATGTGGAGCTTTTCTGGGGTTTCCCCCATAAACATGATCAATAGAATCCCTTAAACTATTAAAGAAACCAAACCCTGCATATGTAACTATTCTTTTTGTTCGTCATCAACAGACATTTTAATGTCACAATACATTTCCTTTCAGGCAATTGTCGGATTGTGGGCTGCTGCTGTGGTTGGGAGCTGGTGCAATTTCCTATCTGTCATTTACATTGGTAAGAGGCTGTAACCTATGTTTCTCTCACATTTTTGCCACTGTTCCTATTTTGTGAATGCATGTATTCCACTATGTATTATTGAGAAGAATATTTGATTACCTGAAACAGGCTTTGTTTGCGCTCACACACTTCCCGTGCTCTATGAGAAGTATGAAGATCAAGTAGACGACTTCCTCTACAGCCTTCTTGGTCTGCTCCGAGATCAGTACCAGAAAGTCGACCAAGGCGTCTTGAGCAAGATACCGAAGGGAACATGAAGTTCAAGAAGAGCGAGTAGATTAGATGGGTACTCAAGAGTCATGATCATAGAATGAATCATGAACTAATATTGTGCTCAGTTGTGTAATGCTGACCTGTAGTGTCAATTGTCATTTGAGTGCTGTGTGCTTTCCTGAACAGCGCACTGGCTTATTGCCCTCCAGTTTAAAAAACTTCAACTGCAATGCAATGCATGTCATCGTTGTTCGAACGACTCATTTACTTTCTTGTTTCTCTTACTAACGGCATGATGCTCAACCAATTAGTGAGACCATAATTCATTTCCAGAAATTGGAAGTCGTGCTAAAATTCATTGTGCTTTCTAAAATAAAAGGTTGAGAAGTTGCAGGCGCACTTGATTGAGATGGTGTCAAGAGTTTACTGCTTCTCACTAGCACATAGTTCTGCTACTGCTACTACTATTCTTTGAGAAGAAATGTTTAGGCCCTCTTTGTTTAGGTTTAGTCTTTTTGGTTTATAACTTAAAGCCAGCTTTTTGGTTTAAACAGCTTAAAAGTTAATGGCTTTTAGTACGTGATAGATGTGTGTAATTTTATCTAACTTTAGTGTTATTAGTCTAAAATCAATCATCAATAAGTAAAAAGAAAGCCTCTCTCTAGTAGCTTTTAGTTATATGAAAACTTACAGCTTTTGAAAAGCCCAGATAAAAATTACTCGTTTGTTTAAGCTTTAACTTTTTAGCTTTTAAACCAATGAAAAAACCTAAATAAACAGAGCTTTAGTATGGTTGTTGCTCGAAGTTCACCCTGTAGGAGGGACACCACATTTATGTTTCAACTTTCAATTGAGGTAGAAAGGAATCAAGATCTGGATTTGTTGTGTGAAATTTATTTGGTACTGCTCCCTCTAGTCACAAATACATGTTGTTTTGGATATAGATATAACCAAAATTTCAAAATTTTAACTACTAATATCTTTTAAATAATTAAATTGGATATATGAAAATCATATGTGCATATTTGTCTCGAAAAATATTATCATAATATTATAATTTTATTAGATTTTATAAATATATTATAATAAAAATTAATGATCAAACTTGTATTTGTAGACCGTATCAACGTCCAATACAACCCGTTTTGTGATCGGCGGGAGTAATACACATTGTCACGTTGTTTCTTGTGTTCTCTGATTCCTTGTGAGAAAATTTTCATTCCAAAGTTGTCATGTGCCTAAGCCCAGCCCAGTAGAGGACCATAGCCCA
Source organism: Guadua angustifolia (assembly GCA_036346375.1). Taxonomy (NCBI): domain Eukaryota; kingdom Viridiplantae; phylum Streptophyta; class Magnoliopsida; order Poales; family Poaceae; genus Guadua; species Guadua angustifolia. Next base: position 5,594,159 of record CM070505.1, read on the forward strand.
TAAGCATGAACCGATCCTCCTCGAAGGTCTAATAGGCCCATAAAAACGCATCGTCTTGGACCAGGACACCCCAATTGGTTTCCAGGTAGGGCCCACCAACTAGAGTCCTGATCGGCGCAGGACTCCGTGCGGCGGCCGATCTGAGCCGTCCATCAGTCAGGCCCGGTTAGGGTTTCCCCCTTCTCCCAATACCGTATCTCTATAAATACGGCGCGAGTGCCCTCGCAGCCACCCACCCATCCAGGTCGCCTACTCCTACGCTTCATCCGCCGCCGCAACCTGAGACCGAGAGCGCGAGCTCCACCGCCGCCGCCGCGATGAGGGCCAAGGTTCGTAACCGATTCCCGCCTCTACCTTCAGATCTGTTTGCTTGCTGTGATTGCGTGGTTGCCCCCGTGATGATGCTGTTATTTGGATGTAGCACTGTGTTAGTATTGTTCAGATGTAGTGTAACTTCGTGTGTTTGATGAGAGTATCTGCGCTTGTATGTTAAGCGAATTTCTGAGGTTTTTGTGGCGTGTGTTTTGTGTGTGTGGTTCTCCGTGATGACGAAACACAGATGACGAGCCCGATCTAATCCATTCCATTAAACCATGGGGACAACCGAGGCATTTGTCTGAGAGACCTCTTACTATTTGAGCGGTGCTTTGCTCGTTTATCTCTTTTGCTGTTTTTTAGTTCTTTTTCTTGCTATGATTGTGTCGATGGTATTGGCATGATGAGGAAGGCAATTGTTTCCTGATCTATTTGATGAGAAATTCCTCCTACTCATTCTGAATGCCAAATCCACTACATATTTGCTTTGTTTGTTTCTAGATAGATTAGTCTTAACGTAGCGTTATTCTTCTTTTTAGGGCAGCGTTGTGCTTGTTACATCATGTAGGTTGCAAGTCTGAGGTCGTATCTTGTTTATGTAACACTAGCTGGTTACTGACAAAATTGATGTAGGTTGGGACATGAGGAAGAACATTTGGTCCGTGTTTCTGATATCCTGTGATGAATTAAAATGAAACACTCTTACTTCTGATCCCAAATAACGCATGACAAACAACTTTTCCTTTTTGTTATCTGCTCATCCTCGAGGAATTGCTGTCACCAAATCTTTATGCATCTAGTCGAATGCTAGAACTGTAGACTGATGGGCATACATTTGTTTGCGATGATGTGCAGTGGAAGAAGAAGAGAATGAGGAGGCTCAAGAGGAAGCGCCGAAAGATGAGGCAGAGATCCAAGTAGGCGGGTGACGAGCAGGGAACCTTCTTCTTACACCATAGCAACGGCGCATGGAAATGATGGGAGTCTTCCGATTCTTGGTTGTGGATGACGGGTCTTCTGATTCATGATGTGTTGTGGTGGCTTTGGCTGTAGGAGATGCGGACCCTTGTGTTTTGGTTAAATTTATCTGTTTAAGAGTTGGGTTATGTTCCAGACTGGGTTTTATGTAATATGAGGATGATCATATGGTTGCTTTATGACTGATTTTTATGCAGTTTATTATGGAATTTGAGGTACCCTGGAATACGTTTCCCTGCATAGTGTTTCTGGTGTGAGGTCATTGTTTGCTCGTCAGTTTATGGCCCAAAAATAGGGGAAAATCCTGTGATGTTTCATTGCTTCAGTTCTGGACATGGAGCTCCGGTAAACTGTTATCTCACCGGTCCTAGAATCCTGGACTCCCTGCTGATCTGTTCTTGGTGTGGATGTTGTGTTGATTCTATGCTCGTCTGCATTCTATAAATCCCCTTGTGTGCGTCGTTGCTAGTTCTGGGCTCATGATTCTGTTGCGTTTGGTGAGTTCTAGTCAGCCAGAAGGGTTCAATTTGGGGATTACTAACTAGTTGGTTCGTTATGTATTTGAAAATTGAAATTTAGGATGCCAAACTAGCAAGCAGGGGTAGGGGTTTATCTGTTTCATGAAGGACAAATTTCTGTCGATTGGATAGACGCTAGTGGTGACCCCTGCCTGGACTCAGTAGATGATGGATGAGGGAGCACAAGACAAAAAGGCTGGTGTTGCACCTGCACCACCCCTTTATCAGCTGGACCTTGTTATTTACTGTCAAGCTGGGCAAGAGAACTGGGTTCACTTGGCCAGCATCGTCCATGGAGACCATGGCGAGGGCAAGCATAAGCTCCTCGACGCAGCTTCGCCCGTGCCCGCGCCTGCGCCGCAACGGCAGCGTCCCATCCTCCTCCGTGCGCCGCCACCGCCGCCGTTGCCAGAGGCGAGCGGTCACCTGTGCGGCCGCCGATGCCGATGTCGTCGGCCTCTTCGACGCCGCCAAGCTCACGGTAATGAAGCTCACCCCGCGTTTCGTCCGCCGCCAGTGGCAAGCGCATGTCGCTCATGAGGTGGTTTGCTCGTTTGTTGGCTGCTTCAGGTGGACGAGTTTGTGAAGAGCGGCATGGTGGTCGGGCTGGGCTCCGGCCCGGCGTCCGGCCTCGCCATCCAGTACCTCGGCACGCGACTTCGGCGAGGGTCTCTAACTGGCATCGTTGGAGTACCCTCGTAAGTCCTGATCGCTTCAAGCTCTATGGATCAATTCACCTGCTTCACGGCATGTTGCATTATGTACCGACTCCTCTCCTTTGATGCTGATTGATATGCAAGTATGCAACACTAGTTTAACAGTTGCTAGTGTTAGGTTTCTATCTATGTACCCAATTGTGCATATCTACTCCTATAATGATCTCAAACTGCTTCTGTGCTTTTTCACTCTACTCCTGTAATGAATGGCAGAGCTCCGGCCGGTTCTTTCCCAAAAAAAAAAACTGTGCATATCTAATTGGTTCTTGGGGTTGATCAGCCAGGTCCATGCTCAGTGCAAGTGAGGCAGAGAAAGCAGGGATACAGGTTAACAGCTACGAGGAAGGCACCCAAGTATGTACATTTCTACAACTAGTGTAAATATTGTGGACAGGAAAGAAGAGAGTAGCTGAAACCGTGCTCACTGACGTATAGATTGATTTTGCTTTCACTGATGCTGATATAATTGAAGAGGGCACACTGGCTGCTGTCGTCGGGCGCCGGAGGACGGAGAGCGGAGAGCCTTCTTTCATGGAGGAGAAGGTAAGCAAAGCTCTTAAGAAACACAAGCCTTTCATTTGCGCTGTATGTCTAAAACGAAAACTTACAAAAATTCATTATAGGTTCAGAGAAGCGTGACATAGTAAGTTCATTAAAAAGGAATTGCCATTTGTTTGCTTTCATCGTTCATACTTTGTTCCATGCTATCTCCTCTCCCTAAATGCAACTCTTGATTGGTCTATTTCCACAGCGAATTGCTAAATTGGCCGGTAAACTTGCCTTCATCATTGGACACGACAAGTATGTGAAAGGCATCGAGGGTTCCATTCCAGTTTTGGTCAAAAACGTAAGCTATCTTCTACTACCAGAGACAGGGCGCGCTATCCCAAAAAAATTGAGAAACCCTACTAGTTCACTTCTTCGATAGGCCAAATTTGTTGTTTGAATTTGTTTCTATTTTTGTGATTTAGGATTTTTAAGACCTTAGAACTATTTTTACTGTACTTTTAGCAAATTTTAAATATATGTGTTGGATTTATATGTTACGAAATCATTATAAGACTATAGAATTGTACATGTAAAGTGTACACCCTCATCAAAATTTTCCTAGTTCCGCCACTAGTTAGAGAATGTCAGTTGTCTGCAATGTTCATTAAGAGAGGAACAGACCATTTCAGGCAAATTGGATTGACACAGCTGAAGAGATCGATGATTTGTTCCTAGGCGACGCAGAGGTGCGCACATCTATCTGACAGTTACTTCTAAAATTTCATACTTTGAGCAGCAACTGGATTTTGTGATTCTGAAACCTTTCACCGTTGCGTGACTGCCTGATGAAGGTTTGGAGGAGGCCATCATTTGGAACTGCCGGCCCATTGGGAGGCGACTTCCCATTGGTTACTAAGGAGGGTCATCACATACTTGATGTTATCTTCACAACTCCTATTCCGGACCTTGGTACGCTGATGGAAGATTGTAACAACTTGTGGAGCTAAATTCAACTTGATAACTCAATAATCATTTCTCGAATGGAGTCCTTTGTTGTATTGCAGGTAAGGTAGCAGAAAGCCTGGAGAAAATCGCTGGTGTTGTGGACCATGGGATAATTTCCAGCATTCCGTAAATTTCTAAACTTGACAAACTCTGCAGTCTGCACTGACCAAAATGTTCAGTTATTAGACCAAGGAAGCAACCGTTGACATCAATTCTTTTTTTTTATGTGCATCAATGTTTCAGTTATTACTAGTGTATGCACTGCAAGATTCTTAGACATTGAAGAATCTCTTGCGCGCGTGCAGATCATACGTTGTCGTTGCATTGAACGGGGAAGTGCAGATCTTGGATGAGAAGTCCTCGGTGGCACCGTAGCAGCGAAATCCTTCGGTTTGCTGAGTTACAGTGGCAGAAATTTCCCCCACATTCTCAAAAAGAAGAATCCACTGCAAGTCGGCTGAAAAAATGAAATGAGTTGATTGTGTTGTAGTATTTTGTTTGTACCATTCGACAGTATTAGTAGATTTATGCATCACATGTCCAAAATTTTAGTTCATATTAGCATCCTGAAAATTGTTCTCATTTTGCTGGATCAAACACATCTATATAAATTTTGTGATACCGGTAGGTACTGTTTGTAGTCTCAAGAAAAGAGGTTGGCCAGCAAGCCAAGTATGACTATAGTCGTTTCAGGCACCATATCAACTAAAAGGCGTAGATGCTTTCATTGTTCAAACTTCAAATTATCTTTTTTTGAAAGATTTACTTCAAACTTCAAATTATCTTTTTTTGAAAGAATAACTTCAAACTATCTTTTGTAACTACTCTATTGAACTCTCCCATAGAAAAATAACCGAGGGGGAAATGAAGCTACGAATTGCCATGAACTATATCTAAGCCACTTGTACACTCAAGGGACGGTCACGGATCAACTTGTAAACCTTGGCTTTACTTGGGAAGGCTCGTTTACTCCTTATCGGCATCACATCACCAGGTGAAGTGGGTTTACCTAGTATTCAGCCAACTATTCTAAAAGACTTAGAAAGACAATAATCAGCGAAGAGACCAAAGGCGTTGCATCAAAGTATTCGATCGGTCTCATAATCCATATTTTTCTCGAATTTAGAATCACACATGACATGGATAGTATTCATAAGAATATATGTGAATAGAATCAATCGCAAATACGAAGTAAATACATATCAAATTCGGTACAATATTTAATATTTAGTCGGATATTGTGTGAAAACATAGGTTACATATAGCGCATATACAACGCTAAAAGTTACATAATGAAAATTTCACCACATGTCCAAGATATAACAGAAGATATTTTATGAGTAACAACTCTAAATCACATATTAGAAGTCATCATTGTGAAGATCTCATCAAGCTAATTGAAATGGATATATTATTTACCTAATTATGAATTCAGATGAAAAAGATAACACATATTAAAGATATCAAAATATGTCGATATCCGGATATTTGAGATGAATTCATTAGAATATCTGATGGTACCGGATATCCGATTTTGACAAATACCTCTCCCAAATTCGATTTCAATTACAACAACAAAAAATTACTTAATATAGATCCAAATCTAAAAAATATTCGATCGGTCCTTCCCGAGTCCTAGTGGTGGCCAAATGGGCGGTCCAGCCTGGCTCGAACACGGCACGACCCATTCAGGCCTGGCTATTAAACAAGTCGTGCTGTGCCGCCCTACGGGCAAGGTCAAGGCCCAAGCACAACTTGGTGGCTGCTGGGCCGTGCCATGCCGGCATGGGTAAAAATCTAAAAATTTTAAAAAATATATAGAAAAATTCAAAAATCATAAAAATTGAAACAAATGCATAAAAAATTTAGAAAAAAAATCTAGAATGATTAGAAAAATTGAAAGGAATGTAGAAAAACTTTTTAAAAATCTATGTAAATTAGGAAAAGCAAAAAAAATGAAATAAAATTCTAAAAGGAGACAAATAATTAGAATTAAATAATGAGCTTCATTAATGTTTGGTTGCCTAGTTAGAAACTTTGCCAATTAAAAACTCAACATGAGAAAACTTTGGCAAAGAAAAAGAGTAGAACATATAATGATACATAAAAAAAGTGAAGAGTATAATTATACTTCTTGACTATCTAGATAAAGATTTTCAAACGTCGCCGTTATCTCAACATTTTTGTATTGTGTTGAGCTCGTTGATCAGCTTATTCCCAATCTTTTCACAGTGAGAAGTATTTTCACCATCTCACTTGTCATATTTTTTCTTCTCTCCTCGATTATTCTTTTGAATAGACTGAAAGCAAACTCCGAAGAAATCATGAAGATAGAAACTATTAACACATCCCACGCTAATATGGAAAGCAATGGTTATGTTATCTTGTGCTCTTACCACCACTGTAAAATGTTGAAGTCTTTCTCTTACTGCTCTTGATAGTTGAAAGTGTCACTGCTAAGATAGACAACTAGCTCTTCACCACTTGTTGTTGTGTCCACACTGTTTAGTACAGTAGATAAAATAAGATTTACATTGTGATCGAAATCCTGGCTACTCTAGACGTGGAGACATACCTGACGAATACTCATACCAGGGGTACCCCACAGCAAAGTATATATCTATTTCAAGATCGTATCTCTCTCAAGTAATCCAGGTTCAAAGCCCGGACCGACAGTGATACTGGTCTGTCAAGAGGGTATTGCCGAAGTCTTCGTCCCTCACGAATAGGATTATCACTGAACAATGGATGTATATCAAAAGGGCCGTGTTGGGCCGCGTCCTGATCAAAGGCCTCCTCTCGCCGTGAAGAATCCCGCCTCGACATTCTCGACCGACCTGGGGTGGCGCCCAATACCGACCTAGACCCAGTCCGACGCCACCGCAGTTCCGACCGACAGGCTCAGGCCAGCGCCTTTCAGGTCCGCCTAGACTCGGGTTCGACGCCACCGCAAGCTCCAACTGGTCTGACCGGCCCTAACGAGCCCGGCCTCAACCTCCGCCACGCCGACGGTCTACAACAAGTGGTCACCGTCTCACGGACACGACGACCATGTCGGCGGATGGCTCCTTCCCAAAGGCGACCAAAGGCGGCCTCACCCAAAGCACTGGCCCTCAAGCCGTCAACATCCGACAAAGATGAGGGGCAAGACTTTCTCAACGGAGCGCCGTCGTTGGGGCTACTAACCCAAAGATGGGACTAAGCAAAAGCTCAATCATCAAGATCAAGACCGACACGGGCATAGCATACCCTACTCTTTTTCAAAATCCGTGTAACTCGCCTCTGCCTATATAAAGGAGGCAGGCCTTAGAGAGGGCGCGCACACGAACGCATACACGTTCATTTGCTTTCTCACTTGACACACATCGAGCCGTCCGACCGGGCTCAACGTCCAGTGAGACAAGCCCTCCGACCTCCTCCTCTCTTGACGAACGCTAAGGGCTGTCCTTAGCCTTTCGCTATAACCTCGGTGATCTTCCGAGCCCCAAGTAATCTGATCTCCACCACGAACTGGAAGTAGGAACGTTTCGCCCGAACTAGTATACATCCGGGACTTCCTTAGTCTAACCATTCGAGGAGAGGGGACGCGCGACCCCCTAAACTTACAAATTTACTTACCGGTTATATGAAACACCGACAATAACCTAATAACTAAAAGTCACCCCATTGATTTGTTTGCAGTGCAGGTCTTACCATGCTCCGTCGTACCAAACATGGTTGAAGACGCTTGTAGTGTTAGCACGGGCGTTAAGACTCTTAAGCCAAGATTGCTAGATTTTGGTTGATGCCAAAATTTTTTTGGCAATAATCTTTGCTAGAAGTGCCGAACGGCTCGGGAGTTCGGGCACCGGCATTCGGCAGAAGCAGCTTCAAGAAGCCAGAGGTTCAGTTCCTCCTGGTCTCGGCAAGCATTTGTATTTTGGAGCCAAACTGAGCCACGCATCTGGCATAGTATTTATGTGTAATTCCTGCACTCCAAACCGGGCCAGACAGTCTTCCAAAATTTTGTTGGCTCTGTGTCACGTTTCCGCATTGCTAGGTACCAATTGCACAAGTAACTGCAAAGGACTTGGGGAGGTTGAAGAGAGATTGGATAGGGTTCGGGGAGGAGTTAATCACAGGGGATAGGGGTGAAAACAGATGAATAATAGCTTTGCCATATCTATTTTCATATTTTTTTTGAATGTGAATATAAATACGGATAACTCGCATACGAATACGAATAATATCAAATCGAAACGAATATGGTCATAAATATTTCTCAGCGATTCTTCAATTTTTGATCTGATCCAGTCCAGTAGTCTTCTATCAATTTAATTGCTAATGCATACAGAATTGGATACCGAGATGCTAATTGAATCATGTTGAGGAATTGAAGTGTCGATAATTTTACAGATTGGTATGGTCCTAGGCATGCTGTTCAAAGTGACATTGCATATAGAGCATCGAATTTTGAAACAGCATTTATATTACTTCGTTGACAGTATTTCTATTCCGTTGCAATGCACGGACACCCTACTATTTCTACCAAAATACTTGGGGAAAACTAGAGGAGGGGAGGAAACGAAACCTATCGCTTTGGTAAACATGGCGTCGAAGCTGATCCTCGGAAGAATCCAATCGATCTGCCGTCTCACCGGCCATCGCCGGTCGCAGCCGTTCAGCCGCAGGGAGGGGCTCCGCCGTCTTCTCTCTCCAGCGAGCTATCAATCGTTCTGCAGCAACGTGTACGGGCAAACCAGTACTGACACCGCAATCAGGTACGCCCTTCATCCAAATCTCTCCCAAGATGTAGTGTTTCTATGGCAGTTTAAGGACTGCCTGATTTTGTTGTTCAATCTCAATAAAAAAATTCTAACCTAGATAAAAATAAAGTAAACCTAAGTAAACCCCTACATAATACAAAAACAAAAGAAATTTCTAACCTAGACATAAATAAAGTAAACCTAGGTGAACCCTACAAATACAAAAACAAATAGAACTAAAAATTGCAGTAGAGTGGTACTAAAATTGCAAATTACTTAGCATTACAATTTTGACTTAGTCTTGTGCAATTTTAGGTGACTAAGAGATAAGAAAATTTCAGGCAATTGAGAATTAGCAAACCCGATAGCATTATGTATAATTCAGTTTTCATGTTCAGTGTCAATTCAATTCCAAGATTCTGGTAATCACAAAATTAACTTAGGTAAATAATAACTAGCTCATTAAAGGGAAGGCTGCTTTGTAGTTGTCCATACCTCTAATGCTGATTATGAAATTCATTTGAACTCCTGGTTAATGGTTTCTATCATGCAGAACCATGTATCTGCTGCTTCCCCTTGGAGAGCTCCTCTATTTATTGACGCTCTCTGCTTGTAATGAATGTGCAGGATCAGGATCATTCTGATAGGTTTTGGATCCACAGATTGCTCATGAAGATCGCCTGTTCATTGAATTCTTGGACAGGATGATGGATGCGATAAGAAATCCTCAGAGTCTTGCACAGATACAGCGTGAGAAGCTTCCAAATGATCTGAAAATATTGGACGATGATATATGAGTTAAACATTCTCTTACAGGAATACAATAGATAAATAAATGTGATAGTTTATTAAAGTGACCTTATGATAAACTATGTCAAACTTGGGTATGTGAGATTACTATTATTCAGGTTCAAATTATGGACCAGAACATCTGCCGCTGACAAATATATTATGCATTTGAAGGAATTTTCTTTTTACGACTGATTACAATGTATAAGCAGTCATTTGGAAAACAAATATATGGCCAATCAATCAACTGGTATTCCATGATGTTCTATTCTGGAGCAGCTAAAGAGAAAATATGTTAATTTCTTGCACGTATACATGTTTATTCATCAATTCATAATATTTTGATCATATAATCATTAACCGACAAATATTCCTTGTCAAGATTTGAACAGACCTATTGGTCATCTCCGAGGTACCACCAGTCAAGGAGTCCTCTCCTCTGTTCCATGCGCAAAGCCCTGTGACACAAATTCAAGCACCTGCAGCGATTGTTGTAACGTTGTAAAACTTATTAATATGGTGTAGCATTGAGGAAAACAATGGAATCACCTTTAGATCAATTAAAATGATCAACTGACTCAGTGGTTGTACAAATTTCATCTTTGCAACTTGCTCTGCAACACAAAGCCTTGGGTTATCAAAGATCATAATTACAGGAAAGATAATTGAACATACCAAGCCTTGCTGTGAAAATGTTAAAGCTCACAAAGAAATGTTTTTGAACAGATTTTTCTTATGGTCTCAACATCCTGTCACTCTGCAGGCTGCCATATGTACTTTGCTCAGATAATGAGAAAAGGACTGGGTAGAGGGCAAAAACATACACAACAGAACCAACAAAATGAAATAAAAAAAATGCTCATGTCACTAGGCAAAAATGACCAATTTTTGAACAATCCAGACACCAAAGACACATTATGATTACACTTCTAGAACTTTTTTAATGGAGTAAACCTTTTTTAGAAATAGTAAGGGGCTCATAACAAGATCTACACACAGCTTTTAGATATCTTTGTAGCATATGGTAATATCCATGGTTTCCCTATCTCCCGTCACTATTCACTACTGAATTACCTCGCAAACATAGAACAGTACTGTTCAAGTTCAAGATTGAAAAAACAAACCACTAAACCGGCAGAACTTAAAGTCACAGGAAAAACTGTGTTCATTGACAGCATTGAACATTTAACAAATTAAATGAACTTTTCTGACCAGAATGAAGCCCACCTGTGCACAGGAGATGCAGGGGCAACATTGACCTGACACATGCCATGGAGTCATTTGAATTTCTGTAGAAAACTATACTATTTGAACTGGTATAATATGAGTTAAACAAAAGGAGAAAATGAGGGGGAAATGCCATTTTTTGCTGACAACTTCCTATTATATCTTTGCAAAAGATGAGATAGAAGTTCAAAAAGCAGAAAGTAGCAACAAAAAAAAGGACCTCGATGCTTAGTAAGTTAGTAATGCTTTTAGAATTGAGAATATAATGTGCAAGCAAATTAACCCACCATCTTTTCACATGTAAACATCAAATCACTGCATAAGAAGATTGCTTGGCTGTATAATCATCAGAAGATAGATCACTGCCATTGGGAAACATCACAATCAAATTGCCATTACCTAAAAGAAGATAAGGACATTAGCATTGAACTCTAAGTTGCAATGGAGAAGACAACAGAGTCAGTGCATGGAGAAATCTTGCAAATATCACCTAACCGTGCATTCTAGAGCACATAACAACAGAACAAAGTAAACAAATTCTTAAACAGCTAAACCAGATCAAAATGGCTTTTCTGTAATTCCTTGCCAGGAGATACACAATAGCAGAGAGCATTCTATACATATACCATAATGGCATTTTCAGTTAACCTGCAAACCATGTTAATGAAAACATAATATGCTGTCATTTTGTTCGTTGAGATGACGGTTTAGCTGATCCTGAAATATATATTACCTAACCGTTAATTGTAGGTTTTGACACTATTGTCTGATGAAGTTGAAGGCCATGGATGGATTGGCAACATGGTACAATGATGTAACTAGTAAAAAAAAGTGGTACCTTGTCCAAATAATTCAATTCTTGTTTCATTCTAGTTGCAATGGGTGATGAGTACAAAGAAAAACATGTCCCAGTGTTTCTGGCACAATGGTTAAACAAGGGTTTGAAGTATGGAGGTGAATAATGAATTAAACAATTTGCAGAGTTATCATTGCTGAACCTGCGTGCTGTTGTCTGGGTGCATGGAGTAACATAGATCCGGCCTGGGCATGTAACCTTCTTCTTTTAATTCTAGAAGAAGGCTCTTCAAGGACATGTAAATATCTTCAGAATCAGGGTGGCTTTTGTCTGCTGCAACAAATAAATGGCTGGTGTTATTAACATCTACCCAGCTGTAACCAGGTATCTTCTGCACTTTCTTATCCTTCATTAATCTTCTCACTTTTGACACACCATCCCATCGCCCAGCAACCGCATTGATATTGGACATGAGCACATAATAACCAGAATTATAAGGATCCAACTTGAATAGTTCTTGGGAAGCAATCTCAGCAAGTTCAACATTGCGATGCACACGACAAGCATGGAGAAGAGCACCCCAAATACCAGCATCCGGTTTGAAAGGCATGTCAGCAATAAATTGCATGGCTTTATCCAACTTTCCAGCACGACTATATAGGTCAACCATGCAAGCAAAGTGTTCCATTCGAGGTGCAATCTGGTATCCCTCAGTCATGCATTGAAAAAGCCTGAGACCTTCTTGAACCTGTCCAGCATGAGCACAAGCAGAGATCAAAGCAAGGAATGTTACATGATCTGCCTTGAATCCTTCCTCTTGCATGTGGCATAATAAACTCACTGACTCTTTAACAAGACCATGAGCCCCATAGGCAGCAATTATACTATTCCATGACACTTCATTCTTCTCAGGCATGGATTCAAAAACACGACGAGCCACTTCTAAGTTCCCACATTTGCCATACATATCTATGAGAGCACTCTCAGCAAACAAGTCCGCTCTTATGGGACCCTTTATGATAACACCATGAATCTCCTTTCCATAATATATAGCTGGTAAGCTCGCGCATGCTGATAGGACAGAGGATATGGTCACATTGTTGTACTTTACTCCTTCCGTACTCATTTGACGAAAAAGGTCAAGAGCTTCTTCTGGTTCCCCATTCTGTGCAAAGCTTGAAATCATTGAGTTCCATGTTACCTCGTCCCTAGCAGACATCTTTGAGAAGATATAATGGCTCAGGTCAAGTCTGCCGCATTTTGCATACATGTCCATTAGTGCACTCTCCACATAACCCTTTCCTTCATATGCATTTTTGAGAACATAGCCATGGAGTTCCTGACCAAGCTTCATAGCAGCCATGCTAGCACATGCTGGCAACATGCTAGCTACCATGACAGCATTTGGTTTGACACACAGTTCCAACAGGTACCGGAACATTTCCACCGCCTCTTCACTCATCCCATTAAGAACATAACCCGAGATCATTGTACTGCCAATAACCACATCGATGGCCTTCGCAGCATCAAAGACATTCTGTGCCATCCTCACATCCCTGCACTTGAAATAGATGTCCACCAAAGCACTCACCAAGAAGGCATCCATGTGCACAAAGTTCCTGACAATGTAACCATGTATCTCCTTCCCCTGCTTGAAACCATTCAAGTCAGTCAAAGCCGGTAACAAGCTCACCAGTGTGACTGAATCTGGTTGAACACCACTCTTCTGCATATCACAGAACAACCCCAATGCCTTGTCGACAAACCCATTCTGAACACACCCGGATATCATCCCGTTCCAGGTTACCAAGTCGTCTCGCGGCATCAGGCCAAACAACATCCAAGCATCATCCAGGCACTGGCATTTGGCGTACATTGACACCAAAGTGTTAGCCACCGCAACCTCTGGCTCTAACCCACACTTCACCGCGAGAGAGTGGAGCTGCACCCCGGACAGCAAGTCAGACTCCGCTGCACAGACAGACAGAAAGCACGCAAGCGTTGCGAAATTGGGCTCGCAACCGGATGCCCTCATGTCCCCAAACAGCCCCACCGCGCTCGCCACGTCCCCGCCCTTGACGTACCCGTCCATCATCACATTCCACAAGACGCAGTCCCGCTCGGCCATTCCGTCGAACGCCTCGCGCGCGTCCCCGAGGAGGCCGGCGTCCGCGTACATCTTGATCAGCGCGCTCCCGACGTACATGTCGCGGTCGAGCCCGAGCGCCCGCGCGGTGCGGTGAACGAGACGGCCGAGCGCGAGGGCGCCGAGCGCGGCGCAGGACTTGACGACGTAGGGAAGGGTGTGGCCGTCCGGGAGCGGCTCGGAGGGGTGGGCCCACATCTTGACGTAGAAGAGGATGGCGAGGCGGTGGTGGCCGGCCATGGTGAACCCGCGGATGAGCCAGTTCCAGGGGAGCGCGGATGCGGCGGCGGCGGGCGGAAGCGAGGAGAAGACCGCGACGGCGTCGCGGAAGCGGCGCGCGAGGACGTACATGCCGAGGAGCCGGGTACGGAGCGCCGGGTGGGTAGCGACAAGGAAGCCGGAGGTGACGCCACGCGCGTGGATTTGGAGGCCGAGCGGGAGGTGGGACGGGGTGACGCAGCCGCGGAGGAGTGCGAGCAGGCGGTCGGCGGAGGGGGCCATCGTTGTGGTGGCGGTGGCGGTGGCGGTGTTGGACAAGGCAGCGTAGAGGCATTGCCGCGATGGCGGCTTGAGGCAGTGGTGGGGAAGGCGCATGGTAACGCCGACGAGGGCGTCGAGGAGGGAAAGGCGAAGTGGCGAATCGCTCTAGTGTGAGTCCAGCGTCAGAGGCGAGGTTTTGATTTGGGGCGTACGTGGCATCTATCTATCTCGCAACGACACCTCGCCTCTGACACTGTACTGTACCCCCACTTCTTCCCGCGCCACCCACTCCACCGCGCGCCCATGGCGACGATGTCTCGTGCCCTTGGCTCGGCGTTCGTCGGCTTCACGCCGACCCCCACTGTGGCTCCGACCACGACCTTGCCCTCCCCGTGCGCTTCCTCGGCCCTCCTCCTGCACTGGCGCCGGAACCGAGGCGGCGGCGGTTCTCGTCCGGCCGCAGGGCGCGGATTAGCATGAGCCTCCGCGCCGGCATCGTCGGCCTGCCCAACGTCGGCAAGTCCACCCTCTTGAACGCCATTGTCAGTAACTAAGTGAACACAGCCCGTTGATTCCTTCTTTTTTTTTGTTGTTGTTCGTGCGAAGGATTCGTTTCGTCGAAAGCTCGTAGTAGCTGGGAGAAAGAAATTTATCCTACTTCTTGCTCTGCCAAGATTTTTCCATCGTGCACTGGTTTTTCTAGCAGATGAAGTGTGCATGTAGTGGCAATAAGCTGCGGAACTAGAAATTTTTTGTTTTTTTGTTGAGTTGAGGGTACATACTATATATACGGTTCTATACTTTTGTATAATAATTTTGTATGATCATAAATCTAGCATATATATCTGACATTAGGAATGTTTTCGCGGTGTAATATGCCGCGTGCGTTGTTTTTTTCGCAGAAACAATTTTTTTTTCGGCATTGTATCTTTTAAATTCGTTGAGAAAACGTGCGAAACAGTTGAAAAGACACAAACGCAACCACGTTTTGCTTTCGCATCTATCTGGAGTTCTCTCACGAAAGATTCGCGATTGCGCTAAATCGAAAAGTTCTTTTCGTGAAAAATAGCTAGAATGATCCAAACGTAACTACGGACTTTTTTTGGTATTTATTTAGGGTCCTTTCACGAAAAATTCACGATTTTTCTGAACCACCAGGTTCTTTTCATAAAAAACTACGGAAATAACCTACACGTAATTTTTTGAGGGACCTAAACGCGAAAAAACAAAAAACCCGGCTTGCTCGGCTCGAGTGACCGCCACAAGCTTCGGCTCAAAACAGCGAGAACGCTGTAATTCTTCTATGTTTATTTAAGGTATTATTTACTAAAATTACAATACAAATAGTCCTAAGGTCTAAAAAATCCTAAACTACTAAAATTGGAACCAATTTAATCAATAAATTTAGTTAATTGAAGAGCTAAACTTGTAGCACTTTTCAAATTTTTTGACCCGGCACGCGCAGTACTGCCCCTGTGGCAATGGCAGTGCATGCCAAATGTTCGATGTTTTGCCACAATAGAGTGGAGATGCCGTTGTCCAAAGGTTGAAATAGTTAAGATATTCGATTTCTAAGAATGAAGAGGGTTTAAATGAATCTGCCATTGCTTCCGTGTTATTCCTCTGGCTGCATAAGTTGTGCTTTTGCATTAGCGATTGCTTGATGAGATGTTTTTTATGTTTTGCATGGTGACGACCACATGTAGGCCATGTTATTCTCCGTAACAACGAAGTGTGAATTCTGTTCTCAATGCTGTTGGGTTGAAATTGGGAAGGCATAAGCTGCAAGCTTTTTCCCTTTTGCACCATAAACTCGTATGTGGGTGTTGTGGATGTTCCTGATCCTCGCTCGCATGTTGTCGCAAAATTAAGCAAGTCTCAGCAGACGGTCCCAACATCCAACGAGCTTGTGGATATTGCTGGTCTCTTCAAAGGAGCAAGCAAAGGAGGTACTGGTGCCGTTATTATCTTCAGTTTACTCCCAGTGCAGCACAGCATATGTTGACTGTGTTGATCATTGTTTCTCGCTAGTATATACGAGGGTATTGATTTGATTGTTGACATCAGGGACTGGGAAATCAATTTCTTTCAAACATTCGTGAAGTAGATTCGATACTTGAGGTCAGTTTGTTGAGTTCCTTGTGGATGTTTTTGCTCTCAGGCAAGGGCAGAGCTACCTCCTGGGCAGCGTGGGCGACTGTCCGGGCTCACCGACGACAAGCAGTGCAACTCCAATGCTCACCGACGACAAGCAGTGCAACTCCAGTGCAATTCAACCGTTGTCAGGCATCATGAAAGCCGCGTCTTCTCGAGCAAGCTCTTTTTTCGATAAAGGAAGCTTTTATTAATCTTAGTAAATTACATCAAGTTCTCGAGCAAGCTATTATCCGTAATTAGACTTGTCTAGTCTCCCAAAATTTCGTGGCTCCGCCACTGCTCTCAGGCATTTGCAGGTTTCTGCAAACTACAACTTTGCATTTCCGGCATGCCTCATTCCAACGTTTCTCAATTACTGCATGCCATTCTGTCTATACCCTTTTATGCTACAGAAACTACATTAATATAATTCCCCAGTAGATGTTTCTTTCCTTCAATTAAGCTCACAATGTTCTAATCTAATCGCAGCCACTTTGTTTTCCTGCACAGCCATTCACTGATGGCACTTGGTTGTTGTTCTGCTATCCTACATTTTGTTTGTTGAAATTTGAAAACATAATAGGCTATTAGTTGTTGAGACTTCAAGGATTAATTTAGCTCCTGCCTTTTTTATTGGATTCTCAGGTTGTGCGATGTTTTGAAGATGATGATATTGTTCATGTGAACGGAAAAGTTGATCCCAAGTCAGATATTGATGTGATTATCCTAGAACTGATATTTTCTGATCTTGAACAGGTAATTTGGTGAGAGGATTTTAATCTTGGTTTGCCTGTTTAGTACGATGAAAGATTTATGTATGGACTGTGTTTATGTCTGTACATTAACCATGATTATTTTGTAAAAACTGCAGATAGAGAAGAGATTAGATAAGCTTAAAAAGAGCAAAACTAAAGATCCACGACTAAAAGTGAAGGTACGATATACAGGCTCTGCCATTATTTGATTGTTTTTATCTGAGATTCCAACAGTTTTCACTGCTCAGGAAGAAGCGGAGAGGTCAGGATTGGAAAAAATTCAAAAGGCACTTATGGACGGAAAGCCCGCAAGATCTGTTGATTTGGCTGACCATGAGAAAGAAACTATACAACATCTTTGTCTTCTAACTATGAAAGCTGTCATTTATGTTGCTAATGTAACGGAATCTGATCTTGCTGAACCTGATAGCAATCATCATGTCAAAGAGGTGACCAACCTAGCGTCAGACTTGCAATCTGGGATGGTTACAATATCAGCTCAGGTTTGTGATGCCTTTACATTAGACAATGTTGCCTGATCTATAATCCATCTAAGCTAACAAAATATTTGAGTGCATGTCAGGTTGAGGCTGAACTTGCTGAACTACCATTAGAGGAGAGAGTTGAATATCTGAAATCTACTGGTGTTACTGAAAATTGGGTTAGGCAATTTCGTTAAGGGATTTGATAAACATCAACCGGATGTTTTTTTTTGTTGAAATCACCCAAATCTAGAAGCATTGGATCATTGTTGAGATTCGGGAGTATCGATTACATCCGATCCTATGATTTGACAACGCCCAGTGAATTTGGATGTTAGATGCCCACATTCGAACTACCGGTGAATTTGGATGTTAGATCCAACGGTCCGGTGAATTTGGATGTACACCAACGGCCCGGTGAATTTAGATGTTAGTTAAGACAAAAACATCCGGATGATACCTATACACTCCCGTTGGTTAAAGCAACATATAACCTTTTGAGATATTTCACGACCGGCGCAAGGTGAATCTTTGCATATCATCTAAGCAAGCACCTGTAAGTTCAACATTCATTAATTATGGTTTTGGTGTTAATGACAAATCTAATCATGTGTTAATGATAATGACAAATCTAATCCTATGTTAATGACAAATCCAATATTGAGTTTATCCCCTAATGCGATATTGATTATTAATGACAATCTTATATCGAGACTAACTTGTTTATTTAGAATATCTTTGATTAGTCTCATCGCATGAAAAAATGGAAAACCCAAGGTATGTTTTGCATATTCATCTTAATATTAGTTGCATACTTTGGAGTCAAGTTAAAATATGAATGTCCCCGTTATATTAACCACAAAATGTGCATTATGTTTCCCAATCCATATATTACATGGATGCACATATTTAGGGGGAGTTCACACTCTAACTTGAAGAGTCAATTTAAATGATAATTTAAATTGAGTTCATTTGTCTTGTTAATCGTTAAAGAATATTTCATCATGTGTTGATGGTGTTCCGTGATTAATTAAGGACAAATGAATAGTTCTTAGTATAATTAAGCATGTGTTGCATTATTATACTTAAGACACATTTACAATCATTTCAATTGATTTAGGTTGTGCTCAATTGATCTAAAGGCATCCATTATGTGTTAATGGAGTGCAAGAGATAATTGAGACAACCATGCATCTTGGACTAACGATTTTATGAGTTGTGATTGAGTTAGGTCCAAAGATGAATGAGATGATAAAGAAGAGGAGTCGAGTGGATATCCCGGGGGAATATCAAAGTGATAATCATAAAGACCCCAAAGGGGATTGCTTGCATGGCGGCGAAGGTATAACTAGATAGGCTAAGGACTTTTGTAGTCTTTGAGTCTAAGGTTTTATCGCCGTACTATTAAGAGGGGTCGTTCCCTAGTTTGAGCTTCATCATGTGTTGGTGATCTCAATCCGCGTTCACTCAAGCTCAAATCTTATTTGATTTGGTTTTTGCATTTGGGTTAACCATTCGGCATGTGTTGCAAATGTGTTAAGCCTATGCTTGGTTGTTTTGCATTATGCTCTGATTTGCATGTGTTGCAAAGATGAAAGAGTATATGCATTTGGTTTTCGCATTATGCTTTGATTTGCATGTGTTGCAAATAGGATAAGCTAATGCGTTGGCTTTTGCGTGGAGTTCACTTTTGCATGTGTTGCATTAGTTGAAGCTTCACGTTTTGGTTCGAAACAAATCTTTATAAAACCGTGTGGTTGCTTGGAGCTAAGTTTTGCATGTGTTGCAAAAGGAGAGAGCTCAGCGTGTTTAAGTGTTTGTAGTTGTGTATGTGCTAGAAACTCGCATGTGTTGTGAGTGGAGAGCACATATGTTTGATTTGGTGTTTAAGTGTTTGTATGGAGCTAGAGGCTTGCATGTGTTGCAAGTAGAGAGCTCATACATGTTATTTGGTTTTAGTTGAAGTTTGGTTTTGGTGTTGCATGGAACTAAAGAATTGCATGTGTTGCAATTAGGAAGTTCATGCATCTTGATTTGATGTTGCTTGGAGCTAGACTTTTGCATGTGTTGCAAAGAGTAGTGCTCAAGCATGAAATGTGTTTATTGCGTTATTTGCAAGTTCGTTGTGCGAATAAACTGAGGTTTATGAGTCCGGAATCCCGAGGGCATGTGAGTGGGGCTTGCAACGGGAGTTGGCAAGTTGACCGGGTCTTGTGTTGACCTTCACATGGCTAGAGGGATTAATCTCATAAACTCGAGTTTGATTTGCTTAATACGTTTTGCAAATAGATCTTGAGTTATTGTGCAAATGTGTTTTGCAAATGGACCTTGGAGTTATGTGTTTCGATCCTAGAGCATGTGTTAGCATTTGCAAATGTGTTTTGCAAAGTGTCGAGATCATGTGTTGATCCTTACATGGCTAGAGGGTTGAACGCGTAAGTTCGGTGTTTGTTTGCGAAATGTGTTTTCGCAATTTGTTGAATTCTTTGAGCGTGAGCTAATTTGGTGCAAATGTGTTTTGCGTGTGTATGATCATGTGTTGATCATCCTTGAGGCTCAAAGAATAGCATTTGGATCTTCAAGAAAAGTTTGCAAAAACCGGTGTCCGAGTCAGTGGCGCAGTATGACCAAGCCCTGTGCGATCATACCTACGGCGGTAATACTGGCGCCTCATGTTGCTTTTTTTCCGAGAAGTGTGATTTTCAGTAGTTCTTTGGTTTTGTGTGGGCGGTATGACCTGCAAGGGTGATGATGACCGCCAGCGGTGTGATGTGGCCAGGTGCGTGAATACCGGCGGTAACTGATCCCGACCCACTGCTATCGTGAGGGCTAGATGATGGCCTCACCTGCCAGATGACCAAGATTTTCATGACTTTTTCGGTTTTGTGCCCCAACGGCTAGAATTCTTGTGTGGGGTATAAATAGACCCCATGGGGGGCATTTGGCTGGGGTTGTTGCTGTGTTTGAGGGTTTGGGTGAAGTGTTGCATGTGTTGCACACTCCCATTGGATTCTTGAGCTAAAAGTGAGCACTAATTGCATGTGTTGCAATTAGGAGTGGATTGAGTGAGCTCTTGTGCATGTGTTGCACTTGAGTGAGGTCCTTGTGCATGTGTTGCACTTGGTGATCACCGAGGAGCGATTCGTTGTGCGGTGAAGTTCAAGGAAGGAGCGGCTTGTTACTCTTGGAGGTTGCCGACTCCTAGACTGCCAGAGCGGCGTCTTGTGAGAGCTCTCAAGGTGTGAGAAGCCCGGCAAGTTTGTGAAGGTTCGGGTTGAGCCCACGCCAAGCGTGAAAAACCACGACTAGTGGAAAGAGGCGGTGCTCGGCGGAGCCGGTCCAAGTGTGGGCTAGCCTCAACGTGGACTAGGGAGACCAAGCAAGTCTCCTAACACCACGGAAAAACATCGGTTGTCCTTGTCTCTTTACTTTCAAGCATTTACATTATTGAGTATTTATCAATTGCTTGAATTAGAATTGCTAGTATTATTTAGTTGATCAATTTAGCAATTCTTGTGTAGAGACATAATTTAGATAGTGCACATAGTGAGCCTAGTTGATTTAGGCCTTAATTGTCAAAACCGAGTTTATCGCTTCCGCATTATAATTGTGTAGGTTTTGACATAGGGGTTGATTAGAGCGAATTAAATTAGTGAGCGATCAAATTTTATAAACGCCTATTCACCCCCCCTCTAGGCGCATCCTCGACCCTACAGCACCCACAAAAGAGATATTTGCATCGAAGAAAATAGCTTTTATATAGATACTCCCTCCGTTTATTATTATAAGGCTTATTTTTTGAATGATCTTGTTCAGAAATATAAGGCTTGTATGTAGATTTAATGAGGCCTTTCCTTTTATACCCCTATTTATTCTCTCTTAACCATATGCATTTATTCATTACCACTCACATAAAATATATCTTTCATTTTTCAAGACAATTAAGTGGGGGCATCTAAGTCATTTTCTCTCATACCTTTCTCAATTTCAACGTAACCTTAATCCTTGTGCAAAGTCAAAATACGCCTTATAAAAATGAACGGAGGGAGTACTTGATAATGTGACTATAGTCTCTATTTAAACACTCTTATATAACTATCTTGTATTATACCTAGCCTAATAGGCATCCTTTTCAAGGAGGCAAAGATCCACGCGTGCACGCTCGGACCGGGGAAACGGTTCACATGCAGTCACTGTAGAGACTAGATCTTCTTGGAAATACTGTGTCAAATCACTGCAGCACTGTTTTTACTGTGACAAAACATTGTAGCACAGGGTTTCAAATTTCGGCGAATTTTTGCCGAAATTTCAGATTTCAGGCCTCTACGAAATCTAAACTACCAGCCAAATAAAAAAAATTTAAAAAATGTTTCGGCGAAATTTCGCTAAAATTTTATGAATTTTGACCGGAATTTGAACTTTTAGGGCCGAATTTGATTGGGTTTGGTCCAATAACCCATAAGAAAGTGATCTTCTGTGAAAATTTGTTGAAAAAAATGAATTTTTGAGACATTTTAAAATTTTGGCAGAAACATTGTTAGATTTTTATAAAATTTTACAAGCTTGATAATGAGCTGAAAATTTTATGATACTATCTTGAGCAGCATAGAATCATAGAGAAAAAATTTTAGAAAAATTGAAGTTCATTTGTTATCTTTAAAAAAATCAAAAACAGAATGAACATAATTAGGACAATTACCTTGTCAGAATTTTATAGATTTTGTCGAGTGTGATCATGATCTAAAATTTTTACGAGAGATTAAGAATTACCTCGGTACCATTATATAAAATTTTCAAAAAAAAATAACTTTTTTTGTTTGCTCAATCAAATCTATGTAAATACTGAACTTCATTTGTTATGTTATATTTTAAAAATCAAAAAGAGAAAGAATATAAATGGTACCGTGTTGTCAACGTACTATACGCTAGGGTACCTCTCCACATCAAGATAACGCATAATCCGCGTGGCGGCTTCGGCAATCGGCGGGCAATCACGGCCACGGCCAAAGCGTCGGTCCACGTGGCGCCCGGCGAAGCAGTGGGCGAAAGACGCCATGCTCGCCGGCGCCAGCCTACGTGGCGGCTTCGGCAACGGCGGCGATCACGGCTCGCCGGCCGCGCGTCGGCCCACGTGGCGCCGGCGAAAGCAGTGGGAAGACGCACGCTTCGCCCGGCGCCCGGCTACGTGGCGGGCACCGGGCGGCGATCACGGCCACGGCCAAAGCGTCGGCCCACGTGGCGCCCGGCAAAGCAAAGGGCGGCGCGCCGCTTCGCCGGCGGCGCCTACGTGGCGGTTCGGCAACCGGGCGGCGATCACGGCCGTCACTTAGCTGTCGGTCCACGGACGCCCGGCGAAGCAGCGGTGGAAAGCACGCCGCCGCCGGCGCCATTCACGTGGCGATTGGCGAAGACGCCCGCCGCAGGCAAAGAGGTGGAGCGCGGTGGGCCGCCTCGGCTCCTTCCACTACCGTACCATGTCGTAACAAGAAGCTCGCCATAGCAAAGCTTATCACCGCAAGGGTTTCGCAACAAGCCCATTCCTCTCGACGCCTCACCTACCGTCGCAAGGGGTCCCACCATAGGACCAAAAAAGGCACGCAGAAGCATTTAATGAGGCTGGAGGAACGGACAAAGACAGAAGGAGTAGTAAATGTATGAGGATCAAGATGATGACCTCCCTTTACCTACTCCCTGCTAGGCCTATATAAGGGCCTCCGGTGCATGGGAAAAGGGACGGGCATTCGAGAGGAAAGAACTTATAACTCAAGAGCTTTGTATTAGCTTGACACCTTCTCAAAAACAATCTAGCAGAAGTAAGGCTATTACCCGAGCCAAAGGGCTCGAACTCAGGTAAAATCTTCGTGTCATCCGTAGTTCATGGACGCTGGAATCCTTCGTAGAGAGTCCCTAGGGTTTTCGCCTCTAGGTTTAGCCATTGCCAAGACGCCTCCTTCCGAACTAAACCCGGTCTGCATCCTCCGCCTGTCAAAGTGGAATCTGGCAAACACGTGCCTTGTAAGAATTTTATAAATTCACTGGGGGTGATCATGATTCAAAATTTTTATGAAATACCTTATCAACCTTCTGTAAAATTTTCAAAAAATTTTAAGCCTTTGAATTGCTAAAGCAAATCTATGTATTGATCATCGGGTTTTTATTAGGACGTAGCACTGTCAGAATTTTTAAAAATTATTTAAGCATGATCATCATCTAAAACTTTTATAGAACCATTAATGCTACATCAGGATCATCCACAAAAAATTTTAAATTTTATAACATGGTTTGGATAATTTTTCATTTAGTTCAAATTTGCCGAAAAGCCTTTTAACAGGACAATAGCACTGTTTAAATTTTTAAAAATTCATGACATTTGATCATCATCTAAAAATTTTATGAAAATATTATAGATGTGTCAGGACCAATCACAAAAAATTTCAAAATTTTATAACCTCATTTGTTCTAATTTTTATTCGGTTCAAACTTGCCGGTCAGTGTTTTATCAAGACAATAGCAATGTTTGAATTTTTAAAATTTCTTAGATTTGATATTCATCTGAAAATTTAATGAGAATATCTCTAATGTAGGAAACTTTAAAAAATCAAAAATTTTGACATCGTTTGAAAGGCCCCTGCCAAACTAGAATATTAGATTTGGACCCTTCCCCCTACACCACCAGCTCGCGCGCAAGAAACTCTTACCTCGCCGCCGCCGGAGAGATGGACTCCCGCGGCTTCGATTCCGCCGGTCGCGTCTTCCCCAACGCCACCGAGATGTGGGCGGAAGAGATCGGCGCCATGGCCACGGCCACCGCCTCAGCCTCCGCCGCGGAAGCTGGAGTCGCTCCGACCACCGCCGCCGCAAGCAACGGGGACGCCGGCGAGGAGGCAGGCGGCGACGGGAAGCGCAAGGAGTGGTACTCCAAGGCAATCGCCTACTGGCAAGTAAAGAACACTCACTCAGTCCCTTCCCTAAACCCTAAACCGCCAATCCAAATGCGTATTCGTCACTTCGAATTTAGCTACAAGTTTCTTGATTTGGTGAATTAGGGCGTGGAGGCGTCGAACGAGGGGGTCCTGGGAGGGTACGGTTGCGTCAACGACGCGGACGTGAAGGGCAGCGACGCCTTCCTCCGCCCTCTCCTCGCCGAGCGATTCGGCGCCGCGAAACGCCATCTCGTCGCGCTTGGTGAGTCCATTACTGCAGATAACTTTTGACTAGTGCGGCAATGCTTGTTTCTCTGTGTGTGTATGTGTGTGTGATTGCGAGTAGTTTCTTTTTGTGAGTGCACTTATGTAGTGTTCAAGCTATGGAATCCTTGTGTGCTATCTGTGATCTACACGAGTTCTTATGTGTTGTTCCTGAAATTATGGCAGACTGTGGATCAGGCATCGGGCGGGTTACAAAGAATTTTCTTCTTAAGCATTTCAATGAGGTATGCAAACATGCAACTTATCTTCTGACCAACTTTAGGCTGTACTATAATCCCGAAGATCTGCCTGCTTATCCATACCATAATACTGAATACTGATTCTAGATCACGAAGAGTTATCTTCTCTCTCCATGCAGCTTCTGTTGTTGTATGCACATGATGATATTGTAAAGAACCAACACATTTTCATTTTTTTCCTGGTGTAGCTCAACTTTAATTATGATTATTTTGTTTTGTCTGTAATATTTATTATTAGTTTTGATGTGCTGCCTTATCTGTATCTTTAAGTGCTTCGTTTTAAACTGGAAATGAGTCATCAGGTTGATCTTGTTGAGCCAGTGTCCCATTTTCTAGAAGCAGCACAGGAAAATCTTACTGGATGTATGGACCTAGGGCAAGATACGCACAAGGCTGCTAACTTTTATTGTGTACCTCTTCAGGTTGGTATATGTCATTATTGTGAGTTTGACACTCTTTGCACATTTCTTAGCCGCTTCTTTCCCGATGGTTAAGCTCACTTCTTGCTTCAGGACTTCACTCCTGAGGAAGGAAGATATGATGTGGTATGGATCCAATGGTGCATAGGACAACTTCCTGATGATGATTTTATTTCATTTTTTAACCGTGCGAAGGTTATTTGGTTTAGAATCATTTATTATTTATATTTTACTGTTATACTGATTTCTTTGTTGTGTTACTGTTATGTTGAAGTATTTGTCATTTTGTCTGTACTTTAAAGTGTAAATTTAGCATTTGTATTGTATGCAATGCTATAGTGTTATTCTATTATTTTTAGAGAAAGGAAGATGGTATTTTTCCCTTTGAATCAAAGGCTTGCAGATAAACTTCTTATGCATCGGTAGAAAGATGTTCATTGTGTATTTGTGTAGTTTCAACAATTACATGTCCAGTGGTGCTGCTACTACCTTGAATAATTCTTTTTGTTGCATTGCTAGCTGGAATGCTGGATACCAATGCATTGTTCTAATCCAACTCCAGTCCATCTATATAAACCAGATTATCTATATTGTGTGTTTTCACTTTTGGCCTAATTCCAATTCAATGGAATAAAGGCTTCCAATGTTCATGTTTCTGTGCCTATTAATAGAGCTAAAATCTCGGTTAATATTATGTATATCAGTATATGGATGTTCCAGTATCGATGCATGTTAATTTAACGTACAGTACTACTGTTGCTTCCAGGTTGGGCTCAAACCCGATGGATTTTTTGTTCTGAAAGAGAACATTGCAAGAAACGGTGAGTTTGCTGTATAAAATGGATTTTCTAATTATGGCAGTTATACTTTGGAGATAAAATGACTACAATATACTTATGTGGAAATTGCTATAATATACTGTGGTCAGGATTTGTGCTAGACAAGGTGGATAACAGTGTCACTAGATCTGATGTATATTTCAGAGAGCTATTTAAAAGTGTGGATTGTATATCCATAGCATTAAGGTATGCATGTAAAAGAAAATTGCAAATGTTCTCTCAAATTACAAACTTCACCTTCCCTATGAGCCATCTAATCTTGCATTTACAACAGGACCAGAAGGATCTCCCAAAGGAATTATTTGCTGTCAAAATGTACGCATTGGTGACCAGTCAGCCAAAAATCACAAATAATGGGAAGAGAAGGCGACCTAAAAATTCACCTCGTATGATCTGCTCTTGAAAATTCCCAAATTAGGCAGGCTGTTGCACCAACATATTTGCCTGGCAGTGTAATGTTATTGGCTTGTGTCAAGTTCAAAAGCACAGAATGTTCACTCATTTTTTGCTTCATGTACATTTCATTTTGAACAGGCTCAAAATTTCCTGCGACTAAATTCATTCTTTTCTACTGTTGTTCGATTACCTGGCTACTGTTAAAGCATTTGATGTGTATGATCTTGTGATTCTGAGAGGAATATGATCCATTTAGGGGCATCTAAATGTAACGGACAGCGTGGATTAACAGATGAAAGAGAGTTATGTTGATCCAAGGGTGATGAAGTGTTATTAGCGTTTGTTGTTTTTGTTACTGTAGCTGTCATGTGCTGTGTCAACTCTGAATGTTACTGAGGTTTGTTAAGGGAGGTAAACTTTCTGTTTTGGTGGGTAAATTGTCAAGGCGGTGCGCGGCATGGGAGCTTTTAAGCTGTGTAACAGAAGGAAAAGCTGTCGAATAGAAATGAGGAATGAAATCTCCTTTCTGGTTTTGCTCTGTTCTTCTCTGATCTTCCGCTGTTTTCTCGGAATCTTATTTGTTTTGTCGCTCGACTGTGCCGATCTCATGCCTCAACTCAGTTGGTGGCAAGGGGGTTAGACTGTTAGATCCGACTTTGAGTTGTAAAATTCTAGTAGAGGGTTGGGGAACTCAGATCTGGGAAGCTAGATTCCGATGATCCTTGTAAAATTCCAGGACGCTGGTTGACTTGGTTGGATTGTTCATCACGGCGCCCTCGAAACCATCAGTGCAGACACAGTTTGTCCCAGGAAGCTTGATCGGTGGAGAGATTGGCGGTGATCAAAGAAGGTTTGGATCTCTTGTTCGCTCGAGTGGAGTTGATTGACACGACGCAACAACAGTTGCTGACTTGAATTGAGATGTTAGAGCAGAGTGTGAAAGATCAACAGTTGTTCTCCAAGCAGTTAGAGGCCACAGCGCAAGTGATGGCTCGGATTGCTATGAGGAAAGTTATGGATGGAAGTCGGAATGGAAATGGGTTGACTTTGACTACGGGAAAGGCAATACTTACACTGATTCAACTGGATTCATGGGGAAGAATGGAGGAGGAAGCCTCTCCAGCAGCATGTAATATGCGTTATCAGATATGCAATGGGAATCCAGCAGGAATCATCTGCTGTGTATTCTAGAGTATACAGAGAAAATAGAGGACAATTCAAAAATCCTTTACCCAAGCTAGCTTTTCCTCGATTTGATGGAGAGAGTCCGCACTTGTGGAGGGATAAGTGCATTGACTATTTTAAGATATTCAACATTCCTGAAGGATTATGGGTAAATGCAGTAACAATGCATATGGATGGAAATGTAGCTAGGTGGTTACAGGTTTATAAGACCCGGAATGAGTTGGGAGATTAGGATCACTTTATTAATGCCGTGGAAATGAAATTTGGAGCATTTGATCATAGGAGGTTATTAGGTGAGTTGGTGGAGATTAAACAAACGAGTACTGTGACAGAGTACGAGGTGCAATTTGATGAATTGATGTTTGAAATTCTCATGCATAATCCATACTACAGTGAAGAGTTGTTTGTGTCTCACTTTATAAAAGGGTTAAAGCTAGAATTGAGAGGAGCTGTTCAAGGTCAAGTGCCAGACATAGTGGACAGGGCAGCCCTTCTAGCATGGGTACAAGAAGATGCGATTGATCGGGGAAGAGAGTGTAAAATGAAATTGGGTAAGGCAGAACAGCAGAACACTAATTTGAAATTGGGTAATGGAGACCTTTGGAAAGCAAGACAACTTCGGGAGTATCGTCGGGCAAATGGTCTATGCTATCAGTGCGGGGAAAAATATGAGTCGAATCATCATCTTCAATGCAAAAAGCTCGGTCAGGCGCAACTACAAGCCATCACAGTGGAGGAGCAAAGGGAGATTTTATCTGATGGTCTGCTGGACACATTGGAAACAATGGATACTAATCAAGATGAAACGTATCAATTATCCTTGAATGCATTATCAAGTACTGAGAAAGGAGACACAATACGGTTTTTAGCATTGGTTCGAAATCAAGTGATGTTGTTTTTATTAGACTCAGGCAGCTCCCATAGTTTTGTTAATGCTGGTTTTCTTCGGAATATCGGATGCCTTTCACACAAGACAAAACCAATTCAGGTGCAGGTAGCAAATGGGGAGGTATTGCAATGTGATGGTTGGGTGCCACAGCTTGAGTGGTGGTCTCAAGGGCATATGTTCAAAACAGATTTGCGAGTGATGGAACTGGGAGCATATGACGCAATTTTGGGCATGGATTGGTTAAGAGAACACAGCCCAATGAAATGTCGTTGGAGAGATAAAGTGGTGGAGTTTGAATATCAAGGTAAACAAAAACAATTGCAATGAGTAAGAATGGATAAGAAAAAAGGGATAGCATCAGTAACTGTGGATTAACTCAGTAAATGGGAAAAGGGAAATGATATTTGGGTTATGGCAATAATTGATTAGGAGAAACAAGATACCAGTGAGGTCATTCCAGAGGTGGTGATGGCAGTTTTGGAGAAATACATGATATTGTTTGATGAACCGAAAGAGCTACCTCCAAGGAGAGAGTATGACCATGCCATTCCTTTGATTGCAGATGCAGCTCTAGTTAATTCCCGGCCATACCGTTATCACCATTGCATAAAATGAAATCAAGAGGCAGGTGGCTGAAATGCTTTCAACTAGAGTCATTATCCCAAGTGTTAGCCCGTTCGCCTCTCTGGTTTTGTTAGTACAGAAAAAGGATGGATCATAGCGCTTTTGTGTTGATTATAGACGTCTGAATGATTTAACAATCAAAAATAAGTTTCCAATGCTGGTTATAGATGAATTGTTTGATGAATTAGCCGGTACAAAATACTTCTCCAAGTTAGACTTGCGAGCTGGATACCATCAAATCTGTATGAAAGAGTCAGATGAAGTTAAGACCGCATTTAAGACACATCATGGCCACTATCAATTCCGTGTTATGCCATTCGGTTTAACAAACGCGCCGGCCACGTTTCAATGTGTAATGAACTCCGTGTTGGCACCGTTCCTTAGAAAGTTTGTGGTCGTGTTTATTGATGACATCTTGATTTATAGCCCAAATTTGCAGTCTCATGTTGAGCATCTGGCTACTGTTTTGCAAACTCTAAAGACACATCAGTTATTTGTTAAGAAGTCCAAGTGTACTTTTGCTCAAAAGCAATTGGATTATTTGGGATATGTGATTTCAAAACATGGTGTATCTACAGACCCTCGGAAGATGCAAGCAATGCTGGACTAGCCTAAACCAAGAAAGACTGGGTTGAGAGGTTTTTTGGGACTCACTGGTTATTATCGGAAGTTTGTCCAAAATTACGGCATCATAGCCAAACCTTTGACAAGCTTGTTGAAGAAGAAGGCCTTTGCATGGGATACACAAGCTGACGAAACATCTCTGACACTTAAACAAAGCCATGTCTACTACATCGGTGCTCAAGTTACCAAATTTTGATCAAACGTTTGAGATAGAAACAGATGCATGTGACTACGGTGTCAGAGCAGTATTAATACAACAAAATCATCCAATGGCATTCCTCAGAAAGGCATTAAGTCCAATTCATCAGGGTCTCTTGATCTATGAAAAAGAATATTTAGCACTCATGTTAGCAGTGGAGAGATGGAGACCATACTTACAGAGGCAGGAATTTATAATCCGCACAAATCACAGGAGTTTGTGCTATCTTGAAGAGCAACAACTGCAGTCAAACATGCTAAGGAAGGCGATGACTCGCCTAATGGGGCTCCAGTTCTGAATTGTTTACAAAAGATCAAAAGAAAATGTAGTTGCAGATGCATTGTCGCGCAATGGGTAGTTAATGAGGTTATAAGCAATTTCGGTGATACAACCTGTTTGGATTCAGGAAGTTATCAATTCGTATGTAACACACATAGCCGCACAGGAATGTCTAGGCCATCTGGCGATTTATAGTCCGGATGAAGAAGGGTTTGAGCTGCAAGGAGGATTGATCTGTTATCACGGGAGGATGTGGATTGGAGAAAATGCCGCTCTACAGACCAAATTGATCACAGCTCTGCACTCTAGTGCTGTTGTAGGACAATCGGGGATACACGCCACATATCAGAGGGTCAAAAGGTTGTTCTATTGGCACGGGATGAAACAAAGTATTGAGGTGAAATTTGTCAAAAGGCTAAAAGTGAGAGGTCAAGGCCAGCTGGTCTATTGCAACCATTGCCCATTCCGGTGTCAGAAGGTTGCAATGTAATAATGGTGATTGTAGATCAGTTTTCTAAGTATGCGCATTTTCTTGCTCTGCGACAACCATTTACAGCACAATAGATAGCCAAGTTATTCCTTGATCAAGTGGTTAAATTGCATGGAGTACCGAACAAAATCACTTCCGATCGAGACAAAGTGTTTACTAGTACATTTTGGCGTGAATTGTTCAAGGTAATGGATATTAAATTGCAGCTCAGTACTTCGTATCATTCACAAACCGATGGGCAAAGTAAGAGAGTTAATCAGTGTTTGGAGATGTACTTGAGATGAGCAATTCAGGCTACTCCGGGTAAATGGAAGATGTGGCTACCTCTTGCCGAGTTTTGGTATAACACAAACTTCCATACTGCTTTAGGTTGTTCTCCTTTCAGGCTTTATACGGGAGTGAGCCAAATTATGGAATGATACCGCAAGTAAATGTTAGTACATCTACAGAAGTGATTGAAATGTTGGGCAATCGAGATTGGTTTAATGAAGTAATCAAACAACAGTTGGATTGGGCTCAAAATCAAATGAAGATACAGGCTGACAAAAAGAGACAGGAACGGCATTTTCAGGTGGGAGAGAAAGTCTTGCTGAAATTGCAACCATATGTTCATAAGTCTTTAGTGCACAGAGCAGTTCCGAAATTAGCATACAGGTTCTATGGACCTTACATGTCTTAGAGAAGATCGAACAGGTTGCGTATAAGTTTGATTTACCACCGAAGAGCCAGATTCACCCGGTTTTTCATGTCTCACAACTGAAACCATTTACTCCAAATTATACTCCATGTTTACTGCATTGCCCAAGATGGTTGAATTTGATTCACACGCAGCCGAACCAGAACGGATATTGCAGAGGCGACAAGTTAAACAAGTGAATACTGTAGTGACTCAGGGTAAGATTAAGTGGTCTGGGATGCCGGATGAAGCGACGACTTGGGAAAATCTTAGCGTCCTGCGAAGACGTTTTCCTTTGGCAATTGCCAATGTCTGCATGAGGGGGAGGTGTAATGGACGGCGTGGATTAACAGATGAAAGAGAGTTATGTTGATCCAAGGGTGATGAAGCGTTATTAGCGTTTGTCGTTTTTGTTACTGTAGCTATCATGTGTTGTGTCAAATTGTAAATCTCTGAATGTTACTGAGGTTTGTTAAGGGAGGTAAACTTTCTGTTTTGGTGGGTAAATTGTCAAGGCGGTGCGCGGCATGGGAGCTTTTAAGCTGTGTAACAAAAGGAAAAGCTACCGAATAGAAATGAGGAATGAACTTCGGGGGTGTTTGACATAGCTCCAGTTCTACCAAAATTCGTGGAGTTAGTGGAGTAGGGTATTCTTAACTCCAGAAATTTATAGAGCTGGAGCTATGGGTACATTAAGAGTGTTTAGGTGGGTCATCTTATTTATATTTTAAACTAAAAATATAAACTTAATTCACTTTATTTTAGCCTCTAAGCTCCAGATCTGAGGTGGAGCTGAGATCTAGAGCTCTGCCAAACAGAGTCGAAATCTCCTATCTGGTTTTGCTCTGTTCTTCTCTGATCTTCTGCTGTTTTCTCTTAATCTTATTTGTTTTGTCGCTCGACTGTGCGATCTCACGGCTCAACTCAGTTGGTGGCAAGGTGGTGTTACACTACACCAAATGATTCCCATGGGCTTGCGATGCCGCAACCGTCTGTAGATCTGTAATATGATGGATAAAATGATTGTGCATTAGATGACTCGGTACTTGAGGCACTGGTGATAAACACGGTCTATAAGTTATTATTGCATTTCATTTCCGATCTGCATCTGCAAGAATGGCCTCTTCAGATTTGCCCCGTTCTAATTGTCTGATTTTATAGGATGCAAAATTCAGATTTAGCTCTTGGCTTGTTTCAGTGGCCTTGACGAATAGGTAAAAGCAGGTTGTCAAACCATCCCATGGCTGGATGTGTGTGTGTGTGTGTGTGTGTGTGTGTGTGTTCTGAGTTCTGACCTTTCTCACATGTACAAGTTTGTGCACTCTTCTAAATCTGTAAGACTGGCCAGAATATCCAGATACTTTCCTCCAGCAAGAGAATCTGTAAGACTGGCCAGAATATCCAGATACTTTCCTCCAGCAAGAGGCTTTCTTGGAGTATTTCTGTTTAAGCTTCTAGTCCGATGTCTTGCTGCCAGAGACAACTCATGACAGGGACTCATAAAAGAGCATCAAACATATGTGCGTATCTGATATTCCGAACAACTGATTACTAAAACCCAAGGGGAAAAAATGCAAACCATGTTGCAATTGGACAAAAGAATAGACATGTTGATCTTGATCCTAACTGGCAGAGGAATCGTAGGATCAACTATCAAGAATAGTCCATTGGCTGGGGATTGATTGTTAAGGCAATAAAATATCTTCACATCAGAACAGACATTATAGTACACCAATGGAACTCGAACTGAATGGACATGCGAACCCATGGCAGAAAGACAAGACGAGCATTGTGCCTAACCTCAATATAATACAAACCATCCAAAATTTCTCATGCAAAGAATATGTTTCTGTGTGTCAGTTGCTCTTCTCGGTGGCCTTGGATGGAGGCAATGTCCCAAAAACAGCGTCCCAGAGTGATGAGGTAATGCCAAAGCCCTTGTTTTGGATTCTGAAGTGGTGGTTGAGGTGATACCGCTGCAAAACGAGAAAAGTAGTGAGAAATGAAAGCCTCATGGGCATCTGCATGGAACAGCTAGCTTGTTTACAACTTAGTGGGATTATGTCCTCACCTTGAGATGTTTTGCTGGGTGTTTGGATGGTTGTCCATGGTGCAAGTAGTAGTGAGTGCAATCATACATCACATATCCCAACAGGCCACCACCAAATAGTGCAGGAGTGGTTGATGGAGTTGCAAAGAACGCGACCAGATTCCAGAACTGCAAAAAGAAACAAATAGCCACTTCAATTTTGATGGGTCATGTTTTCTGGATGCAATTTGCAAATGGCCATAAAAGCTCCATTCTCATCAAATATAGTTGTATGCTCAACATTAGCACTTCCATTTCATGTATAATGGATTCAGGGTTATACCGGCGCACACAAAATTGCTGTTGCAGCAGGAGGGAATACAAGTCTCAGTGAGTCCATAGGATGCTTATGGTGGCATCCATGAAGAAGGTAATGTGCTGTGTTTGACCTGCAATATCGCATCAACAACCACATCCTGAGCATAAGGAATGACCAATGAAACATTACCAACTCAAGGTTGATCAGGTCTTACCAGTAGCTTTTAGTCTCAATGTGGAAAAGGAAACGGTGCAAAGTATACTCAATCAACGTCCAGATAAACACTCCAAACAGGGCCATTAGAGTTACTTCCTGAATAGTATGACCCATCTGAATAGACTTGACAAACAACCAGCAGACGACAGGTAGCCATAAGGCTGGCACAGCCCACCATTTTGTGCGTGTCAAGAACTGGACATAAAAAATTTTGTTGTAGAGCTCAGTTTCAAAAATGCTCAGTAACATTAACATGCTGGAGTGCATTACCTCCATGACGTTATTTGCAAAAAAGCGTGGACCTTCCTTGCTCACAATAGGTTGATGAACCCATTCCTGATAGCGTTCCTCAAGATGGCCAACCTTCATCCATAAGATACAAAACACAACGAAAAGTAGGTTACTTAAACTATGAAGCAACTGAACCAGTTTTAATTAGAAATCCAGAATTTTACAGTTACATAATATTATTTCAGATGTAAGAACAGAACAATGTCCACCACAGGAATTGCTAAAACGATCACAATTCAACATTTTAGCAGTTGAACTGGTGGCCAGAAACTCAGAGTTGCATACCACAAGCTCGAAAGCAATAGGAAAATGAACATGGCAAGGCTAAAATTTCCCAGAACAATTGCTGCAAACAATTATTACAAAGAAGCATTGACAGAGCAAACGGAACCTGGAAAACAAGAGGCTTGTTCAGATCAACGGAGAACTCCTGGACAACCATCTTTCTTCCCCAATGAGAGCTGCACCATAGAATTTACACATCATTATATACACAACTGAACAATCAAGAAGCAAAGACGGGATCCAAACGTAAGGCTTACGCTACGTAACTCGCAATAACTGAACCCAATTTTGAATGACAATGGGTAGCCGTGACGCTAGTACGCATCTGGTCTAAACACCATAGAGGATGACATAATTACCACCTTTTCCCCTTCCCCACGATAACGTTCTTTTGTCCAGAAAACAACAGGCAGGCTTCATCACCCTACTTATCTGCTCACAGCGATTGTTCATACGGATTCGGCGAGCACTACTGCAGTGTTACAAGATTGCCCTTTCTTGTTTACACGAATCTGACCAGAATTGCACCACCACAAATAAATGCAGCAAAAAAATGCCATTCTAGATCCAGTCTTTCTCGCGATAATGAATCGATCGTTTCCATCCGTCAATCGTAATGATCCCGGAATCTCCCTAACAGTTTACATCTACGAAGCTAAACAATGCAATCATCCATAATACAAGAAGACAAAACCGCGAGCAAACAGAAAGAACCAGATGAGATCGAGACGGCGGAGTGGATGGGATCCTGGTACCTGAGCAGCAGCGCAATGGCGGCCTCTCCCCCGGAGCCCTTGGCCTCCCCGGACGAGACGGAAGGGAAGGAAGAGCTGACGACGGGAGGAGCGGAGGCGATATAAGAAAGTAAGGCGGGGGGTTTTCTAGTAAATTGTTTCCGCCACCCTCACTTCCTGCTGAGTGGGGCTGTGCAAGTTTTGCTATTAGCTAATTTCCGGGGTGCATCTATAATTAGCGATCCGCTAAGCCCTCTCGCCCTCTGAAATAGGGGGGAGGCATGCGCCGTTGGGCGGTGGGACCCACCTGCCAGCTTGGAGATGGCCTGTAATGTGCTGTAAATAAATGGGTGCTACTGTAAATCCAGCAAGTTGGTTGCACGTGTCATCTCTTCCTTTTCAAATCGATCCTTCGATTTGGCCGTCGTCGGCCACCCAAAACTCTAGACCGTTTGGTGGGTCCGCCGCATGTGCATTTGCTTTGACCGGCCGCTGGATCGGAGCAACGGTTGGTTCGGATCACTTGATTAGTAGATCTGATCAAATTGCGCAGCGTACTACAAGGGTTCCTGCAGCATAACTGCACCAAGTGTCAAAGAGGTGTTTTTTGTTCTGATTAATTTTTCGTATATTACTAAAATTTTGAGAAAATTCATAAAATGTGCATACATTAATGACACAATGAATAATATATAAAGGAGAAAGGTAACTTCCAGTATTATATAAGGAATTGCCTCTTTCAGTACGATCTGAGCAAGAGAGGACGAGAGATATGTTTTTTTTTTCGAAAGAGCAGCAAGAGAATTGCTACGTAATTCATTAAGAAGAAGGAAAGCAGTTGTGAGTCTTGTTTTTTATGGGAAAAATCGGACTCGTGAAAAAACCTCACAAACCAGAACCACTACCCGAAAAGCACCACTACAAACCTAACCACTCCAATGAAGCTGAGGACGACTAAACAAACCACCAAGCTAAAAAATGAAAGAAGGAAAAAGAACAACTTAGAAAAAGTGCCGCAAACATCAGGCTATTCCGCAGGTTTCCAGGCGGTCCATGTTCTCAGGCAGGGAGTTCAAGCGATTGCAACGAGAAAGTGTACAGCTCTTGAGGTATCGGGGTAGTGGCGGCAATGGCTCAATATTTGGGCACTGCATGATGATCAATTTCTCCAGCGATGTCAGGCGGTCCATGTTCTCAGGCAGGGAGTTCCAACTGCACTTTACAAAACAAATTTCGTACAGATGAACGAAAAACGCTCCAAACCTGGGGGGAACACCTGATAGAAAAACGCAAGCGATATGTATTGTAGCAGGAAAAGATTCGAAAATTAAGAGCTGCAGTTCAATTGCCCCGTCCCATTTAGAAGCAAGTATTTCCTAGGAAATTTACCAAAAAATAGTTTCAATTCTTGTGGATACTTATTATCGTATTCTAAATGAGACCTAAATAGGTACAGGAACAAGGCCGTCCCCACTCCCCAGTCCTCTTGTAGATATTTTGGCAGCGTACATCGGTACAGCTCAAGAGTCGAGACTATTACGCTCATCGGGAAGCAATGAATTCTACAGAGAGTTCACAGGGAACTATGTAGTTTCTACAAGATAAGCAAAATTCATGCATTCCAGATGAGTGATCAGTTTATTCTCCAAAAAAAAAAAATGAATGATCAGCTTTGCTCAATGAATCAGTCGACCGTTCCATGCTACCAATGACCCAATAACGGGTGATCATTGGCTATCAGCATAGTGATCTATAAACGCTTATCCGAGCGAGTGCATACATGCGATACCATGTGACACAAAAATAAAGAGAACAAACTTGGACACAAGCTTCGCAAAGATGAGAAACGATTACCAATACTTGTCAGAACTTACAGGTGACTGACTAGCTCAAGGAGAGCACTCAACAACTTCAAGCCATCGGCTATTGGGCAAGGATGCGAAACAAACGGACTGCAACCTACTTGGCAGCAAAGGCCGACCGCATACAAAACGAAGCACAAATGTAACCTCAACAACAACAAAGCCATCCACGGATCCACCCATCCATCCATCATGCAAAGCCACGGAAAGCACAGCGTCACAAACTCTCACACATACTTGAAAACGGGTACCACGACTCCTAATCATCACTTATCTAGCTTCTTGTACATCATTTTTTACAATCTAACCCCCTCCACCCATTTATTTGCAAATTTAGTCCTCTCCCTCACCGTAGAAGGCAACATGTGATCTCCTACCACACCCGAAAAGCACAGAAACTAACAAGCATGTTGCAGAGCGAGCAAGCGAGCATGGAAACACACAGGAGCGCACGGTAAGGCGGGCAAGCGGCGCAACGCCGGCAGGAAGAGCTGGGCGGCGGGCACACGCGCAGGAGGGCTGCTGAGCGCAGGAGACCTCGCTACCGTGCCCAGATATCTTGGAACATCCTCCCACGCTCCGCAAGCGCAGCAACACATCCTCCTGTGTTCCCTCGCACTACCATGGTGCCTACCACCTCCTACGCTCTATAGGCACGGTAAGGGGCAAATGTCATCTAACGCGTCTTCTATGGTGAGGGAGGAGCTAATTTTGTAAATGCATAGGTGGAAGACTAGATTTGGAAAATAATGAGGTACTGAGGCTAGATAAGTGATGATTTCCCAGAACTCATTGCTACTCCGCCACTCCTTCCTCTTCCTCCTCCTCGTATTCTTCTTCCTCAGCTGTTGCGTCTTGGTACTGCTGGTACTCGGCGACCAGATCGTTCATGTTGCTCTCGGCCTCGGTGAACTCCATCTCGTCCATCCCCTCGCCGGTGTACCAGTGCAAGAAAGCCTTCCTCCTGAACATAGCAGTGAACTGCTCGCTGACCCGACGGAACATCTCCTGGATAGAGGTGGAGTTACCAACGAAAGTCGCTGCCATCTTCAGCCCCTTGGGCGGGATGTCGCACACGCTGGACTTGACGTTGTTGGGAATCCACTCGACAAAGTACGAGGAGTTCTTGTTCTGGACATTGAGCATCTGCTCGTCCACTTCCTTGGTGCTCATCTTCCCTCGGAACATGGCTGAAGCAGTGAGGTAGCGGCCATGGCGGGGGTCAGCAGCACACATCATGTTCTTGGCATCCCACATCTGCTGGGTCAGCTCAGGAACAGTGAGAGCACGGTACTGCTGTGATCCGTGCGAAGTCAGCGGTGCAAAGCCAACCATGAAGAAATGGAGACGAGGGAACGGGATGAGATTCACGGCAAGCTTGCGCAGATCAGAGTTGAGCTGACCAGGGAACCTCAGGCAGCACGTAACACCACTCATTGTAGCCGAGATAAGATGGTTCAGGTCACCGACTGCATTGTTAGAACAAAAGCTATAAGTGCCTACTTCTAAATAAACACAAACTTCCGCATTAAAATTTCAGCAGTATCGCAGAGCCATAACAACAAGAGGGGGTTAACTTACAGGTAGGGGTGGCAAGCTTTAGTGTGCGGAAGCATATGTCGTAAAGAGCTTCATTGTCCAGAACCATACATTCATCAGCATTCTCAACAAGTTGGTGAACAGAAAGTGTAGCATTGTATGGCTCCACAACGGTATCTGAGACCTTTGGTGATGGGAAGACAGAGAAGGTCAACATCATTCTATCAGGGTACTCCTCCCTAATCTTAGAAATAAGAAGTGTGCCCATGCCAGATCCAGTGCCTCCTCCCAAAGAATGGCAAACTTGGAATCCTGTAAGTAAAGCAAATAAGGACATAATAGCAGTTTAGGAACATCACCACGCATTCGACGAAACAAGAGTTTCCGAGCACTGAGTAATCATGCTACACACAATTTTTAACACACATTGCCACCATGCTTCGGTAGTCCATGAACTTGTCCTGATATGCTACTAAAACATATTACTTGGGCTATCATATTTAAATATTTAATAGTATACCAAAACAACAAATCATAGGGATGACCAAAGTGATAACGTTAAGCACTTCTTTATTCATCATGAAGACAGGCACTCCATTTTGTCCAATGCTGACCAAAGAACCCAGTCCAGCTATGGCACAATATTTAATTTACTCTTCAAATAAAAAATAACACGACATTAACAGGCGAAGAGTGGAACTTTATGCAAACATATTCGACACTATGGCTAAAGTAATAAAATATCCGTCCTGCCGGCAATTGATGTTAATCAAGCTAGGTTACACTACACCAGGACAGCTAGGAGCTCATCCACAAAACATGCATCATAAGAATTAAGAACATCTCATGGAGCATACTATGTTGACTGGCACATCCCTTCCAAGTTAATCACAAATAGACCACATAATAGCACGATTGCTTCTATGATAATTAGACCATTATAACATCTCTGAGTAACAGAAATGACCGATTATCATGCTAGATAGCAAATTACCCGGATCCACAACGTTTTTTTTTAGAACTGATCCGCAACAATTAGCAGTTGAATTCAATTGATGCACGCTATAACAACCTCCCCACAGGCTAGAGGTATTATATAACACAACACCACCCACGAATCGATAGGATCAAAATATCAACATTGGAGAACAATTGTCGTATGCCTAACGATGCAAAAGCGGCACCTTCCTTGCTTGCCACATTGAGGCCGATGTTAATCGGAATCACCCAGATCTGGACTAGGTCTCCCCGATGTACGGCCCCTCCCAGATCTAACAAAACTCATACAAAAAAGACGGAATGGGCAGGTTAGATGAGAGGAGATGGTATACCCTGGAGGCAGTCGCAGTTCTCGGCCTCCTTGCGGACGACGTCGAGGACGGAGTCGATGAGCTCGGCGCCCTCGGTGTAGTGGCCCTTGGCCCAGTTGTTGCCTGCGCCGGACTGGCCGAAGACGAAGTTGTCGGGGCGGAAGATCTGGCCGAAGGGGCCGGAGCGCACCGAGTCCATGGTCCCGGGCTCCAGGTCCATGAGCACG
This sequence comes from Guadua angustifolia, assembly GCA_036346375.1. Classification (NCBI taxonomy): domain Eukaryota; kingdom Viridiplantae; phylum Streptophyta; class Magnoliopsida; order Poales; family Poaceae; genus Guadua; species Guadua angustifolia. The sequence goes on from CM070505.1 coordinate 5,634,615, forward strand.
GCGCGGGGCACGAAGCGGCCGCCGCTCGCCTCGTTGTAGTAGACGTTGATGCGCTCGAGCTGCAGGTCGGAGTCGCCCGAGTACCGGCCCGTCGCGTCGATGCCATGCTCGTCGCAGATCACCTCCCAGAACTTGGCGCCGATCTGGTTCCCGCACTGCCCACCCTGGATGTGAAGGATTTCTCTCATGGCTGCCTCGCCGGAGTGGTCGCTGTCGGAGAGGTGGTTACGGGACGGGGAGAGCGCACTGTGCGTCACTGCAAGGTTGCCTTGGCCCTTGGATGAGGATTCGAAATGGTCTTTTGCACCGTCTTATACTGCTGATGCCGCGGCAGTTTGGGCCGGCGGGCTCGAGGCGTGCGATGTGGTCACCGGCGGTGTGTGGAAAGGCGAGTGACTTTGGACGTCGGGAATGTGACGTGGGGCCCAGGTAAAGAGGACGGAAACAGCTGCTGTGTGGTGGCCGTGGGTTGATCTCGACCGTGGATTCCGTGATCAGACGGTTCGGTGGTCTAGCGAGGCAGTTTCTGGACGATTCTATTTGGTTGCGCGCTGCGCCCCTTGGATTTGGCGATTTGGGTCCAGGCTGACGTAACCGAGCATGGGCCCGACCTTGCGGTGGGCTCCGTCGCAGGGCGATGGACGTGGGCCCACGCAGCAGGCAGGGACAAGTGCATGTGAGCGGCGCGACGTAGGGAGCTGGCGATGGGTGTCGGGCCCGCGCGCCAGTGCGCTGGAGCTGTTGCGGTGAGGCTTAGCTGTCGTGAAGTGTCATCAGCGTGGGTCCCACCTGGCAGGATCGGCTCTGCGATTACGTGGATGGGAGCAAGAGCGTTCGTGGATAGGCTAAAAACCGGTGGTCCTTTTGCTGCAACGCTTAGATGTCGAATTATGGCGGCAACTTATGGAGACGATAGCGATGCTTGACTAGTAATCCAAGCAACACTTTGGATGTCAGAGCATATAGCTGTTGCTTAGGACAACTGACGGAGACCAATCACCAGAACCCACATATCCTTGCAGAAACGGGCCTATCAGGGGGAAAAAAGTAGGCAACTACATTAAGATCTGGGGCCGAAGTAGCTGAAAGTACAAGCTAAACTTTTTTGTCATGAAAAGGGATCCAAAATTGCTACCCACATGTCGTGTTGTAGCAATTTTCTCGCACAGGGCAAAGTGCGTCGATCAGTTGGTACAATCATGGAATAACGATCTTCCTCTCAACAAAACTGAAAGTGAAAAAAAAAAAGAGCACCGTCGATACAACCACTGTAATGTTAAACTGACGAAGATGCTCAATGTTTCACTTGCAGCTGCGGACCTACAGAAGGAACAACTCAACAAGGCGAGCTGGCAAGCTGCTGAGCTTGGAAAACAAACAGGTGGCAGCAAAACCGTTGTCACCTACGATGGTGTGCCGCTAACCACTCGTCCCGATCCTTATTGAATGTATATGGAACTAGAAGTCTAGAATACCTTCTTCTCGTATGACACTAGACCATGGATCCCTCCTTCGACTTGCGCGGCGCCAGTCCTCACCTGATACGTGATAAGGAAGATTAGCAAAGACTGAATCAGTTCTGTTGTTAATATTCTGTTGTTTTTAGTTGGGATATACAAGCACAAATGGAGGTTTCATTTGTTTTGTAGTTCGGGAAATACGAACCTCTTGGTCAGAGGCAGAATCTCCGGTTAGTATTTCAATATTTTGAGAGAATACAATTGATATGTAAACTATCAATATAAGCATCTTAAGGGAAAAATCAATGTAAATTTTCGGACTACACAACCATGTGCAGGGATGAGACTTCTCGTTCATTGCCAGTACTACAACCACGATGCTAAGTGAATTGCAGTGTCTCATTTTGGTTTTCATTGAAAAGGAGGCTTGGTATATTTGGTAAAAGGAGTGATTAGATCTAATTGGGGCTATTTTCTCAAAAGATGAGGTCAAATCTGCCTTGAGCTGGAAAAGATAGGGTTCAATGATTACAGAACATTGAGTTTGCATCGCAAATCGAATTTCACTTGAATATGCAACTGGCTTAAAACCTTGAAGTACTGTTAAGATTTAGTGATCTAGAAACCCTGAAACAAAAGGATATGTTCATGAAGCTCCGTGCATATCTAACACAAATCTGTACGCCTACAGGAAGTAAGATTGTATAGAGTCAAGAGTTCAACAGACCAATCACCTAACACAATGCTACAGGAAGAATATTTTGCAGAAAAGGACAGCTCAAAACCATACAACGATAGAAATGAGGACACGCTTATATAAGAAAAAAAACAGCCTAAACGGCTAAACCAAATTCTGTGACAGGAAATTGTTAATATCCATTCAACAAGTATGCAAGCCTGAAAAAAAGGATTATTCTACGGTTCAACATTTAAATCAGTATGTCTGTGTCAAATGCAGAATAGCTTTCCTATAAACAGATCCATGATCCCAAGAGTAAACTACCATCAGCTACAACAATGTATTGAAAGTAACACATAATCAGTACTGAGTACATAGGAGAAGAAGGCACAAGAGTTGATGCCCATTCCAACATGAAACCAAGAAATACAGGCACTTACAGTTAGTTGTTTATTTTCCACATTTAAAGTTTAACCTTTTTTTCAGCTGCAGATATAAAAACATTATTTTGTTTTGTAAATATTTGTACATATAAGAAACATGGGCTTTGTCCATTGTCTAGAAAGGATTTTTTTTTGTTAGCAAAAACAAGCAATTTCTCCAATGTTATATGCTTAACATTATTAATCGCTCAAATATAAAATGTAAAAGAAATGGAGAAGAGAAAAAAGGTAATCCAGCATGAAAATACCTCTAATCTAAGAGTCTCCAATCGTAAAAGATCATGAGCTGACTGCAAAGAGGATGCACCAAGATCTTGGAATCCTTGCTTAACAGCTTGCATTGTATAAGGAATAAACCTTAGCACAGAACCTTTGTCAGATACTGCTCCAACAACTCCCTGGGCGACTTTAAGCTTGAGAGTATCGCCAAGGTACCTTGCATCACTCCCCTTTGTCATGGCTTCGAGGGAGCCCATGCCTCTGTATTTTTTCACACGACGGCCATCCTAGCAAAACATTCCTAGAGTCACTATTTTAGCCAGAAGCAAGTCACATGGCACATAGCAGCAATAGAATAGCATCAAAAAGCATACTTTAAGAAACCACTTCTATTATAAAGATAGAAAGTGCTAGAATTGAAGAGGGATAAATGCAGATAAATTCTTAATATATTTTTTAAAAAATTAGGGTTTAATGTAGCCATTTAAGTTTCATGGTGCTAGCAGCCACATGCATCACATGGCCAAGCTCGGATAGAACAACAATGGCTACTGGAAGACAGCTATTCAGACATTTTTACCACTCAGGTCAAATTCACAAAACTTCCAAAAAGCGCTGAGTGATAAATTGTGGTTGCACCCAAAGCATCATTGAAAATTGAATGTGGTCATCTTAAAACCATGATTTTCAATTACCAGATATGACCTGTAAACAACTAACTACAGCAAACTAGCCGTACCACTAATTCCAGAAGCTCCAAAAGCACTGATGCAGAACTGCCATGTCTACTCCAGCAGCACAGACTATGATTATCAACAATAGGTGGAATAACTGACAAACCCAACTATATCTACACTGAATATGCATTGATAATTGGCCCATTACCACCTTATGCTTTGCTGTAAAATTAACTGTGGTCTCCTTATGCTTTGCTGTAAAATTAATTGTGATCTCCTGCACTTATGTACAAGGCAAAAATTGACAGTAATGCATTCAAATGCTCGATCATCTTATACACCAACCTTTACTGGCACTCTCTGGCTAGCTTTTATGACATCTAATCAGACATTAAGGGATCGTTTTCATTGCAGTGGTCAGACAGGATGTACATTTGGATAATTGGATGTGCATGCCATGTGGTCTTCATAAAAAAAGTATGAATTTAGTCACTAATATAGGGATGTACGGACTTGGATAAGCATCACTACAGGGCAGTCAAATATCCTGTATTATGGTAAACGGTAAACATATTAAAAAGGAAAAGCAGCTGCTGAACTTAACCCTGCTTCAAAAAACAAAAATATCAATGTATACCTTGTACTCATAAGCACCAGGAGCTTCATGGCTCCCAGCCAAGAAACTGCCCATCATAACAGTGGATGCCCCCAGCGACAAAGCCTTCACAATATGTCCAGAGTTTGAAATTCCACCATCAGCTATAACTGGCACGTCCTGATCTTTGGCATATGATGCAACCTTATACACTGCTGTAGCCTGTCACATCAAAAGCAAAAGAAGCATCAGCAGCAGTACCAAAGAAGCATCATGTGCAGATATGCACCTTCAACCAAGTGTAACCACCATGAGATAATTAAAAATACAAAACTCTTTACTATCATGTTTAGACTAGCCAGACTGCCAGACTGTGGAAATATAGAGGGAAACACTACCATGTAAGTCAAATTAAATTGTATTTGTGAAAAATAGAAGAAAAGAATGCATTACATCAGGTCTCAACAAATCTCAGACAAGGTCTCGTAAACAACATGGTACTTAAGTTCCAAGAATAGGAATAGAGACTACAGCATCTAATGCCAAATTCCAGTCGTTTCCAATGTCCTAAAACTTCCTAAAATAGTGAAAATCTATTACTCTTTTGTATCTTGTAATTATCTGGTACAAGGTATCCATACTCTTTGCTGTGACATTGAAAAGGCACAGATAACACAAGCTATAAGGCAGTGTTCTACATAGCGGCTGCTATGTGAAATTTAGCGGTTTAGCGAGCCAATTTTGTGGTTTAGCAGCCCTTGAAAGGCAAAAGTGGCCTTTATAGAAGCCCAAAAGAAAATTTCCTCTTTTTTTATTTTGACTTCCTTAAGAAGATACCCATCAAGTGGATTCCTCAAGAAGATATACCCTCGTATGGAACAATAAATGATAAATATTCAGTTGTGGGGTAATCACTTTCAAGGCCACATACTGCAATAGCACCATATGGTTGGGTGGCCACTCATTAACCGCTTAAGAGTTACCACTATTCAGAACATTCCTCTTATGTTGCGTTTGGTTGGTGAAATCCTCAGAGGATTCCTAGGAATCCTTCAGTAATTTTACGAGATTCTAAAAAACAAATCCAATATTACCTTGGGAACTATATTACTATCAATTCCAAGAATCGGTTTCCCATAGAAAAAGGTAGGGAAATGAATCTTTGCTATTACGCTTTTTATCATTTGATTTAATTTGCCATCATCAAAATTTGAACTTTAAGAATTCAAAATCCAAATTAAAAAAATTCAAAATATGAATTTTGAAACCAAAATATCAAAAATAATGAATTTTGTAATCTTAAATTTGGATAATTTAAATTTTAAAATACAAAATTTCACGCATGGAATTCAAAATTCCATTTGTTTTATTTTGCAGCTTACTATTTAAATTTTCGAATTTTGGATTTCAATAATCCAAGTTCCGATAATTTAAATTAATGAATTCCAATTTTCTAAGTTTCAATTTTTGAATTTTAGACTTTCGAATTCCAAGAATTTAAAATCCAAAACTCAATTTTTAAAATATCAAAAATCTAAAATTTGAACTTTTGAATCATAAGAATTGAAATTTTGAATGTTGCTGTTTTAAATTGTGAGAATACTAGTAAAATTCAAAATTTTAGTTTTTATTTCAAAATTTATAAATGCTAACATTTAATGTTTGAAGTTTTAAATCATGCTATTTTAATTTGTGGACTTGTTGGTTTGAGTTATGAAATGTTTAAACCATTACAGAGACCATTGTGTAGTTTCCTTCGAAGCAACCAAATGTTGGAAGCTTAGATTACTGGTAATGTATCTACCAGTAGTCAGATTGAGGGAATACCTTTGGAGAATGTTTCCATGTGACGACGTCGTGTTCATCGCTCAAGCGTCATCGATCGGATTTTGTCCGAGACGGACATATTCGTGTATAAGATTTTGGTCTAGGTTGTGACGGATGTCTCGTATCCGATTGTTGTTTAGCAAGGCATCCGCCACCGATCTTGATTTTCTCCGAATGCTTATGTAGAAGCGGCGCAATTTGGGATGGAGCGACCATATCCATCTTGCAGTCAAAAGGTCGTGTTGCGGCCATTTCCAATGTTGATTTGAGTTCTTGCCGTGAAAAGCATTTGATCAATAGTGTCACATGGCATCGCAATCCATTCCATGGCCTTCCGGATCGTGCTCTTGAGCCAAAAGACAAGCGAGCGCCATGCTAACCTCTCGAGGTCTAGAATGCCTAAGCCTCCCATCTGCCAGGCGGCAAACAATTGCCCACCCCACTTGCAATTTCCTCCATGCATTACTCCATTGCCGCCCATAGAAATGCCCTCCTCATCTTGTCTATATTTTCAATGAATTTCGTGGTGCCTTCAAAGGCAGTTAGCGAGTAGATTGGTATGGAGGTGAGTCTTGACTTGACCAAGATTAGTCGTCCTTAAGTTTTTTTTAAAAAATTCATTATTAAAAAAAAAAAGAAAAAGACAAACAACAAAAAAGCATGACTTATTAGAAACTACTTCAACCGGTTATCAGCTCCTTGTGCCCTTTTTGCCAAATCTTTCAAGAAAAAATTAAACTTAAAAATAGAAAATTATTTTAAAAATGGTTACTTATTGCGCAGAAAGGATTTTTCGAATAAATCAAAAAATGTCCAATAAATAGTAAACTTTATCCAAAAAACCATCACAAAACCTAAGGAAAACCAATATGCCTCCTTTAAATAGCTTTAAATATCTAGAAATATAATCACTTGGTTTATAGGTTTTGGTTGATGCGTAAAAAATTAGGGTGAGGAACTGAAGAATAAAGAAAATACCTAAAAAAAAAACTACGTGCCAATTAAAGAAGAAGAAAATAACAAGAACAAACAAAGGGCATTGCTAATTTGAGCGGCTTAATACTTTTGTAAGGCCGCCCTGCGAGCGACGAGTTAAAGCTTCATCCTTGACCGATTGTAGGATTTCTTCATGAGTCGCATCGGCTTAAGACTCTATTGTTGCGTTCTTTCCACCAATTCCAACAAGTTAGGATAACTAAGATTTGACACCTTTCCTAAAGCCGGTGGACGGTTTAGCCGCAGATTCCATTGCTCAATATTAGTAGGGTGTCGATCATCGGTCTATCCGGTTGTAGCGACGGAATGTGAACCCATTGCGCTATGGACAACCACAACTGTCGAGCATTGGGGCATTCAACTAGGAGATGGAGAACCGTTTCTAAGCCCGACAAAGACTTTGATTACAGGGAATGTGAAATTATGTATACCAAATGCACCCTTAGGTCATCCAATATAAATCGGATGCTTGGCATGAATATGCAAGAGATTTTGATATGATTAGAAATTCTAGTGACAGCGGGATTCTTTACATCTTGGTCTCAGTCCTCTAAAATAAGATAAGAGAGTTTCATATGACTCCAAGCGTGACAAACAGCATGTGCATGCCGATCGTACCAAAGGCAGAGGATCCAAGCTGACAAACAAAACAACCAACTAATTTGACAAAAAAAAAACTAAATGAAGTTAACAGACATGCACACGAATTAAACTACTGCAGGGGGCAGGCGTTTATGAGAAATTTAACAATTATATACCTGTCCTCTACCCACAGCACAAACCTCTTGGGTAGTGCAAATTGAGCCACTGCCCATTCCAACGCGCAATCCATCCACTCCAGCAGTGACCAAATTCTGCGCCTGCGCAATTGTCACCACATTGCCTCCGATCACATCCACCTCAGGATACATCTTTTTCACATACTTGATCATATCGAGCTGGTAGATGGAATTCCCCTGAGAGCTATCAATCACGATAGCATTGGCCCCTGCCTTAACTAGCTGCTCCAGCCTTCTCTTGTCGTCCTCACGGGTTCCAATGGAGGCCGCAACTACGAACTTCCCGTCTGCTCCAAGAGATGGCTTGCCTAGCTTTGGATAGCTCCGGATGCGCTCCACATCATTGGCGGTGATGAGGTCGATTACCTCACCGTCGTCGGATACGAGAGGGGCGTACTCCAAACCCTCATCGGCGAGGAAGGCCGCGGATTGCTCGAAGTCGAAGGAAGCGGAGCCCGAGCGCGGGGCGGGGCGCATGTACTCGGAGACCAGTACGGGGGCCCCCCGGGAGGCAGCGTCGGCGGCGACAGCGACACCAACGAGCTTGGAAAGTGAATCGCCGCCCTCGGTGACAAGGGCGTAGTCATGGCCCGCGAAGTCGTTGAGGGATGGAGCGGAGGCCGGGGAGAAGAAAGGGACGGAGGAGACGAACGGCACGTGGCGGGACTTGGCGGCGCGGACGATGGAGGCCTGGATGTGGGGCTCGGTATTGCAGTGGACGACGGCGGCGGAGCCGAGAGAGGCCATGGCCGCAGCCATAGCGGCCTCAGAGACGGTGTCCATGGGGACGCAACGCAGGGGATGGAGAGGGGCACGCGGCGGGAGAGGCGGGTGGAGAGATCGACGGCGTCGGCGGGGAAGCCGATGTAACCCGGGAGGAAGATGACGTCGTCGTAGGTGTAGGAGACGCCCTGCGAGAAGAGGCGCATCGCCGGGAAGCCGTCGTCAGCGAGTTCGGCGCTGCTCGCCGCCATTCGTGGATCGGGGTTTTAGGGTTTTAACGGCGGCCGCGGCGGCGGGGAGGAAGGAAACGAGGGAGATGGATCGAGTGGGAGGACTGTGGGGAACTGGCGATTTTGTATCCGTCTTATAGTTATAGCTAGCGTAGCCTAGCGATTTATTTGGCGGGTAGCCGCTTGCCGGATGAGTCAATGACATGACATATGGAGCCCACTTTGTCAGAAAATCGAATCTGAGTCTGGTATGGGACAACAGGGCCCACCTGCAGACGATACACAAATCCCTGCCACGTGGATACCTGTTATCAGGGACAGACGCAGTATCACGGACCTCTCGGCCGAAATTTCGGTTTCGTCCGTCACCGGATATCTAGCTTGGTTCAATTCTAAAATCTTATCGAAATTTTAGATTTCTACCATCTCTGATATATTATTTGAAAATGAATCAGAACATTATTATGTTGCATTGTAGTAGAACTCAAATAGAATATACTGTAAGTTATAGATTTAAAAGAAAAAATACTAGTTATGTACTCGTGCGTTGCAAAAAAATTTAATTTGCAAAAAAAAAATTATTTGCAAAGAACACTAATCCTATCTTTTTTTTTAAGATAATGGAAGAATATTAACTTTCTGGCCCCTGTATCGTGAGATGCACATAGCCAAACACTAACCCTGTCTGAATGATACTGTTTTGAATGTGAAAATGGTTGAATGTTTAAATCAATTCATTGAAAAATACAAATTCCAAACACCTATTTACAAACTTGAGCTTAAAATTATTTTTAATTTCACAATCTGGAGACTCTCATGTTACAAAATACTTTGCAAATTTTAGATAAACATAAGTACTGCTTATGTACAAAAACAATAAATAGTAAATAAGGTTATATAAAAATCTCATTTGAAATGCATGAATTTTTTCATATAAAATTATATAATTCGCAAACCGTGCAATAAACATATCATCAAACATAACCTAAAACCGTTTCATGAACATCAAATTTTTTGGCACATTTAGTAATATAGCTAGTAAATAAACTAAATCTTAAGCATCGATTAGGTGGACATAACATGAAGCATGTGGAATGTAAAATTAAAAAACCTTTATGTCTCAATGTCATTCTATATGGATAGCTTAACTGCTTGTTTGTAACATTAGTGTTGTTCTCTATAGTATCACCCTGTGTAGCCTTGACATCAAAAATCAACTCACCATTCTCCATGAATATAGCACCAAGATATGTGTTCACAAGAACCCGATAAACAATATAACAACTGGAGATCTCCAATCCATAGGGACCTTATCTCCTCGCCTACGAGCACGGGCCCACCCACCACTTGTGCCCAGTCTTTGCGACAACGACAGCAGCATCTTTGCGGCGGAGATACATATCTTGAGTGAGGCGAGACGCGTCATCGCTACAACGACGAGGGAACATATTGCAAAGGAAGCTGCTGTTTCAACTAACCCCACATCATCGGCAAAAGAGCGTGCAAGGGACCCCACTGGTAGTACTACGACGGTGCTTGGTAATACTTCGGCAGGGGACCTGCAGCGTTAGGGCATGCTATCTGTTCATCGGCGACTGCATCACGTCTCATCTCCGGTTAGGCGTTTGCAGCCATGAAACCCTAAAAACTAGGAGAGAGAGGAGATGAGAGAGGGTTTGGGGTCTCAACAACTCGATGCGTGGGGACGGGAGAAAGAGCCGATGACGAAAAAAGTGAAACGGATTAAATCCCCTTTTATCTCAGTCGTACATGTCAAATCCAACGGATCATATACATTAGAGGAGAACGGACCACCGCCACTAACTCGTAATTAGAAGTAGTACAGAAGATAATATGAGTTTATATGTACGAAACATACTAAAGTATATATGTAGACTGTAGTACATAAAACAAGGAAGAGGGGTGTATTTTTATGCATTACTTTTTAAAAGTTACATAAATATTAAAGTATAAATGAATAGTAAAAGATGATTACTTATTCCTTGGCTTACTTCAAGATATATGATGTTCAATGTACATGTGCTCTCAATTCATTTGAAATTTAGCATTGGCACACCAGGCAAAGAATTTTGTGAATTTGGGACAGTTCATTACATTGCAAAATGTTGGCAAGCTTGCACTGGCAGTAAGCAAGAAAGCTGTCGAATCTGTTTAAGATAAAGCTAGCACACATGAAACCAATCATTAATAAAAACAAAAGGGATCACATTTTTACACTAAACTCTAGTTCAGCTAATTGCACGCGAAACAAAAACTCAAAACGTGCAATTGCTCGAATAAGGAGGAACAAAGCTCAAATTGGATGTCCACATATAATTCGTCCATCAGTTTGCCACTACAAGAGCCAGAAGGCAGCAAGAGAAACAAAGCAACACACTGTTTTAAGTCATAAGCACCGCACGACCACATAAGCTTTTGGGAAGAAAAAATATGGTACAAGTCTCAAAGCTATTGCATACCCTATACTGGGAGTCTAGGACAAGAACACATGCTCCTATCTTGTGATGAAGGCACAAGGCAAGCCTTCACGGGGTCTCAAGTCTCAACCCACGTAGGAGTATTCAACATTTCAACTAACTGGTCACATGATCGGACCTGATCAACTCAAGATTTCCTCCCTTTCATATAGAGCACCAAGATTTTTGTGTGACCTCTATATACCCAACACAACTAGTCAGAGATGGAGCACAGGTGATAAAAAGAACTTCTCATTAAGAAGAAGAAGACAACGACTGTTGTTGTAAAGTAATTGAGCCCACTCACTCCTAGCAAACGTGAAAAGGACAGACAAGGCAAACTGAACAAATAATTAGAGGTAAAACAAATGCACAATCAAATTATCCCAGCCTCATCGCAGTTCCAAAAATATAAGATTCAAAATTTCATCCTGATCAAGCACAAGCTAACTTCGTCTCAGAACACAAACTACATTCATTCTGTTGCTTGAAGCAGAGGTAAATTACCACTACCACCTCATGAGACAGAAGAAAAGGCTACTTATACCATGAAATGAATCCTATCATCAGAATAGCTAAGCAGCAGTAGTATGCTTAAAAAGCATGAAAATATCAATTTCACATGCCATACACCTAACTGGCAGAAATGATTGGAGATTTCATTCATAAAGCATCTCAGGAAAATAATATAATGATTAGCAATAGAAATATGAAGAAGTTCGAGCAGAATGCTTAAATAACAATTATACGTGTTTAGTTATGTAGAGGTACTTGAAATCGGCACATTTGCGACGAACTAAACAATTTTATTTGGAAGCTGATTTCTGGCAGTTTCCACATTTCAACAAGATTAAAATGTCAGGAAATATTAGAATCACCAGAGTGTAGCTTGTGAACAAATACAATCCATCACTATACTCCTACGAAGAGAAATCTTTCAGAAACATAAAAGATGTGCAATTTTCTTAACAAATACAAATTATCCCATGAACACAAGTTCCTTATTTCTTTATGATAAAAGAAATGAGCATACAACAGTAACAACACTATCCAACAGCTATAAGATATCAGGCTTCATATAAGTTGGCCATATTGTTGAACTCAATAGTAACAAAAGGAAAGCTATTTTCTTTTCTGACAATTTCATCTAGACAACTTGAAGCGTTGGAGTAGAGGTAACATATATTTGCTTGAAGTAATGTCGAAAACCACACCTTGCTTCGGATGATTCGTCAGCTTCAAATTTCATCCAAGGTCTCAACCTAGCAAGCATTTTGTGCCATTTATATGTTAGTTTTCAGATACTTGTTAACATCACAAAACTCAAATCGGCCTGTTCTACAATCAAAATGAAAGGTGTTGTGGCTACAGGCCAAACAATAGAAAATAAGAATGCATCTAGGTCTCCTCACGAAGGGGGCAACCTCGAGGTCCTTTAGGGGGGACCGAGTCTACCAGGATTGCAACGGGAGTTTATTGATGAAAATTCTTCCTTGTCTTTCTTACAGGACTGTGAGGCTATTTATAGAGGCTAATGTACGAAGAGGGTACCTCGATCCTTCTGCAGGGCCTTCACTGGTTTGTAGGGGACGGTGGCCACTCCTACGATAAGAGCCCCTCATGGATGCGGGCTTGATTTACCTTGGGCGAAACCATGGTCTTTTTCCAAAAGGGTGTGGGTCCTTGTTCCCTTTTGACCTAGTGAAGGACCAAGCCTCTCTGCTAATAGGAAGAAGATGCAAACAATGTTAAAGGTTTGGAAGACTGGCAACAAACCAGTGAAGGCCCCACAAAAGGGACAAGGTACCCTCCTCATACATTACCCAAGGGGCTCAAGCATGACGAAGGCTTCGATAAGCTTCGGCAAGCACAAAGAAGACTTCAGCAGGCTTCAACAATCACAAGGAAAGTTTCGGCAAGCCCAAGGAAGGCTTTGGCAAGCTTGAGGAGGCAAAACAAAACTTCCTTCCCACTTCGGCCCTCCACTTCTGGAGAGCCAAATAGGGAAGCTGCGAAGGTCTACCTCCAGAAGAAGAGCTAGGGCCGCAAGAGGGGGCAACATCGTGAGACGCAAAGGCTAGCCTAAGAATAGACAAAACAACTATGTAACCCCTATGAACCTAGGGCCTATGTAGGGATAGTATTGTAAGCCTACATATTGGGCATGCAGGCCACTATAAATAGGCTCACAGTCCGGTAAGAAAAGATAAGAAAGAACTTTCATCAATAAACTCCCATTGCAATCCTGCTAGACTCGATTCCCTCTCACCTAAAGGACCGAGGTTGCCCCCTTCGTGGGGAGACCCAAAGGCCTTCTTACTTCCTACTGTTTAGCCTGTAGCCACAACAAAAAGTGCATGTTAAGTTTTGTTAGCCTAATTATGGTAAAAAAAGACAGAACTGCAATATACTAGCAACTTGAAGTTGATTTAATCAAGTTGAATTACTTCACTTACCAGGCGAATTCTAGAAAATAAAAGAACAAATGTTCATGTAAAAAGAAATATGGAATAGAACATGCAAATTAGTAAAATTGAAAGCATATGGAGCACACAAGCGGCATGCAGGAATATTCTTTTACATAACAGAAACAACATATACAATGTTGACCTATGTATGATACCGCACCACTAAGAGGACCCAGGTAGCATAATTAATGGCTCAGGTGTGAGAACAAGAGAACTCTACACAACCATTTCAATGAAAATTTCCTAGATAGCGGAATCATAAGTTCAATACCACTACCAAGAAAAAAAAACTCCCTACAAAATATAATTTATTCAACAATCCAATTAGATTTGTTGGCACTTACACGGCAATGCAAATAGGGAATATATATTATTGCTATGACCAGGGCTCTAATTATTTCAGCCATAGATACATCTTGTGTAGACCAAAACTAACAGGATATTGTTACGCCAAGCTCACAACCTTGCAGAAACTTTGACAAATAATGCACCTACAAAATCAAAACCACCTAAGATACTGTTCAAAAAAAAAAAAACAGAGGCGCAGAATATTCCATGTAGTATCCAGAATGTCGTACCTCTGGATTAGAATAGCTTATGTATTTAATAATGTATTTCTTAGAATAATTAAATAAAATAGGCAAAAGAAAAAATCTCTACTAATATAAATTTGTAGTTGGTGGCAGCGGTCCGTTCTTTCTAGCCCCTTTCCCCCATCATATCTCCAATAATGGCCGGTCATTATAGCTAATTATTCTTTCCCGATTTACAGCCAGCCATATCTCCCTAAATATGGCTGATTATTATAGCAAAATCCATTATTATTGCTGGTAATTAATAGCTAGCCAATCATTTTGTTTGTACTCTATATATGTTGTATAGTTTTCACAAAATCAATCAAGAGAATTCATTCAAGATCTCCCATATCGTGCCGCCGCGGCGAATGAACTCGATGAACTAATCAATAAGTGACGGACCGACGTACATGGCCGCGAGGCGCAGGAGGCCGAGCGTCGCTGTTAGTAGTAACTGCGGCCAGAAGGACAGACAGAGCGCGACACCCACCGGGTGTCGTGACCCTAGCGCCGGCCAGTTGAACGTGAACAAAGCGTATGACGCTTCGGCATGGTTGCCCGATGACACCGGTGGGACGTCGTCGGCGGTGTGTGAGTCATTGGCATACCCCTTGGAGATAAACGGGGTTGATCCAGCTGAACGTCTCGAGAGAGAGAAACGGCGTGGTGGCGCACGGCGTGGCGGGCGACTCGGCACTGATGTTTTCTGGTTCACCATCATAGGCTCCGGCGTCATAGCCGGTGCAACCAGTGATGGTTAGGTACGCCAGAGGCATGGAGACGAGTAGGCCGGCAAAGGCGAGAGAGTCGTTTGGGAAGAGCAACGGACCACCGCCGAAGCGGAGAAGAGCGCGACGCCGAGGGCGGTGGCGATCCAGAAGACATGTAGGTGCAAAGGCTGGGTGGCGGCGGTGGCCCCTTTCTCCGAGGTGACTGACCACGCGGCCATGGGGTGCACGACGAAGTGGGCGGCGAGGAAGGCGGACTCCACAGCGCGCCATGGTGTGCTCGGCAGGAGGAAGAACGTGAGCACGAAGAGGACGGCGGACGCCCCGAGCGCGACCGCATAGCGGCCAGTGGTCCAGAATGGCGGTGGCTTCAGCAGCGGCGGCTCGTGCTCGGAAGAAGCCCTCGTGTCGCGCCCTGCGAAGGCGGTGGATGATGAGGACGAGTGAGGTGACGAGGAAGACGAGGTTGACGGCACCGAGGAGCGCGCGCTGCGGGCATGGCGAGAGGAAGAGGAACGCAAGCTGGTAATATAAATTGCAAAAAGGGATCAAATGATTGATTGCTTTTTGAGATTGTAATATATATTGCTATGTACAATATATTTGGTTTTAATTTATACTGGAGAAGAAACCATAAAAACTTTTGTAATTGGGAGAAATAAATATTTAATCTTGTAGCATAATTTTCTTTTATTACTTGACTTTTATGTTTTGTTACCAATTCTATTTTTCATAGCAACATCGATTCTAAATGACTCACCAACAGAGTAATAAGGAAAGCAGTGTAAAAGGCTGCAATCAAATAAACCCTTGTTTCATTCAATTAATATAACGCGTCAAACTCTTAATAACAGTGCATAAACAATAGATCGCACCAATGGAATCTGGAATCTACGCAGCATATTCTCTTAAACTAGTATATATTTGCCAAAAAAGGGACCATCAATCAACTCGGTGTGACAGTATTCTCATATATGCGCTCTATGGGATTATCGGATCCATTATCTTTTACAGTAATCGGTGAACAGTAAATTAAATCCGGGACTCAAGCTATTAAATGTGAAAGAATAATTAAAAAAAGAAGACTGTACACAGACTCAGGAGAAAAGAAAAGGAGCACATCAACCAAGAATGATTGTCTAAACATTTCCATTCCGTTCCTTTAACAAAATCATGGACAATTAAGTAAACTGATAAATGTAGCGCCAAATCATAGAAACATATTTCAGATTTCGTTTTCGGTTCACATGATGAAGGTGGACAAAATCTGAAATTTCAATAAAATCTCAAAATTTCAGACAAAATTAGGTCAAAATTCAAAAATAAAATTGGAATCCAGAATTTTTAAACTGAATTTTTGCCGAGAAATGCCAAAATCATAATGAAATTCAACTGAGAGAAAAATAGTTGAAATGATATTAAACATTTTTGAAATTTTTTGGATGGTTCTAACATATCACTATTGTTCTCATAAAATTTTTAGATGATGATTAAGCTTGAGGAATTTTTAAAAATTCTCATAGTGCTACTGTCCTGATAAAAAGCTGACTGACAAAATTTCAACCGAATGAAAAATGATGTAAACCATGTTAGAACATTTTGAATTTTTTTGCATGGTCTTAATGCATAAATAACATTTTCATAAAATTTTTAGATGATGATCAAGTTTGAGGATTTTAAAAAATTAGTTTAGTGCTATTGAATGCTGACAGGCAAATTTCAAACAAATGAAAAATACTTCAAACCACATTAGGAATTTTTTAATTTTTTTTGGATAGTCTTGAAGAATCACTAATTAATGTTCCCATAAAATTTTCATAGGATGATTTAGCTTGAGGAATTTTTAAAAATTGTGACAGTGCTATTGTCCTAATAAAAGTCTGATGATTAATATATATATTCGATTCAGCAACCAAAAAGGGTTATCATTTTTAAAATTTTTATATAAGGGTGCTGAAACAATTTGCATAAAAATTTTGGATCTTGATCATACTCCAGTAAATTTATAAAATTTTTACAATAGCACTGTACTATTTGTATTCCTTGTGTTTTTTTATTTTTTAAAAGATAACGAATGAAATTCAATGTATCCATAGATTTGATTGAGCAAACAAAATAATGTTAATTTTTTAAAAAAATTTATATAAGGGTTCTGAGTAAATTATTAAGCTCTCATAAAAATTTTGGATCATGATCACACTAAAGCAAATATATAAATTTTGATAAGGTTATTATCTCAATTATATTTACTTTGTTTTTGATTTTTAAAGATAACAAATGAAGTTCAATTGTTTTAAATTTTTTGTATGATCCTACACTACTAAATATAATTCTATAAATTTTTAGAGTATGATCAAATTTGTACAAATTTATAAAAATCTAATAGTATTTTTGCCGAAATTATAAAATGGTTCAAAAAAATTTGGTTTTTCAATAAATTTTTATAGAATATGACTTTCTTAAGGGTTATTGGGCCAAATCCAATCAAACAACCTGAGATTTTAGTGAGATTTGGAGAAATCTTGCCAAAAAATTTTTGTAGCAATTTTATTTTTTAAAAATATCTGGCTAGGATTTTGTATCTCATTCTCGCAAAAATCCGAGATCTCGCGAAATTTCTCTCATATTTCATTTCATGTTGGATGTACCTTGCCGTAGCTTGGCAAGACCTAGAACAGTATCAATGCAGCAGGTGACATATGTCACTTGTAGGTGCTTCCACGGTCAGGAAGTAGGCTATTTTTTGCGATTTACTTGCATGGGGAGTTATTTGCAAAAAAAAAAAAATACGAGTAGACTAAAAAACGTTGAACTTGGAGGGAGAAGAGAAAAGGGCGGAGCGTGGAAGGAGGGCGCAGGGCTCGAGAGGCATCAATTGATTTCCTTGTCTTCAACCTAAAGCAAGCAATCTCAGCATCTCGCTGACTTCTGTCTATAGCAAACAGCTCTTCTCACTCAAGCATCTGTCTAAAGTGATTTGTTATTAATGTCGTATCGATACCGGCCGGTATAGTCGGTGTGTATGATTTTGTCATCTAAATTGGTTATCTCACCATGCAGATGTCTATCTCGGGGATCCAAGTGCTGAAACAATTTGTATGACGTAGCCACCGCCTCTTTAGCCCCAGTTGTGCAACCTTTATAGGTTTAATGGAGCTACAAAATGGCACTTATTTTGTTCAATCATGTGTACTCACGGACATAGATGGAGACGCAAGTATGTATGAGCTCGTTTAGGACTGATTCAAAATGAACCATAGTTGTTAGTCTTAAAAAATGCGCAGTTCACTGTTGTTGACCAGCAATACAGCAACAAACCGTATCAGTATATCACTGCCCTGCGAGCAGTACTAATAGTACTATGGCCTATGGTTCAATTACGCTGTCCATCTTGGCTCATGGGAAATGCTCAATTTGAGCGCGTAGTCATGCTCAAAAAATTTACTAGTTCAGCGCCCAAAAGGAACTCAGGTGTCAAGAGCAATGATCTCGAGATTGCATCCCGCCCAACAAGTCTAGTTCAGCGCCCAAAACAGGAACTCAGGTGTCAGAGCAACGATGGTTAGCGCTGCAACGTGGTTTGTTTTGCCGCTCTCGGGGCGATGACTAGTAGTAGAATGAACAAACGTGAGATAGTGAAGAATATCGGGCATCTACAGCTTGAAAGCAAGTGCTGGTACCATATCAGTTCGGTACAACTCCTAGCTCGGTCTGTCATCAATGGCCGTGCTGTCGATCCATCTTTTGGTCGGAGCAAGGAGCCATCCCCATTCCCCACACGACCAGAACACCAGACGACCGACCATTAAGACGGACCACGTACGCCAAAGGGTCTTGGACCAAACCTGAACCGGAGACAGGAGAAGACGAAGCCTCGAGCCCAAAATATGATGATGTTTTGAGCAGCGAAGAACCAAAATAAGCTGAATAACTTAAGCGATGAATTTTGCTAATAAGCGTATGTTCGATGCAAAGTTAGCAAAAACGATCGGCGTACGGTGAATAAGGCTCGCTGGTTTGGAGACGGGGCCGGTAGAGACAACCGGTGCGAGAAAGACAACGGATCGAGGATGGAGGGAGAGGCATCGCTCATTTCAGTTTGTACGATCTCTCACGAGATAGACGTTCCCGAGATGCATTTCTTTTATATGCTCTATAAAAATTCTACGAAGTATCTATATAACACGTTATTTTTGAGAGGTACGCTAGCCAGCCGAGTTTTTCGTCATGTATTCCCTGTTTATTGTAGAAACTACTGTGAATATAAACAGTGATTGTTACAGCTCTTTTAAAAAATTAGAAAAAATATATATTTTATAGATATTAGAAACTTTTTAGAGGTTTTTTGTTTTTTAAGGTATTCTCAAAAAATATTTCTTCTTTCTGTTAAAATCTCTATCTATTTCTACAATTCTTTCCGTTTACATCAACGTTCGGGCCCGTTGCACTTCTAGTTTCTTTTGCAAATCAGGAATAATACTAGAATATGACCATATTATACACGCATATAAGACTATAAGTAAGGTAAATGTGTAACCCATCTCCATTTTTAGTTCAATTTTTCCACTTCTTATTCCTCTCAAAAAGCCCCACTTTAAGGCCTATTTAAGAGAGTTATAGCTTTTTTAAAAAGCTATCTTTTGACTTTCTAAAATGAAAAACGGTCGTAGCATTTATAAGAGGCTGACAAATATCTAATTTCTCTTCGCAATAAACTGCAAAAACAAATCTAGTCTAACTTTTAGCTTTTATCGGTTATATATGGCTTCTAGCTTATAAAAATCATTTAAAAACTACACTACTTAAAAAACTTTTTAATTTTTAAACACTGAAACTAGCTTAAAACTCCAAAACAGACTTAAAAAAAGCCAACGCACCACGGCTCTGCAAAAGGGCCCACAGGCTCAGTCAGAGCCAGCCCGACACACCCATCCCCGCCGTTGGATCAACCGCCACCCAGCCCCACCTCCCCACCTTCTACCCTCCACACTACTCACTGACATCACACCCCCACAACATCTAAACCCCACCTGTCACTGGCCTACTAAACCCACGAGACCCCGTGCACTCCCCGCCTCCACACCTAGAGGCGCCGCGCGTGCGCGTGTATGAACCCGCACCCCTTCCGAAATTTCCCCCACCACACCAAAAGACGCGGCCCAACTCACCGAGAAAGAAAAAGAAAACCACATCGGCAGGCAGAATAATCTCCTCTCTCTCTCTCGCTCCTCTTGCCTGCGTGCGATCGAAGCAGAGGCACCTCCCCCCGGCTCCGATCCGATGGCCTTCATGCGCACCCACGTGAGTTGCTTCCGCCCTCTTAGATCTGCTCCGGTGCGTAGTTCGAGATGGCTCCGTTTGATTTGCACCTGCGGAGGTTGTTAGACCTGCGTGGTTGGGTCGAGCCGCGGGCGATCTGGGTGCGGGAGTTGGCGGTGGCTTGCTTGTTCAGATCTGATCGAGGGGGTTTGATCTGACCGCGGGCCGTGAGATCCGCTGGCGTATGAGCCGTGGTTACTGTTTGCTGCGATGGATTTCTAGCGAGGGTTTTGATTTAAAGTAGTAGATGATATGGATTATGGGGAATTGGGGATGGTGCGCGTTTAGCTGAGTTGAGAGTTTCGTACTTGCGAGCTCGTTAAATAGATTATGGACTTGGGATGGTTGGGTTTGATCTGAACAAGTTTACTAGTGTATTTAAAGTTTTTTTTTGGATTCCGTAATGATTAGATGGTTTTTCTAGTTGTTTATTTGTTTTGGCTGTAATTATGTGTATGCTTTCATGATCCAAGTGTATATAGTTGTAAAATCAGGTGGCAATATCTATGTCGCCAGCAACTCTATGGATGATAAGTTGAGAATGCAACTTATACGCTGGTTGTTGCACTAGGGCGGGAATGGGGTGTTGTTCTTAGCCCCATGCCGGGCAGGGAAACAGCCAGTTGACCTGGGAGGAAATTTCTACTGTCTTTACGTTTGTTTTCTTTGGACCACTAGATGCGTTAGGTGTTACAAATTTTTTGAAGTCCCTTGGATCAATATATGACTTCTCTACTTTCTGATTTCTTTCATTTAAGTGGGCCATGCTTGGATATTAGAATTTTGGGTCCTCGTCGACGGATAGCCTAGCCACGGTGGAAGCAGTCACATTCCTGTTTCCACTGAGTGGGGATATTTGGACAATACTTCCTTCAAAGATAATCTGGGCTGTGCTTGTTGACAAGTCTTGCACAATTGACCTTTTGTAGATTGAATGTGATTGAATTGATTAAAGGCTAGCCTGTATAATTGAGCTTGTTGTCAGGTATCTGTCTAACTCTTTGTGTAATTATCATAATTTTCAGCCATGCTAGTGGCATAACATGATTCATTATATATGCATATTTGTCGAATGAGCTTTGTAGGTTAACCAGGATGACCATTTTAAGGCCTTTTGCTGTTGCTTGGAAGCAATATTTGCATAGTTTTCTGTCTAAGCATGTTGGTTTCGGTAGCCCGTGGCTTTTGTGTTAATCTGGCCTGGTTCACACCTGGTCTGATATGTGGAAATTCAGAACATTTTATGTAATTGTGGCAACTTGTTGATGCTACTACTGACATTGAACACTCCAAGCGTATTTATTGTCAATATACCAATACAATGTTCGGACTTTGGACATAACTTTTCATCAACGATCCACCCTTATGTTGATGTTCAGAGCCCAATGATGCATGTAACTTGTTAGATATAGTGTAGTGCTAAGTTACAAGTTACAATGTCATGTTTATTTAAGCACTAAGCTACTTCAACGTGGTTGATAACTTGATATGATTGATCTCTTGAACGGTGTTGAACTGCTATTTACTGGTTTACCTGGGCAAATCTTGTCTTGGAAAATTGAAACAAATCTGGAATGGACATTCTGTCTTGTATTGAAGTATTTGTTTTCCCTTGATTTTGTTCTCAAATGTGTGTTTAATTCTCTGCAGTCCAATGCGTCCTCTGGCATGGGTGTTGCTCCCAACATCAGGGACACATTCCTTGACCTTCAGATGAAGAAGGCATTTCGCTATGTTATCTTCAAAATCGAGGAAAAGCAAAAGCAGGTTGTTGTGGAGAAGACAGGGGCCACAACTGAGAGTTATGATGATTTCTTGGCTTCTCTCCCAGAAAATGACTGCAGATATGCCATCTATGATTTTGACTTTGTTACTGGAGAGAATGTGCAGAAAAGCAAGATTTTCTTCATTGCCTGGTGAGCTTCATAATCACACATCTTTCACGCTATATAGCAGTTACGTGAACCGGAGTGGTTCTCTGTCAATAAATCCTGATTAGATCTTAAGGTAGTAGTAGTAAGTGAAGGAAATTGTTGAGCTGTGACTAAATAGTTATGAAAGTTTCTGTTAGGATGAATCTTCTTCTAGTCAATAAGTGTGATTTGTTCTCTTAAGTTATGAAAGTTGACTTTTCTGATCGTACTTCTATCTATAGCTGGAAAATCTTTACCATTTAACATGCCTGATGCATCCACTCTGGCCTTTTCATCGATTTCACTTCACCAAATCATTAAACAATGCACATGCCACACCAGGTCTCCGTCGACATCTCGGATTCGTGCTAAGATGTTGTACTCCACCTCCAAGGACCGCATCAAGCATGAACTTGATGGGTTCCACTACGAGATCCAGGCAACTGACCCATCAGAGGTGGACCTCGCAGTCATCCGGGAGCGGGCTCATTAAAGCCGATTGGTGATTGCCTGCGAACTTCAGTCAGATGCAAATTTATGTTATCAGTGGTGCTCTTGCCACAGTATTGTTAATAAGAAAGATTTCCAGGTTTCATGTAAACATGTCATTTAGCTATGCTAGGTGACTCTAGCTGATGAAGTATTATCCGAGATTTCTCCGAACGAGGTCCTGAGCCTGTAAACGTAAGAAACATTCCCAAACGTTTATAGTGGTATTAATGCTGGATTATCCTAAATGCCTCAATTGTGTCAGCTTCGCATTTCGGGGCATAGCTTGACCCCCACGATATGTACCATGCAATTTCCTTTTTGTATGCTCTGAAAGCTATGGTTTGTTATTACAGTTGGCACCGAATGCTGCACCATCCCTTCTGCTTTCACGCTGGGCATGATATTTAGAATGGAAGTTTGCTGGAATCGCCTTAAAATACCTGGCTCGACCGCAACAAGCTAACATGTGGCGCCGCACCGGCCGCGCGCAGCCTCCACATGCCAAGTTCGACCGAACGATGTGGCTCCGGAACAAACCGGGCAGGCGGTCACCCAGGGATTTAAATTTATTTTGAGGAAAAATACCGGTATGGCTGAAATCTGAAATTTAGATATTTTAGATAAATTTTGGTCAAAATTCAAAAACCAAAACTCAAATCCGGTCCGTTTGCCACCGAAAAAAAATCCGAATTTCGGTAAAATTTACTGAAATTTCGGGCGAAATTGTCAAAATTTTGGTTATTTTACACCATCTAAAAAGTGGGTCAAACGATGACGAAAAATTTTGAATTTTTTTCTGCAGAGTCTTGACACATTGATGATATTGCCATAAAAATTTCAGATGATTACAAAATCTGAGAAATTTTTAAAAATTCAAACATTGCTACTGTCCTGATAAAACGCTGACTGGCAAGTTTGAACCGAATGAAAATCAGAACAAATGAGGTTATAAAATTTTGAAATTTTTTGTGGATGGTTCTAACACATTCATAATATTCTCATAAAATTTTTAGATGATGATCAAACATCATTAATTTTTAAAAATTCGAACAATACTACTGTCTTGTTAAAAGGCTTACCGGCAAACTTGAATGAAATGAAAAATTGTCTAAACCATGTTATAAAATTTTAAAAAATTTTGTGGATGGTCCTGATATAGCATTAATGGTTATATAAAAAGTTTTAGATCATGGTTATGCTTAAATAATTTTTTAAAAATTCTGACAATGCTATGTCCTGATAAAAAAAACCCGATGATCAATACATAGATTTGCTTTAGCAATAAAAAAAAGGTTTAAAATTTTTGAAAA
Organism: Guadua angustifolia; assembly: GCA_036346375.1. Lineage (NCBI taxonomy): Eukaryota > Viridiplantae > Streptophyta > Magnoliopsida > Poales > Poaceae > Guadua > Guadua angustifolia. The sequence goes on from CM070505.1 coordinate 5,658,525, forward strand.
ATTTACATAAGGGTGATAAGGATTAATATCTCATAAAAATTTTGAATCATGATCATGCTACAGTGAATTTATAAAATTCTTATAAGGCACAATACCATTTGTGTTCTTTCTCTTTTTGATTTTTGAAATATAATAGAACAAATGAAGTTCAGTGCTTACATAGATTTGATTGAGAAAACAAAAAAATTTAAATTTTTTTGAAAATTTTATATAATGGTACTAAGGCAATTATTAATCTCTCATAAAAATTTTAGATCATGATCACACTCAAAAAAATTTATAAAATTCTGACAAGGTAACTTGTCCCAATTATGTTCATTCTGTTTTATTTTTTAAAGATAACAAATGAAGTTCAATTATTCTAAAAAATTTTATGTATTATCCTAACTACTCAACACTACTACAGAACGACACATCACTATTACTGTATCTGTGTCGGTTCTTAAGTTTTTCGAAAAAAACGATTGTGATAAGTAACTTCGGAGGGGTGTTAGTAATAATCACTATCGGTTCTAAGATTATAAGTGATTGTGATGTAGCACTGGACACATCCGAATCAGTTCTCTACTAAAAAGTGATAGTGATGTGCACGGTCATCACTATCGGTTCTCTTCATATAAGTGATAGTGATGTGCACGTGATCATCACTATCACTTATATGAAAGAACCGATAGTGATGACCGCGCACATCACTATCACTTTTAAGAGAGAACCGATTCGACAAGACATAATTATCACTATCGGTTCTTTTATAGAAGCGATAGTGATGACCGTGCACATCACTATCGCTTGTTGAAAAGAACCGATTCTGATGTGCTCGTGCTTGTCAGCAAGTGATGGCCGTGCACATCACTATCGTTTTTTGAAAAGAACCGATTCTGATGTGCCTCGCTAGGTTATATATACCACTCGCACTGAACTATTCTCTGTTGTTGCTCCAGAGGAGATTTCTCCGCCGCCACCCGAGAAAATAGCTCATATTGTATGGTTGGAAGCAATACTTGGGTAAGAAAATTTGAAGTCCTCATGGGTGGGTATTAAGAGGCAAAATTGAAACCCTATCTTGAGGAGATTCCCTCTTTTGCCCTATTTTGCGGTTTTCTTCAAAATGTGATCAGCAATTCTTTAAACCCTTCAATTTTGCCAATGGTAATTTCGATATGTCGTCAATAAAGTTTAGGTTGCCTTTGGAATTGTGTACGTGCTTTCAGATTTCACACTCTTTATTTGACAAGCACATATCTATTTAATTTTTGTAGTGCAATCTCCTATTTATATGGAATTATTATTGCTATCATGTGGTAACTATTATTAGAGTTTAGGCGGCGTAACCTACGTCTCCCGTTCGAGGTGCTTATTTATAAATATGCTGAACGAAAGGGCATATTTATAAGCGGCGATCTCGAATTGTCCATGTTTTTGGACGATTCGAGGATATATGGTTCGAGCAAGTTCTGAAGTGTTGTACAACTCGAGTAGATTTGGTAGCGTCTCTCTGGAGTTCTCCGGATACACACCCTCTTGACTGTTGTCGAGGCGTGTATCCGGAGAACAATGGGAGATGCTTCCAAATTTTCTCTGAGTTGTACAACGGCTTAGAACTTGCCCGAACCATATATCCTCGAATGGGACTAGGACCTAACCTATTTAGAGATTAGGAGTCATCGTTGGTACCCTTGTTTTGTTTCGTTGTAGTAGAAAGATTTGCAAGCTCTTGCACTAGCTATATAATTAGATTATTTGATATCATTATTGATGTTAAAATTTATGTCTCTTATGTAGAGAATTGGAAGCTTTAAACCGGGGAAGAAGCTAGGTATCGATCGGAATACATTTATATATCTTGGAACTCGTCCACTATTTTGCAAAGATAATATTAATTGAAATGATGTCTCAATATTTAAAATAGCTATAGCTAGTTGTCGCTCGCTTTTTCCTTAATTTATTGTGCGAAATTTAATTGCAGATGGACCGTGAGGAATGGATGTATCGGAAAAGCCGTGTGAGTGCTGAATTTGAGAGGGTGTTAAGGAGTTCAAAAAATTGCGAAGGCGACATGGTGAGGAGGGTGTAAACTTCATATATTGTCCTTGCATTGATTGCACCAATCGAGAAGATTTAACAACTCATCTCAAATTGAGGACCACCGATTCGACGTGGCCGTGAGGAATTACACATGTTGGATCCATCACGGGAGGCGGTAGTACCCTTCCGATATGCAACGAAGATACGGTGGAACCGGATGACGAGTTGCGACTGATATGTTTGAGGAGGATAATTTGGAGCAAATGTTGCGGGATGTGGAGGGTAATTACACGGAAAGAGAGTTTGAAAAGTTTAAAAGCTTGATAGAAGAGCGATGCCAAACCGCATTTCACAAAGTTGCAAAGCGGAATACACCAAAGTTGGGTTCGCCCTTGCATTGTTCGAATCGAAGGCAAAACACCGCTGGATGATACGAGTTTCAATGCACTACTAGTTCTTCTATCGGATCGCTCCGAGGGAAACGAGTTGCCAACAAGCATTTATGAAGCGAAGAAGCTACTATGTCCCATGGGAATGGAAATAGAAAGGATACATGCATGTCCGAATGATTGCATCTTGTACCGTAACGCACATCGAGTCTGACGTTTGTCCGGTTTGCGGTGTGCCCGGTACAAACAAAAAGAGAAGCGTAACGACAAGAAGCGTAAGAGCCGTGGCAACGACGGTGAAGAGGTCACTAAAGGTGCACCGCCAAGGTATTGTGGTACTTGCCCATCATTCCCGTCTGGAGCGGTTGTTTGCAAATCCGAGAGAGGCAAAATTGTTGCGTTGGCATTACGAGTCTCGAAAGGAAGATGGCAAGTCGAGACACCTGCCGATTCGGCTCAATGGAGAAACATCGATTGGAAACATGAGGAGTTTGGTGCGAAATGAGGAACATAAGATTTGGGTTGAGTACCGACGGAATGAATCCGTTTGGTAACATGAGCGATCACAAAGACTGCCGATTCATTGTGTATCTACAACCTCCTCCTTGGTTGTGCATGAAGCGGAAGTATATCATGATGTCATTACTAATCTCGGGACCCAAACAAAGGAAATGATATTGATGTGTACCTTGCACCATTGATCGAGGATTTGGTAAAATTGTGGAATGAGGGGTCGTCGTGTGGGATGCGTACAAAGAGAGCATTTCACCCTACGGACTATGGTATTTTGCACCATAAATGATTTCCGGCCCTTGGTAATTTGGCGATTCTGATCTGAAAGGAGCCAAAGCGTGTCCTATTTGTGAAGAGGAGACCGAGAGTCTATGGTCGCCGAATTACAAGAAAACTGTGTTTATGGGTCACCGAGGTTTCTACCTCAAGTCATCGATACTAGTAAGATGGATGACAAATTTGATGGGAAGAGGGAAGTCCGTTCGCACACCGCATGACCTATGAGTGGAAGCCAAGTATATTCACGTGTAGAGGATATCGATGTTCAAGACGGAAAGAGCCAGAATCTGTTAGTCCTAGGACCATTTGGAAGAAGAGGTCAATATTCGGGACTTACCGCATGGAAGGAGTTAGATGTCGGCATTGTATTGATGTCATGCATGTTGAGAAGAATGTCTGCGACAACTTGGTTGGCATCTGCTGAACATACCAGGAAGACCAATGATGGTGTCAATGCTTGTCGCGACATGGCCTACATGGGAATCGTGCCCGGACTTGCAAAGTGATAGAGGAGGATGGAAAAGGTCCGTACATCCTCGCTGCATGTTATACCTGTCCAAGAAGGAGAAAGAAGATCTCGCAAATGTCTCCAAAGTATTAAAGTTCCATCGGCTACTCATGAACATTAGGAAGCTTGTGTCTATGGATGATTTGAAGTTGTTGGGCATGAAGTCCCATGATCGCCATGTCTTGATGACCCAAATGCTCCCGGTTGCAATCCGAAATATTCTCCCAGAGGATGTCGGGTTGGCAATCACAAAGTTGTGTTATTTCTTCAATGCGATCTCTGCGCAGTTATTGACCCGATGTACTAGACAACTTACAGAGTGAGGTGGTGCGACTCTGTGTCACCTTGAGATGCATTTCCACCGCCGTTCTATGACGTAATGGTCCACCTTGTTGTTCACCTTGTCGAGAGATTAAGATATGTGGACCCGCTTTCCTACATTACATGTATCCGCTCGAGAGGTACATGGGGATATTAAAGTCGACGTGAGGAATCGATTGGCTCGAGGGTAGTATTGTTGAAGGTTATGGGGTGAAGAGGTTATTGAGTTTTCGTGGACTACGGGTAAAAGACAAGCAATCGGTGTTCTCAGATCTCGTCATGAGGGCGACTTCTTTGGTAAAGGAACCGTTGGGTCCAAACTAATGAGTCCGAGGTTTGATATGTATTGCAAGGCGATTTCACGATCTTGCGAGAATAGCGCAGGTTCGCCCATACATCGAGCAAAGATAAGTTGATATTACGGAAGAGAATCCACAAATGGATGAGCTTTCCATCGCACAAGAACACAATGATCGATTCCTCACATGGTTCAAAGAAAAAGCGGAGGTCTCCTTTAGTGAGAATGTAAAATGGTTGGCTGACGGACCAAGATTTAATGTACATACATGGCAGGGGTACGATATTAATGGTTACACCTTTTACACTGAGAGTCAAGATGCCAAGAGTACTGTCCAAAACAGTGGTGTGAGTATAAATGCTTTCTCTGATGATCATCACTCGAAAACAGTCTCCCCAATCACAATGAACTCCTACTATGGGCTGATCGAAGAAATTTGGGAGCTCGATTACGGAATATACCAAGTTCCATTGTTCCGATGTAAGTGGGTACGACTTCCACATGGAGTGAAGGTCGACAAGAGAGGCTTTACTATTGTGGATCTCAGTAGACTCGTCTACAAAGATGATTCGTTTGTCCTTGCGAAGCAAGCAACTCAAGTCTTTTACGTGCGCGATCCGGCCAATCCGAGGTTGCACGTCATTTTTCATGGCAAGAGACGGATCGTAGGAGTTGAAGATGTTGTAGATGAAGAAGAGTATAACCAATTCGATGAGATACCTTCATTTGCAGATCGGGCTTGTCTTAGCGGGGATGACGATACACATGGAGCCAATTACATGCGAGTAGATCATCAGGAAGGGCAGTATTGTAAATAAATGGACTATTATAATGTATGTAAAATAGTTTGCAACGCTTTCAAAGTAAAAAATCCAAGGTGATTAATTGCTGTTTGGAGGCTTTGATGGAAATGCATGCAATTTCTCTTTATGCCTGCACTTTGTGCTATAATTTGTGAAAAAAAATTCCATTTGACGAAATTATTGTTGGGAAAGCTTGTAAATAGTCGAAAGTTCATTTCTAGAAATTTTCGTACAATTCCAGATTAATTTGAAAAAGTTTTGACTTTTCTACGCTTTTACACAAATCATGTCTCTGAAATGAATTTTGGCATATTTCTTGAATGAGGTCGCTTTTTCCAAAAATTATTTTATGAAAAGTTTTGCAAGATCCTAAAATATGTTTCGCAAAATTTCTAATAATTTCAACAATGTATGACAAAGTTATGACATTTTCTCTCTTTGATGAAATGCTGAATATTCAGAACTTGCAGATGTCTGAAAAGGAATAGTGCAATAAACTACATTAGTGTCGGTTTTATTAAAAAAAGTGATACTGATGACTAACATCAGTGTTCAATTAGAAAAGTGATGATAAAGCATCAGTATCGATTTTATTAAACAAGTGATACTGATGACTAACATCAGTTTTCTATTAGAAAAGTGATGATAAAGCATCAGTATCGGTTTTTATTAAAAAGTGATACTAATGATAAAGCATCAGTATCGGTTTTCTTAAAAGAGTGATACTAATGATAAAGCATCAGTATCGGTTTTCTTAAAAGAGTGATACTAATGATAAAGCATCAGTATCGGTTTTCTTAAAAGAGTGATACTAATGATAAAGCAATCATCGGTTTTCTTAAAACCCCGGCCCATTCTCGCGACCATAGCCATTCGCGCGCGCAACCCTGCTCCACGCTTAACCCTAGCCGCCCGAGTGCCGGCCGCCGCCCCGCCTCCACGCCACCCCCACTCCCCGGTGCCCTTCGACGCCTCGCTTCGACGCCGACGCCACCGCCGCCCACTCCCCGGTGTTCTTCGACGCCGACGCCCCCCCACGCCCCCCCACACCGCCGACGCCGACGCCGCCCCCACCCCCCCCACACCGCCCGACGCCGACGCCGCCCCCACTCCCGGTGCCCTTCGACGCCGACGCCGCTTCACGCCCCTTCCCACACCGCCTCGACGCCGACGCCGAGGACGACGATCCCTCCTCCGCCGACACACCCGCCTTGGCGCCGACGACGCCGCCTGCCTCTCGGTCGAGAATGTAAAATCTCGCCACTTGTGTGTACGAATATGATTTTAGTACATGTTCACAGTGAAAATCTTTTATGCCTTGGGGTTGAGATTACTCTCTTCTTGTTCTGCTGCCTGTGGGGTTGAGATTGGTATTGCCTCTGTGATGATTATAGGGTAGAATTGATATTGGCAATTTATTTTGAGAATAAGGCCTTGAACTGGTAGACTTAGATGCATTAGAAGTTTTTGATTATTTCACTGTTTGATAGTCAGATTGTTAATCCAGTTCAGTTTTGGCTTATATGTGACTATTGCTTATGATTCATCAATTCGGTTAGCTTGTTGATCGATTTCAGTATATGCTCCAAAGAGCTTTTCTTGTTCAATTAGCCTCTTGATCCGGATCTTGTTGATAAAAGTAATAAACTGCAGATACTACATTACATCTATTGGGTTAGTTACTTCTTATGTTGGCGAGTTACAATAAGCTATATTGACATGATTAGTATATCTCACTTATATATTAATCTGGATACATCTTGCTTTGAATTTAATTGAGGACTTTACATAACAAGTGAATCTTGATATCAATTCCATTTGTGCGTGTTAAGGTGGTAAGGGTTTGAGGCCTTATTCACTCAATTTATTGTCTTGCCCATTCATGAGTAAGGTTGAAGATTTATAATCTTCAAACCAAACCCTAAAATCGAGAGCAATCACATATTATTTCCTCCATACTACCATAGTAGACATGATTCTTTTCATGAATGCCATAGTCTACATAATTTATTTCATCTTCTCAAATATGTTAGTATGGTCATTCTTGAATCATGTATATGTTCTCATATTGTTGTATGGAATAATATATAAAAACTTGCTCTTATTACGCGTTTATTACAACAATTTTTCAATTTGATTATCTCCAATTTTTCAAAAGAAGAACAGGAGTCGACATGAAATGCAAACTCCAATTTTTCAATTTGATTATCTCTTAAATAGGAAATTGGTATTAGGTTTCACAATTCCATGCTCAATTTCCCAAATGACCATATGTCACTCTGTACAAACATGGAAATTGGTCGTGAGTCCATCTCGATTAGTAAATAACAACATATTAAGTCTTGGTGGATGCAATAGTTAAATTCTAGCTTCAGATTACATTTGAAACACAAACCAAATAACGAGATAGTACTATGGGGTTATTTGCAAAGTTCAGATTCTGATAAGTTCAATTTTTGAAAACTACTTGAGCGCCACGCCCACCGCCACGCCCGCCAGGTATAGTGCTTTTTCTTGTACTTGTATTTTTATTGTATGTTATTATTATTCTTGTAATATGATCTACGTTAGAGTTCAAAATCGTAATATCGTCTCCGTTCGAGAGTACTTGATTATGAATATGCCATTTCAAGCATATTCATAAGCAAGCGATCTCAATTGTCCACGTTTTTGATATTCGAGGATATGTGGTTCGGGCAAGTTCCTGAGTTATGTTGTACAACTTCAGAGTTGATTTTGGTAGCATTTCCCTGGTGTTCTCCGGATACACACCCCTCTTGACCTGTTGTCGAGACGTGTATCTGGAGAACAATGGGAGATGTCTTCCAAATTTTCTCCGGTTGTACAATGGCTTAGAACTTGCTCGAACCACATATCCTCGAATGGGATTAGGACCAAACCTATTTAGAGATTAGGGGTTATCGTTGGTACGTATTTAGTTGGTCAATGATATTGCATGTTATGTAAACACTAACTTGACCTTCTTGTGTTGCTATTCTTGCAAGTATCGAAAACCAAACCTATTGTTCCCATTGTCTTGCAAGTATTATTGCCATTGCATTAGTACATTAATGCTCAAATTCTCTGTTGATGTTGTGAAATCTGAAACTTGTTGGTATAAGTAAACATCTGCTAGTGCTAAATTCACTTGTCATATGAAATGGGCTTTTGTTTTTTTATCTGAGCATAGGTTAGAGTTTAAGTTGCGTAACCCACATGTATCCGTTCGAATTTAGAGATTAGGAGTTATCATTCGAACTTATTTAGTTGGTCAATAGATAGACTTTTGTTCGAACAATTGCATACTATGAATTATCTGTTGATCCTTTACAAGATTTATTGTCAAGTGCATATAGTAGCTTCAAATTGCTTTCTCTCATGTCACACATATGACCTTATCAGATAAGAAAACTCAAAATATCGCAACTAGAGAGCATCGGCTCGTCGCATGCAGAGTAGAAGGTGTCTTCTTGAGGGCCGAGCATGGTTCCAATTACTAAAGGGCCGAGTAAGGTGAGGAAGACCCGAGGACCAAACAAAGGGGCTATAGGGAGAACGCCAGGGTTCTCCGCTTCAATGCCACTGGGTGCAGACGGCCCTCCTAAGAACATGGGGCGATCTGGGTCATTTCTTGGCCAATTGGTGAGGAGAGAGTGCCCATAACAATTAAGGATTGGAGAAAGGAAGTCACACGAAGCGTAAGAATCGGTTGTGGGACGAGGTTAAGGGTAAATGGATTATAGAGGAGGAAGATGAACCCAAAGCGAGACAGTACGCCTTGAAGAGGATGGGTGTGGCCTTGAGGCACTTCAAGGCCCTTATGCACTGCCAATGCGTCTTTGAAAGGCCGTACACCATTCGAGAGGTATCCATTTGTGACCCCTGATGTTTGGGCGGAGTTCACGAGGATGAAGGGTACGCCCGAGGCAGAGCAGCTGAGAGAGAGGAACATCGCTGTCCAGAGGCATAACACGCACCCGCACCACCTCGGTACAGGCTGCTATGAGGGGAAGAAGGCGAATGGGCGCGACAAGCCGAGGAGGCGCTCACTCCGGACGGTGATGCCTTACTCCCACATATCGAGGAGCGGCACGCAATCGGGTATTAGCGAGGACAAAGAAAACTCGACAGGCGACTTGTAGTTGCAAACCACGCTACCGCTCAAGTCGTCTCTACCATCGTAAGACATCTAACTTAGTACAATACAATTGACTCAACTTGTTGTATTTCAAATCTAATTCGTACTCGCTTATTACAGGAAGAAGTAAGCCAGCGAAAAGAACAGGGGACCTTCCTGAGCCAAGGGTCGCAGGACATCCTGTCGTCTGCGATCGGAAGTCCGACCATAAGGCGGTGCTTGCCGTAGAGGCGGGACACACGAAGAAGTCCTACTTTCAAGATGACGCTGCGAGTGCCAGTATCAAGGTCATGGCAGCACACGCGCGAGCGCCTCAAGGACACACTAAGGGAGCGGTGGGGAAGAGATTAAGGAGGAGATGAGGGGAGATGATGGCACGTGAGGAGGAGATAAGAGGGAGATGATGGCACGTGAGGATCGCTGAGGCCGAGATGATGGCGATGATTTCCCAGTCGAGCGGATGCCCTCGACTCTCATAGAGAAGTCTGTGCCCGACCTAGCATTGCGGTTCCAAAATGATAAGACCGGTCCCGGTGAAGGTAATAATTAATTTTTCCTGAGTTAAAGCTACGAGTGTAACTCCCGCAATGTTTTTCCTCAAGTTGTACACTTCTTGCAGGTGCCTGCGAAGTGCCAGCTCACCATCATGACGGAGGATGGATTTCCCGTCGAGGCTGCACGCGGGGTTGCATTTCCATGCAACGAGACCAACACTGTGCATGGTCAGCCTGTGGGGAAGGGCTACATGAGGGTGCAGGTGGACTACGTCCACGAAGACTTCTTATCACATGTGCTCGATTTCCCCCCCAACGAAGATATCACCACTCTCGGGCAAGCACGCATGTCGCTCATCAAGTGGCCCACGATGGGTGTCGTCTTGGTCAAGGTAAAAAGTCCCTCCACGTCTTCTCTACCATTACAGATTACTCTGCATAAGTTAAATATATGCGCGTTTCAGAGGTTCCTCCTGCGCTGCGCTGCCGCCGCCTCCTCCCTCCTCCCCGCCTCGCCTCGCCTGCCTGCCTGCGCCTACCCTCCGCTGCCTGCGCCTGCTCTCACGCGCCTCGCCCGCCTCCTGCCTGCCCTGCTCCTGCTCTGCCTCCGCCCGCCCCGCCTCTGCTCCTGCTCCTGCCTCCCTGCCGCCCTGCGCCTACCCCGCCTCTGCCCCTGCTCCTGCCTCTGCGCCTGCGCTTGCTCTGCGCCTACTCTTGCTCTGTTCTGCTCCGCCCCTGCCTTTGCTCCTGCTCCTGCTCCCCCACTGCTCCAACCGCAGTGATGACACAGAGCGCAGAGCTGACATGTAAAAGGACAAACACGACACCCGTAGAACCACAGGAGGCCTCCGAGACTCCTTCCGCCAAGAGGGCAAAGCTGACAGAGGCCACAGCGCCCCTTAAGGTACCTGAAAAGCCCACTGCCCCGACCTCGGCGACTCCTTCGGCCCAGAAAGAAAAGTTAGCACAGGCCACCCTGTATGATTATAAGGCCTACGAGCATGGAAAGCTCCTGATTGCATCGCACGAACTGAATCATCTAGGCAGGTGGACTCGCATGCTCCATGAATGGTACCTTGATAAGGTGAAGGCGAAAGAGCGTCGAGTCGACTTCAACGTGAAGTATAAAATGGTACATTTTCACCGTGACGAGGATGGAACATTCCCCGTCAGTTTTGAGGATCTATTCCGTGTGTACCAAATGAAAGCCGTCGATATTTCTACTTTACGATCATGGACGCTATGAGTATCACACCATATAGCTTGCGCCATGACTTTTATAGGATTTTGCATTATGTTTTCACATTCAACACGAGTTGCGGGATAATGAGACAACGAGCCGTGACGCATCTACACGAAGTTGGGTTTGTCGACCCGAGCTTGTGTTCGCAACCTTGGCTAGGCTTCAACCGGTGTTCGTTGCTAGCTACATCAAGGGGTATTGCATCTTTGAGTCGAAAAAGGACTTCATTGTATTGTCGCACCACGAGGAGTAAGTAGTACTTTTCGATTCAATTACTTGTACGCACTTAAAACCGTATGTGAACTTATTTCCTTGCACTACATTTTATTTAATAAGCAACCATTGGGTTCTACTCGTCCTCGTTCCGAGTGAAAACACGATCTACACATTTAACTTCTACGAGAAGAGACCGATGACATACGCGATCAAGCCTCCTTTGCGTAATAAGCACATTATTGTAACCTAACACATCTAAGGAATTTAACTACGTTTATTTTTTTGACTCAATGGTGCTCTCCAATGTATGCGGGGTTTCTCGGACTATGTCGATGAAGGAGGGCCGCACGACGACAAAAAGGGCAAGACAACTGCAAAGATAATCGATTTAAGGTACAAGTGCCTAGCATATATATGATTAATTTTTTGACATCTAATCTTCGTGGGCTGAATTTCTTTTCTCTCTTCACAGTGCCATCAACAGACAGCGGTGACCATTGCGGCTTCTATGTCATGCAATACATGCTCATCGTGGTCGACAATCGACAACTTTTCCCTAAGGTATATGTCGTGCATAATAATATACTTAGCCTTTTACATAGAAATTTTGAAACTCAAATTAATACAATCATTTCATTTTCCGAAGATCAATATCCCCGAAGATTTTAGACGACAAAGCACTCAACAATTTACGAGACCACTTATGCGATTAGTGGTTGGTTAGAAGTTATATCGAGAGGATGGCGGGTTTAGAGACCTCAAGCATCCTACTAGTCCATATGTAAACAATATTAATAATATATGTCAATGTGATATGTATCGAGTAAGTCCATGTCTTGATTGTCAAGCATGTTTGTGTTGTATATTGTGAACGACTATGATATATATATGTGTTGTAATTAAAGCATTTACATTACGTGAATGTGATATATGCATCCCGTGTTACGTATTGCGAATGTGATGATATATATTGTGCATCTTGTTTTAATCATGCTTTTTTAGAGAATTTGCAAAATGGCACACCCCAATGGGTCATCTGAATCGGTTCTTTAAGGAAGTGATTACGATGACCCCTCATCGAATCGGTTCTTTTCGATGATGGTGTCATCAGAATCACTTTTCTTAAAAAACCGATTTTGATGAGGGGGTCATCAGAATCACTTCCCTTAAAGAACCGATTCTGATGACGTTTTATCACGATCGGGTCAAAACCGATTCTGATAGCTCCGCCTCATCACTATCTAAGGACATCGTATCGCCACTAGAACCGATTCTAATGCTAAAAAAGAACCGATTCTGATGTGCCGTTCTGTAGTAGTGCAAGATAGTACCATAAAATTTTCAGCTCATTATCAATCTTGTACAATTTTATAAAAATCTAAAGTTATTTCTGTCAAAATTTTAAAATGTCCCAAAAATTCGGTTTTTCAAAAAAATTCATATAAGATGACTTTCTTATGAGTTATTGGACCAAATCGGCGAAATTGATGAAATTTTATTGAAAAAACGAATTACTGTAGCAATTACAATTTTTAATTTTTTTAAAAATTCAGCCGATAGTTTAGATTTTGTAGAGCCTCAAAATCCAAAATTTCGGTGAAAATTCACCTAAATTTGGCGAAAAATGCAAACATGTCATTTAGCTATGCTAGGTGACTCTAGCTGATGAAGTATTATCCGAGATTTCTCCGAACGAGGTTCTGAGCCTGTAAACGTAAGAAACATTCCCAAACGCTTATAGTGGTATTAATGCTGGATTATCCTAAATGCCTCAATCGTGTCAGCTTCGCATTTCGGGGCATAGCTTGACCCCCACGATATGTACCATGCAATTTCCTTTTTGTATGCTCTGAAAGCTATGGTTTGTTATTACAGTTTGCACCGAATCTGCTTTCACGCTGGGCATGATATTTAGAATGGAAGTTTGCTGGAATCGCCTTAAAAAAAACTTGGCTCGACCGCAACAAGCTAACATGCGGCGCCGCACCGGCCGCGCGCAGCCTCCCCATGCCAAGTTCGACCGAACGATGTGGCTCCGGAACAAGCCGGGCAGGCGGTCACCACCCTGTCCCGCAAGTCGCAACCGACAGGCTTCGCACCCACACTACCAATCCCGCGTCCGCTCACGACGAACGGCGCGTCCAAGCCATGCCGCTGTGCGCCGCCCGTGTGTTTCCACTCACTCGTGGTCGCAGCTCGCGGTCGCGGCCGCGCGATGGCATCGGTCAAGCGCCGTCTCGACCGCGCGCCATTGGCCCGTTGCTGTATCCGCCCCCACTACTCCAAAACCCCTCCATATTCCTCCGCTGCTCCGGTAGCCCTACTCCTACCCACCTCCTGCCGCCGCCGCCGCCGTTCGTCGAAACAGTGCTCTCCAAGGTCTCGGCGATCACGACACAAGCCAGGCGCGGCCATGTGAATGAAGCACGCTATCACCAGTCTACCACCAGTCATGTGAATGAAGCACGCTCGTCACAGGTACCTTCCCCGCTACCACTTGGCACTAGCTAGTAGCAGCAAGAAAGAGCTTTGGAAGACGACTGCATATGAGCTGTGAGACCATGCGCCGATGCGCGACGCGAGAACTACGAGAGCTGATGATCGTGGAGACCAGACCGGGGAAAGGTATGCCCTTTTTTTATTCCATGAGACAGCTTTGTGTCTGTCAAATTTGACCATGGCACATATCCTGAACAGTCTATCAGATTTGAGAAGAGTGGTGGAAACTATAGTCACCAGATACACGATTCGTCTGAGTCGCAATATAGGATTTTGATTCGTGGTTTACCATTTTTTTTTCCAATTTTCTTTGTGAATACAAACCCTGGACCCTAAACTGATTCAGGTTCAATAAATCTGATTCACGATTTGCAGAGGTCTACAGCGAATCTGGTAACTACAGAGGAAATCGATGCCCTTTTGTACTTTTGCTCCACAGCTTCCAGAATAAACAAGTGCGGAATTCTGATGAAATAATGGAGGCAAAACTTTAAACACGACAGACTTTTTTGTAACTAACAATCATCCATTGCTAATAGTCATAACACTTATCTGATGAAATTAGATGGCAATACCATTGGATACTCTACACAAGCCACATAATCCCTCTAAGTCACTGACGGTAGACAAACCCTGAAAATGCTACAGCAAACCAAAAAGTTAATTACACTGATGATAAACAAAGAGCAAGATGATATCGTGAGAACATGCAGAAGGTAACTGAAAATTTCTGAAGATCCCTATCTCACACTCTCACTCTTTCTGATTGATACATCGATGTGGAGAAAAGAGGCATGAAATTAATCATCACCTCCGCCCTTTATGTGCTGCTTCTGATGAGCTCAACAGTTTCGTGGAAACATTTGATGTTGCAAGGGATTCTGAGTACACCCTTCTGGTCATGCCCAAACTCCATTGCTGCCAGCTCCAGCAACCCGAAGAAGTATGGGTGCTGAAGAACTTTCACGTGCACCACAACCCTCTTGACCTTCTTCCCTCGCCAACGAGCACAGGAACGTGCCCTCGCTCAACCGACAGGCTCTTCCCCATCCTCCCCGGCCAGTGTTTGGGACTTACTTGGATGGTAATTACTTTGAGCCCTCTAGCTTATAAATATATATAATAGAATTCTGCAAGTTGCAATGGCTCAAGTCTAACTTATGCATTTGTTTATTGCCTTGTGTTCCGATTTTTCCTCTTATATAGTTACTTGCATGACTGAAAGCAAAATCTGTCGACAATATGACAACCGACAATTATTGACAGTGAAACATTTGGATTAAATGCAATCTAAGTAATCCAATGATCATTTTCATGTACTTTATAGCCGAAGTTGTTTATAGATAGGGATGAAAACAGATCGGATGATTTCCGATCGATCCGGATAATTTTTGGATACGGATTCTGTCGGATCGGATATTTGTCGGATAATATCAAGTCGGAAACGGATACTGATTTTTTTCAGTCGGATGCAGATTCGATAGCTCACTATTCGTTAGGTACGGCTACGGATCCAGATATTTATGGGCCGAATTATCTGGATATGTATGTGGGCTGGGTCAAGGCTACTCTTTTGGCCTAAAAAGGTTTCAGAATTTCAAAACCATTTTCTAATTTATTTAATCCATAAATCAATTTTCAATTATTAAAATTGGCAAACCAACTCCAAAAATTACAAAATATTTTAGCGAAGTTGCTGACACAATCTAACATCTTAAAAAATTATTTTCAATATTTTACCATCTTTTAATTTTTCTTGAAAATTCAAATACTACTGTCCTTAATAGGAAAGTATTTTAAATAAGTAGCTAAAAATGCATAAAAACTCATAAATACATAATTTATTATTTTAAACATAATTCAACAAAGAATACAAATATTAGGTCATTACATGTTCTTCATGAATGTTTAGAGCAAATAAACTAGTTACTTTTTTTTTATTTTGTGTGTATAATTTAAAGGGTTTTCATGTTCCCATAAATATCCATGACCGCATTAGTTTCGACTTGTATTCACTCCATATCCGTATTTGATATTATTCGTATCCCATAAATATCCATGACCGCATTAGTTTCGACTTGTATTCACTCCATATCCGTATTTGATATTATTCGTATTTGTATTCGGGTTATCTATATCCGAGAAAACAAATATGACAAAGCCGATATCCTATATCCGATCTGTTTTCATCTCTATTTATAGAGGTATGTGAAATCAGTATATTTGAGTGATTCAAGTGTACATAAAGTTATGAAGAAAATATAGTAAATTGTGTTGTGTGTCACCAAACTTGTTTAGTTTCTTTAAGTAGATCACTTAGCTCCCAAACTGCATATCTAGCTCACTAAACTTGTTTAAGTGGATCACTCTAGGTCATTAGTACACCAACCCAGGTGCGACCAATGACATGGCATGCTAACTTGTGTCACTTGACATGGGGCACACATCGATGAAAAATGGTACATATTTAATCACTGTGAAATATACAAACAAGAACGAAGAAATCACTTGAAGATGGGTTCCTGATCGAACCATGCACATGCATGAGACTGAAAAAAATAGTAACATGCGAACAACGTATAATCGAGCACTATGCAAACCATGCGCGCTGAGCACTAGGAAGATAAGGGGATCAGGGTTGGGAAGAAGACAATCGCAAAGAAGGGTAAAAACGTCTTTTTATATGCTAATTTTAGCCCAAAAATAATTAAAAAAGACACTATAATACGACAAGAGTGATAAGTCCTAACAATTTTCATGAATTGGGTGGCAAATCCTAGAGGGTTATCTTTGACTTGGTATTAATATTCATAGAGTGGCTGCAATCTTTCGGTTGGCAAATAATTGATTTTCCCTTAATTAGGCTGATGCCACAATGCCATCCACAGTTTCTTGTTCAGTTGAATATTTTACTAGGAGACATTTACAGCCATCGGATTTATCTCTGTTCTCTTATATATATAGGAAAATGATTCCATACTCCTGGGTGTATGTACTCCCACCTCCAGTATACCGTTTAAATGATGTTGTTATACCTCTTTATCTTTTTGAGTATACTACTGATTATAAGATACTCCAATGTGAGTTCCATGAAAAATTTCATCAAAGTCCACCCTTTATAGCATAATTTGTTTATATATTCCTTTTACATATGGAAAAAGGTATGTAGCAAAAAAATAAAGGGCTTTGATGAAATTTTTTCAATCATATCACATTGGAGTATCTTCTAATTATTATTGGAGTATACCGAAAGTGATAAAAGAGTATAAAGCAATCATTTAAATGGTATATTAGAGGTGGGAGTATGTACTCCCGGGAGTACAAAAAAGGCTTCCTATATATTATTGGGAGTGTATAGGTATCATCCGGATGTTTTTGTCTTAACTAACATCCAAATTCACCGGGCCGTTGGATCTAACATCCAAATTCACCGGGCCGTTGGATCAAATCATAAGATCGGATATGGGCCATTGGATCTAACATCCAAATTCACCGGGCCGTTGGATCTAACATCCAAATTCACCGGGCCGTTGGATCAAATCATAAGATTGGATGTGGGCCGTTGGATCTAACATCCAATGGTTCTAGATTTGGGTGATTTCAACCAAAAAAACATCCGGTTGATATTTATCAAATCCCTTTAGTTTTTAGGGTTCAAAGCAGGAAGTTTCTGTTTGACAAACAAATATCAAGTCGAAACAAACCATTTATGACTTAATGGAAAGTGGCAACTATGTCTCTTTCACCTATGCCTATACTGTAGTTGTTTTAATATCTGTAGCGGTCCGTGTGAGATATATTTGTAGTATTATTGGCCAAGACGTAGCTTTCGGCAATATTTCTACCGTTTAATATTACCATTTATCTATATCTACACGTCAATCTTATCTGCTTTTTTTACCTCTTCCTTGTGGTGCAGTAGAACGAGACGTTAAAGGTGATTGAGTGATGAATGACAACCGCCTCATAAGTCATACCAGGTATTTGTTTCTTTACGTACCTTGATAAAAAGCAATTACTACTGTCTCATTAGGAGGATGTCAAATGTCATTCAAAACTTTCAGAGACTTCTAGCTAGATATTGCTTGCTGCACCACCTTCTACAGGGAATTCCAGTGGGCTTGAGGTTGTTTTGCAATATAATTATCTCTTCTCTGAATGTTACTCAGCCTTTTTTAGTGCATTATTGCGTAAGAAATCGCCACACAGATTGAGGGAATCTTACTGCTCTCGTAGAACTGAACTTTGATGTTAAGTTGTCTACATCTGGTTTTGCTCTACACGATGCAAGTTTTTGTTTTCTGCTAAACACCTCGACTTATGTTTACTTCTAGCAAATCGATCACAGTCATCTAGGCTGAAGAACAAATAAAATGGCAGCTTCTAAGATGAAGCTAAAATAAACCTTAACTCTCCTGCTGCAGCTACATGTAAAATACACCGCACATACACTCAACGCCATTTATCACATCCCATACTTTTTCAGAGCATTGGTAATCATGCCATTGATTTTGTTGAGTTGTTGAGAACTTGAGACCACTTGTCTGGAGAGAAGTCTCACGCCCACATTTCCACAAGGCACGTTCTTCAGATACTTTCAGGATAGAACGAGCTCCAGACTCCAGTCATTTTACTCGAAGTTAAAGCTCCGAACTTTAAGACCGTATCAACTGTAATTTTACTCTCAGTCACCGACGCACACATGAAGTGTTGTTTTCTACAAGCTATCTATGTACCACATGTAGAGAAAACGTACTACATGTAGATAAAACGTGTTCTTTAGTGTCCAGTAAATTTAATTTGGCGGTTCAACCTAGTTTGGAAGACTTTTTTTTTTTGGTTCGAAGAACCAGCAGCTTTGGAAACTTAAGGCCAGGTCAGTAATAGAAGTCCAAATGAAGTTAATTGAAGCCTATATGTGGATGTTGACAGTTGAGACTAGGAAAAATAACGTTGTCTAGAAAAGGGTACATGGATTCCCTTTCATCCCCTTGGGAAAATAGGAAAAATATCCTGTGCAATCAGACAGGTTGGTGAAACCACGGTGCAACCCAACTAAAAAAAATATCATGATCAAGTTTTTTTTTGTAACTCTTAGCACACGAATTTGATCATGAATGGGGTAAGCTGAGATGTACATCCATGATTTTTTTCAGAATTTTTGGGAAAATAACCCCCTAGAAAAATATTACCTACCACCATTTGAAAGATACGGGATGAATATCCCGGACACTAAAAAAATCTCCAAAAAATCAGAAAAAAATAGAAAATTCAGGAGAAAGCGTTTGATCATATCCTTACATCCACACATTCAAATTAGATTTCTACAAGCATTCACACATATCAATATCAACACATAAATCTGTACAACCAAGAGAGCAACAGAATAACGTCTCCAACCCATGACTATTAGGGGTGGGCATTCGGTTTTTTCACTTGTTTTCTCATAAGATTATGTAGTAAAACAAAATTTCTAGCATCAATAAACATAAAATCTTGGTGCCGGTAGAATTGAAAACGTTATGTGCATATACATTAGCAAGTTGAGATGAGCAATGCCACACAAGAAGGCAAGAAAAAACACTGGCCCAATGGTTCCTTATTTCATTTCAACTCTTTCGAATCGAACAAGGTAAATATTGTGCTCTCACAATTATCGAAGAGGCAGTTCAAGATGCAAATGCTATTCTTGATTCGGACGAAGCTACAGAGACCAGAAAAGAAGGACGTTGTATTTGCTTCCAGTACGAAAAGTTGGCTGCAGAAAGACTGTCCATGTTTCGCATGTCCAAATAAACTCCAAATCTCCAAACAATATTCACTGCAAGTCTGCAACAAGCCAGGCCAAGGGCCACAAGTAAAAAATCCAGCAAGAATGGTTGGCTAATAAAAACAAGATCACACTTTTAATCTGGAGCAAACAAAAACAAGATAACGCTTTTAAGGAAACGATGTCATTTCATCGGAAACATGGCTTTTGTTCCTAAGCATTTAGAAACGATGTCATTTCATCGTTTTATTACATAGAAACATGGCATAAATTTGTTAGCAAAGTCTAAGCATTCAGCAAACTAATGTTCACTGAAAGGATCTATGAGATGCTTCTGCTAGAAATACAGGCCACAAGAAACAAGAACGTTCTAGTAAGATAGTTGTTGCAAAAACTTGATAAGAAAATTACTTGAACATATAGTCTCCGAAGAAAAATTCATGAATAGAGCTTTTTTGAGAAATTTGTATAGCTTAAGTGTATCAGCTACTTTAGCATCATCTGGTATTGTTGTTCATCTGAAAGCGAAACTTTTATGTGCCTGTGAACATCAAAAGTGCAAGGACCACATTTTAGCAAATGGTTCAGTTATTCTTTCTTTTTAGTGTTAAGCACATAAGATGGAAATAGGGGTCTTTGCTTGCAGACTATTTTACAAGTCCTGGAGATCCAGCAATACTTTAGGCATAACAAGGGTCAGTTGTTTCCAAATATAGTGAGTGATGAAAATGCAACCAACATCACCACTAATTAAATCAGATAAACATCATGAAATGTATTAAGACCTTGATGAGTGCTTGAGTAGCATGGCTAATTTTTTTTTTTTTTTTGGAAACAAGGTTTGGAATAACCAGAATCAAACAGGCGCCCCCCCCCAAATAATGTTCAAGGACTTATTGCTATGCCACAAAGTATGTATGTAATTCCAAAGTATGAGTCGTCCTAACCACAAAAGAAAAGTACATCAATGACATTCACAACCTATGTAAGAGAAACTTTAGTCCAGCTTCAAGCGCGATGCTTTAATATAAGTAAATTATGGTCTTCGATTCTTGTGGATGACAAAAGATGAAAATAATTCCTCCAGGATTTGCATTCATGCATACAATCACTACTCTTTGATTTCACACACTAGCTAAAGTGATACACTGCAAATTTCTAACAAAGCACATTTACATGTAGCACATATAAGATATTTTTATTCCAGCATGATGAAGTATCCATACATGACTAGGAGAAAGAATTACAAACTCATACCGCAAATCTAAGAAGTAAGCATGATTTCTCAACACTAGAATCACCAATAAGCAGAAGTTTGAAAAAGGTCTGAAATCGACAAAACAACAGAGTAAGTATTGCAGTAGCAGTACATCAGCAAAAGGAAATATTATGCACAGGCATATCGTGTGATTGTGCAAAAATGTCACGAAATCTAAACATATTCTGCACAAATCCTAATTGTGCCAAAATTAATCCGTTCAAATTGATAGCTACACCATGGCAAGTCTCACAAAACCTAACCTAATATGCAAATATTCTAATGCTCCCAAGCTAACTCGTGCAAAATAGATCACCACATTCGTACAAAACCTCACGAAATCTAACCCTAAGTCACCCAAATTCTACTTGCTCCAAACACACGAATTCTAGATCTAGTATCAAAACACCTCTCCCCCAAAAAAACGATGCCCTCTCGTGCCTCCAAAATGTTCTAATCAAACCAAAAAAAAACAATAGATCAATAAGACAATTCTACAGATCCAAAATCAAACCACATATGTGGACACCATTGGCATCAAATAAACACAGTTCACGGCGTGGAGATTACATATAGGCAAACAAGCATGGAGAGGCATGAAGACATGATCGAATCGATAGCCCAGCGGTCCATACATACCTAGGGTTAGGGTTCGCCATATCACCAGCGATGGCGGAGTGGGACCGATCAAGTGCTTTGTCTTCTCCAATGCCATCTCACCGCCCTCCTTGCGGAGGTGGAGGCGGCGGTGAGAGAGGGAGGCAGAGGCATTCGACGGAGGCGGAGGTCGCGTGCGTTGTTGGGAGGCGGAGGCTGCGAGTCATCGCTAGGCAAAAAGATCGAGGTGTGCGTGAGAAGAGGCGGCACGACGGGGAGGTTTTTCCCGATGTGGAGAGTCAAGGAATTTTTCCCCATGGAAACAACGTCAACCAGGCCAAAAATCCCTATCCCATGGGCATCCAAATAGGTCTTCTTGTTGACCCGGGAAAACTTGCCCAGTAGATTTCTATCCCTAGGAATTGGCTGGGATCCCAGCCGAGATTTGAGTTCCCAAACAAGCCCTAATGGTCTTGAATTATGAAAAGCTAAGTACATTGTGCAATACAAGCTGTAGACAACTGATGTTGCAAATACCCAGTGTGCATCGCAGAAAATGTCAAGATAATGGTAAAGTTCATGAATGAGGACTAGGGTGTAGATAATCGTCAAAGAATCACTTGTAGTTTTTTTTAAAGAATAACTTATTTCGCTCATTACACGTCTGCATGATGTACCTTTCGGTGAATTGCTGGCACCGGGGATGGGAAGAGGTTTCTGCGTTACTGTTTGGAGACCATCCCCCCCGCCGGCTTCAGTTATTGAAACCATCACATTCAAGTATACCATATTCTCTGATCACCATAGCCTCATAGGTACATAGAACTAACCAACATGGTGTTTTTTTTTGGGGGTACCTTGCCCAGATTGAATTAATCACTGCACCTATAATCCATTCTGTTTATGGCCCATCAAATTAAATTTTACTACCACTAAATTCATGCTATTTCGCAACAAAAATCCTTGACACCAAGATTTGACTTTTTAAGTTTAAAGTCAAGTTGTAGCCTTCCACAGCGATCCACATGGACTAAGAAAAGAACCCAAAGAATTCTAAGCATCCGACCGTTGTCCCAAGCACCATTACAAATTTGCAACGGTCACCAGAAGGCTGTCACAGTAGCACACTCCACAAGCTTCCATCTCCATAGGATTCTTCATTTATGCAACTTCCCTTCCATCCATGTCTCCCCTATTTATATACTCCTCACCAGCTCCCCCTCCCAAAGCAAAGCACATCTCAACTCTCCAAGCATCCCATTCCTTGAGGTCACCTCGCCATCATCACTGCATTATTGTAAGCAGCAGCTAGGCTGGAGGGCAATTAGGATCCAGGAGCAAGAAAGAAGATGGGGTTCGTGCTGGTGATCTCCCTGCCCTTCATATTCTTCTCCATCCTGCTCGGCTTCGGGTGCTACTTCCTCGGCAAGCACAAGGGCCGGGAGGAGATGCGCACCGGCGTCGGCGCGCAGGTCTACGGCGCGCCGCTGCCGCCGCCCGGCGTGGCGGGCGGGCCTGAGCCCGCTCCGGGGCCGTACCCGATGAAAAAGGAAGGGCCTGACAACGTCTGAGCTGAGCTCAGTTGGAGAGTTGCATTCTTGGTGTTGATGGATATTGGATTGGGTTGTTCATTCTTTCCATCTATATTGTGTCGTGATGTATACTGAGTAATTTGTTGCTTGTGAGTTGTGACTGATGTTTGTTGGGAGGGAGGTGATGATGGTTCGGTGTGATAATTGTAATCACAGTTCGTTATTTTAAGAAGTGCTAATCAATGCAATGGAATGGTTTATGCTGTTCCTTTGTTCATTGTTTGACGTACGTTGTTGCAAGCTTGCAATCAGGTAACCACCTGCAATTAAGCTACTGTCTTGGCATCTGAAGCTGCATGGAATGGAGCTTGTGATGGAAAAGTTTCAGGTGTATGGAAATAAATGCAAGCAGAAGGATTGGGACACAGCCATCTGAGAAAAAGGCTTAAGAAGAATCAATCAAGAACTAGAGTTAAGCTGGCATTGTCTCTGTAAATACAACTGCATCCTTGAAGAATCTTTACTGATATAATTTTTCTTGAAAATTCTGCAAGTTTTTCTATGCCTCCTGATAAAAAATGTGCAACTGCCTCCTAATTTATCTACCAACTGCCTCCTAATTTATCTACCAAACTGGAAAAAAAACTGTTGCCACCTCAGTCAAATTCTAACTGCAAATTGCCCCTAAGAACTAGCAAAACACATTCCAAATTCTTAACATAACCCAAAGCTAGCCAGTAACGATATATGTTCAGATTCTAGGCGATTGATCTGAAAACATGAGAATGCCTCAGATTGATAGGTTTTTCAGTTTCCAGGGACCCGAGTAACTTCAAATTTTAATATGCTTTGCTGCTACGTGCAATGCTCACACTATAACTGCATCCTTTTTGAACCATCAATCATGAGCGTAAGGGAGTCACGGTAACGTCAAATATGTTGCACTCTAGAGCTGCCACGGTAAGGGGAGAGAGATGCGGTTGGTTTCTTTTCTATTCGTGAGATGTGAGAGAATATATTGGCATGCTACTTTCCTCAGAGATTAGGAGAGGGGGACGACCGTCACCGACTAGTATTTATACATTAGTAAAGATTGTGAAAAGTTCACAAGAACAATGTAAAACTTGGCTTCGATGTAAACAAAAACGTTTAATTGTGCTTAATTATGAGCAATGAAACGGGAGAGTACTTTGGCTCTCTGGTACAATCAAACACACACAAACAGAAGCCAACGCATCAAATCCTTCCCTTATTACAAGCTAAACCAGCATCAAAATTCGCAGAACAAATAGTTCTGCTCGAACGAACAAACAACGCGTTTTATCCAGCAAGAACAAAGCCAAAGAAGGCCATGCGATTCCCCTCCTCTCCTCTCCTGGTTAATTACTGCAGAGCAAGAACCTCGTGAGCACGAGGACGCCGCAGGCGGCGCTGAAGAGTGCGAAGACGGCGAGGTCCCTGGCCGGCCACCGCCTGGCAGGCCTCTCGCCGCCCTTGGCCTCTACGCGGAGGCTCTTGGCCCGTCGCAGCGCGTCCACCTCCTTGAGCAGATCGAACTCGAGTCCCTTGCGCTTGAGCTCGGCGACGCACTTGCCGAGCAGCACTGCGTCCTCCCGCTCCCGCGCCAGCAGCCGCTCCATGACGGCCTCCGTGTCCGCCTTGTACCGCAGAGCCCAGAGCATGGCCAGGGACGACATCAGCGACACGAGGCAGGGGATCCAGGAGCGCCGGCAGGCGGCGGCAGTGCCGGATGCCTCGGAGCCGGCGGAAGACGAGGAGAGGAAGAGGATGAGGACGGACGCGGCGTGGAAGGCGAAGAAGGCGCAGTAGAGGAAGGCGATCTCCTTGCGGGCGCCGTCGAGGCGCGCCTCCCGCAGCGCGACACGGCGGGCGAGGAGGTCCTCCTCCTTGAGCCACTGCTTAAGCAGCAGCCGGTGCGTCCCGCTGGCGGCGATCTGGCTCAGCGGGTGCCGCGGCTGCCCCACGGCTACAAGGGCGGCGTCGGCCATGGATGGGATTCTTCTTCTTGGCTTGCCGAGGGGCACGCGACGTTGCGGTGGTGGCTTCGCTTCGTGCGTTGGTGGACTGGTGTTTGCTTTGCGCTGGTTTTGAAGGGGATTTTGGATGGATTCGAGGGGGAAGAGGCGGTGGTGGTGGTTCGGTAACGGTCGGGGAGTGCGCGTGGCTTCCTAAAAAGTTTGGAAAAGCGGGTAGGCGACGCAACGGTCGGAATCCTCGGCGCGGGCGCGGCGTGGTATCATTCGGTTCGGCGGTGGCCCGGCCTGATGGGCTAAAAACGGTCGACCCGCGCGGCAATTCTCCCCGCTAGCTGGAATGGGCCGGGCCAGCTAACCAAATCGCCGGCCCACAACGCTGTTCCGCAAGAATCTCGAATTTATGACGCATAATTCGTGCACACTTCTCGAGTTGCCGTCGCGAAACCATGCCGGCAGACACAGCAGCGGCCGTCGCGTCGATCCGCCGTCAGCCTCCCTGCCCTCTTCACCAGCATTTTCGTCCGTGCTGAGTGAGCGAAAGATCTATTAATTTTCAGATATTTTCTTTAGTTTTTTTTTCCTAATTTTTTCAAAATCAAGTTGTTCTTGTTCGTTCTTTTTGGATGATTTCTTAGCCGAATTTTCTCTACCTCAATAGATCTCATCGGGAGACAACAAGCTAAGTTGGGGACAAATAAATCTTTGATGACTTTCTTCTGACGAACAATATTGCTACCAAGACATATGTTAATATGTTATACTAGGAATGGGATCGCGGCGTGCCACGCCGTGTGCGATGTCTGTTTATGCGTATGTTGTACCTGCTGTTTGTCTGTGCGCGTTTCTTTTCACCGTAGATCGGAGGCTATAATGTTTCTTGATCGAGATGTTGCAGATCTTGCTTCTTGATAGTGGCTAGTGGAAGACAAAGATGCGTGTGAGGAGCGGAGCAGAGACCTATAGAAAAGTAGAAAGGGTGAGTGGCATTGCTGCAGCGAAACAACATTCTTGGAACGGAACCTAGTAGAACAGCAAAGGTCTGCAATAAGTAGTACTCTTGGAAGGGAACCGCAAACAGGAATGAGTGGCGCTTGTTGTCAGTATAGATAAATTTGAGCGCCACGATCCAATTAATGATTATTGTAAAAACGTGTTGAGGAGAAATAAACCTAAGACCGAGGTGATATGTTGTTGGACCGTAATAGCCGTTAGCCGCAAAGAAATGCCACAAGGTTCTCTTCTTCTGACTTACATCTTAGGAGTAGGGACGCAGTCCGCCATCAATGGCCGATCATCGCAGATTGGTTGGCCATTAATCCATGTCATTTTTGATTTAAGAGAAATCAAATGCTTCTTCTTGATGCCCGATTGTAGAAACATTGTTTGTTTTGTTTTATGTGAGCTGTAATATCGCAAGTATCTGGACTTTTAAGTAATAGGAGGCCAAGCGAATCACCACACAATCTAGGCTAGCAATAGATGGCAAGGTTTTGAAGCTTAATTTATTTCTGTATGAATAGTGGTACTTTTCTGAAGATGGTTCCTTGATCCTTCTTCAGAAAAGTTGCTAGGATGATTTTTTTTGTAGCAGTTTTAGTATGTACATGGGACAATACATTGCAAGTTTACAACGGGTGAATATGTGATTATATAGTATACACCGAGCTATTTTACATCAAGGCTTGCACCATGGAACAGCAAGAATTGGCTACTATTATATCACGTACCACCCCAGCAAACGACAATGGGGTGGCCAAACAAACGAGCGACATTGAAAATCGGTTTCATCGAAGTGGCGGCGGCGTCTGGGTATCTGCGGTCTGTGGAACTTGCGAAACTCGATCTACTCTTACGATCGCCATTGACGGAACCGTCCGCCACCGAGCTTGTGGAACTCGGCCTCGATGACCTCAACGATGTTGGCGTCCTCGTGGTCTTGATCGAATGTTCACATGTAAAGAACCCCGCTTGATGAGCTCTGGTTCGGCGCTTGCTCCTTCATGAAAGAGTGACTCTTGGTGGAAAGGGTAGTCAAGAGAGAAGCAATCATCACTTGAATTTTTATATGAGTCTTGAGCCGCCCCATCGGCGAAATGGGGAAGGAAGAATCGTCCATAATTTGCATGGTTCGAAATGCGATATCGATTATCATATTGTGAACGCCAAAGCGTAAAAAATGCTATGAGTTACTCGATCAAGTTCCATTATTTGACTTGGTTTATATGAATGCGATAATATCTTGTTTAGTAATGAGCGATCAATGTGAAGATAATCATGCCAATTCGCAAAGAAAAATAGTATTAGCAAGAAACCTTGCCTTTAGAAGCTCCTCTCTCCCACAACCGTGCAAAACATGAACCTTTTCCTTGTCCTCTCTTGCAATAGAGGCTCCACAACCTAGCAACCTAGCAGCAAAACTAAATGAAATGTTAATGAGCCTTCAAAATAAAAAGCGGTTAACTACTCGTACAATGACAATCTTAGGTAATTGTACCTTCCAACATCTTTGAGAATATGTATGGAGCATTTAATATATAATAGGTCTCGGTCTTTTCAGGGTAATTCAGATCACCAACAAGAGATATTGCGGTCAAAATCAGTAATCCATCAACAGTATCTAATCAAGAGCAGCATAAATAATGGACCAACATTCAAAAGATGAGACCTTGTACAAAAATTTGAGTTATTTAAATAGGCCCATCCTTGTTCCAATCGATTCGATAATGGACTAACAAACAAAAGATGCGAGATCTTGTATAAAAATTTGAGTTATTTAAATAGGCCCATTCTTGCCTCACTCGATTCTCAATGCTATAAGCATCCATGCGTGCTTATAATCCGGGAACAGGATAATATTTCGATCGCAATTGTAGCCACAAAAGCATAAACAATGCGAAACAGATAAACAATGCCATGCCCATGCAGTTCCACAAAGCCTCCTGTTCCAAAAATGTTGGGATAAAATTAATACAAATAAAAATATAGAATGCAAATGAGCTAACAAATACGCGGATATTTCATCTTCTTAGATGAATTCAACAGGTCAGCATATTTGACAAGTGCAGTCCTCACCATATAGGGAGAAGGAGAAGAGGCAGCAAACAACCCCAAAAAAGTGGAGTGCCATTCTCGAGTCTCTGGCCATACCAGTTCCTTCATTTAGTCCAATAAACAGAGCATTAGCTTTTGATGTTAGGTGCCAAGCTCTATTGTCAAGGTCAATATTAGTCAAGGCCAATATTAAGCTATGTGCACAAATAAGAAAACCATACAGAGCATTAGCTTTTGATGTTAGGTGCCAAGCTCTATTGTCAAGGTCAATATTAGTCAAGGCCAATATTAAGCTATGTGCACAAATAAGAAAACCATACACAAGATAGGCCAGACAAAATGTATACATCAATGCTTGAGCTAAAAAGCTGAGATCAAGGTTACCTCGTCGCAGCATGTATCATATGCTGAAGCTATTGTCAATGCGTCGACCATCGTCTCCAAGATCAAAAGGAACAATCTGTTTGCTATCTATAAGAACATGATGGGCAAAAGTTTACCACCAGCAGATGGTAAAGGACAACATAATTGGGAAAAAATATGCAGACAGAAATAGAAGTTGCAAGAGAGGTATAATATCTCACTGGAAATTATTACATGGTAGAAATATTGTTAAACCGGTGGAGACCCATGCACACCAAGTCTTGCGAGGTCAGATCCGTGAAGATGCTACATGTAATTAGATTACGCTGCAAAGATAATATTCCAAATCAAGTAAACAAGGTAAAGGGCTTTGTGTAGAACAAGAAACAACCATATGGTATACTTGAAGTGAGCATACAAGAGAATGATATGCCAATACCGATGGTCAAGATTCAAATCCAAAAGCATTTTTTTTTCAAATCCAAGGTTCAAGATCCAGCAAATTGTAGTGCTGAATTTTTTTGCAAATTGAGAAGGTTTATGATGAATGCACCAACACACTATACCTATTCACCTTATGTCAAAGTTCAGCCCACAAGTCAAAAAATGAAAGATGGTAACTCAAGAAATTCTATGAAAATACTACATCTCATAGAAGATTAATGAATAGGAAATCAAACAAGCAAACACCGTTAATTTGTCAAGAATTATCGAACTTACTGAAGAAAATTTCTTACGATAAATAGTTGATGCAGCGCCAATTGTGTCACCAGATGTGAATATGGGTCCAAAAGATTCACTTTTCCCGGACCCCAAAGAAAGATAGCCACCATCATCGTGGTATCCACAACTCGTTAGACACCCAGCTGGACGTAAGAAATAATGCACAGGATAATCGATGTAAATTTCATTGAATAGAAAGCTCTAAAATACTTCGGCAGGCCAAATTTCAAGTCATCTCAAATGAACAGGGAAAAGCAAGTCTTACTATCTGCTAAAAAGTTGTAACATCACGTTAAGTTAGGACCATGGCAAGCAACATTACCAGACACATTGCTAGGAAATCCTACCCAACAGGGCCAACAAAAATTAGAAACTTTACATTCATACAAACCGAAAGGCCATGCCCTCTTTAGCACGAAATATCTAACCTTTGCAACGAATCGGTTGAATACGACCGATGAACTACATGTAGTTTTAGCTTTAGGATTGAGAAATTTGAGATGTTCAAAATCATCTTAGGCGAGGTTATGCAATTAGCCAACACTAATAAAAACAACGACATTTTCTGAAAATGAGGATATACACACCGAGCTTTGCATTGCTCATTACCAACAAAACACTAAATCCAGACCACTGGAACCAAACAACAGCAACAGAAGGTGCCTCACGTGGGTTGGTGGCGCATCTTGAAGCTCTCATTTGGTGAACCCGATAGAGTGCGCGCCTTGTGCGGCGTTCTCGACAATCATCTCGGCGATAGATGGCGCTGCGCGTGGTATGAGGCGTTGGTTTGCACTACCCGACGTCGTGGCCGTGGTGGTTGACGAGGCACTTGATGACATCTTGTCCGTGGAGACAACGGCGAGCAAAGCGGAGTGTTGGTGGTGTTGAGCTCGACGGCTCGGACTCGCCTCCAGCTTCGGCCGTCGTGGCCTCCCTCCGCACGGGACCGCCATCGCGACGCCACCAAGATCGGGCCCACCGCCATCGTCGTCGCCACCGGCATTGGTTCTGTCGCCGCCGCCTCCTGATTCGCCACCATCCGCCAACCCAACAATTCCTGGTATCAAAATCGTCAGAAACTATCACAGAAAACCCCACCGAACTGTGAAGAAAGCAAGTATTTCCTGAGCTACTCCGGCACAGAAGCCGCTCCCGGCCTAACCCTACCACGAAAAAAAATCGCGGAGGGGCATGATCGGGCCGGCGGGGATCTTACCCGATCAAAGAGGGCGCGCGAGCGGGGAGTAGGGATCGCGATGGAGAGACGGCCGAGCGTCGGAGGCGAGGATGCAGCGGCGGCGATGGTGAGGGCGAAGGGGACGCGATGGCGACGGGGAAAAGGGAAGATGACCTCTAGGGCTCGCAGGCGTCGAAATAGGGCGCGCCACGCGAGATCTTCTAAGGCCGTGGCGCGAAGGCTCCGGAAGACGGTGGCGTGGAGGGCTTTGGGTGGACGATTCCATGAAGCGCAGAGAGCCGTGGAGCGGGGTCGAGGGCGCATTTAACGGCCGGATCTGCGGCGAGGGAAGTAGCGAGCCGAGCTTCTTGCGCGACGAGAGGCCGCGAAGGCGGGGAGCCGGACGCAAAACGGAGACTCCTCTCGGCTCGGCTGGCCGACGTGGCGTAGCCAGGAAACCGGAAAACCTCCCAAGTTTAGAAAAGGTACTAGATGCGTCAGCGCAGCGGCACGCCGCGCTACGCAGATATAAAAGGCAAGTTGGGACGTGTTAAAATGAGAAAATTAGCACATGACTAATAAGGAATAATACATCAATAGAATAATTTTACATAGAGAACTGCTATACATACACCAAGTAATGGTCCATAACAAGAACTATCCAGTTATCCATATGCTCTTCTTATTGCACGCATATTTACATGGAGATCAATCTCCAGACACACGTCGTGGTTGCTTCATGGGTGCGAAAATCGCAGGGTGCTTTTAGAAAAAGATGAGCCTGCGAAGTTCCTGGGACAGGGCAAGACCGTCGCATGTTTATTGCCGCAACAACTTCAGGGTGGCAGTGGAGCATCTCCTGCCACATCATTTCCCGAATCATCTCTACACTGAGGTTTTCATCTATATCGAGATCAATGGGCACTTGCGTGGGGGGATTTGCACTTGGATCATACAGTGGAGACATGTAAGGATGCTCAAGTGCCTCAGTGACGTTAATTCTTTTGGTAGGATCAAAGATGAGCATCTTCTGTAATAGATCAATGGCAAGAGGATGTGCATGGGGGTACATACTTGCGAGGGGAACACCAGGAGTGTAGACAAGGGACTTGATATATCTGCGAGCTTTTGGGTTGTCGATGAACTCTAGGTCAGACTCGCTCACGGTGCCAAGAACATCGACTATGAGCTTGAGCTGATTTAGGCAACCAAGTAAGACCCAAGTAGTCCCGCTCAATATATCACTTGGAATGGAAGGTATGGCTTTAGTAAATTAACAAAATAAGTTGTAACTGATAAAGATAAACATCTAAACAGAAGATGCTAGTTTTAGGTTGCACAAGACATGAGCCTGTGACTGTCTTCTATGCATTTGATGAGGCAATAAGATAATGCGTGACAGCTACTTGTGACAGCATAAGTAGATCAAATCAAACTCGTAAAATTAAAAATTTGTGAAAGAAGATTCATGATGGCAGCTACTAATGCACACCTATTAAGTAACCTGCAAAAATTTTAATTCTATGCAAGTGTCTAAAATCTAAATAGAGCATCAAGACAATAAATAATCACAATCCAGAAAGCATGCCCCACATACACACTTATAATCCCAGCCATCGGCCTTTAGCAAGTTATGCCGCCTCGATCTCGAAAATACCAACATTTTTAGAGTATGCTAGATCAAAACTTGTACTAAAACAAGCTCATCAGAGAACCTAGGAATGAATAGCATTATATTTTACCACCGAGAGCAAGATGCATAAACAGAGGCCCAAGAAAGCTACCACCTATTCCAACTGATGCAACATTTGTCAATTCTTTTCTAGCTACCTGAATCTGCAGTCCAAGAAGCAGCAATGAACAATCTGTCATGTCTATAGCACATTTGTTGAGTTCAAAAATCGTTTCAAGGTAACCCATAATTTACTCCTAAAAGTTTCTGAAAACTGCTTTATTTTATCTTTAACACTCAAACTTCAGGGATCACATTTGCGCCATCATCGCCTATGATGACCTCTCTTGGAGTCCTTAGAGCTACATGAAGCACTGACATGCTCTCTGTGCTATTTATCTAACAAAACCAATGAAAGTTTTGATAGAAATTTATTTGGCAATTTCAAACAATTTATGCAGACCTGGACAACTTAAACACAGTCAGAATGTTTACCCAAAACTATTCCATCAGAACTGAACCTTTTTTTCTTAAGAAGAGAAGAACACAAAAATTATCAAGCTTCACTAAGCAATCACATGCAAGCTAGAAAAATATATAACCAAAGTTCCATGGCAGCGTACATTTCACACACTAGTATATAACGAATAAACAACTGTGATGGTCTGATGGATCAACTGAATCGTAGAGTTTATCCAGTCACCTCTAAACATCTTTTCAATCTTCTCCCTGAGCTTTGCAGCCTACAATAAATCCAATAGATAACAAATCACTACGCAAGAGGACAATCCCACCACCTAAACGATGCAAAGAAAGTATCAAACAGGTATCACCTCTTGCCAATTTGAATAGCTTCTCCATGGTCTCCCCACCATCCGCCGCCTTGAGTAATCTAGAAAGATATCTTCATACTCCTGTTAACTACCATCACCTCAAGCAAACGGAACCCACACCTTGGAATCGCACGCAGGCGCTGTGTCAGCAGACGTGCCTTTTGGACCACACCAATGTGTGCTCGCTCCCCATGCTTGCGTGTGATGAGGAAACCATAGTGAGAGTACCAATCTAACCGAGCAAAATACCCAAAAAATCCGCAGAATGCAATCAAAACAAACATCAAAATAGAGATATATTGCGTATAGCATCGTCAGTTCACGCACCTGGGGGCCCTTCTATTGTTCGGTATCGCAGATCAGCGCCGACGACGCCATGGGTTCCACGACAAAAACCAAACAACCACAGAACCCACAAAAGGATCAACATAGTCGCATCTAGTTCCGCCCAAAACCAGAATTGATCGAATTGAACCGGCAGGCACCAGATCCAGCCTTGGAGCAAACCAACGGGGTAGCGAATGAAACGAAGACAAAATCTACAGAGATCAAATGGAATTGCAACAGTGGGGAGGAAACACTGGGGTATTCGGGTCATCGCCCTGTGTTCATTGCAGGAGGCGACGAGGAAGGGAGATAGGAGGAGACGCACTGCTGGAGAAAGGGAAGCCTTTGAACGCGGGGAGCGGAGTGGAAGACAACGCCGGGCAACACGAGGAGCTCCAAAAGGAGACCCCGAGGGGATGGACGGCGCAGAGGAAGAGCAGAGGCGGAGACCTCGGAGACGATACAAAAACAAGTCGTGTGCAGGCAAAAAAGCAGCGAGCGGGGGGTATCGAACCCGAAACCGATAGAGTGAGGGCGAGGCATCTTACCATCAAGGCGCAAGGCCGCTAAAGAAGAGCGCGAGCCTCGCGAGTGACGTGGCTGAACGGTGAGCCACCCGCATTTAACGAGCAAGCGTTTCCTTTGGCTGTGGCGAGACGAGGCGGTTGCCAAAGACGCCGACGCGTCGGCAAAATGGTGACGTGGCCGCGTGAGAGCCGGCAAAACCTCCCAAGTTTAATATAGGGATGATGAGGATACGTCAATGGAGATCATCGACGATCTCCTACTTCCCACCAGGGGCGAATCTAGAAAAATAGATCATTGGGGTCGTTGGGGTCATTACAATAACTTGTAGCTTATATATGCTTATATACTAATAGAATACAATTAGATTTATATGTGATTTTGGTAAAATCATTGGGGTCATTTGACCCCACTAAGTACATAGTGGATCCGCCCCTGCTTCCCACTAACATGATCATCGGCAATCATAATGCGGTCGCAAGATCCGGATTTTCGATGAGGAAGATAAAGTAGTTCGACATATTCATTGACTTACGGAATTGACGGTGACATGTTGTTCATCTGGAAATTTTAAATGTAAAATTTGAGTTTATTTATGAATTATTAATATAAATGGAGGATGTTTCTAAAAGAATTCATGCACAGTTGTAATGGCTCCGGGGATCCGATCCCGCATCTGCTATTTATGACTTCGCCATGGGCGGAACCATCAAACGATCGAAATTTTTTATTTTATACAAAAGAAGCGTTGTATTTACTGAAATATACAACAATCTCAATGATTTACCAAAATCCCCACAGATTTCAGATTCGAAAAGCGAAAGCAGCAATTTCGCAATCGAGATTGCGAAATCAGATTCGCGTTTTCAAACCGCTAAATCAGCAGATTTCGTTTTCAAAAACGAAAATAATGTATTCGCAAACCGAAAATGCGAAAATAATGTATTCGCAAACCGAAAATGCGAACCGACGCCACGCCGATTTCGATTCGAGGTCGCGAAATTGGCCGAGAATTCCGAGCTCGTCGGTGCTTCGGCGATTTCCAATTACCGGGTCCCGCCGCTTGCATGCCTCCACGAGAATGATTTGGCGGTTCGGCTCGCATGCGTAAAGCTCACACGCTAAGCAAGCGCACCATTGCATATCCCGGACCCGGTGATTTGCCTTGCTTTTGCAGTACATGCACTCGCAGAGGAGCTATAAATCGAGCCTCTCGGTTTTGTTCGCTCATTCAAGACGAATCGACCAGAAGAGATTTTTGAGTTAGTAGGTGAGGAGTGGTGAGGAGCCAGGCGATGCTAATCATTTTCTCGAGTTAATTTGCAGGAGTAGAGAGGAGCCGATTTGCGTGAAGAAAGGAGTATAGCATTGCGGCGACTACTCTGACATGTATTTATATTAGTTGTAATTAGGTTACGTTAGAAGAATAATTTATATCACGCTTAGCTTACATATTGATTTGATGTTGTCTTGGCTAGGTAATTTTTTAGATGCTAATTTATGTATTAGCTTAATTTTAATTTATGTAGTTGTTGTAGCGACTTAATTTTATGTAGTTGTTGTAGCGAGTTAATTTTATGTAGTTGTTGTAGGGACTTATTTTTGTGTAGTTGTTTTAGAAACTTTTTGTGTAATTGTTTTAGAAACTTTTTGTGTAGTTGTAGCAAGTGATTTTTTAGGTGTAATAGACACGTTAATTTATTTATTTGTTATAGCGACTTAGGTTTACGTAGTTGTTTTAGCGACCTAAATTTTGTTTTAGCGACTTAGAAAAGCAGGAAGTTAGACGGCCTAGACCACCATTGAGAAGGGCAAGATCCGGTTGCTACTTGATTGTAATCACGTAGTAACATCAATAAGCTCATTTTGGCATAATTTCAATAGAATAACTACATCCTAAAGCTATATGAAGAACATAAGTCGATGACTGAACATGGGGAATAAAGAGCTTTTCCTTTCACTTTTCAGCTTAGTTTCAAACAAATAGAAGGTAGCGACTTATTTTTATGTAGTTGTTCTAGCGACTTAATTTTATGCGCTTGTTATAGCGACTAATTTTTGTGCGCTTGTTTTAGCGACTTATTTTTGTGTAGTTGTTTTAGCGGCCTAATTTTTTAGGTGTAATAGCCACATTAATTTATTTATTTATTGTAGCGACTTAGTTTTATGTAGCTGTTTTAGCGAGCTAAATTTATTTAATTCACAGAGTGGTTCGTAACTGATAGAACAATTTAAATTGTAGGAGTGGTGAGGAGCCGATTTGCGTGAAGAAACCACTACCACAAAGATGTATTTATATTAGTTGTAATTAGGTTACGATTAGAAGAAGAGTTTCTATTACGCTTAGCTTACATATTGATTTGTTGTTGTACTAGTGGGTAATTTTTTTAGATGTATTAGCTTACATTAATTTTTGTAGTTGTTGTAGCGACTTATTTTTGTGTAGTTGTTTTAGCGGCCTATTTTTGTGTAGTTGTTTTAGCGGTCTATTTTTGTGTAGTTGTCTTAGCGGCCTAATTTTTAAAGGTGTAATAGCCACATTAATTTATCTATTTGTTGTAGTGACTTAGTTTTATGTTGTTGTTTTAGCGACATAAATTTAGTGAATTTGTTTTAGAAATTTATTTTTGTGTAGTTGTGTTAGCGGCCTAATTTTTTTAGGTGTAATAGCCACATTAATTAATTGATTTATTTGTTGTAGCGACTTAGTTTTATGTAGCTGTTTTAGCGATCTAAATTTTGTGTAGTTGTTTGTAGTTGTATTAGCTTACATTAATTTTGTGTAGTTGTGCGGCCTAAATTTTTTAGGTGTAATTATTTGTTGTAGCGATTTAATTTTATGTAGTGTTTTAGCGATCTAAATTTTGTGTAGTTGTTTGTAGTTGTATTAGCTTACATTAATTTTGTGTAGTTGTGCGGCCTAAATTTTTTAGGTGTAATTATTTGTTGTAGCGATTTAATTTTATGTAGCTGTTTTAGCGATCTAAATTTTGTGTAGTTGTTTGTAGTTGTATTAGCGACATTAATTTTGTGTAGTTGTGCAGCCTAATTTTTTTAGGTGTAATTATCTGTTGTAGCGATTTAATTTTATGTAGCTGTTTTAGCGATCTAAATTTTGTGTAGTTGTTTGTAGTTGTATTAGCTTACATTAATTTATCTATTTTTTGTTGTAGCGGCTTATTTTTATGTAGTTGTTTTGTCTAATGGATTAAAGACAATTAGGTACTCATATTTACCATATAAATTTGCAATGAGATGGAAATGTTTGCTAGAATATATTTGGGAACGGCTCATTGTTTTGCACAGTAGGCTCGTGACGATGTGTAGTGTGAGCACTTAGAGACAAGGCTAGGTACTCCAAATAATTTGGCGGACCTTAAAGCACATGTTTGCGCGTCTGCTTGGTCTCGACCCATGAACCCACAAAGTTCGTCTAGAGGGGGTCCGCCCACGCCTTTGTTCAACAACTCTGGTGGTGTACACTCTTCCGTTAAGGACTCATGATGCATGGGATCTCTATGTTGGAAGGCAGCAGAGGAGAATTTTGAGGTCGGCGTGTACGCCGACATTTCGCCCGGAGAACTCTGGTGAGGCTGGGACAAGTAGCCATCCTCCCGAAGCTTGCCAAGTGCATGTACCTCACGAGGCAAAGAAGAGAGGAGGAAGGACCGTCAGCGCCCTAAGTCGAAGGTAACGAGGCCGAGGTGGATGCGCGACAAAGACGAATGAAGAAGACGGGCGGGGACGAGGAAGCAAAGAGACGACGACGACTTGGCCCCGCCATAGAGTATTTCCGTGGGATCGGTCACCTTGATCGTACCATAGCGGATTACAATGCCTTATCCGTGTGGGGGTACCAGCAGAGCGACATCCAACCGGGACACCGGTTTGGGAGCAAGTTGGAGGCCATCCACTTCCTAAACAACTATGCCATTACGACAAGACGAGAGCACAGGCTTTTGAGGTCTGAGCCGACCGCTTATGAGGTTAGGTGCACGAAGTACCCTGCGTGTCCCTTCTTCGTTCGAGTACACAAACCCAAACACGATGAGTTCTTTGTGATCAGTAGACACAGAGCTCATACGTGCACGGAGGAGTCGATTAGGAACATGAGCGGCCTCGAGATGCGAGGTTCATAGCGCAACTCCCGTGACCATCGTTGGGAAGGACATAGGGATGACCCTAGTACAATAATAGAGGAAGTTCACACAAGAACGGGATGGTCATCACGCACAAAGACGGCTTGGAGGGCGGCGAAGGCATTGAAGATGTTGTTCGGAGGGTTCAAGAGTCCTTTAACTATGCCCCTAGATTGTTACGAAGATTGCAATGACAAACCCAGGACGCAGCTTTGCAATGGGCGATGAGCCAAGACGGCTCAAGACGGGTCGTACACCTCGGCTCAACGATATCTCGCCGGTTGTTTTGGTCTTTTGGACAATGCATCGAAGCCTTCGTGCATTGCAGCCGCTTATATGTGTAGATGGCACCTTTCTAAGTGGGAAGTTCCGTGGAACACTATCGACAGCCCTGGCGGCTGATGCCGATAATAAGATCGTCCCACTTGCCTTTGCCCTCGTTGAGAGTGAGAACAACGATAGTGGTTGTGGTTCCTTAGTCCGCCAAGAATAAGGTAGTGGGTACGAGGGAGCTGGTCTGTAATCTCGGACCGTAATAAGGGTTTTCACGACGCTGTTAGACGTGATGCACGACAAGACGCCCACCGCGCTGAGTTGGCCCGATTTGCGAGAGAAGGTGGTGCATGCGCCATCTTGGAGCCAACTCAGACACAAGGTACAAGAACAGGGCACTTGTGAAGACCTTCAAGTCCTTGTGCCTTCAAAATCAAGATCGCAAGTTCAACGCAATATGGGCCCATTTGAATGAGTCAACTCGGAAGATGATGGAAGAAGAGGGAACACAGGAGGATCATCTGCGTTCTCAGATGGTTGGAGGTCAGACAGTGCGTACCCGTGCTCGCGCAACCTTTAGCCAGTGGATCGCCGGGAAACCAGCGGAAAGGTGGGCGCTCCTGCACGACACGAACGGAGCGAGGTAAAACATTGCTTTAGTACGTCCTCGTATTGTACTCTATTATTTTTGTGCTACCTGCTCACGTTAGAGAATGACATCTCAGGTACAATGTGATGACCACGAACATCTCAGGTACCATTTGGGTTGCATAACCATATGGAGATTGATGTTTACCAAACAGATCATCCGTACACCTCCAACAAATGTTTCCACACCAAGACCTGTGGGATCTGTCAAGACGTGTTCAGGAATACCTGTTCCTCAGAAGCCCACCGAGCCCTCTCAGGGCAATGCCACCAAACCGAACCCTGTCGTGTCACAACAAATGCATTGAGGAGACAATGAGTCCTCAAATGCTAGCTATTGGAAGAATTGGAGTTCAGAAGATATTTATGATTTTTGCTTACCTTTGTTGGTGAGTTTCTCTTTGGTTTATGGCTTTTTTATGATGGATACCAAGGAACTAGGTATCAATTTAGTTAAGAAGAAATAGTCACCCAAATCGAGTTGAAGAGGACTCCAACCTTTTGGTAGAGTTCTTCAAACTTTTTCTTCTTTTTTTCTTTATCCAGTAGGTCAATCAGTAGTTTATTGTCTCTCAAGTACTCATCATAGCGGCATTTCCAGATGTAGTTGCATTCTCGAGATGCTTCTCTCTTGGTGAAGTAGCGGCAAGGAGCTTTGTACAATCCCTTCTAAGAAGTATATTTTCAAAATGTAACTAATTTCGCAGAGCATACCTTTGTATCAAAGCTCAATGGAAGCCATGTTCTTTTCTCGTAACTCCAATGAGAGCAACAACTTCAATAAGCAAATTCGAGACAATTTAAACCAAATTGAAGTAAGAACAAAACTACATGCAAAAGAACAGAAAAAGTCTCATACCAACACGCCTTTGTATTTCTTCTCGCCTCTTCTTTTGGGACTTCATCACGCCAAGAATCCCTTGTCGAATTATGACAATTAAAAGATAGGCACTATCAGAAACAACTAGATAGATAAGCACTATCATGGAAAAAAACTAGATTGGTAAGCATTACCAGAAACAATCGGACACTAATTAAATCTAATTATGTGAATAAAAAATAAAACCTTTTGCTTATGTATTTTTGCCTCTCTATCTTCTAATTGCATCGTGTTTTGGCGAAGCGTTGCAAGTCTTCCTCCATGCCTTCAATATCTTTCATATGTTTATCTTTTTGAGATCGAATCCTTTCAATGTCACAAACATCTAGATCTACATGAATAAGTGACAAGCATCGACATACACGGCAGTGAATCATATAATCAACAAATCTATTAAATTTGAGATTATGATACATGCCACAAAGAAAAGGCGGAAGGATTGATTGCATTTATAAATGCTCACAAATGACCACCGATCTTGATTTGGACAATATCTTAACAAGCCTTAGCAACATCCATCAACATTACAATATCTTAACAAGTCTTAGCAACATCCATCAATATTACAATATCTTAAGAAGTCTTACCAACATGCATCAAGATGTTAATATGTTCACAAGTCTAAACATTAAAACAGACTAGAACTTTCCGAACCATCACTATCAATATCGATACCCTCATCCTCACAAGATCGCTAATCATAACGTTTACCCTCGCCATCACTTTGGTAATCGTAAGGAAGACACAAATCGTGGTCTACATCACCTTCAGCTCTACATCCCCTTCAGTGCTCTACTTCATCTCTTTGTACCAATTCACGGATTGTATGGCAACTTGCCCGACATGACTTGGGAAGGTGCTCATGAGCATGTGGCTTTGCTCGTACATAACTTGGCATAATGGTTCTCGAAATGTGGAGTTGCGCTCGATACTCCTCTTCCCAAGCCCGTAAAGTACAAATTGCTGGGGACCAAATGCCCGGTGATTTCACGGAAGGAATGCAGGTTAGTGCGAACACATGGTAACAACTCAAAAGGAACAGAGAACCGACCTCATTGTTTTTCGTGCACTTGAAGAAGAATCGAATTGGTCCTGGGCGCTTTGTGACATGCCCTCAAAGATTGTGGATTTGCATCTCGCATTCTATCAACGGAGCCTGCTGTCGGCTTTTCTTCGCAGCGACTTGAGCTCGAGGAGAGGCCATGGAACCTCTTCGATATGTGGAAGGATTATGGGGAGGCCTCTCGAGAAACGGTGGTGGTTTGGCCTCTCCTGTTCGAGAGTCCTTTTGTAGGCACGTCCAGGTTTGGCCTCTCCTGTTCGAGAGTCCTTTGTAGGCATCGCCCACCTTGTCTTCGTGCAAGAAAGCAGTTTTCGCGTCGCCCGCCGAACCACCTCTCGACGGCACGTGTCCCCTTTCCACGGACGTGGCAGCCCCCGCAAAGACGAACGAGGACGTCCCCAGGCAGGCCCCCCGCCCGATCCACCTCTGACGGGCACGTGTCCCCCTTTCCACGGGGACGTGGCAAGGCCCCCCGCAACACGAACGAGGACGTCCCCAGGCAGGCCCCCCGCCCGATCCACCTCTAACGGGCACGTGTCCCTTCCGCACGGACGGGCAGTGCCCCGCAACACTAACGAGGACGTCCCTCAGCAGCCCCCGCCCGATCCACCTCTAACGGCACGTGTCCTCTTCCGCGGACGGACGTGGCCCCCCAACACTAACGAGGACGCCCTCAGCAGGCCCCCGCCCGATCCACCTCGACGGCACGTGTCCCCTTTCCGCGAATACCCGCTCCTCAGAAGCCCACCGAGCCCTCTTTGGGCAATGCCACCAAATCTCGCAACTCGTCATGTCACAAAGAAATGCATTGAGGGAGACAACGAGTTGAAGAGCAAATGCTAGCTACCGAAGAATTGGAGTTCGTGAAGATATTTATGATTTTTGCTTACCTTTCTTGGTGAGTTTTCTTTGGTTTATGGCTTTTTATGATGGATACCAAGGAACTAGGTATCAATTCGCTTAAGAAGAAATAGTCACCCAAATCGAGTTGAAGAGGACTCGAACACGGGTGGTAGGGGTATACAACCTCACCTCCCACCAACCGATCTAGACTCGCTCTGGTTTATGGTTTTATGGAATGGAAAACAAAGAAAGTATCGCTTTTGAAGTATAGGTGTCAGAATCATTCTCACAAAGAAATGGACTCAAAACATGTTTATTTTGTTCTCTTCCAAGGATGGGTTGTGCACTAACTATTTTCTAGTGCTTTTTGTTCCCAAAAGTTTTATCTTTGAGACAAAAGTGTCTTTTATCGTGTCATGTTGCTAATACCTCTTCTCTTTATTTTACAGGAATCAGATAGAAGGTGTACTATCTGAGGACTATATTAGCTATCTGCGGACTGTATTAGATCCTTAAAGTGCCTGTCCATGGCTCATTTCGAGTCACAAATCTAGAGCACATTTGGTCACAAGTATATAGCAGCTTCAGATAGAGCAAAGGTTATAGAATATCAACCCTCTTGTTTCTCATATTTTACGATAGATCTCTAACAATGGTAAAGATGATGTTCTCCTTCCATAGTAGCACTTGATATATCATTTTAAATGGAACCAGAACTAGATAGAAATTGCACTTGTGCACGGCATATTTTCCCTCAACTTGCTCATTTACTCGTGCATTAATATCATGAATCGCCCGAGGGCCTGTCATCAGCTAGTAGCTTTGTGACACACCTAGTAGCTTTATCAGATTGAGACGACAACACGCTGCGCCCCGCTTCTCAGACTGAGACGACAACACGCTGCGCCCCGCTTCTCAGACTGAGACGACAACACGCTGCGCTCGCTTTTGGATCGAGACGACAACACGCCGCACTTTCGCCAGATCGAGACGACAACACGCGGTTTGCGTCGCCACTTTTCTAAAAGGGTGACACATCGTAGCTGGACAAGTGTCAGAATTAGGTAGAGTAACCCTCACCACCACTATAAAAGAGGGCCGAGGGCTAGACATCCAACACACCAAACCAAGAATAAACGCCACCGAATCTACACAAATTAGGGCACAATGTCGTTCTACTGTCGCTTCTTCAAAGAAGCGAAGTCATCCCGCCGAATATCCGGATGCCAAGATGGCCGACGCCGGTTCTGCCGAGTTGCCCGACCCAAATGCGATCAAGAACCTCACGGCGAAGATGATGCAATCTACCCATGGAGAGACGGCCGCCACACTCACTCAAGCAGTTCGCACCTACGAGGTAAACCCTCTTTGGTGTCCACACAATCTGGTGACACTACCATCTCATGCATCGTTCTTTCTTTTCTCAAAGACAAGGACGGTGTTGCTTCTTCCAATGGATCGACGGGCCGAACGACGTGACTCATTTTTTTCTACAACCGCCACGACGCCTACCCCGCTTCGCCGAGAACTTCACCCGGGGAGAGGCCGCCAGATATGTCCTTTTCTAGATCGACTGAGCTCGTGGGCCGGTGTGCAAGGCCAACCAATCGGTGAGTTTCATGCGCCATACTCTTGTTAAACTCACAAATTAGTAGTTCTAAACCAGTTCATCGCACACAGAGTTCAAAAGGACACTTGCGAATGTGCTCAAGTCAAAGGAGAAACCTCCTCGTGGCCACCCAAAGCCCCGACGCTTATGCGACATGGCTCGGAGGCAATGGTTGATACCGCCACGGTGATCTAGCGGACCGGAGATTCTACCGGTGCCCCTTGGCCGAGGATGAACGGTGCTGGTACTTCAACTGGGTGGACCCGGAGACGTACCACCCACATCTCATGCTTCCTGCATGGGATAACTGGGGGGAGCAACCCTCTCCGTGGTGCCACTACCGCCCAGAAAAGCCAGACCCCGAGTACGCCTACGGCGTTATGCAACGGCCAAAGCGGGCATACTGCATTGACTGCAGGGCACGC
This sequence comes from Guadua angustifolia, assembly GCA_036346375.1. Classification (NCBI taxonomy): domain Eukaryota; kingdom Viridiplantae; phylum Streptophyta; class Magnoliopsida; order Poales; family Poaceae; genus Guadua; species Guadua angustifolia. The sequence continues at coordinate 5,701,959 of CM070505.1, forward strand.
TTCCGGTTGTCCAAGGATAAGCCCAACACACACCTCTTGGACCATATAGTAGAGTGCGAGCCGAAACAGAGCAGGCGTCTCCGCATGTCTCCGCTTAACGCCAACGCACTGTGAGGTGCAGGAGAGGTTCCTCCTCTCGCAGAAGAAGGGACAAGGAAGCAATGGCCGAGATCCGCAAAGACGCAACAAATCCTTGACGCTGTTCAAGACACCATCCGGAACCCGTGGTATTAACATAGGGACGCCGAATCGGGATGACATGCCCATATGGGAGGCGTAAATCCATATAAACAAGTCCAAAAATTTAAATCTTACACACCGAGACGCACGGCATAGGCCACCCAATCGGCGATAGTTGGGAGCACTGCGGATCCCCATGGAGTTCTTTCATAGTAGGGATTGAGCAAAGGTCCGAGGACAGTCGCAATATTAGAACAGTCGTAATATGCGTAAAATGTCTTGCATCATTCTCGTCAGACTCGATAGGCGGAATGATCATTTGTTCCACCATGACCAACAAGGCTTTCGCTAGTTACTTCGTCAAGCAATTTACATCGTTGTAATGCCCTTGTAATATAATCTAACTGCTGCTTATTTTATCATCCGAACTTTTTGCATGTGCCCTTATATTTGTTCAACAAATAATTTACGTGTTCATAACATGAGTTGTTGTCGACTATCAAATTTTGAAATTTTTGTCCATCGTTATAATGCATCACAAATGTTTTGTCCATCAAAGATAGTTCTATTGTTTGAATTTTAAAAATTCTTCACATCTTAAAATCATTTGAAATGTTTATAGTAATATCACCGATTTATCAGAACCGCCATAAAAATCCTAAGTGGCCACGATTTCTATGGTTTCATGGCCTCGATTGCCTTTTTCCGATTTTCAGTAACTTCGCCGGGCAACGCTCGCCTATCTCGCCCATACGTAGTAGACGACGCGCTATGAGGTCGCTCTTGATTTCTCTCGTATTGTTTGGACCGATCCGGATCACCATGGCTACGAAAACCCTTAAGTGGCCACGATTTCACTTGTTTCAATTCCAATCCGATGTAATCGCGACTATTGAGACAAAGATGTATGTCAATTTGGAATTGCAATCAGACGGTATTCTGTAATTTTCGACATAATATTTCAAATTTTTACAAAAATTCCATCTAAGTACCTCGTCCAATATTAAAAAATACGAAAAAAAATTGAAATTCTCGAATAAAAATATTACTGATATAAAATTTCCTATATCATGAAAAAATATATTCTTTTTAAATTTATGCAACACATCACATTATAATAATTCCGAAAAAACCGAAAACGGAAAGAAAAACCGAAAACGGAAAAACAGAACGCCGTGGTATAAGCCGATTTCAGATCCTCACATTGCGAAACTGATGTGGCACATCAATGACGCGTTTTGAAACCGCGAATACTGAGAATTCGTTTTTGAAAACGCGAATACGCCGATTAGCAGTTTGAAAACGCGAATACAGGATTTCGCAATCTCGGATTGCGAAATTGCCTTTCGCTTTTTCGAACGCGAAATCTGTGGGGATTTTGGTAATCTACGCGAGATTGTTGTATATTTCGTAAATACAACGCGTCTTTTGTATAAAATAAAAAATTTCCTCAAACGACTTCGTTTAAAGCTACTTTACGTCGTTTACCAACTCATGTTCACCCCCGTATACATGTATCCACCACCCACCTACAGCCATCGTGAATACTTGCATGCTGCTCCTCTCTCTCTCTCTCTCTCTGGTTGCTTCGCTTACTTTGTTCGGCGAGCCTATCGCAGCACAAAGCCACAATATATGAGATAGCTCACAAAGTTTCAAATCTCGATTTTCTAGCACCACGTGCAGGGGGCGTTGTGATCTTTTATCTGACCCAACCTCCTTTTTTTTGCTGTTGAGCTTTTCATCGGTAGAGCCGAATGACGAAGCGGTGCCCTTTCATCCCATCCACAACCGCCATTTTCTCCTCTGCCCTTTCATCCCATCCAACGTCGTCGTTGCTGGCTTCGTCGAAAGTAGGTGCTGAAGCATTTAATCGTCCGATCGATGTGATGCATGGACGTTATGCTTCGGAATGAGAGGCATGGCGAAATCAAACATGGCGCCTGCAAGTTCTGGAAGGAAATAGTCTCCAAAGGTCACTACACCATCAGTCCTCCCCAACGCACGCTGTGCTTGAACACGTTTCGCCGAACCAGTTTTTGTCATCAGTAGGCTTCTTCTTCTTCTTTCTTCTTCTTCTTCTTCTTCTTCTGGAGTTAGTGCAATGCAAGCTGTTGACAATTTCTCCAACGAAGGCACATCTTGCCGTCTTACTATGATCATAGTTGTTGTTTAGGGGTAGCTCTTACGTAGTTACGTTTCGTGCTTGCAACTGGTATAAGATGATAAAGCATGTACATATGTCTTTTAATTTATAGTCAAAAAGAAATAAGAAAGTAAGAAGTTGATGGCAACTCATGTAGCTGATATTAGTATGCAGGCCATGCCAGAAGGAGTGACGTGAAGTGACAATCAATTTCTCATGTTTTTAATTAAACATGCTTAGAAGGTATACCAGAAGATCTCGCATCAAATGCTCTCGCAAGGGCAGAATCGTTTACTGTGCTGCCCCAGGATTTGTTGTTTTTTTAAAAACAAAACTAGCCCCCGTACAACATATTTTATAGAAATAGCTCTCTGGCCCACATCCTGCAGTAGGGAGCGCATAAACAAGCTTCCGTGGTCCCACAACGTGGAAGCTTTTGTTTCCGCACTTGCTGTGCGCAGAACACGGGCGATGACGGGATCGCGGGTAGCATACGCTCGCTCGTGCAGGGTGCAACCACGCAAGGCGCGCTCGAGTGGTGGGGTCGGGCCGAGCGCATGTGGGAATGCCTTGTGGGACCAAGGGCGGCGTGGGCGCGTGGTGTGGGCGCTCACGCGTGAGCCCAGAAGTGTGGGAGGAACTGGCACGCGAGGCTTAGCGCAGTAGCCTACTTCCGCGCTTTCTTACCATGAGGTGTGTAAACTAGAGGGCTATTTTTTTTTTCAAAATGCATCATATAGGGGCCAATTGTATTAAAAAAATCGTGGAGGGCGGTAAGATTCTCTAAGTTATTTCTAATTTTCTCACGGGACGGTCAGAGCATCTCTCCCGCTTAAACCCCCATCACCATGTTAGTGCCAGGGTCTATATACCTTTACTCTGTAATTCTAGTCATTTTTTTTGTGCGTGTGTGAAGTCATTCCAATATATGAAAAAAAGGCACCATGGCTGACTAGATAAATAGTAGAAAGAATGTGCTTCTATGCATTAATATTTAAAACTTATATAAATATTAAAGCACAAATGGAGAATAAATGATAATTACTCTCTCAAGTTACAAAAAATTGTTGTTTTGAGCATCGACACGGTCTCTAAAATACAGCTGACTACTAATTTCTATTATAATATATTTATAAAACCTAATAAAATTATAATATTATAAAAATACTGTATGAGACAAATATATATACATATATTATTTTTATGTATCTAATTTAAATTTTTTAAAAGAAATTGATGGTTAAAATTTTAAAAGTTTAACCGCGCTTATATTCAAAACGATAACTATTTATAACTGAAATTTCAGGACCGTATACCGTTTTAGTTACTTTAAGATTTACGTTTTTTTTTTGTTGTTGTTGAGAGAGCAATGCGCGGATATTTCGTGGACCTTTTCTTTTCCCACGAGGGAAGAAGGGACAACAAATCAGTATCGTGCCGTGCCTGTGGTGAGCACGCTGGCGGGAGCGCAAACCACCCCCTGCCGCAGCAGCCACAAGCCGGCGCCCCCACAAAATCCGCGCCCGCGGCCACGCCGGATCCCCCCTCGCCAATCCGCCGCGGCCACCTCACTCGCCGTTATCCGCGCCTCACCCACTCGCGCCGCGCCCCTTATCCCCTCCTCACCCTCGTCTCTCTCGCGCGTTACAAACACCCGGACTAATCGCGCACACCCGCCTCGATCTCGAAACTCTCCCTCCCCTTCACACGCCCCGCGCGCGCGCGCCAAGAAAGCCCCCCGACGCAAGCAGCAATGGCCGCCCTCACCACCTCCGTCGCCACCTCCACCGCGTTCGCCGCCAAGCCGCGCCTGGCGCGTGCGTCCCCGACGGCGGCGCGCCTCTCGGTGTCCTGCTCCGCGGCGTCGCCCGGCGACAGCACCCCCTCGCTCGCCGCGTCCGTCAAGACCTTCTCGGCCGCGCTCGCGCTGTCGTCGGTGCTGCTCTCATCGGCGGCCACCTCCCCGCCCCCCGCCGCCGCCGACATCTCCGGCCTGACCCCCTGCAAGGAGTCCAAGGCGTTCGCCAAGCGCGAGAAGCAGTCGATCAAGAAGCTCGAGTCGTCGCTCAAGAAGTACGCCCCGGACTCAGCCCCGGCGCTCGCCATCCAGGCCACCATCGAGAAGACCAAGCGCCGGTTCGACAACTACGGCAAGTTCGGCCTGCTCTGCGGCTCCGACGGCCTGCCGCACCTCATCGTCAACGGCGACCAGCGGCACTGGGGCGAGTTCATCACCCCGGGCCTGCTCTTCCTCTACATCGCCGGGTGGATCGGGTGGGTGGGCAGGAGCTACCTCATCGCCATCCGCGGCGAGAAGAAGCCCGCCATGAGGGAGATCATCATCGACGTCGAACTCGCCTCGCGGCTCATCCCCAGGGGCTTCATCTGGCCCGTCGCAGCCTACCGCGAGCTGATCAACGGCGACCTCGTCGCCAAGGACTCCGACATCGGCTACTACTAAGCGGCCGTGCAGGACTCTTCATGCATGGTTGGCTAGTCAGTCGCCAGTCAGGTGAGGCATCACATTCATATACTATATGGGCATGAATCCATGGCTGCTCTACGCTGCATCCTTCTTGTCTACAGTTCAATTCAATTCATGATGGAAGATTTATGTGTCATGTCCTCTTGTTTGCTTTGCAGTTGGCAAGTGGAGGAAGAGGGCTTGTGGTGTGTCTGTGTGGGCTTGGTGTAGGAGCTGACAGAATTATGGGGGAATGGAAGCTCTGTTGTATGTAAGAAAAAAAAACTAAGTTCTTGTATAATTGTACCTCTCCCTTGTGTGTATTTACCATGTTAAAATTCTTGAGAACGATTCCATGATGCATTGAGTTGCTTGTTGTGGTCACTGCACAGAAGTCTCCAGTCCTACTTGCATTACTCTTGAGTGAAATGTGTGAGCATACTTGTTTCCCAAAGGAAAAAAAAATGCGAGAGCATAAATAGAAACTAACTGGAGAAAAATATCGACTAATTGGATTAGCACAAAGTTTCGTCAATGCTAATATGTGCTCTCGGTATTCAAACACAAGCCAAGTATGTCTAATGTAACCAGCAGCAAATTTAACATAAGCGAGACAATATGAAGAATCGCTATTACAACTTATAACCCTACTACACGTTTAATCACTCTGAATAATTTAGTTTGGTAGAGAATAGCCCATTGCAGTTATTTCATAGACGGGAAATCATCATATCCATAACCACGAAATTGTGTCGTCGGAATTCGCCAGTTCTGCTGAAATGAAAGAAAAGCAGCATCATGGCACAGAACGGAAGTTCGATCTTAAATTCGGCCCTAATTTTAAGCTGCCAGTACGTCAACAATTTGGTGATCATCAATTACACATACAGGTCAAGTTATTATGAAGGTAAGCATTAATTTGCTCTCATCATTAGTTCGGAAATTGAAACAGTTTGGAACATCGTAATAGAAGCTCCATGATTTAGCAGCTGAGCTTCTATGAATCATCAAACGGAAGTTATTCGTTTTATATCGCTATGTCTGTCAACAGTATAAAAAATCTCATACTGTTGTTAGCTGGTAGAAAGCCCTGGTCGGCCACATGCCCATAGTTCGGTTTTGGCCATTCCTGGAACCGCAAGAACAAACATGACCATGACAAAATAAAGGAAAAAGACCTAAAGCCATCTGACTGCTACGAACTGATACACTTCAGATTGAGCCCAGATAGTTGTTATGTTCTAATTTATGAAATCTTCTGAATCATTGAAAAAGAAGATTTGAGGTTGGTACTGTAGCAATCTAGTAATGCTTTTTTTTTTTACTTAGATAATTTGGAGTTTTCAATTAGGTACACTAAGCTGGTCAATAGCTCCTTTTATGAATTCCATGGTCCTTGAAGATTTTCATATTGGTGAATCCCAGTGCCATACACATTTGTTCTAGATCTTGTAATGGAAAATGGATGTTAATTGAACAACACCATATTTCAATCACAAATGAATCTATCCTAGACCAAAGGCAAAATAAACTCCAAATTAGAAATGCAAACTCAATTTAGCGACAACATTCTTATGGAATACATGCATTGGAATAAAATACATGGAAAAATGACATCACGTATTTGCCTTGCGATAACATCCCTTTGTTCAGAAATGCCAGAGATAGGTTAGTCAAAAATTGTTCACCGTAACATTATGAAGTAATTCAAAAGTACATCTTGTTATATAACTTGGAAACATTTGGAAGGTAAATGGCATCATACTATTTATTAGTATATAGCAACAGGTATCAACAGTGGCGGATCTAGGATTTTAAGTTAGGGTATGCCGAGCTAATACTATAATATACAATTCGGTAAAATCCAATAAAAAATTTGGTAAACAACTACAAATGTGTAGGGTCGAGGATGCGCCTAGAAGGGGGGTGAATAGGCGTTTTACAAAATTAATCGCTCACTAAAATCAATCGCTCTAATCAACCCCTATGACAAAACCTAATCAAGATAAATGCGGAAGCGATAAATAGGTTTTGACAATTAAAGCCTAAGTCAACTAGGCTCACTAGTGCACTAACTAATTTATGTCTCTAAACTAGAATTGCTAAATTGAACAATCAATTAACACTAAGCAATTCTATCACAATCAAACTATCATGAATATATCAACAATGAATGTAAATACTTGAAAGTAAAAGAGACAACCGATATTTTTCCGTGGTGTTTGGAGACTTGCTTGCCTCCCCTAGTCCACGCTGAGGCAAGCCCACACTTGGACCGGCTCCCGCCGAGCACTCCGCCTCTTTCCACTAGTCGTGGTTTTTCACGCCGCGTAGGCTCAACCCGAACCTTCACAAACTTGGGGCTTCACACCTTGAGAGCTCCACAAGACGACACCTACGCTGCCTCAGAGTCGGAACCTCCAAGAGTAACAAGTCGCCTTCGCTTGAACTTCACCGAGCACAACGAATGCGCCCCGGTGATCACCAAGTGCAACACATGCACAAGGATCTCCTCAAGTGCAACACATGCACAAGAAATTTCAAACCACTCACTAATTGCAACACATGCAATTAGTCTCACTCTTAAGCTCAAGAAGCAAAGGAGAAGAGCAACACATGCACACAACTCCCACACACAAAGAACAACCTCACCTACCCTTGTTCTAAGCCCCCAAGGGGTATATATAGCCCCCACAAGAAAACTAGCCGTTTGGGGGCAAATGGGCGAAAACCGAAAACTGCGGTACTATCGCCTAATAGGGCTAGAGTACTGCTCTGATCAGAGCAACGGCTATAAATCTAGCTGCTATGCAGAGAACCCAGATTACCGCTCGAGGCGCAGAGTACCGCCTCAGGCCTAGAGTACCGCATCTACTAAAAACTCGAAAACAACTCCTCTCGAAAAAAAAAACAAGACAAAACCCCAGAGTACCAAGAAATGCGTAGTACCGCCTATGCACTTAGAGTAATCAAGACTCCGAGAATTTCAGATTCAACTCCAAGAAATCGATTCTCCAAAAAACCAAACTTATTCTTTGAGCCCCAAAGATGATCAACACATGATCATACACACGTGCAAAACACATTTGCACCAACTTAGCTCATGCTCAAAGAATTTCAACCAAATTGCAAAAACACATTTCGCAATCAATTCAAAATCTATTTGCAAAACGATAAGCAAATCAAACCCGAAGTTTATGAGATTAATCCCCTAGCCATGTGAAGGTCAACACAAGACCCGGCCAACTTGCCAACACCGCTGCAAGCCCCACTCACATGCTCTCGGGATTCCTGACTCATAAACCTCGCTTTATTCGCACAACGAACTTGCAAATAACGCAATAAACACATTTCATGCTTGAGCACTACTTTGCAACACATGCAAAAGTCTAGCTCCAAGCAACATCAATCAAGATGCATGAACTCTCTAATTGCAACACATGCAATTTCTAGTTCCATGCAATACCAAACCAAACATCAACTAAACTAAATCACACGATGAGCTCTTTACTCGCAACACATGCAAGCCTCTAGCTCCATACAAACACACAAACATCAAATCATGCTTGAGCTCTCTCCTTTTGCAACACATGCAAAACTTAGTTCCAAGCAATACCAAGGTTTTATAAAGATGTTTTGCGAAACCAAAACATGAAGCTTTAACTAATGCAACACATGCAAAAGTGAACTTCACGCAAAAGCCAACGCACTAGCTTATCACTTCTTGCAACGCATGCAAATCAAAGCATTATGCGAAAACCAAATGCAACCAAGCATAAGTTTAACCCATTCGCAACACATGCCAAATGGTTAACCCTCATGCAAAACCAAATCCAAATGATTTGAGCTTGAGTGAACGCGAATGAGATCACCAACACATGATGAAGCTCAAGCAAAGGAACGACCCTCTTAATAGCACGGCGATAAAACCTTAGACTCAAAGACTACAAAGTCCTTAGCCTATCTAGTTATACCTTCGCCACAAGGCAAGCAATCCCCTTTGGGGTCTTTATGATCATCGCTTAAACTCCCCCGGGATCATTACTCGACTCCTCTTTATCTTCGGGATCCATTCTTGACGCCTATCAACTCATGATGCCGTCCTTGTCCCGTTCTCAATCATCCTTGGACTTAACCTAACTCAATCACAACTCATAGAATAGTTAGTCCAAGATGCATGGTTATCTCAATTATCTCTTGCACTCCATTAACACATAATGGATGCCTCTAGATCAATTGAGCACAACCTAAATCAATTGAAATGATTTAATTGTGTCTTAAGTACAATAATGCAACTCATGCTTTATTATACTTAAGAACTATTCATTTGTCCTCAATTAATCACAAAACACCATCAACACATGATGAAGTGTTCTTTAATGATTAACAAGACAAATGAACTCAATTTAAATTATTCATTTAAATTGATATGAGTATATATTAACTACACAAGTTTTCATATACTCATGTTGATGAAAAGTAATGATCCATTATATGTAAACTATATGAAAATGATCATTATTCTAAGTCATCAACTATAGGATAAACTCCACATGTATATGTGCATAAGTATGATTGACTTGGATATAATATGCACATATTCAATTTGATTATATTGGAGCATATCCTATATTTCCACGAGTATACTTATAACTAGGCAATTCAAATATATACTCAAGGATTTAGTTTTTTTGTCTTGATCCTTATGTGTGTCAATAAAGAATAGATCAATACAAAGAGACTTTCAAGTTAAACTATAGACTCCCCCTAAGTATGTGCATCCATGTAATATATGGATTGGGAAATATGATGCACATTTTGTGGTTAATATAACGGGGACATTCATACTTTAACTTGAATCCAAAGTATGTAATTAATACTGTAATGAATATGCATACATACCTCGGGTTTTTCATTTTTCAATGCGATTGAGACTAAGCAAAGATATTCTAAACAAACATGTTAGTCTCGATATAAGATTGTCATTAATAACACTATCGCATTAGGGGATAAACTCAATATTGGATTTGTCATTAACACAAGATTGGATTTGTCATTAACACCAAAACCATAACTAATGAAGGTTGAACTTACAAAATGTTGTCAAGAAATTCGGTATACGAGTATAAAATAACTAGAAACATGGTAATACAAGTATAAATTACAATATAAATAGTTCAAACATTTTAAGTATGAAATATGCATAAAAGAAGCTTACGCATCTACAATAGTTCAAAGAATACAATATTACTTCTTGTCTGGCCTCAGCCTTCTAGTAGCCATGAAACTCTTGATTATATCATTTTCATCAATTTGGAAGAAAATATCTCGCTCAATAAACGTTTCTGAAAAAGAGATGCAATATTTTTAGAAAAGAGATGAAGCAAAGAAGAGCCTTCTTTCTGCATGTTTTCAAAAAGAGATGCAATATCTCCGTTCCTCTTCATAATTCAACAACTCTACAAAAAAGCAATGCATCAACAAGCAACTCTCTAGTCTCTAGCAAAGTAGCAATTATATTTATTTCTACTCTATAAATCAACTAGCAGTCTTGCACTCAAATCACATGTAGGATCGATATACACTAATATAGCAATCAGAGGGGGGTGAATGATTGCGCGGAAGCTAAATTTTTTTTTATTGATTCTTAAATCACCCCTAAACAAATTATAAAAAACTGTTTCGGTTTCAGAAAAACGGACTGACATATGTTAACTAAAATAGTAATTCCTGAAGATCCAACCGTTGGATTGATGTGAAATTTTAACTGTAGAAACTATATTCAATTTTGAAACTAATGCAATAAGAATCAGCTCAATCGGATATACGGATCTAAAGTTATGACCTTCACAAGCTGACTATATAAAATAATGACGGTATTATGAACTGTATTGAGCCGAATCTCCAGGGTATGCCGTGGCCCACCTGGCATACCCTGTAGATCCGCCCCTGGGTATCAATGAATGAACTGTAGCGGAATAACGTTATGCATACCTGATGCAACCGATCAAGGTTATTGTGGGGAACTTAGGAGCCACCAACTTTCACACCGATGAGATCATAGAAATCATTGAAGAGGAGTACATAATTTTCCTATGCAACACTGTAAGAATATATCTCCTTCCCGGGATCAGACGTGATGGCATGTTTAATCATAGTATTCCAATCTTCCTTCTCCATGCCAGTAAGCTAATTGCCAAAAATTAAGAGTTTTTCTTAGCGTACAATCGTAATGCCACCTGATATTATATTTTATAATGCACATTAATATACATAGTATAACATAAATGAAGTCCAAATAAGCCCTAGGAGATGCTAGGTATTTTATCCAAAGCCAAGTCAATTGACTAATAATCACTAGCTAAGTTTCCTTTAGACTTTAGAGAGCAGCCACAGTGATACATGCCAAAATGTCTGGGTGTGCGTGCCTGCGTTCGTGAATTTGGTATAAGACCGTTTATTCGTACTGCTTTTTCCAAGTCTTATACCAAATTCATATGCTTCTTTTACAAAGTCAAATATCATTCCTTCTGATGGTGCAAGAACAGATTTGCTACCGCGTTCCACTGAACTGCAGAGAGCTTGTTCCAAAGGGCTAACTTTACCTGGTTGAGGAGGTCTCTCATCTGGTCCTTGCGCGCAACGTCTTCTGCAGAACATTTACATGCAATTCAATGTGGAATGTAGGTAAGACTAAATGGAATACCCTCTTTTGGGCAAACTGTAATGCAATGCATTTCTAACTCTGCCCTACTTCTGTTTCATTTTTTTCGAGAACACACAAAAGATTTGAGCGTCATTCCTTAAAAAAATAAACGAATCAAAACCCAAGAAAGGGCCTTACAACTCTTTCAAATTGACTACCAGTTTGCTATACTCATGAACCAGATGAAATAAATCCGCTCTTCCATATGTTCCAGTGTTCCATGACAAGTTTGAGACATGACACCTCGAAACTCAATTTGCAAATGTCTAATTGCCAATGGAACAACCACTGCCATGCCACACATATCATACAATTAACTTACATTTATATTTTTAGTAGACCACAATAAACAACGAACTGCTCTGCATTACTATTAGTCCTCAGTAGCCATGAAAATGAGCATGCTGGCTGTCACATACAGAAGTTGCTTCTATATTAGCTTATGCAAGCGAACTCCTGCTGCCGTCGGTGCCGAACAAGGTGTGCAGGAACCTAATAATCTTCATCCGGTTCTACATGAACAAACATCATGCTCGATCTACATGAACAAGCAGAACAGGTTTTGCAGACAACTAACCTTCTCTTGTATCCGCCGGGCCATGCACCGGCTCCAGAACTTACTCCCGTGCGTGCGCCGGAACTCTTCCATGACGCCACCTCCCGCTCTGCGCGGCATCGTTGATGCTCTCGCCGCCCATCCATGGTCGCACTGCGAAAGATACAATTTCCACAGCCACCAAACAGCTGGGGCTAGGCGCTTAGAAAATTGACCAAATATTCACTACTAGCCGCCGCTCAATCCAGCATGCGAGGATTTCTCGGTGGAGAAGAAAGTACTAGTTCGTCCAGCATGCGAGGGTTTCTCGGTGGAGAAGAAAGTACTAGTTCGCTCTCAGCCGTCAGTGTTGCCAGCAGTGGAGACAGAAATTTCTAAAAAAGAAGGTCTAAAAATGAAATGAATCTCTACTAATGATTGATGTTTAAAGTTTAATATATAGTAAGCATAATATGTAACACTTGTAACTTGCCGAAATTTCAAAATTAATATATATATATAGCGCAAGCGCGCAAGGGAAGGGAGTGATCTAGTCCTGGCTGTTTTCATGATCCGGGGCCATGGCACCATGCCCCCCGACGGCTCCGCATCGAAGGTTGTTCTCGACCGACAGGAGGAACAAAATGCCCGCAAGAGTGTTCGTCTTGAGCCCCAGCTCCAGTGCTCCACCACCGCTTATAACAGTAATAAGGCCCCTTTGGCGGCTTCAGGCCAGCGGCGGGTCAGTTTTTAACCGGTTTTTATATAACTTAGCAGCCACGGATAACTTACAAAATCTTTATAGCTTATTATGAAGAAAATTAACTGTTTGTCAAATGTTATAAAAAGCTGTAGCTACTTTTCATTATAGGAATTTTTTTTAGAAAAGCTACAGTAACCACATTCAAATTTGTAATTGCACCGCCAATTCACTCATGTTGTCACGGTGTGTAGTACTGTAACTTAAGTAGTCTAATCGAGCTAACGAACGATCTGGATCGTTCAACAACAACTCGCTACAGAGTGTTCCTATAGTAAAAAATCAGCATAGTATTTTTTGCTATGATATTTTCGAAAAATCTAAACCATCATTTTTTAATCCAACGATCTATACATAACTGCTTATATTGTAGTCCCAAATAGAACTACGTTGGATCTCTTACCTAGTTTGCAGTACCATAATACCGTACTAGCTTACTGTTTGATAGGACAAAATGCATGGAGATACTAAATTACTAAGTACATTTTGGCACAGATTGCATTCCAACTGGCACAAATATCAAAACTGCGCCCAACGGCGAGGATAATACGTTCGCGTAAACCTAAGTTTAGGGGTGGAAAACGAGCCAGTTGAGCTTTTTTCCGAGTTTTCTTCGACACTAATTTATTCTTATTTATTATAGTCTTCTGTATTGTTTGAGACCCAACTTCAAGCCGAGCCGAAGTTGACCCTTGTTCCAAATCAACTAATTTTTACTTTAAAAGAAAAATGAATGTAATCGGAGCAATTTTGAAACGAGCCACCGAGCCAACTCAACGAGCTTTTTTTCCAGCCCTACCTAAGTTCAGTAGCTTCTTATTGCTAATGTACATAGTAAATTAAAGAGAAAATGCAATCTTTGCCACTCCAAACTTTGCCTCTTCAATTTTTGCCACTCTAAACATTGTAATACAATCTTTGCCACTCAAAACAATTACCACTTCTATATTTGCCATTTTATCTCACTAATCTCATTTTCTCCTTTTCTAAATTAATTTGGACATCAAATTTACTGGTTCTACCCTTCCCTAATTAAACAAGCGTCGATTCGGCCTCGAGTCGAATAACCACCAGTTCACATGGTGCGAGTATTTCAATACAACATTGTTCTAGGTATTCTGCATGTGCTTCATTCAAGATATTGTTGGTTTGTGGGTGCACATGTGTTAATGAATCTTCAAGTTAAGACTGTGCAAGCTAATGGCTCATTAGCAATAAGCAATAACGATTCAAATAGAGAATTGGGAGTATATATCACATATAATACGAAGTTGCAGAGACCCAAAGAAAGGTAACCTTTATAACATATGAGACCATAATTCGGTCATTAGGTAGGCCTACAAGATTCAAAGATGATACAATACAAAACTACTACTAAAAACGATATGCCCTCTGATATTTTACATGTATGAGCTATAGCGCCTTAAAAAACATGAGAGCTTGCAGGGAGGAAACATGAAAAAGAAAAATAAAACAATCCTCGTGATTACTTCTCACGCCTTGATGTTTGCGCCCACCACCAACAGATAAGTATATCTTTGTTTGTGCTAGAAATTCAGCCTTGAATCAATTTCGAGGACCAAACAACGAATCGATGTTGTCATTTCTCTCTCGATAGGTATAATCATATAAGAACCATCCAAATGAATCAGAAGGGATATCCGCCCATACCGTAGCCTACAAACCGTCATCAATGACTTCTTCCCTAACCCAAAAGTTGCTGACTATGCGGAGTTGCTAAACCCACCTTCGACACCGGCTTCTTACCGCCAGCTTCCACGTGAGGGGAGGGGAGGCGGATGGGAGGAGGCGCTGTGTGGGAGGGCACAGGTGTTTTGAATGGTGGCGGATCGGAGGGGAGGCGGCACTGACGTGGGTGGGCGGCGTGATCGCGCCTCTCGCCCTCCCTCGATCGGGTTCTGCGCCCTCCGCCTCCCACGACGCTTGTTTAATTAGGAAGGTAGAACCGTAAATTTCAAAGGTCCAAATTAATTTAGAAAAGGAGAAAATGAGATTAGTGAGGTAAAATGGCAAATATGGAAGTGGTAATTGTTTTGAGTGGCAAAGATTGTATTACAATGTTTAGAGTGGCAAAAATTGAATAGGCAATGTTTGGAGTGGCAAAGATTGCATTTTCTCTAAATTAAAACTACCGTGCCTATATATATATCTCACAGTGTACCGTGCATATTGTTAGTTACGTGAACACTCGTTTCTTCCATCTGAAGGCTAATGGGCGTCGCCGAAAAAATTTCATCCAATCTCTTCAGGTGGATCAGGCGACTATCACGTTTCACAAGGACAAGGAACACACCCTCTATCAGCACTTCTCGTCGCTGCTTAGGGAAAAGAACCAGTGCTCCCGTTGCATTAACTGGCACTGTCTAGACATACCTCAACATGATGTGCGACAGCTGGACGTTGATTTCACCGAAAGCGAGGTCCTCAACGCGATGGTGTGCTCCTCGCCGAGAAGGCCCTAGACCTGATGGTTTCACGAGGGTTTTCTACAAGCAAAGCTGGGAAACCATCAAGGAGGATGTCATGTCCCTTCTCAACGCCATACGTAATCGCTTTCTAAGATGCATATTCAACCCGCCAACACGGCATCCATCGTCCTAATTCCCAAGAAGGATGGATCCTCCTCACCTGCAGACTATAGGCCGATAAGTCTCATCCACTCTATAGCGAAACTGCTATCCAAGCTATTGGCCTTGCGTCTGTCCGGGCATCTACACTCACTCATCTCTCCCTCCCAGAGTGCCTTCATCGCGGGGAGAAGTATTCAGGAGAATTTTCTCACCGTCTGTGAATCAGTGCCGGCGTACTCACCGATTGCGCTACCGCCTCATGCTAAAGTTGGATATTACGAAAGCCTTCGATTCTGTATCCTGGGAATATCTACTACAACTTCTGCAAGCGCGGGGTTTTAGGCCACGATGGCGGCATTGGTTGTCCAACCTCTTCGCAACATCAACTTCATCCGTCCTCCTGAATGGGGTGTCAGGCCCTCGGATTACGCACCGACGTGGACTACGGCAAGGCGATCCATTATCGCCTTACCTCTTCATTCTGACCATTGACCCACTTCACTTCATCCTCAAAAAAGCAACAGAGGATGGTATCCTTTCCCCCCTTAGAGGATCCGTGCACACTACTCGACTGTCCATGTATGCAGATGACGTCGTGATCTTCCTAAACCGGCCAGTGAAGAGCAAAGTCGTAATTGACATCCTCCACCACTTTGGACAAGCGTGACGGCCTCGTGTCAACTCAGTAAAAAGCACCATTGCCACAATCCAGTGCCACCATTTGGATATCAAGACTATCCTGCAGCCATTCCCAGGTGCTATATCCCAATTCCCAACTTCATACCTGGGAATGCCCCTAGTGCTTGGTCGTCTACGACGAGTCCACCCGCAGACTTATTCAAGACAAAGTGGCTCGGCGCTTTGCATCCCGGCAGTAACCGTGACTCACAATGGGAGGTCGTCTAATTCTTGTCAAATCAAGATTTCATCGATTCCAACCTATCTACCGACCGCTCTTAAGGTGCCAAAGAGTTTCATTATGAGCATTGACAAGATTCGGAGGAAATTTTGTGGGCGGGCAATGCGCCGCATGGTGGAATTACAAGGTTCACCGGACAACCGTCTGGTTTGGCCAGATATGGAGGACTTGGAGTCCTTGAGTTGGAAACCTTCGACGGGCACTCTGGCTCCTGGCTATGGCTCAAGTAGGGTGAAACGGACAGAAATATCCGCCGATCCGATCCCGAATCCGCTTAAAATCCGTACTGATGTTATCCAGATCCGTATCCTAAAATCCGATGTAATATGGGTTAGGATATGGGAAGAGTAATATCCGATCCGTATCCAAAAATCTCATGTAATATGGGTTAGGATATGGGAAGAGCAATATCCGACCGATATCCGTAAATATCCCAATTCGATATCCGGATAAAATCAGTTATTCTTCCATTAATTTGGTTCATTATTGGATAGATAGAATAGTTGTTTGATACTGGCACTAAAAAACACTACTTTTATTATTAAGCGTGAACTTCAACAAATCTATCAACAAACAAATAGAGTGATGACATAATGCTTTTACCTAAATTGATTTGTTCAACTTATTTAATAAACTTCTTTTCTATTCAAATTACTAGAATTAGTTGAGTCACTAAATTGCACCTCTAACTATACTACTATGCTATGTTGAAATAATTATGACTTGAAGTTAATGTTGTAAGATTAATGCTTCATTCGTTCTTTTAGTACACAATTATGTACTATATTACTATCCGATTATGATATCCGATCCCGAATTCAATCCGTCTGTATCCGCCCAGATCCGAATCCCGATAATCCGATTAGATCCGTGACGTGGACATCCGTGATCCGACCAATCCCGAAAAAATATGGGTTAGGATACGGACGAGCAATATCCGCCAGATCCGATCTTAAGCCACCCTAGGCTCAAGCATACAATTTCAAGCAGCCATGGACTAGATCGCCAATGCCATGCGATAGGATCGACCAACAGCTCTTCATGGCAATCACCAAAGTCGCCATCCAGAACGCAATCGGCCCGTTTCGAACTCCAGATGGTTACGGTCGCACCGCCTCAAATTGCGCCAAACTCAGATAAACTCTCCAGAGAAAAAACAGATTCGGTTCAATGCCTCGCAGAGTCAGAATCGATGTGTGACATTCGCAACCACCTAAGC
This sequence comes from Guadua angustifolia, assembly GCA_036346375.1. Classification (NCBI taxonomy): domain Eukaryota; kingdom Viridiplantae; phylum Streptophyta; class Magnoliopsida; order Poales; family Poaceae; genus Guadua; species Guadua angustifolia. The sequence continues at coordinate 5,719,479 of CM070505.1, forward strand.
TCTCAATCGCTCCTGAACCAATCCGCCAGGTCCAAAGTACAAGCTGTTCCTTCCGACCCCATACAGTGGAGGATGGTTCATTTGGACATAAACGACGACGCGGTACCTACTCGCTTCCTCGGCATATAACATCCAATTCAATGGTGCACCGTAAATCCTTCAGATCAACGATTTGGATCATGGGCGCCAAGTACGCCTAAGATTTTCCTTTGGCTTGCAAAGGCGTAATCGCTATGGACAAATAGCAATGACTACAGACAAAGGATGGCCAAACCAATATTTCGCCAAATGTGTAATCGAACTCGAAACAAACCTTCCACCGCTTGTTGAATGCCCCAAGTTCGACTTCTCCGTCGTCAATTGCGAATGGGTCCACATTCTCGAGCTCCACCCGACCCGATGGGAACCGTGGACGACCTTGACCAATGGAACCTCCACCGCATTAATCGCCAACCAACCCTCCTGAAGGGGTCAAAACTCTCGCTATCTTAACTCGCTGGGAATAGTGGACTGAGCGAAAGAATAGAGTTTTCCAAAGAAGCCGGGCATCTCGTGACCAAATTTTCCAATCCGCCGAGATGAGGTCGCCACTGGCCTTAGCCGAGCATCAAACCCTAAGCTTTGATCCGCTCATAGCCTTAGCATAGGTGGTATTGGGTTTTTCTTTTCTTCTTCTTAGGCTAATTTTCTTCACGGCGCGCCTCCGCGCCCTCGTTTGTGTCTTCCTGATCTTTGTACTGCGGCCTCCTTGATTTCTCTCCTAATCTAATATAATATCAGCCTTTGCTGTTTTCAAAAAAAAAATTGTTAGTTACAGTTAAATAACAATGGTGCCTACTCTTTCTGCATTTCTCAGGAAACTTTTAAGTCAACAAAAAATTCGTATTGTGAAAACAAAGCCCAATTTGAGTCACAAATGTAGTATATTGTTTTTGCCCAAACACAGCAAACTATAGGTGGTGCCATCTAAAAGAACAACATTGTTATATTATCAAGGCTAAACAGTGAGTATTTTCATATCTTTGTCACGAGAAGACCATATGAGAATGAGAGTTGAGAGTAAAAATGAGAGAGAGAGAGTACCCCATGCCCTCCTTAGTGTGCTTTATATAGAGGAGAGTTGGAGGGATGTATTCCAAGAAACCGTCAATTATATGACCTAGGGAATGATATTTTGGTATATTTCTCCTTAATACAACCTGAAAATTGAAAGACACATTACTACATAGTATTTCTTAGGACTCTTAAATATCCCTAGCGGTCCAAGGGACTAGCCCCCTACAACAAACATTTAGTGACATTTTTTAGACAAATTAATGCCAATACACGCATAAGACGAAGACAGGTAAATCAAGATGTAACATCTGCTTTACCAATGTTTTGTTTTAAATCAGCTTGCTAGAGGATAACGCTCTACACTACGGCACAGAATGATCTTTCATTGAATGAGTAAAGTATGCATTGGATTAGATTTTCCAATTTTGTAGTTTAAGGGCCTGTTTGATAGAGCTCCAGATTCCAACTTCACCTAAAATCTGAAACTTGTAGGCTAAAATAAGGTGAATTAAGTTTATATTTTTGGTCTAAAATGTAAATAAGATGATTTATCTAAACACTCTTAATGTACTCACAGCTTCAGCTTCACGAATCTGGTGAAACTAGAATTTTCAGCTTCATCAGATTCACGAATCCGAAGAAGCTGAATCCCTGCCAAACACACCCTAAAAAGGATGATGTTTAGAATGGGTAGTTGGATACTCACATTCACTTGGGAGGTCTTTGACGGCAAAAGGATCAGTGGTTGCTTCTTGAACCCTGTGAGGCTGTGAGATCCTGGTTTTTTTGGGCTCTCGCTGCTAATCTTAACTTTTTCCCGTAGGTACTCTCGGTAAAGTAGTAAGAATTAGGGAAAATTGATCATTTGTCTAGTTTTAGTTGATGCAATTGATCATTTGTTCTATCTATCATATCACAGGGTAAATAATCAATAGCACATGTAAACAAGTGCAAATCATCCATTATTCCAAATAATTAAGGTAGGCCTAACCATTAGGTCAATGGTTGACAGTGCTGACTCTTTCCCTTTGTAGGTATATATCTGCTTGTGAATTACTCTTTGGTGAAATTTGTCTATCCTCACTCAGTCAAGAAATCATAGTTGGCTAAAAATACTGTGGGAGAGCACTTAGCTACTGCCTAATTTTTTATGGCACCCCAAAATATCTTAAGGAAACAAACGGTAGGCTAATTAGGTGTGGCATATCTAACTTGCCATGTTGTGGTACTCAATCGTTTGAAAGTAGGAATCCAAGATTTTACAAATATTTTCACGGTTTTGAAGTGAGTTTAATGAGCACCAGGTACAGTCAACTCAGCTCCAACGTGGAATATCCTGTCTGTTAACCGCAGTAGCTCACCACGCTGACCACGACACATCACCAGCCGCACGTGCAAACCCGACCCGTCACCTTTCTCCCATTGATACTCCGGCCCCACTCTACCGTATCCCAATCCGCTAACCCGCGCCGTCGTGCCATGGGACACGCGTCGCGCGTCAACTTGCACCACACTGTCGCCCTCCTCCGGACGGCGCCACGAACGCCACCTACCATCACAATCACAGGAGAGACCACTGCATATGAAAAGTGGGCCATACAACTTCCAGACCCACGTGTCAGAAACAAGATGTAGGTGCGCGCAGCTTTGACTCGGTGCCTTTTGGGCTCCCTCGGATCCCCACATCCTTCCCTGCATCCACCCGTCTCCCACTCTCGCCGGCGGCCGCAGCCAGGCAAGACGCCTCCTCCCCACACCCGATCTCCCTCCCATCTCCGATCACTATATAAGTCCCAACCACCTTCCACCACCCCTCGCTTGCCGCCCAAACCCGCGCCATTTCAAATCCTGCCCAAACACCTACCTCCAAACCCTAATCCCCGCCGCATGGCCGACGACGCGGCGCCGCCGCCGGCGAGCGCTGATCCGCCCCGCCGGAGCCCGAAGAGCCCCCGTCCAGCGGGTACCTCTCGCTCCGTCAGGCGGGCTCCGCTGATGAGGAGGATGCTTCCCCGGAGGGGCGCCGGATGAGAGGTGCAGGGCGATGATGGAGGTGGTGAAGAAGGACGGGGTGGGGGGCAATTGGAAGGTGTCCAAGCTGGTGGTGGAGCACAACCACGACCTGGAGGTGGCGCCAGGGGAGGTCGCCGCCGTTGTGCCGGCGTTGGGGATGGAGTTCGACTCCGTCCACGCCGCCAAGGGGTTCTACTACGGATACGGCGAGAGGGTGGGGTTCAAGGCGCGCACGGGCTCCAACCGCCGTTCGGTTGGCAATGGCACGATGATCATGCAGCGGTTCCTCTGCTGGAGAGGCAATTACGCGAGTCGGAGGAATAAAGCCAAGGATTTGGATGAGGTGAAGGAGACGGAGGTGGTGGAGGGCGCTGCGGGGAAGAGGAAGAGGGGCCCCTATAAGAAGAGGGGCCGCAAACCTGGGAAGAAGAGTGTGGAGGTGATCGAGGTGGAGAGCTCAGTGGAGAAGGGTGTTGGGATGGCAGGCACGGAGAATGGGCAAGAGGTGCGGAGTGGGAGGGGTCCAGGAGGCGTAGGGGTAAAAAGGCTGTTGCGAGGGATGGGGAGTCTGGCATCGGGTTGGAGGTGGAAAAGGAGGATGTGGAGGTGGCACAAGATGGTGCCGATGATAATGAGGAGGATGGAGAGGAAGGGAAGGGGGAGGAGGATATGGAGGAGGAGGTGCAGGTGGAGGTGAAGGAAAAGAGAGGGAGGGGGAGGCCGAGAAAGGTTGTTACAGAGGGCAATGCCCTGCAGGCACATGTGTTGAGGGAGCTCGGCGTGAGGGCGTCACAGTACAATAACGAGGAGAGGAATAAGATACTTAATAAGTACCTATCGAAGCGACAGAGAAGACCTGTCTCGGGCAGGCCTGCCAAGGTAAATTGCTTACAGCTTGCTATTAGTCTCTACTATATAAAGCAAGAGTTTCTTCCCACGTCACTTCATCAAAATTACCTATCTTTGCCACTGTTAGTGCTCTTTGCAAATAAGCTTTTTATCACAAATTGAGTTTCTGTTGCAACGCATGAGCACATGGCTAGTTGTGATGATGAAGAAGAACATATTATACATTGCAATATTGTGTACTGTGGAGTGTAGAGTAGAATGTATGCAGACCTCATTGATACAATGAAAAGTAAGATAATTGACACATCAATATTTGTGCTGCCATTTTGTGACCTTATGAATACAAAGGAAGGAAATTAGTTTTCACTTAATAGCAGGGCAGTCAAGTATCTATGCTTTATTTTATGGAAAGCAATATATCATATATAACTTTCAATAGCACTGCTAGCTGCCTTAAGTTCGTCAACTGACTGACAAGGAAAAGATCGCCATTTTGATGACATGAACAAGGTTCAAAAAAGCGCTAGGTGGTAGGCGGGCGGAGGCCCACTGCCTAGCGCCTAGCCTGTCTAGGCGGCGCCTAGGCGGAAATTGTAAACAAGCACCAGCTATTAAATAAACTTAATTTTCTGAATACTTTGTCTTGCTTGGTGTACCTTCTACCGACATGAAACATCAGTGTATAGATGCGCAGAGTCCTCGAGAAAATCTTATCTCTAGATGATCAGCAATTTCTAATCTTTGTAATGATTCCAAGTCGGGAATGTGTACTTTGGTCCCTCCACTTTCCGCTCAAGCTCACTTTGGTCTCTCTATTAGCTCAAAGTCAGCAACGCCATATGTGACCGTGGATGAAATGATTCAGTTAGTTTTCTTGTAGCACTTGGAACCTGTTCATTATGGCCAGCAGATAAAACATATTCATGTTGCAATCATCGGCTCCCATATTTCTTACCCAATGAGTGCAATGTTGATAAACAAGAGGGGAGAGAGAAGGGGAGAGGGACACTAGTCAGCACCATGTGACCCCACATGGCATTTTCTGTCATAAATTGTAACAGAAGAACCAAGAGGAGCCTAATATGAGAGTAAAGGGATTGATTTGGCCCATCTCAAAGTAAAGGGGGGCATATTGAGTCTAAGAGGAAAGTAGCAGAACCAAAAGTGCACTTTTTCCCTCACAAAACATGTGGGAACTTATAAATGTGTGTCATAAATGTCAGCACATAAACGCGTGTTAGAAATGTTGAAGTGTGTGGGCATATACCAAATAAAATAGTTGATACATATTGTGTCACTGTACATATTTTCACTTGGTAAGTACGTGCTCTTGCCCGTTTTAGATTGCTTCACGCCAAGCTTTGGCTGAAAGGCGTAAGCGTGGTGATGGAGGTAGATTTCTGGCAAGCAAAGGACTGCCGGTAACTTTCTTTCCATGTTGCCTGTAAATATTTGTGAAATGTATTATTGTGCTTTACTGCTGTTAACATTTTCCATTAAGTAGTGGTTAGTTGGCCAATGAAAGAAACAGGATAGCACACTGTTGGTGTCTAACATTTGTCAACAAGTCTGAAGTCACAACTCAGTTTACAATTCACTGCATTATACATACACACAGGCACATACATTATTTCCTTTTTACTGAAAAATATACACTCTTACTTCATTTGGTACTGAAACTTGAGTTAAACAATAGCCTGATCTTTTAGGGGGTGTTTGGGACAGCTCCAGCTCCACCAAAATCTGTGGAGTTGGTGGAGCAGGGTATTTCTAGCTCTAGAAATTTGTGGAGTTGGAGCTGTGGGTACATTGAGAGTGTTTAGGTAGATCATCTTGTTTACATTTTAGACTAAAAATATAAACTTAATTCACTTTATTTTAGCCTATAAGTTTCAGCTCTGAGCTGGAGCTGGGATCTGGAGCTCTCCCAAATAGGGCCTTAATGTGCACTAACATACTTGTATCCAACGTGTAATTGATATATAATTCTAACTTTTTTGGGTTGATTTAAACAAAGTACGTATTCTGTAACTCTTCTTGTTGGCCTTTGCAAACTAATTGTGTGTAAACTATGGTAGTTACTATACCTACCACCGCGTTGCAACCCTTGGGAGGATTTTGCTGACCTGCTGAGTCTTTGTACTGTGGTGTCTAATGAAAGGGGATGAAATTGTTTGAATCAACAAGCACTAACTTGCTTCCATATATTCCTTATTATTTTCACATTAAAAGTGAAACATTTCTCTATGAAATTTATCCCATTATTCTTATGCTTTGTTATTTTTGTTCTTGGCAGTCTTCACGGCAACCTTCAGAAAGGCGGTCTAAACGTCTTGAGAAGCAAAATCTTAAAAAAGGAGAAGAGAAGGTAAGACCTACATACGAAATGCTAACCATATATATTTTTTTCTTTTTTTTTTCTCTGCAAGTGTTGCGTAGGAGCTGATTGTTTGAGTTTTATGTGTCTTACTTTTGGTTTGGTAACAAGAAAAAGGGAATAATGATTTCTTTGAGTTTTACACCATTTCTTCTTCCGTGTGAACAGCTGCTCTGGCATATTTTGTATTTGATTCTCCCCATTGCTTTAACAGATACGACTTTATTCGCTTGGTACAGGCTGAGAGCAAAGATGAAATAATTGAAGCAGAACCAGATCCAGAAACAGAAGTAGTTGCTGGACCTGGAGGAGAACCGATGGTTGGAATGGTTTTCCTGAATGAAGACAAAGCCTATGAATTTTATGTCAACTATGCTGCAACTGCAGGGTTCAGCGTCCGAAAAGGATGGTTGGACAAAACTGCCAAAAATGTTACGAAATCTCGGGCATATGTATGTTCTAAAGAGGGGTTCCGTCCTAAAAGTGTTACTGCCGAATCAAAGAAGCCAAGACCAGAAACAAGAACTGGTTGCCAAGCACACTTGACTATTAAAATCACAACTAGTGGTAAATATGTAGTGACTGAGTACGTGGCTGATCATAATCATGATCTTGAGGCTCCCTTGGTGGACATTCAGATTCTGAGGTCACAGAAGTTATTGGCAAAGCTACAGCTGCCTCCGGATCCACCAAAAGTTGTTTTGATACCACATGACTATAAAAATTACATAAGGACAAGGCGTATAAAAGATATGCAATTGGGCGATGCCCAGGCAATTTGTGAATACTTACAGAGGATGAAAGGCGAGAATCCTTCTTTCTTTTACTCCATTCAAGTGGATGAAGATGACCAATTCACAAATGTATTCTGGGCAGATGTTAAATCAATGATGGATTATAACTACTTTGGCGATGTAGTGTGTGTTGACTCAAGATACAGCACAAGTGATTATGGTAGGCCTCTATTGCTGTTTATTGGTGTTAACCATCATAAGCAGCCAATCATATTTGGTACAGCATTGATTTATGATGAATCAGTCGAATCATTCAAATGGTTGTTCAAATCATTCAAATCTGCTATGAGCGGAAAGCAGCCAAAAACAGTTTTCGCGGATCAATCTATGGCAATCAGCGATGCAGTTGCTTCTGCTTGGCCAGGGACAACCCACCGTTTCTCACTGTTGCATTTATATCAAAATGCTAACAAGATATTGAAGGATACATTCCAAGGCTCGGAAACTTTTGCACATGATTTTAGTAGGTGTCTGTATGACTGTGAGGAGGAGGAGGAGTTCTTGTCGAGCTGGGAAATCCTCTCGGAGAAGTACAATCTGAAGGATAATGAGTGGCTAAGTAAATTGTACGAGGATAGAGAAAAGTGGGCTTTGCCATATGGGCGTGATACATTTTGTGCAGATATTGCAGCCACACTCCGAAGTGATAGCACGGATGCCATCCTGACAGATCTTCTTAAAACAGAAATAGATCTTGCATACTTCTTTGACAATTATGATAAATTTTTGGAGGAGAAACGTCTAGCTGAACAACAAGCTGACTACCTTGGTGCTCAGATGACACAGAGGGTAGCACCTCTGCGGTTGCTTTGGCAAGCTGCTAATGCATATACTCCAACACTGTTTGAGATGTTCAGATTAGAATTTGAACTGATCTTGGCTTGCATGGCCTATAGCTGTGGTGAGATCGGACCAATATCCGAGTATGAAGTAGCTGTCAAAAACCGCCTCGGAATCATTTTGTTAGATTTGACTCATCAGAATATATGGTTGTTTGTAGCTGTAAAAAGTACGAATTCATTGGTCTTCCGTGTTGCCATGTATTGAAAGTTCTTGAACTCAGAAATATTAAAGAACTTCCACCACACTATATTTTGAAAAGATGGCGAAAGGATGCTCAGAGTGAATCTCCAAGGGAGAACTACGGTTTTGCAGCTGTAGACGAAGATCCCAGGTTCTCATTATCTAAACGGTACAGCACATTGTGTCGAACTTTATGTAAAATTGCAGCAAAAGCTGCAGAAAACATTGAAGCTCATACATTCATGGAGAGCCAATATGATCAGCTTCTGGATCAAGTTGAGCTTCTTTTGCAAGCAAGGTTGCATGATAAATCTTCCTTAAGCACTATCTTCAAAGGTCATCAGCAAAATTTGCTTCAGAATGAGGCCAACAACAGTGAACCTTGCAGAGCAAGTAGTAAGAAAAATAAAAATGTAGAGATTTGCCGACGCCGGCAGCAAAGTCCTCTCGAATCAAATAAGAAGAAAAAGGGTAGACAAAGTCTGTTCATCACCTAAGCTGTTTCAGTAATGGATTGTACATGATCAATGCTTGATCCGATTAATCTGTTGCAGGTCTACCAGAGCCTGAGGAGGCTGAAGTCCCACTTAGTGTTGGTCCTCCCACAATACCAATTGACATTCCAAATCATCTGAGAACACCAACCAATCAGTTTCTTGCACCAAGCCATATAATGCAGGTTAAACTTATGTTCCCTTTCTGCCTTTCACTACACCCTTGTTTTGGTGAAAGGAGTAAAGGTGACCACTATTATAGTTCGTAGTTGAGTTACACTGAAGTACTAACATATTATAGCTTTGCAAAAACAGGGACCATATGTTGCACAGCAGTTGGGTCTTAGTTCTCTTCAGGGATTTCCTGGCATATCGCCATTTGTGCAGGTAACTTGGAACACTTCTGACTGATTGAAGAAAAATACTATTTGTATTATACTCTCATAGGCTGCAATTTTGGCTTGTCAATAGATGCAGGAACCATCACCTGCTCCTCTCCAGCATCCTCATCTACAGCAACCTTCCTTTCATAGTGGCCCTCAAATCCCCAGGTGATTACTGTGATGCATCACATTATGTTTGGTACAACTTACGCCCATGTTTTCCTTACGAAAGGGTTTTACTTCACAGATTTCCTAAGCAATTGTTAGGGTAAGAGTGCAAATGGTCATTGCGTTTATACCCACACATTTCCCTGTAGAGTAACTTTTCTCTATGGGAGATTTTCCTGTAGGCGTCATATTCAATCAAGTCACTGCAATCAACATTACATCATGTAGTCACCCTTGCTATCAACCATGTAAAATTGCTTAAGATGGCAAATTGACAATACGGTAGTGTTTGACATGTTTTTGGTGCAGGCCCCACCTCCAGACATCCAGTCATTGCAGTTTCTCGGCAGCAATCCTCAACTGGGCCACCAGACCGCGGATCAAGGCCAGTACACCATTCCGGTCTGGGATTTCCTGTGATGGACGATGTGATTTATGCCATAATAACAATCTAGTTGTAAATTATGTAATAACAATAATGTAGAGACTGATTATGGCAATCTAGTTGTAAATTATGTAATAACAATAATGTAGAGACTGAGTTTATGTTAATGAAACCATTGAGCATGGGTAAATTATGGATTCTCCTTTTTTTTTTCTTGGTGGGTGAAAGGGTGTAGTGTAGGCGTATGGCACATCTAAGTCCATCAATAGTCCAAATTTGTGTTGATCAGCCGGGAATGCGGAGGTTGCACTTTTGGGTAGGCTAACGGCATGCGGCGTATGATCCGCCGCATGTCGGCCTGACCCATTTAAATCCAATGCTTGACAAGCACATCAAGATCAAGTAAGCATGCATCCTTGTTGTAAGGTTCAGTATGCACCAAACCTTTTGCAGCTGTTCTTTGAACGGCATTAAGAACATCCATACTGACATAATCACTAAAGCGCTTGCTACAATCTTCAACAGCACCGATGGCATAAGTGCCTAAATCAACACCAGAGAGATCTTCTATTTTGCCCTGGGGAGAATAGTGTTTCACATAAGGTGATCCAAAGATATTGAGAAAATGCTTACTTCGCTATCTACACTTTAGATGTAATGACAGATTTAAGCTTTTGTGTGTCTGAATTGGATGTGTATCTCAGTGCTCAAAAACCTGTGTGGACCCTATGCCTAATTTACAAAAGAATTTACGAAGGAACTTTTGAATGTGCATTTCGGCCATTCCATCTAAATATCAGTAATTACTGTTCACTATCACAGGTTAAATGATTGAGCAAGTGAGCCAGCAATAATATCAGCAACTGCATGGAACTATATTCTGACAAAAAACGTTTCCATATAATTTATTTACGAGTTCAATTAATTTTTTTTCAGAGAGTTCAATGATAGGTTTGAGTAAACAGATTAAAATAGATGCATAGTACCTTTATGATTGAATCTGCTGAGATATAAATATATCTCTTTCGTGAGAATTGAGTTGTTGCGATAAGGATAGGTGACAGTTCATTTGGGAATAACCAAAAAAGGTTTCCTTCTGGAGTGGCAACATTTAGCTTATCCTCGATTTTCTTTTGACTGTAGAAAAGCAAGTATGAGAATGCAACAATGTCAAAGATAAAAGAAGCATTTCAGTTTGTGTGCTCACCTAGTGACAGTAAGATTTGAATCAGGTAGTACCACTTTTAGCTTGTGGTAGGATGATTTATCATATCCTTCAGGTATTAAGAAATTGAAGGATATATTCTTTGGATCACTGAAACAAAGAAAAAAAATTATGTTGGCTATACAAGGCACAAATAAACACTTGAAGACACAATTCTGCCATTAGTGCTATATCATTAGTAGTGCAATGAGCACAGAAGTATAACTATCCAACGCCAAAGGAGTTTATCTTTTGCAGTCACTATCATCACATGGAATTTTAAAATAACCTTGACGGAAAAAGTAACTGTTCATGCAGAACGAAGTTCTTGTACATTAGTTGCAAAATTTTCTGATAGTTAAAGCTCACTGTTACCACGCCAAATTCCTCATATTTTAATAATGGCAACATATCCTGTGCACACAGGCTTCCCGTGTATACACCGTACGCACCAACTAATAAAAATCATGAAAAATTCTAAAAAAATTTATAGATATACTTCATAGATTACTCTACCTATGTATGAAGTTTCAAGATCAAATTCATTATATATCGAGAGTTACAAAAAAAGAGAAAATTTTGATAAGTTTAAACTATTTAAACTTATCAAAATTTTCTCTTTTTTTTTAACTCTCGATATATAATGAATTTGAACCTACAATTTTATACATAGGTAGAGTAATCTACGAAGTACATCTACAATTTTTTCAAAATTTTTCATGACTTTTATTAGTTGATGTGCACGGTGTGTACACGGAAAGCCCTGTGTGCACATGATATGTTGCCTTTAATTATTGAAAGAGTACCCATGAAACAGAACCTTGAGCTGGACAGAGTGGAGTTTGTCAGCACAGCAAGAGTAGGAATATCCAGACAACTTATCCAAGAGAAGATATCTACACGCCCAACCTCGTCGGACAAATCCTGCAGGAAAAAAAAAAACAGCGGTAATCCAAGGAAGTTGCTTTTCTCTAACTCAAACCAACATGCAAATGAAACTATAATCAATGTGAAACAATACCGTCTCCGTGGAGACATCCGATAAAACACAGCAAACAAATACTACACGTCTAAAGCAATTGAAATTTAACCCTGCACAAGTTGTTGTTTTGTTCCAACATTTCGCCTTCAAAAATTCTGAATTTCAAGAATCCATGAGACCGAAAGCTTAATTGCCTCCCCCACCCAATTTCCCCCCACCAACAAAAAAGTATATTTTAAGCAGATGAACATTTCAAAAATACCATGGAAATGGCGAGCCAAATAGCCGATAATGCGAGTCGCATACTGGCAACGTCATGGTCTGGAGATCAAACACCGAGAAACTAATGGGCAAAGAATATTATAGCTTTCCCAACTACAAGTCCAAGAACGTCAAGCACACGCATAGAGAGTGAAGGAATCGAGAGTTAGGCAGGCACGGTGAAGCTGATTACCATGGGGTAGCGCGAGGGGTCGAAGGGGATCCAGTTGCGCCGGGGGTCGGCGGGGTCGCGGAAGTGGGTGGCCGGCAGGAACTGGAGACATCCGAGCAGCACGATGGCGGCCATGGCCAGCTTCTGCATCCCGGGTCGCGCCCGTGGCGGCGGGTCGATGTCGGCGTGGATGGCGCGCTGTTGCGCCCCTCCGCCTCTCGCAGCAGCGGCGGCTGCTGCAGGGCGGCGCTGGAGCCCCGGTGAGGAGTCCATGTGGGGATGGATTCGGCGTTGACGGGAGGAGGGCGCTGGTGGCCGGTGCCCGGTGGGAATGCTTCGAAGTCGTCGTCGCCGTGGGTTTCTAGGAGGGTTGAGGCCTCGACTCGAGGGCACGGCCGGTGCGGCTTATTTGTTTTTTCCCCCTTCTTTTGTAGGTGTTAGGGATAAGGGCCCACTTGCATAGGGACTGTCGGATGCTGATTTGGCATGGGAAGAAACCAAACAAGCCACGTCGGAGAATTATGGATTCGGCCATCAGCCACGTGGGCTGATCCGCGCGAGCAACACAATCCCTGAGTCAATTATGAATTGGACGGTGGTGCTGGCACTGGACCTAGACAATGGACGTGTATTTTTGGGCTGGTCTTAGTCACGGCCTAAAGCAGAGCACGGATACCTTCGGGTCGAGTTAACACTATGAATGATAGGTTGTGTCGGGTTTAGAAACTCGGTGCGATAGGCGTCACAGTATAACCGATTAGGTTGTGCTTAGACTAGTCTTTCATAAAAGTGATCCTTTCATAAAAAAAACATCTTATCTGCAGCCTAATCCATCATCAATTACTTTACCCAGTGGCCTAATTAATCATCAAATACTACCTCTTTCATTCGCCTCCTCTCATGACCCATCCAGCGCAGTCACCATCTCCTCATACCTTTGTCATTTCCTACACCATCCCCTTCTCACTATCCCCTGTTGCCTCGATACCAAATCTAGTGGCCTTCAATCACACTGCAGTCGGATAGAACCTTGAGTCACCGCACCACCAATTTTGTCGATCATCCCATTCAAAAAAGCGCTAGGCGGGTGGAGGCCTACTGCCTAGCGCCTAGCGAGCCTAAGCGCATCTAAACAAAAATCACAAAATGGTAGGCTACAGTGAAACAAAAGAGTAAAAGACACACATGAAAGATGGAACATAGTCACAAAACATAATCCCACACATAATATAGTCACAAAATTAAGTCTCACATAACATAGTCACAAAACTAAGTTCCACATATAATATAGTCACAAAACATAGTCACACACATAACTAAGTTCCATAAAAGAGTGAAAGATACACATGAAATATGGAATATGATAAATGATAAGATAAATTGATAGTATTATTGCATTATGCAATGAGCTAATGATCATGAAATAATCAATCCTCTAAAGGATAGAGCTTTCGTGGCAACACTTCGTCTTCAATATCCTTGAACTCAACAACCACCTCTCCTCCTCATTGCCCTCCTCTTCTTCGGATTGAAAATCATCATCATGAACCTCTCTCACTCTTGCACTCCTATGAAGTTCAAGTTGTTTACTAGTACCCATAGCTTCATCAAGTACTCCCCATGGTATACCGGACACTACAGCTTCCTCATTCTCCTCGTCCCTAAAAACAACCAATACATGATTATCCCCTCCCTCATAGAAATCCTTGAGCTTCAGAAACATCACAACATAGGAGGACATCGGTGTTCTTCTTTGTCATGATCCTTTCTTTTTTAACCAACATTCTAGCATTGAATTATATGTAGACTAGACTGTTGAGGTGGGCAATGGTTAGCCTATTTCTTCTTTTGGTACGTATCTACGAATTGCAAAGTAGATTTAGACATTACATGAGATTGAGAATTGAGACATTACATGAGATTGGGAGTTGAGACTTTAGAGTATTGAATATTGGGACTCAAGAGTAGAGACTAAATGATTCAAAAGTGCTCTAATTTCTTTCACAACAGGAAGAGCTTGAGGTCAATGAGAGTAGTTGTATGTTCAACATTCATTAGTTATGGTTTTGGTGTTAATGACAAATCTAATATTGTGATTATCCATTAATGCGATATTGTTATTAATGACAAATCTTATATCGAGACTAACTTGTTTATTTATAATATCTTTGATTAGTCTCATCGCATTGAAAAATAGAAAACTTAGAGGTATGTATGTGTATTCATTCTAATATTAGTTGCATACTTTGGAGTCAAGTTAAAATATGAATGTCCTCATTATATTAACCACAATATGTGCATCATGTTTCCCAATCCACACATTACATGGATGCACATACTTAGAGGAGTTTGTAGTTTAACTTGAAAGTCTCTTTGTATTGATCTATTCTTTATTGACACATATAAGGATCAAGACAAAGAAACTAAATCCTTAGTATATATTTGAATTGCCTAGTTATAAGTATACTCATGGTAATATAGGATACACTCAATACGATCAAATTGAATATGTGCATATTATGTCCAAGTCAATCATACTTATGCACATATACATGTGGGGTTTATTCTATAGTTGATGATTTAGAGAAATGATCATTTCCATATAACTTACATAATAGATCATTACTTTTCATCAACATGAGTATATGAAAACTTCGTGTAGTTAATATATACTCATATCAATTTAAATGATAATTTAAATTGAGTTCATTTGTCTTGATTAATCATTAAAGAACATTTCATCATGTGTTGATGGTGTTCCTTGATTAAGTGGGACAAATGAATAGCTCTTAAATATAATGAAGCATGACTTGCATTATTATACTTAAGACACAATTAAATCATTTCAATTGATTTAGGTTGTGCTCGAATTGATCTAAAGGCATCCATTATGTGTTAATGGAGTGCAAGAGATAATTGAGACAACCATGCATCTTGGACTAACTATTTGTATGAGTTGTGATTGAGTTAGGTCCAAAGATGGATGAGATGATGAGAAGGACAAGGGCGACATCATGAGTTGATGGGCGTCAAGAATGGATCACGAAGATAAAGAGAGTGAGTGATGATCCGGGGAGTATCAAAGTGATGATCATAAAGACCCCAAAGGGGATTGCTTGCACGCGGCGGCGAAGGTATAATTAGATAGGCTAAGTACTTTTGTAGTCTTTGAGTCTAAGGTTTTATCGCCGTGCTATTAAGAGGGGTCGTTCTCTTTGTTTGAGCTTCATCATGTGTTGGTGATCTCATTCCGCGTTCACTCGAGCTCAAACCATTTGAATTTGGTTTTTGCATGAGGGTTTGACCATTTGGCAAGTGTTGCGAATGGGTTAAACTTATACTTGGTTGCTTTTGGTTTTCGCATAATGCTTTGATTTGCATGTGTTGCAAATAGGATAAGCTAGTCGCGTTGGCTTTTCTGCGTGAAGTTCACTTTTGCATGTGTTGCATTAGTTGAAGCTTCATATTTTGGTTCATAAAACATTTTTATAAAACCTTGGTGTTGCTTGGAGCTATGTTTTGCATGTGTTGCAAAAGGAGAGCTCAAGCATGATTTGATGTTTGTGTGTTTGTATGGAGCTAGAGGCTTGCATGTGTTGCGAGTAAAGAGCTCATCGTGTGATTTGGTTTAGTTGATGTTTGGTTTTGGTGTTGCATGGGACTAGAGAATTGCATGTGTTGCAATCGGAGAGTTCATGCATCTTGATTTGATGTTGCTTGGAGCTAGACTTTTGCATGTGTTGCAAAGTAGTGCTCAAGCATGAAATGTGTTTATTGTGTTGTTTGCAAGTTAGTTGTCTTGAATAAAGCGAGGTTTATGAGTCAAGAATTCGAGAGCATGTGAATAGGGCTTGCAGCGGGTGTTGGCAAGTTGGCCGGGTCTTGTGTTGACCTTCACATGGCTAAGGGATTAATCTCATAAACTTCGAGTTTGATTTGTATCGTTTTGCAAATAGTCTTTGAGTTGATTGCGAAATCGTTTTTGCAATTTGGTTGAAATTCTTTGAGCATGAGCTAAGTTGGTGCAAATGTGTTTTTGCGTGTGTATGATCATGTGTTGATCATCTTTGTGGCTCAAAGAATAAGTTTGGTTTTTGGAGAAAAGGATTTGGAGTTAAAATGGTTTTCTCTGAGGCCAATCCTCTACATGATGTTTGGCGGTAATCACATGAAGTCTTGACTACTCACTAGCATATAGTCTTGAGCTATTTTTCGATGGCGGTGTTTCTTTGGTGTCTTGGTGGCGTACCTCTGGCTCGATGGGAAGCGTAGTATCAAGAGTAATGTATTACCGCTAAGCGTTTAGAGTGGCAGTAGATTGAAAGTGTCAGTTAGCCGGAACCATTGAAAGACATGGCACTTACTAGGCCCTTAGAGGGCGTAATACATATAAAAGCTTTTAGCTTACCATTTTGCCCCCAAATGGCTAGTTTTCTTGTGGGGGGCTATAATATAGCTTTCCCAACTACGAGTCCAAGAACGCCAAGCACACGCATAGAGAGTGAAGGAATCGAGAGTTAGGCAGGCACGGTGAAGCTGATTACCATGGGGTAGCGCGAGGGGTCGAAGGGGATCCAGTTGCGCCGGGGGTCGGCGGGGTCGCGAGAGTGGGTGGCCGGCAGGAACTGGAGGCATCCGAGCAGCACGATGGCGGCGATGGCCAGCTTCTGCATCCCGGGTCGCGCCCGTGGCGGCGGGTCGATGTCGGCGTGGATGGCGCGCTGTTGCACCCCTCCGCCCCTCGCAGCAGCGGCGGCTGCAGGGCGGCGCTGGAGCCCCGGTGAGGGGTCCATGTGGCGATGGATTCGGCGTTGACGGGAGGATGGCGCTGGTGGCCGGTGCCCGGTGGGAATGCTTCGAAGTCGTCGTCGCCGTGGGTTTCTAGGAGGGTTGAGGCCTCGAGGGAACGGCCGGTGCGGCTTATTTGTTTTTCCCCCTTCTTTTGTAGGTGTTCTATGGATAAGGGCCCACTTGCATAGGGACTGTCGGATGCTGATCTGGCATGGGAAGAAACCAAACAAGCCACGTCGGAGAATCATGGATTCGGCCATCCGCCACGTGGGCTGATCCGTGCGATCAACTAGACCTGGGAATCGGGCCGGACCTTAGTGGGCCAGCACGACCCGATCTAAAAAAATAGGTCAAACATGATCCCAGACGAAAAAAATGGGTTCGGCGACGCTCGAATAGCGCTTGACCGGCCTAAAACCGCACGATGGGCCATCCCGCACGACTCGATCAGATGGGCCGTGCTCGACTGTCATCGTCCGAATCGTAATTTGTATTTTTCCGGTTTTTTACTCATATGAATTTATACTCTACATGAAAGTTGTAGAGAATTTCGAGCGATCTTTTTCATGTAGACAACTTTTCCATTTGAGTAACGTATGAATTCATAAAAAATATTTAGTGCTATGTAGTTTTAATCGACGCCACATCTCTCGGTAATCTGTATTTTTCAGTGTCTTTCTTTGCTCACATGAATTATATTCTACATGAAAGTTGTAGAGAATTTCGAGACACATCTTTTTCATGTAGACAACTTTTCCATTTGAGCAACGATGAATTTATAAAAAATATTTAGTGCTACTGATAGTTTCGGACCGACGCCACATCTCTTGGTAATCTGCATTTTTCAGGGTCTTTCTTTGCTCATATAAATTTATATTCTACATGAAAGTTGTAGAGAATTTCGAGACACATCTTTTTCATGTAGACAACTTTTTCATTTGAACAACGTATGAATTTATAAAAAATATTTAGTGTGTTGCGTTCTCCCGTCTTGTGTTGGCTACCGCCCGACAAGAACTGGCGTGTTTTGCGGCCTGGCCTTGATTTTTGCCATCCGCTGGCCCAGCCCGACGAAGAAATGATCGGCCGTGTTGGCCCGCTTCACTGACCCAAAGCACGACGGTTCGTGCCAGTACCAAAGACGCCTAAGTCCCACCTCTACGATCAACACAATCCCGAAGTCAATTATGAATTGGACGGTGGTGCAACTCGACCTAGACAATGGACGGTATTTTGGACCGGTCTTAGTCACGGCCTAAAGCGAGCACTGGATATCTTCTGGACGGGTTAACACAATATAAATGATAGGTCGTGTTGGATCTAGAAACTCGGTATGATGGGCGCCACAAGATAACCGATTAGGTTGTGCTTGGGCTAGCCTTTCATGAAAGTGATCCTTTCATAAAAAACATCTTTATCCCAGCCTAACCCATTATAATTCTTTACGAAGTGACCCAATTAATCATCAAAGCTACCTTTTCATTATCTCCTTGACCTCATTTTCCAAAGGCGTGTTTCTGTCATTCAGCTCCTCTACTCCCTTGTTGCCGGACCAATCAGGACCATCAATCAACTGATTGATCAACCTTAGAGGTAGACACCGGCAAAGTGTCCCATTCAAAAGCTTAGGGTGGAGGTTTACCTTAGCGCCTAGAGGCTAGATGAATCAAAGTAGGTCAAGTTACCATTTTGCCCCCAAACGGCTAGTTTTCTGGGGCTATAAACACCCCTTTGGGGGCTTGCAAAGTGTTGTCCGGCTTTGTTGGTCAAGGTGGGAGTCATTTGCATGTGTTGCTCTTCTCCCTTGCTTCTTGAGCTTAAGAGTGAGGCTAATTGCATGTGTTGCAATTAGTGAGTGGTTTGAGAGCCTCTTGTGCATGTGTTGCACTTGAGGAGGCCTTTGCATGTGTTGCACTTGGTGATAACCGTGCACATTCAAGTGCGTGAGGTTCAAGTGAAGGAGCGCTTGTTACTCTTGGAGGTTGCCGACTCTAGACTGGCCGAAGCGCGCTTGAGCTCTCAAGGTTGTGAAAGCCCCTAAGTTTGTGAAGGTCTCAAGTTGAGCCTACACGAGCGTGAAAACCACGATAGTGGAAAGAGGCGTGCTCGAGCGGAGCTTCGTCCAAGTGTGGGCTTGCCTCAACGTGACTAGGGAGACACAAGTCTCCTAACACCACGTAAAAAATATCGGTTGTCTCTTTTACTTTCAAGTATTTACATTTATTGTATATTGTTCAATTGCTTGATTGTAATTAGAATTGCTTAATATTAATTGATTGTTCAAATTAGCAATTCTAGTGTAGAGACTTAACTTAGTTAGTGCCATAGTGAGCCTAGTTGATTTAGGCTTTAATTGTCAAAACCTATTTATCGCTTCCGATATATCTTTGATTAGGTTTTGACTTAGGTATTAGAGCAATTGTTTAGTGAGCGATTTAATTTTGTAAAACGCCTATTCACCCTCTACAAGCATCCTGATCAAAAGAGTCTCAAAGCCATCTTTTATAAATCCAGTGTTTGGCCTCTATAGAGCCTCTACCAAGATGCTATCAATAAGAAAAATAAGGACAATTTAGTATATGTATATCTATATAAGTTAATTTATATGTTACGATGCATTGCAAAATGAAGGCATGAATTAAGCATAAGTTTACCTGAATTATAGTCAAAGTTTTGACAACTCTTTGCAAGCTTCTTTCCAAAGGGACTTTCTCTATTTTGAAATTTGAGCAACTCTTGAATTACAATCCGATCTTGCTTGTTATCATCACCATGATAAAAAGTCTCAAAACAAGACAAATGATTCTATAACGTTTGGATCCATGAAGATTGTATCATCAACATAACTATAGTATGAATTCAACATGTATGCATTCAAGTGCAATGGAGAATCAAGTCTACCTTTTATCTTCTTCTCAACATTGGCCATAGCATCTTTATAGTTCTTCTCCACATTTTCAAAGACATCCTTAAGCTTCTTGTTTGCCTTAATTAGTTCTCCATATAGAAAAGCCATAGATGACTTGACATCCCTAGCAACCAAACGAAGAACTTACACTAAAGACTCAAAAACTCTCAGGCATAGAGTCACAATATTCCAAAAGGCCCTATTTATAGTCGTTGCCGTTGCATCCTTGCCCTTTTTGGTTTTCACACGACTCAAGCTTTCCCACTCTCTATCAACTACCATCTTCTTTAGTTCTTCCTACTTCTCCATTAAGCTTTGCAAAGTAAGAAAAATGGAAGCAAATATAGTCACCCCTAGCCTTATGATCTCTCTTCTTTGTGAATTGCCTCATTAATGCCAAGGTCTTGTGGTGTAAATAGATGAAGATAGTGAATGCCTTTGCTTGGTCAAGAGCCTTCTTGAACTTTGGTAAGTTGCCAATTCCTTAGAGCATCAAGTTGATATTGTGAGTTGCACATGAGCTCAAAAAGATATTTGGCCTCTTGGCATGCAACAATGCCTTTGCTTCCATGTTGTGTCATTACTTGCACTACATGTTTCGGACCTACTTCCTCAATACTTCATCCACTATGTTGAATATGACTTCATTTGTGTGTTACACATTTGACGTCTCCTTTGATTTTAAAAACTTGTTCCTATGCTGCAATGTGTGCACAAATTCATTATGATCCTCTTTATGTCCATTCAAGTGTCAATCATAATGGAGCAACCATTCTTTATCTTTTTCTCCTCACGTTCCTTTAGTAAACTCTTGGTTCTCAAGAATTCCTCACTCAACAAATTCTCCCGAATGTCATATTGGGTAGAAGATAAATCTGGGGCCAAATTGACTAATGGCTTCATACATTTGCTTGAACTCATCGTTGTCAAGAGTGTTGAATGATACACTTATCAAAATAATACAAACAAGAGGTTAGTGATGCAGCGATCAATGGAAGATAGAAGATATAAAGATTTACCATGTGTATCCTTCCATCTAGCAACATATTGCCACACTTGAAGTGTTCTCTCTTTCCAAAGCGCCTCGGTAATATTTTGTTGCCTCTTGGCTTCAGCTTGGGTTTGCTTTAGGATCAATGAGCTAATGATCATGAAATAATCAATCCTCTAAAGGATAGAGCTTTCGTAACAACACTTCGTCTTCATTATCCTTGAACTCAACAACCACCTCTTTCTTCTCATTGCCCTCCTCTTCTTCGGATTGAAAATCATCATCATGAAGCTCTCTCACTCTTGCACTCCTATGAAGTTTAAGTTGTTTACTAGTACCTATAGCTTCATCAAGTACTCCCCATAGTATACCGGGCACTACAACTTCCTCATTCTCCTCGTCCCTAAAAACAATCAATACATGATTATCCCCTCCCTCATAGAAATCATTAAGCTTCAGAAACATCACAACATAGGAGGACATCGGTGTTCTTCTTTGCCATGATCCTTTCTTTCTTAGTTAACATTCTAGCATTGAATTATATGTAGACTAGACTATTGAGGCGGGTAATGGTTAGCCTATTTCTTCTTTTGGTATGTATCTACGAATTGCAAAATAGATTTAGACATTACATGAGATTGGGAATTGAGACATTACATGAGATTGGGAATTAAGACTTTAGAGTATTGAATATTGGGACTCAATAGTAGAGACTAAATGATTCAAAAGTGCTCTAATTTCTTTCACAACAGGAAGGCTTGAGGTCAATGAGAGGAGTCTCAAGGCCATCTTTTATAAATCCGGTGTTTGGCCTCTGTAGAGCCTCCACCAAGATGCTATCAATAAGAAAAACAAGGACAATTTAATATATGTATATCTATATAAGTTAATTTATACATTACCATGCATTGCAAAATGAAGTCATGAATTAAGCATAAGTTTACCTGAATTATAGTCGAAGTTTTGACAACTCTTTGCAAGCTTCTTTCCAAAGGGACTTTCTCTATTTTGAAATTTGAACAACTCCTGAATTACAATCCGATCTTGCTTGCCATCATCACTATGATAAAAAGTCTCAACACAAGACAAATGATTTCACAATATTTGGATCCATAAAGATTGTATTATCAACATAACTATAGTATGGATTCAACATATATGCATTCAAGTGCAATGGAGAATCAAGTCTACCTTTCATCTTCTTCTCAACATTGGCCATAGCATCTTTATAGTTCTTCTCCACATTTTCAAAGGCATCCTTGAGCTCCTTCTTTGCCTTAATTAGTTCTCCATATAGAGAAGCTATAGATGGCTTGACATCCCCAGCAACCAAACGAAGAACTTACACCAAAGACTCAAAACCCCTCAAGCATAGAGTCACAACATTCCAAAAGGCCCTATTTATAGTCGTCACTGTTGCGTCCTTGCCCTTTTTGGTTTTCACACGACTCAAGCTTTTCCACTCTCTATCAACCACCATCTTCTTTAGTTCTTCCTACTTCTCCATCAAGCTTTGCAAAGTAAGAAAAATAGAAGCAAATATAGTCATCCCCGGCCTTATGATCTCTCTTCTTTATGAATTGCCTCATTAATGCTAAGGTCTTGTGGTGTAAATAGATGAAGATAGTGAATGCCTTTGCTTGGTCAAGAGTCTTCTTGAATTTTGGCAAGTTGCCAATTCTTTAGAGTATCAAGTTGATAGTGTGAGTTGCACATGAGCTCAAAAAGATATTTGGCCTCTTGACATGCAACAATGCCTTTGCTCCCATGTTGTCAAAAGCATTGTCCGTCATTACTTGCACCACATGTTTCGGACCTACTTCCTTAATACTTCATCCACTATGTTAAATATGACTTCATTTGTGTGTGACACATTCGATGTCTCCTTTGATTTTAAAAACTTGTTCCCATGCTACAATGTGTGCACAAATTCATTATGCTCCTCTTCATGTCCGTCCAAGCATAAATCATAATGGAGTAACCATTCTTTATCTTTTTCTCCTCGCATTCCTTTAGCTAACTCTTGGTTCTCAAGAATTCCTCACTCAACAAATTCTCCCGAATGTCATATTGGATAGAAGATTGAAATCTGGGGCCAAATTGACCAATGGCTTCATACATTTACTTGAACTCATCGTTGTCAAGAACGTCGAATGATACACCTATCAAAATAATACAAACAAAAGGTTAGTGAGGTAGCAATCAATGGAAGATAGAAGATAGAAAGATTTACCATGTGTATACTTCCATCTAGCAATATATTGCCACACTTGATGTGTTCTCTCTTTCCAAAGCGTCTCGGTAATATTTTGTTGCCTCTTGGCATCAGTTGGGCTTGCTTTAGGATCAATAGGACGTGCAAATTTGTCCATAGTGCTTAATTTGTTAGGTCCTGAGCTTCCATTGTCCTCCTCTCCTCCAATTGACGAAACATTTACATCTTCTCTAACTTCGTCATCACGGTCTTGCTCTTGCTTCTTCTTTCGTTTTGCTTCTTCAAAAGATTTCTTGCATTTGTCTTGAGCTTCCTCTGAGGTTACTTTGCATTTAGCAACACTATTGCCAACTTTGCCAACATGTTGCTTAAGATGATAAATCCCTCCTGTGCTCAGATGGCCACAAAAAATGTACTTCTATTTGTCCGAGTTGGATGGATCGAATAGAACCCCATAAGCCCATCGTACATCATCCGACTTCCTTTTAAGAGCCGCCGTGTTCTCATTAGTTGTTGCCGCCGATCCCATTGATGCCATTGTGTAAATGGAGTTCATTGAGATAGTGTTGCATTAAGGCATCTTCAATAGTTGAGATAGCTACTATCTCCAAGGATATATGCAATGTTGTGATGTTAGTTTTCTATAAACTTTGTCATATAGAATTTTTGCTAAAATAAGGAAGAGAGAAAGAGGAGAGAGAATATAACATGAATTTAGGGCATATAGACAGCAAAAGATACTATTGTCTGAGCTATTGTCTATATATCAAAAACTTTTTTTAATGTCATAATTAAAAGATTATGGGGTCTTATAAAACAAACATAAGAGACAACCCATTGTAAAAGTTGTATTTAGTCATGTCTCTAAATCGACAAAACGCAAGAAGGCGTGCAACGGTTCAACGGATTTAACAACCGATTTAAGGTTATCCCACCAATCCAAGCTCGAGAGGCATGAGTACACGAACTTCCCCTTCGTGGTATTAACAAAGTGCGATGATAGAAATTCCTCCAAGGCCATCCATTGCAAGAACTTATCCTTGAAATAAAAGAAATTATCTAGAAATATCTAGTTTGTTTCAAAGCGAGTAGCATTCCTATTGACCAACTCACCCTTAATATGCTTCTTCATGATAGCATGAATCTTTGAATAGTTGTACAGCCATCGAGAGATTCTCCTTGCACTCTGAATGACAGAGGCATGGTTAGTGAAGTATCAATATGCTTCAGCATCAAATTAACCATGTGGACCACATAAGGTTGCCATATGATGCTGTGGTGCTCCCGTATGATAAGTCTCTATGCTTTCTTGTAGTTGGCACCATTGTTCATGACAATCTGTACAACATTCGACCATTGAGACAATTTCTGTATCAACTAACAAAATGAAAACCCCATGACATGATGCATACCTCAAATGAAAGCAAGTACATTACGCAAATACAAGGCATCTTGAGTTAGGCTGTCACATCCATAGGCTTGTGAAAAGAACATGGTGCTATTGTAGTATATCATAAAGTTGATGATGCTCATGTTTGTCGGTTCAGTCCAAGAATCGCACATGTGCACATGTTACACCATATGTAGGCCATTTTAGCTTGAACCTTGCCATCTTCTCCCGTATGTCTACTTCGTAGGCATCTAAATATTTGCTATATTTGTCTTTCCCAGTCGAAGATGGGATACCCGCATTTGCAAATAAAATATAGGATGAAAATGTGAGCTATTAATTGATGTACAACTAGACAAAAATTTGAAAGCTCATTTACACCTTTTTGAGTTTCTCTGAAGGCGCTAAAGAAGTAGGGATTGTCTGCTTTCCTCCCCGTGATACCGGCCATGTGAAAAAATTGGCCCAAGCCGAAGTCAATTGTTTGCTTTGCATTCCTCGTCTTTTGTGTTCAGCTCCCAGTGTCAATTCTTGTTTGCATAAGGCCATGAGCCTTGCCAAGATTGTAATCTCCATGGCTGATTTTTTCACGTTGCGGGGAACTCTGAAACATTCTCAGTAACACACCATCTCCCCCTCCTCTAGCCCCCTAGAGGTGCCACTACAACCACTGTTCTCATACCTACCATCTGCTCGACTGGTAAATTCTACCTCTACCCTGGAGGCAATCGTGGCAAGCTAGAATTGGTTCTCCTCATCACCACCATTTGTGTACTCTAAATACACACTTCTTCTAGGTGGAAAATTGCTAGTTGTTTCTTCTTTTCGAGCCTCTCTTCCCCCATTCCCTTGTTCTTATCCTTCGTCTTGTCTAGGTTATGCTGAAAGTACTTATGAACCTCCTTAAGAACTTGATTGCAATGGACGACATTCGTACCGCCAAGTTGTGCTTCAATTGAATCGCACCTCCTTTATTCTCTTGGTGACAATACTTGCATCGAAATCTAACCCCCATCTTGTCTCCTGTACTCCCACACAACGTCGCCCTTATTTGCCATCTGCTAATACAAAACAACAAGCAGTCAATTAATACAAAACATCACGTTAATGCAAGTTCTTGCTAACAACTATATGTATATGCTAGCAAAGAAAGGCATTACATCAGTGAATGCTAAGAACTATGTGTACGTGTTAGCAATAAAAAGCATTACATCAGGTCTTGCTAACAACTATATGTATGTGATAGCAATAAAAGCTATTACATCACTGAATGCTAATAGAAAATATTAAGTTAATGTATGTGCTTTCTAACAACTTATAAAAGGCATTACATCAGTAAATGCTACAAATAAAAATTCCCACAATCCTTGCCTAAATTATCATCTAGTGTTCTTGCAACATCATGTATTAATCCATACATGCATCTATCGATTCATCAATACATGTATCTACCGATTCATACATTAAATTTTCATATAATACACATACTTTTTTCTATTGCTAATTGGTGCATTCATGCACAAGTGGTTCAACAATTTCAATTTTCTATCCATACACACAATTGCTAAACTATTTTTTCCTAATCCTAATCCTGTCTACTGCTCAATTTTGTACTACTAACCCTAACCTTAACCCTCAATCACACTAACCCTAACCACATGGTAATGTGCTGTCCAAAGCTACAATGAGACATCATCTAATACCATTCATTCACAAAGAACCCTAACCACATGCTAAAGAGACATTATCTACTGCCATTCATTCACAAAGAGTAAAAAATTGAGCAAACATACCAAGCATTGCTCGGTTTCAATCGAAAATCAACGATTTCTGACGCTAATCGACGTGCCTATGACACCTTCGATTTTCGCTATGGGAGTAGTGATTATCGACCAAAGCCGATCGGTTTTCGACCTCCAGCGGTGATTTTCGTGTAGACGGCGGTCGGATCTGGCCGGAGGCGTCTCGATCTGACGTGAGGGTGGAGAATGAAGTGGAATGCTCAATGATTGTGTCTGACCGACCATTAGCCGTCTTAAAATGTCCTTGCTTCATTCATGGGCTAGGCCGGGCTATTAGGCCTGCTACTGTTTTTACCTTTTTTTTTGCCTTTTCAATTTTCTATTTTTAGTTTTGAAATTCATTTTTTTAAAAATAAATTATCTCACATTGTCACAAAGCTATTATATTAATTTTAGGAAAATTTAGGATAATTTTTTTGAGTATGAATTTAGATTAGACCGGTTTCAAAAGATAAACCGGCTTGATATAGCTGATTATCGTGGTTTTCAGTCGATAATGGACGATTTCTTAAATACGGTAGAGAGAAGGAAGGGTGGGTTTTTGTGAGTTGGCAAAGGCGGGACCACATGTCTATGCCTTTTCTTTCGTGAGGAGAGGATGGTGTGGGGAGGGGAGAGGATCGCAGTTTGGAGTAGGATTCGAATTTCGTTTTGAACAAAATTTCGTCCATGACCGAAATTCTAAATTTTGGTGAAATTTCATCATTTCGGACGAAACCCGTTCAAAATTCAAAAAGAAAAATTCAAATCCGTTTTTTTTGCTACCGAAATTTTGGCGAAATTGCACTAACCAAAAAATAGTTTAAACGATGTCAAAAAAATTAAATTTTTTTAAGGTTCCTGACACATCATATATGTTCACATTAAATTTTCAGGTGATTATCAAATCTAAGGAATTTTTAAAAATTCAAACATTGCTACTATCCTGATAAAACGCTGACCAGCAAATTTGAACCGAATGAAAATTAGAACAAACGAGGTTATAAAATTTTAAAATTTTTTTTGGATGGTCCTGACATATCTATAATATTCTCATAAAATTTTTAGATGATGATAAAATGTAATGAATTTTTAAAAATTCAAACATTGCTACTGTCCTGTTAAAAGGCTTATCGGCAAATTTGAACGAAATAAAAAATTGTCCAAACCATCTTATAAAATTTTTAAATTTTTTGTGGATGGTCCTGATGTATCATTAATGGTTATATAAAATTTTTAGATGATTATAATGCTTAAATAATTTTTAAAAATTCTGACAGTGCTACGTCCTAATAAAAGCTCGATGATTAATACATATATTTGCTTTAGCAATCAAAAAGGTTTAAAATTTTTGAAAATTTTACATAAGATTTATAAGGAAATTTTAATATCTCATAAAAATTTTGAATCATGGTCACCCTCCAGGCAATTTATAAAATTCTTACAAGGCACAATACCATTTATATTCTTTCTCTGTTTGATTTTTGAAATATAATATAACAAATAAAGTTCAGTGCTTACATAGATTTGATTGAGCAAATAAAAAAAGTTAAATTTTTTTGAAAATTTTATATAATTATACTGAGGTAATTATTAATCTCTCGTAAAAAATTTAGATCATAGTCACACTCAAGAAAATTTATAAAATTCGACAAGGTAATCTGTCTCAATTATGTACATTCGTTTTTGATTTTTAAAGGTAACAAATGAACTTAAATTATTCTGAAAATTTTTATGTATGATTCTAAACTTCTCAGGATTGTATCATAAAATGTTTAGCTCATTATAAATTTTTAAAATTTTATAAAAATCTAACAGTATTTCTGCTAAAATTTTAAAATGTCTCAAAAATTCATTTTTCAATAAGTTTTTATAGAAGATCACTTTCTTATGGGTTATTGGACCAAATCCGGTCAAATCCAACCCTAGAAGTTCAAATTCCCGTTAAAATTCATGAAACTTCGTCAAAAAAACGAAATCCCGTTTTTACTGTAGCAATTTTCAAAAAAAAAATCGTCTAGTAGTTGGATTTCGTGGAGCCCCGAAATCTAAAATTTCGGCGAAATTTAATTCCCTGGTTTGGAGATGACTATCCGTTGGTGCGAACTTAGCTACGAGAGAAGAGGGATAGAAGGTAGACTGACGAAACACCGTTAAGTTCTTTTAAACAGTAAATACGAGCTAACACCCAGGTGGAGGCATGGCAAGCCAGCGTATAGCAAAACGGTTCAATTCGCTCGCCGTGGGACCTCCGTCAGCGCGTCCTCGTCGCTGATGGCGAGACAAGCCGTGGGCGTGGGGCACAACGAGCAATCGTGCACCACCACTTCACAGCTCGTGTTGGCGTCGGTCAGTCGGGCCCCGCCAAGCCGCCACCATCATCCCGCTGCCGAACCCGCCACTAGCGCATTTCAGGTTCGGGACCGTCTCCACTTCCGCGTCCGGCCCGTCTCCACTCCCACCCGCCCACTTCCCTTCTTGAACCGCCCCGCCGCGCCGTCGACGCGACTCGCCTCGCCTCGCCTCTCTTCCCCCTCACCGCGGCCGAACCAGCCGTCCTCACACTGCAATGCCCGGCGCCTCGTTGTCGTGGGGCCCGAGCCCCGCGGTGGTGACCGCGCTCGTGGCGCTTCTCGGGCTCGGCCTCGCCGGCTACATCGTCGGCCCGCCGCTCTACTGGCACGTTGCCGAGGCGCTCGGCCGCTCGCCGGCCGCCTGCCCCGCCTGCGACTGCGACTGCGACGCGCGCCCTCTACTCTCGCTCCCCGAAGGTTCGTGTCGGTGCCCCATCCCAGATCTTGTTGCCCTGTAGGGGCTTATTGGATCTTGGCGTGGATCTGATAAGATCCTTCATTTCTGTGCATTTTATCCTGTATATCCTTCTTCTCTAGAGTGAGCAATGCGTTCCTAGTCGTTGGATTCTGCTATGGACAAGAAAGACGTTCTGAGTTACATAGAAGTATAGAACCTCAATTAGTTTGTACTGGTGTAAATTCAGTGCTGAGCAATATAGAACTGAACATATAACACGACGTGATACTAATATGGTCCATCTTTTCTTGGTGCTACTACATGCGGATATTACACATTTACACTATGCTAAAATTCAACTTCTTATGGAGTTTTCTGCTCCTGCTGTTGTAATTTGATGCAGTTACTCAAGTGTCAAATCGACTACCTTGCCTAGGAAATGAAATGCTTATAATAGATGGAAAGCATCCATTAGTATTGGCCTAATAATGAATTTTTACTAGTTTCGTACTAGCTTGCAACAGTGCTTTGGCCTTACTAGTTTTATACCATTTTTATGTTTGGTTGTCATTGTAAACACAGTCGAGAGTAATACGGTTTTGTTTGGCCTAGCTGGACTAGATCCTGGAGCTTATCCAATTACCTAGCTTATGATGTGGCTTAACCTTTCAAATCTTGCAAGTCACCTCCCACAGGCTTCTGCCTATGCGGGGTTTCTATGTTAAAGGATGGCTCTAGCATATGGAATAAGCCTGAAAACAGGTAGCCTGTTTGGCCTGCTTCATCTGAAGAGCCCATGAGCTGAACATGAAGTTAGGCTACATAAGCTGTTAGTGAGAAAGCAAAACAAGTGACAAGTCACCAATTTGGTATTAGCAACATGCCTGTTGCGGTAAGATACACCCGCTGAATGAGTCACTAAATCAAGTAAAAGCATAACATCTGTGAAGTGACTTGACGGTAACAAAGCAAATATACAAATGTTAACTCCTTAACTATGCCAAAAATGGTTCTCCAGTTCCATCAATTGAAGGAGCTTTGTAAGTTTGTATTACCTGAAAAAGCATATCATCTGGTGTCCTTCCTTCTTCTAAATTAGAATGATCATGAAAAGGCCGAATAATTTTGTGCCTGTTGGATGTAGCTATACAGTGACCCCAAACTAGCTTTACTAACAAAATTTTCTTTATGTGCATCCCAAATGTGGCAGTGCCCGTTAGGTTTCTCCTGTAACAATTATTGAAGATTCTGTGAATGTACTTCAGCATATTGCATTGTATTGACAAATAATTTAAACCCTCTAGCTGCTCATTTGTATCTACGAAGTGCAACAGTAACTGGATGCTTAAGAGTATTCAGTACTGTCTTAATAAAGTCTGTGGGCTCTATCTTGGAAGTTACACTTTATTTTCTCTGCACTAACTTCATGATATCGTAGAAGCATGCCTTGTTGAGAAACATAGGTACTTCATTTTGTCTGTGCTTAGGTTAAGCATGATATATGAAGCACCCATGGACATTTATCTTCAAGTCATGTTCTGCAATTGTTCAACGACTTCGCTTACTTGTTACGCCTGCTTTTGATGTTTCCAGACTGTTCCAAACAATTCAAGGAGGTTAGAGGCCGTGCCTCTGGTGAAGAAACAGAGAAGAGCTTCACGGAGCTACTCATAGAAGAACTGAAGCAGCGAGAAGAGGAGGCAACACAAGCTCAGCAACACGCTGATGTAAAATTGCTTGAGGCCAAAAAATTCGCTTCGCAGTATCAAAAGGAGGCTGACAAATGCAGTTCAGGTATGGATACATGCGAAGAAGCTAGGGAAAAGTCGGCAGACAGATTGCTCGAACAAAAGAAATTGACTGCTTTATGGGAGGAAAGGGCCCGGGAACTAGGATGGAAGCCTGGGAATGTTA
This sequence comes from Guadua angustifolia, assembly GCA_036346375.1. Lineage (NCBI taxonomy): Eukaryota > Viridiplantae > Streptophyta > Magnoliopsida > Poales > Poaceae > Guadua > Guadua angustifolia. The sequence continues at coordinate 5,750,381 of CM070505.1, forward strand.
AACCACACCGGAAGTAGTAATGAACACTGAGCGGATGGCAAAGGACACGACATATCAAACAACTGAGACCTCATTCCAAATACGCTCCTCGAAAAGGGTGAAATGATAGAGGAAACATAAGTTTTCCTTTTTGGTGACCTCATCTCCTTTTCCACTACCATGAGCTTCCTTGTCCATAATTTATATTTAGTTTGCAGTATAGTTCCCTAACTGTTTGTGAGCATTGTGTTAAAATGGTCATAGGATGACACTCGTCCACCTGTAGGTCTTGAAGGGATTATCGGTTGTTGTCTATGAATGATGGTAATAAAGAAGGAATTGTTCTTAGCTCTATCAACTTGTTGGCTGGATAGATGTCTGATGAATTGTGACATTGCCTCTTCTTTACTTCTCACATCCTTGTCATGATTTCTCATTATACCAGCTGTAATTGCAAATCTGGCAAAAGGAATCATAGCTACCTTATAGAGAAATGCAAATCCACGTGTAAATGGATGTCTATGTACTATCGATCTATCCAAAGCGTCCCGAGATTTGTACAAGGCCATTAAAATTAGGGATAATTTGTGATGTAACACTCTCAAACATTGTCAACCATTAGGATACCACTTTAAAGATTTTTCTTCGGAGAATACTACTCTAAACATGTTTAGATTCAAGTAATACCATTTCTCCTCATTTTTTAATTCGTTTTCCACCTTTTGATTTGCGCAAAAATATTGTTTTTCCCCTACAGTAGCACCCTGTCCGACCCAACCAGTTACCCCGAGGCAACTTGTGCACCTCATCTCTTCTCCCCCGTTCTCCTCCCAATCACCATCGTGCTAACCTAGATGGAGAGGACAGTGGCGCCATGGTGGAACGGTGGCGGCGCCCTGGTTTCCCAAGGCGACGGTGGCGCATCCTTGAGATGGGGACTTCAGCTTGGTCCTCGAGGCGGTGGCGACGGCCTAGTTCCCCGAGACGACGGCGACGTATCCCTGAGATGGTATGATGTGTTGATGGTCGATGGATGTGCTTGTTGACTGCATTCTGTGCAATGTGGGTTACCAGCAGAGGATTTATATTATCGATTTGACTTTAAAATCGCCCCCGGTGAGTACCAGTTTTCATCGAAAATCGTCGAAAATCAAAGGGTTTTGAAATAAAAATGTTAAAAATTGAAGGGTTTTGAAATCAAACTTTTTAATTTTTTTAAAAAAATCGATATTCATCGATAATCGATCGATTTTCCTCGATAATCGACAAACTAATTGAATTCTTCCGGCGACCGATTTTTTTGAGCAATTTTAATTGAAAATCACTCGATTTTCATCGATTTTTTTGACTAGTTTACGAAGCATAAATTTTTTGATTTTTTTAATCAGATCGGTTTACCGATCGCATAATTTATCGAGAAGCTTGCGAAAATCGTCGATTTTGGAACACGTGCTTTGTTTATGCTGCAAACTTGTGACGTATAATGGAGTAATTTGTGCAATGAACTTGTTATCTCTAATGCTATCGTAGCCTTGTTGAAACCTTCCGAAATTTCCGTCAACTGTAATGTGCATTGGATGCTGCTATGTTATCTTGAATGCTATGCTGCCTACCATAATAGGCAAAACTCTACCAAAATTCCCATATCACTCTACCAAAATTCCCGTATCATTCAAAAAACAACTCATTTTAGTCAAATTTCATACAATTGGCAACATTCTGTACACCACATCGTAATAAACTAATAATGGACTGCGACATGGAGAGGTGGCAGCGTGCTTTGTCGACTTCGATCAACAGTGGCATTTCCTGAGGAGAGAAAACACGATCTACAGTGGCAAAACGGCCATTTCATATGACAAAAAATGGGGAAAGGCTTTAGTTTGGAATAAAAACGAGGAAATTATACTGTATGAATCTAAACGTATTTGAATAAAAACGAGGAAATTATACTGTATGAATCTAAACGTATTTGGAGTAATATTCTTCGAAGAAAAATATTTGAAGTGGTATCCCATAGTTGCCAATATTTGTAGTAATATAGTATGAATTGTCCCAAATTAGAAGATGGGATGTTGGATTGAATTTTGAAAGTTTGCGTTAATCTCAAAGCACATTTGACCGTGACAATGGTACATGCACGTCCACATACATATAGGAAAACCGTTCTTCTGGTTTATACTATGTACTCCTTCTGTCTAAATTTATAAGACATATTTTCTCTTAGCATATAAACTAAAGAGATATTGAATATGACTAAATCATCCCTAATTATTATCTTCTAAGTACTATATTCAATGCATGCATGTATAGTAAAGCTAGATATTGATTAGGAGTATAGAGGGAACATCACATTAATTTTCTATTAGAATGTGAAATATGCCTTATGTTTATAAACAAGACTATTAAAAAAATACACCCTATATTTATGGAAAAAGAGAGTAGTTAAGATCATGCCTTGAACATGAAAATTTGGTAGAAATCATGTGGGAATTGCAATGTTTCATGCGAATTCATATGTTCCAAGTAGGGGTGGAAAAATAGCTCGAGGCTCGCGACTCGGCTCGATGGCTCGGCTCGGCATCATGCATCAGCCCGAGCCTACCATCCTGCTCTCGGTGTTTAATGAGCCGAGCCTAAGCCGGCTCATGCTGCTCGTTGGCTCGTTAGGCTCTCAGAAAATTCAGATATTGAATCACTTTCACTAATCACTAATCATTAATCGATTATCCAAATTACATGAGGCTTAATTTTAATACAAAATTAGCCACAACCCTGACATTCAATCGGCATTCATCATGGTCATATTGAACAAGGAACATACAATGAACATACTTGAGAGTTGACGAATGAGGCGGACCCACATGCGGCTCACAAGCTCGGCTCGACTTCGAGGCTCGACCGAGAACCGAGCCCGGTTTTCAGCTCGACAAAGATAATGAGCCGAGCTCGAGTTCGCTCATTCAGAATGACGAGATTCCACCCCTAGTTCCAAGTAGGCCCTAAACCCGTCTTTGTAGAACTGCTGCGATGTGCGGGATTGCTTCCTTGCCTTGTTGTCATACTCACAATCTACAGATTGGCGATCTCTAGCGTTGCATTCCAATTCGACAGCTACGAGGAAATTTCAAATTACTATAGAATACAACATTGTCCATTTTTTAGGTTGTTTGGAGCACATAATTATTTTCTTGATTTTCATGGGAATTGAACGATTTTTTGTAAAAATTCATGCATTTTAAACATGCTCTAAACATGAGAACATGATAATTACTATGCACAAGAGGCTATGAGGTAATAATGTGGGGAGTTCACAAATAATCTTCCCAAGCAGGGCGAATCCAACGGATGGGCTCCATTAGGCTTGAGCCTATCCTCCGCCGGCGCCGTAACCCCCATCCCATTGCAGTGGCGGCCGGCGACCATGGCCATGCATGCGAGCTGCGAGCTGTGTCCGAAACAAAGGGAGGAAGAGATTATAAGATGAACATTTTCTCAGGAATCGACTCACAGCCACCAGTTCATAAGGTCCAACAATAAACTAGTCCTCACATTCGTTCCTCCCCACTAGATCTAGATGCAATTGAATGGAGGATGGGAGTACGCACCTGAGTGTCACAAGGATCACCTTAAGGTTGAGGTCATCAAAGAAAGATTAACAGCACCGCAGTGTAGAGCAACCGCTGCCCAATTTCATCGCGTGGCCACCCTCGCTAGCTCCATGCGTGGGCAAATTTGAGGTCGATAGATGCCCAAGAAGTTGAGAGATGGTGTCGATGAATTTGCCAAATGCATGGATTCGATGACGTCTTTTCTTCATACTTTCCCTTTTTTTCCTCCTTTTGGTCTGGGTTGGATAATAGATTGGTGGATGGGCATCTAGATAGGTGTAAGTACTTCGGTTTGATGTTGCAATGTAATATATGCAAAAGAATTCATGTCTATTGAGTTATTGTTTAAGTTTAAAGTAACTTATCAAAGCCTAATATCATTTTAGTCTTTTGATGCACCAGTTAGTAACCAAGCAACAAATTCTCGGTCTAATAATGCGAAATTCATTCAAGCTTTTAGGTAGGTCGTAGGCACACAATTTCCTTAGACACGTCGCAAACATATTTAATATACTAACCGCTACTCATTAGTGAGATACCTTCATTTTATTTCTTTTTTGCTTTGCTATTTATATATGAATTTAAATTGTAGAAGAGTACAAGACTATGTTTGTCTGAATTTAGCTTTACTTCTTTGAGCCCATCTGAAAATTCAAACTTTATCCAAAAATTCAAAATTTGTTCGAAAATTTCAAAATGAAATTTGAAACCTCGAACACAACTAACCTATTCATTCTCATTCATCCAACCAAACAAAAAATTAGCTCATTCTATCCAGTCTCATCTATCCAACTAAATAAAAAATTAACTCATCCTATATCTACCCAACCAAATAGTCGCATGGATGGCTCCATCCCTACCAAGCTGGATGGCCATATCCCATCAAGTCTCATCCAGTCAACCAAACGTAACCTTAAATCCGTATTTTGGAATTTGAATCCTAGACTCCTAACTGGGTATATTCAGATGCCTTATCAATTGCACTGCAACAAGAATGACAAGATTTGAACTCTAATTTCCTATCTAGCCATTCATTTGGGTGCCACGACCTGACAGTGGATGCGGCTTCTATGTTAAAAATGATCATTTTTCTAGTTTATTTTCTTTTATTTATAAAAATGGCTCTTTTCTGAAAATAAATTACAAATCTAACCTTCTCCCCTAGGGCCTAGAGAGCATAGGAGGCCGGGGTGCGGCGTTCCGGAGCCGCAGAGGGGTAGCGCAAGAGTGGAGAAACCGTGCGCAGGAGCGAGTGCGGCTTGTGGGAGGAACAGTGCTGCGGAGGGGGAGTGTGAGAGGGCTTTCTATGGTAAAGGAGTACAGAAGATGTTTCTACAATAAGGAAAAGCTATATTTATAATTTTATTAGAAAGAGAGCTATTTTTAAGAGGAGAGGTGGAGAGGGTTGGAATAGGGGTGTTCCATGCTAGGTGTCACGTTTCTATTGGCTCTGGTTTCGCTAGTGGACCTGCACGTTTCGACCTCCTCGCTCCCCTAACGAAACGGCGTCAATATCCCGTTTCTTGTCCTTTCCAAAGCAACATTATTTCAGGAGGTAACTACTTACAACACACGTTGTGGCGCCAAACAAAATCTAATCAATTGAGGGGAACAGAATTGAGTGCAAAACTATGTACACTTTTTTATTTATTCCGTCGGAGACTTTAGTTCGACAAAATTATCAGCACACGTCCGAACCGCCTTGAACTCGCGCGGACCACTGAACGTTCACGCGCCCTGGCCAACTGAACTCTCAGCCAAAATCTACTAGTTATGTATCCGTGCGTTGCAATGAAAACTTAATTTACGATAAAAGGTTTATTTGCAAAGAGCACTAACAGTGAGAAAAGTGAGTAATTAAAGAGCAGTGACAAAGATAAGTAACTTTGATGAAATGACGCGAGAAGAAACTCTAGCTTTATATTAGTAGAGATAGAGATTCTTGGCCTTTTCTCTGACTGCTCAACTGTGGAACTTTTTTTTTGAGCGTAACAATACAGTTCTCTTGCAGGAAATAAAACGTAACGTCGTTTCCTCGTGGGAGCGCGGGCAGAACATGCAGTGATGCAGGCCTTTTTTAGCCTTTTGGCGTTTCGATTTTGAAATGGTAGTAATAATTAACGCAAGGAAATGCTGGGGCTAGAATAGCCAGTAGAAAAACGGCACCTTACAGAGGACCGACCCTGTTTCTAATTAGTAGATTCTGAATTCTTTCAGAATGAGGTGGTTAATAGATTTTGATTTTTTAAGAATATAGGTTTTGGATTGTCTAAAAAGTTTATTTCATAATAAAAAACAGATTGTATACAAAATCAAAAGTTTTCATCCGCTAGATTATTAGAGGATAAAAAATCTACACAATCAAAACTTGTACTAAACAGGGCTAGAGATAGAAACAAGCAAGAGAAACATGTTAGCCGCGTCCTTGTTGGACTAACCAAATTGTTAGCATTCACTTTTCCTTTTTCAGAAGAGATAAAGATACACTTCGAAAAAAAATTCGCGATTCATGACATTAATTAGAAAAATGTACTACTACCGATACTATTTTAGTAGCATCATTTTATCACCCTAAAATTGCACCCTTCCAAGTTCGAAAGAGCAAATAAAGAACAGCTCAGAGTGAGCTATGGGAGCATTGGGAGGGTGAGTCAATGGCTGTCTTGTCCCTCTTGCGGGTAGAAAAAAAACTCAAAACTCACAAGTTTAACGAGTATTTAGAAACTCGACTTGGACTCGTTCCTTAACGAGTCGAGTCGAATTAAATTTTAAACTCGTTAAGGTAACGAGTTAAACGAGCGAGCTAACAAACTTAACGAATGAGCTTAACGAGTTAGGAAAAAAAACACTATAAGCCTGTAACCCTAATCCCATTCCTTCAACCTTCAAACCTGATTTTCCCCTCTCATTTCATATCCGTAATTCCCCAATTCCCAGCTTGACTGCGTCTCCACCCTCACCCTTACTTCCGACACCTTCGTCGCCGTTGTGCTCCTCTCCGCCACTAATAAGTATCGTAACGAGCTAACTCGAGCCAACTAGAGTTTTTAACGAATCGAGTCGAGTTGACTCGATATCCAGCCCTACTCCTGCCCCAAACTTAGTGTTTGTTATTAAAATAATTAAAAAATATAGGTTCATATGTGTTAAGTAAGAGAGTAAGGTCCTATTTGTTTTAGCTTCTGATTCTGAATTCTAGCCCTAAAAGCAGAATCAGAAACAAACAACCTGATTCTAGAATCCGATTCTCACAATCTAGCCCACCTATATACACTAGAATCTACAATCCACTTTGGACCTGTTTGGTAGAGCTCCAAATTCCAGATTTACCTGAAATCTAAAACTTATAAGCTAAAATAAAGTGAATTAAGTTTATATTTTTGGTCTAAGATGTAAACAAGATGATTTATTTAAACACTCTTAATGTACTCACAGCTCCAGCTTCACGAATCTGGTGAAATTAGAATTTTCAGCTTCACCAGATTCACGAATCTGGAGAAACTGAATCCCTGCCAAACACACCCTTTATATGTGCTTCTGGATTCCAGCTTTTGAAGAATTAGCTTCTCTATAATCACAATCTAGAATCAGTTTTTAGAGAATCCAAAGCTGAAACAATCAAGTCCCGTTTTCATGCTACGAAGGTCACGAAGTTTTCAATCATTTTCTACTGGCTATTCTAGCCCCAGCATTTCCTTGCGTTAATTATTACTACCATTTCAAAATCGAAACGCCAAAAGGCTTAAAAAGGCCACGCACGCCGGCGGTGGAGCGGACGACGGGGCCCGGCCGGTCAGTCAGTCGCCCTCATCCACTCCGATTTTAAATTTCAAAACCCCACCTCTTAAACCTCGCCTCGCGGCCTCGCCTCTCTCCCTCTTCCTCCCTGGCTGGTGGCTGGCTGCCACTAGGCGCAATCTCAGCTCCTCGAAGCGGAGGAAATCTTGGCTTTGCAGCTCGACGATTTGGTCTCTGGGGAGGAGGGCGAGGTGAGGAGGAAGGGGAGGGGATGGGGTGCTTGTTCGGCTGCTTCCGGGTGGCCGGCGACGGCGGCCAGCCGCGAGGCGGGCACGCCCAGGCCCAGCTCGTCTCTTCCTCCGTCGTTCCGGCGACTGATCCCAAGGTTTTGACCCGTGCGGAAACCGTGTATTTGTTTGTTTGATCTTCTTTACGGTGGGATGTGGACACGCTAGCTGGTGTGGAAATTTGAGTCGCGGTTGGTTAATCTTGTTGTTTTATGTTGAGACAGGTGAGTGAGAGGAGGAGGCCGTCGTCCAAGAATGCGCTCTCCGCTGTGTTTTTGCGAGAAGGTACGATTTTTTTTTTCGATTTCCTTTTTTGTTTTTCTTTTCTCAAGCTTTTTAATTCTCGTGATTGTCTCTGATGTGTTAATTTATTCCCATTGTTTTTGGTTTTATGTCGTTGGTTAAAGATGAGGGATTGCGGGTGGAGCAAGCTACGAGCTCGGAGGAGAACGAGAGCGCTGAGAGGAAGAAGATGGATCAGGAGCTCGAGCACGAGGTATGGCGATTCTGGAAATGTGGCTCGATGCTGATTCGTTCTCTGAGTAACTTTTGCGCACTTGGTAATCTGAGCTATATCTTGTGACTTGGCTATTCCCAGTGCATGGTAACATACCTATTTAATGCATGCCACATAAGCATTTTTTATGATGTGGCAATAGAGTTAAGAGGGGAGAGAAGAAAGCTGTATCTTGAGGAAGATACCACTTGGGCACGAAATCATAGACATTGAAACTTGAATCATCTAAGTGGCCCACAATTCATACTCTCATACACATCCAGCATTTAATTATCTTGTGGGGACTAAGAAACAATCTATGATACCATGCATTGGGATAGTTGTATCTTCTATAATATCATATGACATGGCAGCTTTGGATATTGTGACAAGATACAATGCACTGTGAATAGCCTTAGCTAGAATTTAGTTGACTACTAGTATCAGTAAAGCTCTCACTTTAACCGGAAAGATTTGATCGTCTATCTGCTGGGTTTGAGTTATAATGGTTTATTAAACGAAAGAGTCTATGTCAAGTGCAATCTAAATTATCTAATATTCGGAATAAAAAACTAAGGAAAATTAGCAATTTGACTTCCACGCAATTTCAAGGTAAATCCATAGATAACTAAAATTTAGGATAATAATTAAATAAAAATTATCAAATTAAAACAAAGAGATTATTTTTATACTAATTTCAAAGTAAACCCTATAAATAAAATTCAGAATAATAATACATAAAAATATAAATTTTCATACAAATTCCAGTCTAAAACTAAAAAAAATGCACCCAAAGTACAATAAAGAAATGCAAATTCGGAATAAGAATTAAAGAGGTGATTAGAGATTTGATTTGTACGACCTCCAAAGTAACATCTAAAGATAAAAAGTTTAGAATAACAGTTATTTACTCTGTCTAAGTTTGTAGGGTGTATTTTCTCTTAGCACATATACCAAGGTGATATTGAAAATAACTAGAATACCCCTCATTATTATCTATATAAACACTATATAATGTATGCATATAGAGGATATAAAGTAAAGCTAGATATTTGTTAGAGTACAGAGGGAAGATCACACTATTTTTTATTGAAATATGAAATACAGCGTATTTTATGAACAAGACCATTTAAGAAATATGCACTCAGTACAAACCAAATTAACTATAATTTAGAATAAAAAGTAGCAATTTAATTTTCATATGAATTCGAAAGTAAACCCTAAAAGTAAAATTTGGAATAATAATAAATGAAATAGAAAAATGTAGTTTTAAAAATGAAAAAAATCCACCCAAAGTACGATCCAAAAATATGCAAATTAGGGATAAATTAAAGAAAGATTAGAGATTTGATTTGTATGTGAATTAAAATGTAAATTCCAAAGATATTAAGGCCCTGTTTGGGAGAGCTCCAGATCCCAGCTCCAGCTCAGAGCTGAAACTTATAGGCTACAATAAAATGAATTAAGTTTATATTTTTAGTCTAAAATATAAACAAGATGATCTACCTAAACACTCTTAATGTTCCCACAGCTCCAGCTCCATAAATTTCTAGAGCTAGAGATACCCTGCTCCACCAACTCCACCAATTTTGTTGGAGCTGGAACTGTCCCAAACACCCCCTAAAATTCATAATAAGATATATTACATGTACTAATTATAAACTGCTAAAAAAGTTCACATTAATCAAGAAAAGGAAAAGAGATATCATGTACAATCAAAATTAACGGACCCAAATGGCTTTATCTAAGAATCTAGATCGTGCGAATGCATGAGTCGACGACTAGTATTATAAAAGCCTTAGGCAAAGGAAGCCATTGCGTTCCCTCTTAGGGGCTAGAAATTGCCACATTAATCAAAATAAAAAGAGAAAGATCTACACCATCTATTTTTTGTGGGTTCAAATTATAACATAGCGGAAAGGAACCGTATTTGTTACTTTTTTTGAATTGTAATACATGGAGATTTATCAAATAAAAGCAAGTTTATATTCCAACTAGCCGATTAGCCTGTGCAAAGTGTGGTAGAGTATGCATACAATTTTTATTTTTATTTTTTACAAATTCCTATCTTGTGAACTGAATACATTTGAGATATTTGATGTCATATTTAATTAGAGAATTTTTTTTGAGATCGCTGTCAATTTAGGATATTTGATTTCAAATCTCATATTTAATTAGCTTAGTTTATTTTGAGATATTTGTCATCTATGATCTAAGTGAAAGAGAGTATTGAAAGGTGGGCCCATCTAACCAATTTACACTCTCAACCTTTGAATGACAGGCATTGGTTCCTATCCTTTTCTTCCAAATTAATATACCTCTAAGCCAACTATTAAATCAAAACATTCAAAATTTAATAAGTACATCATAGCAGTTAGCCATATGATTGGGGTTACCTAGCTAGCTAATTAGAGCTAATGTTGACTCTTTCTATTCCTTTTTTTTAGTTAGAACAATTCACTACCGTATTCATAGACTCTTATTCTACGTGTCACAGGGTCAAATTTTATAAATCACAATGGAAATTCCACAAAAATAATACAATTTAATTAGTCATAATGTAACTCAACTAAAATGATGTTAAAAGAAGTATCATGTTGACGAATACTCATACCAGGGGTACCCCACAACAAAGTATACATCTATTTCAAGATCGTTTTTCCCTCAGTCGTACGGACATCGCGGCAAGATTGGCAGCGATGCAGAGTGCTGGAGGGAGTATTGCCAAAGTCTCCAGCCCTCACAGATGGGATTATCACTGAATATTGGCTGGAACACCAAATGATCCGTCTTGGGCCCAGCTCTAGGCCTCGTGGGGCCACGAAGGATCCTCGGCCTCGTTCAGGCCCACCAGGGGCGGTTCGGCCTGGCCTCAGGTCGGACGCTCCTGCGGGCTCCGACCAGGCCTCAGGTTGGACGCTCCCGCAGGCTCCGACCAGGCCACAGGTTGGACGCTCCCGCAGGCTCCGACCTGGCCTCAGGTCGGATCCCTAACGAGCTCCGACTCAGCGACCTCCGCCACGCCACCAGTCGACTTCAAGCAGGTCACCTGCCTCGTGGACACGACGGCCATACTGGGGTAGGTGGCTCCTTCCCAAGGTGGCCAGGAGGCCGCCTAAGTCAAGCACTCCGCCCTTCACCGTCGTCAGCATAGCGAGAGCGCGCTCCCTCCCGAGGCGACACAGAGCACAAGATAGACGACGCCAAGATCTCGACAAAGACAGAGGCAGTCGCCCCTTCCCGACAGGCACGGCCATTGTGTCTACCAACCCAGCGTGGGATGAGCGAGGACCCGTCGATCGCCGATCACCAGATCAAGACAGGGACTCCGGCGTAGTATACCCTACCTTTTTCTACAAACTCTGTGTAACATGCCCGCTCGCTTATATAAAGGAGGCGGGACCCTCGAGGAAGGGGCGTCGATCGATCGATCAAACATCTGAGCGAACACTCCTAGCACTCACGGCTCGAACGCTCCTCTGACTTTTTGAGTCTCAGAGCCCTCCGAACTCCCGAGCTCCCCCACTCGGACGAGCGCTCAAGGCCGGTCCTTAGCCCTCGCTTGTAAATCCCGTGTAATCTACTGCACCCCGAGCAATACAAAACCACCATCACGAACTGGACGTAGGGATATTCGGCCCGAACCAGTATATATCTGGGACTCCCTTCGTCTAACCATTCAAGGAGAGGGGACGCGCGGCCCCTATACTTACAAATTTACTTGCCGGTTTACGAAACACCGACAGTTGGCGCGCCAGGTAGGGGTTTCGCGCGTCATCTTCGTGATCTCCGGATTCCCGCTTGCTTCCTTGATGGGTTTCTTCACCCACGACGACGCATTTGCGTCGGGGAGCTGGATTCGCTTCGGCTCCCTCGACTTCGTCACCACCCCGGCGGGAGAGCTCGCGCTCGTCCCCGCCACCTCTCAGGTCCAGGCCTCCGCTAGGAGCCTGGACTCCATCGCCGACGCCTTTGACGACCTCCAGCTTGAGGCCCCTGCACAGACCTTGACACTGGGGCCCGTCCGGCGCTGCGCCGCTTCTGGTGGCGGCGAGCGTGAGCCCTTGCGGGCGAAGACTTCGCCCCTCACAGGCTCATGGCTCGTGGCGATGGCTGGCTACGCGCCAACCTCCGTCCACGAACTGCTGGAGGTTTCCTCCAGCGACGATTCCAGCTCCGACGTGGAGCACCGACGTGGAGCAACACCTCCAGGCTCACCACGCTGAGCTCCAGCAACAGCGCGACGAGCTAGAGGCCCAGAAGGCCAAGCTTGACAAACTCCAGGCCGACCTAGAGCAGAGTCAGCCTGCGCCCCTACACGCACCTGGCGCACGCTCGCGCTCGTCAGGTACAACATCAACTGGCCGAGGGGTCTGACGGTCTTCCGTTCTTCCCCCATACCAACCAAAATGTCATTGCGGAAGCAATCGCGCCCGTAGCATCCCCGAGCCAAGAAACCCGGAGGCCAAGGCCACGCATGCGAACCTCCGGTGGTGGAGCGTCTTCGCGGCAAAGACATGCAAGGCTCGACTCCCATCACTCGGGGCTTCTTGAGCCACCCGAGCCGTCTTTATTGCTGCGGACCGGCCGAGGTTCGGCGAAGACGGCGCCGCTCCTTGAGCGGCCCCAGGCCTCACGCACTCCGGTGCGCCAGCGCCTGGGCGACAGTCGCGACGTCCGCGACACCCTCGAGGCACGGAGAAGGGTGATGGACGAAGCGGCCCGATCGCGGGCCGTGGACAGCGGTCGACGCCACGACCGCGGCTCGAGCCCCGACGGCCCGGGGCCTCAGGCATTCTGTCGGGAGATCCGCAACGCGTTTTCGCCGATTCGGGCACCGTCAATATCGCCAAATACATGGGCGACAAACCCGGCGTTTGGTCGAAGATTACCTACTGTCAGAAGGCGGGGGAGAGCTCTTGATGATCTTTTCATCATCCAGTACCTTCCCATCTACCTCGCGGACTCGGCTCGAGCCTGGCTTGAGTACCTGCCCGCAAACACCATCATGAGCTGGGCCGACTTGAAGAACCTCTTCGTCGGCAACTTCCAGGGCACTTACAAGCGCCCTAGGAACTCCTGGGACCTGAAGGGCTGCAAGCAGCAGCCCGGGGAGACTCTCCGGGACTACATCCGGCGCTTCTCCCAACAATGCAACGAGCTCCCCGACATCTGTGATGCCGACGTCGTCGGGGCGTTCATTTACGGCGCTACCTCCAAAGCTTTGGTCCACAAGCTGGGCTGCGCCAAGCCCAGGACCACCAAGGAACTCCTGGACATCCCCACCAACAACGCCTCCGGCGAGGAGGCCGTGGGGGCCATCTTCGACAAGGGGAAGGCCAAGCGCGAGTCCGGCGCCGACGCCGCTGCCCCCTCCGACCGTTCCGACAAACGGAAGCGGAAGGGGAAGCAAGGCCACGAAGGCCCCGTGGTCGCGGCCGCCGACCGCCCTGCCAAGCAGCAGGCGCGGCAGTCGCCCGACCACTTCGAGAAGCTACCAAAGGCGAAAAATAAAAGAAAAAAATATGAAAAACTATATATATCTCACATGCCCATCATATTTGGGAAATGAGAGAACTACGAAATAGAGTGAGGTGGAAGGATTAATTCTTTTGTTGTTATGTTTATTAGTGCATGGCATGTTCAACCTCAAGAGTAGTAGATAAGAAGTTACTATAGAGACTGTCTGGATCATGTCATAGCTTATAGGGTGTGAGTTGAGTTTTTTATTGTGTGAATTATAAATGAATATACATTTCTATGAGCCCATATGTGCATGGTTATCACGACGGCCCGGCGAGGCGAGTCGCCTCCAGGGCGCCTGGACGTCTAGGCGCTTAGGCGAGAATTAGGTGACCAAAAAATGTCTATTAATATCAGTATATCATCAATACATATATATGAATATCAGTGTATTTCTCTCAGTCTTAGCCCATTCGCTGGCCAGTCAAGCCGGCCCAGCCGAGCAGCCCAATCCCCTTCCCCCCCTCTCTCTCTCTCAGCCCAGCCGAGTCGGCCCAGCCCTCACCTCTCCCTCTCTCCCCCCGATCCATTCAGGCCTTTTGCGTCGCCCCTCTCTCCCTTTGATTCATTCGGCGCTACCCCTCTCTCCCCTCCCCGATCTTCCACTCCCTCGCCTCTCGCGGCGCCTGCTCTCACTCACGCCACTCCCTCGCCACTCATGCCGCGCAGATTTGCCGACTCCTAGGCCGTCGTCCGTTTGGATCTACTCGATAGCAGCGGCGACGCAGAGGAACCGGCGGTGGAGGTGGCGACGCCACGGTGGAGCTCCCTTAGCCTCTCCTTTGCATGCGCTAGGTATGGCCTCTCCCCGCACCCTCCTTTCTCGGCCAGGCGAGGCGAGCGGCCATGGCGGGCGGCCGCTGTCGACTGGACGCCTAGGCGATGCCATGATAACCATGCATACGTGTATTAGGCTCAAATTGATGTTACAATCAAATATCATCATTCAAGGACGATGCCTCAAGATGTGTTTTCCTTCAAAAGTTTATTGTCGTTAATTTCAAATAATCATCTTAAAAGTATATCTCTCAAATATTAGATCAAAGATATTCTAAACCACCTAAGTTGTATTATTTAAAAAAAGAAAATCTATAACAAATCTACCTGTGCAAATGCGCGGACCATTCTCCTAGTTCTTGGTTAATCAAGGGCCCTTCTAATCTTATCTTTATTCTTTCATAGTTTCATTGAGATTTTTTACCATTCTTGGGAGGTACTAGAATATACATTTAGCTAGTACTAAGAGGTACCAAAAGTAAGGGTAATTTGGTGGTACCTCCCAAGGATGTTTGTGGATTTGGTGATAATATGCTACATTGACATGGTACTTTTTACCTGAACAAAAAACTAGCGTATCACTTGCTAGTTGGCCATTGCTAATTTGTTTGAATTGTGCTTATATAGGAGTTCAGGCCAACGCAACTGCCCGTGTTTATACTGACAGTCCGCTGCTTTGCTTTTCTTAAATCTAGAATGCTATTTGCAGCTAACCTTTCTATATGAGAATATGTTCTTATACAATAGGCAATCAAGTTACGCAAAGCAGACTCATACGGATGAATTCTATCTGTTATTATTTGTAAGTGCGCATGATCTTGGCAACAGACTGACTTTCACCAGTGCTAACAGGCCAGTTTCCTCAAAAACTGTTATGCATTGTTGGAAACTCCAAATGAAATCAGAAAAGGGCCTGAAAACACTTATCAGAGTGCGACATATCCGGCTGGGCTTCCTGCCTTGTCTGATGAGTTACATTTCATGGAAGGGCTGAAGGTTGAGGATTGCCAAACTCCTTCAGGGTCTAATCAGAGCTCCGCTTTACCAGATGCTATGAGGTATGCCATCCTTGTGCTATTCGCCGCTAATACTAATGCCATTTATTCCCTCTTATTATATTCCCTGTTTCTGAGGAGGATTGGGGTCTTTCCCTTCACTGAAATAACTGAATAAACTAAACATTCTGAATGTTTGCGCTTTCTGATGACAGCTTTACTTGGAAAGGGTGTGATGCATCAAGCCTGCATGATTCTGAAGCAGTGAGCAAGAGCGTTGATGTAAAAATTGTGAACAACGAGTCTGTGATTGACTGCGGAGTCAAGCTAACCACCTTAGATTCATCTTCTTCCATAAGTAAGGGTGATATCTCTATGGTCGGATCCAAATCTTCACCCTTCTCAACTTCTTCAAAAGTGAATGACGAGAAGCAGACTCCAGCCAGTACTCATTCGACTAACTTGGAAGAGTTGAGAAATGAGAACAATTCTAGGGTTTGTGTGCAGCATGTATACGAAGCTTTGAATCCTGTTGAGAATTCTGAAAAATGTGGAGTATCAAGAGAATATTCCTGTCAGCCCGATATTTCAGACCAGGATTTCAACTGTGCAAAGAATGGCAGTTTGGTTTCCGTTGAACTTTCAATATGTAATGAATGTTCCCTATTCCAGAGCTCTGAGGGTTCTGTATCATCCTGTAACAAGACAAGAGACAGCATGAGCACAGCCTCTGTGGAGAAATGTTTTACCACTGAGGAAACAGTTCATACCAGCAGAAAGAAGGTGCTCAAAAACAATGATTCAGATGTGGAGTTTCCAAGCTTGTCCCAGTGGCTGAAGCCTCCAAATCCTAAGAAGGTTTTCAGGGATGAGGCCTTTACAAGCAATAGATCTCATTCTGTGAAGAGTTCAGAAGAGAATAGGCCTATTATTGGAATGGTTGCGGCTCACTGGAAAGACATAGAGCCAAAAAATTTACTCCTAAATGGTGGGATGGAAATGGCATTCCCAACTCAACTAATAAGTACAAAGAAGTAAAGTCTGCTTCTGCTTCTCTTACTTTCTAACACGCTTGTAACAATGACTTATCTAATAATGCATTACATGGACAGGATCAAAAGGTGAGTTGGAATGCAACGCCGTTTGAGGAGAGGCTTGAGAAGGCTTTATCTGACGAGAAGTTGCTTTCTCAAAGGTTTTGGATTTTCATGCACTTCATCATCAAATCACATGTTGATCTGGCTCCATTAATTTTTGGAACGCTTTAAGTGCATAATCTTACATTCTTTTCCCATGTAGTAATGTCCTTTGTCGTTTGGTTTTGGTAGGAAGTGCTCCAGTGGAAACACATCTCAGTTTTCAGGGGTGGCAGATGAGGAAAGTGATACTGCTGCATCTAACTGTCTATACGTTGCTGCTTTTACATGATATTTTCGTCTGCCAAGAGTTACTGAAGCTTCCAGTATAATATGGCTTTCTGCTTCCATCTTATACTGATTGATGGCTTTTGCACAGTCTTGTTTCCCTCTACTGTCCTCCAGTAGGTAGCCTCCGGAAGTGATATTTCTGACGATTGCTATGTATTATAGGACCAATGTTTTAAGACAAATCAACATTCTTGATTTCAAATATAGTTGGTGCGCAAGATTATCAAATATTGCTGCTAGCTCATACTGTTCTGTTTTTTCTTGCAGTGGTTTATTTTTATGTCCTGCCTTATATGCATGTTTAATTCTAACTTACCAGTTAGTCATATAAGGCACGTCAGCCACAATATAGAAATGAGCACTTGTTCCCTGTTTGCCTTGAAAAGTTGCAAACAACTTCTGGTGAACTTTTTTAGGGCTTGTTTGGTTCGCTGTCAGACTTTGGCAAACTTTAGCTAAGGAAGCCCGGTAGATGTTTGGTTTTTGCCACAGTTTTTGCATGTCACAATTTCTTAGCCTTGGTCCACCTATCATAGACTCATTATTTTGCCTAGACTGGCTAAAGTGTGGCTTGCCACACTTTGCCACAACTAAATGTGGCAACGTGTGGACTGTGAAGCTAACCAAACAGGCCCCTCTTCTAAAGTGTTGTTCAATGTCGTCTTTCTGCCTTCTTTTCTCAATGGAAATTTTCCCTTTTATCCTTGTCTGTGACGGATTCTAAAGGTTCTGATTTGGACTGTTTCTGGTCAAACAGTCTGACACTACTAGCTTGGTCCTTTTATTAGCATTGCATCTCAAAATTGAACGGCAATTCTGTCGCTTCCTTGGCCAGAGAAGCCACAAAATCTGATTGTTTGTTTTCGTGATTATCCTAAGTCTTAACACATTGATGAGAACACATCAATATTATAATCCCATTGGATAATTACCGTGGAAAAATGTTTCATCTGGCTGGATGTTTGTCATGTAGTATTGCTATTACTGCTTGTTGAATTTAGAGACGGCAATTTCATCTTCTTAGAAGTCACATTCATCCTCCAGAATGGTGTTATACATCCTTTTTTTTACTGTTCATGGCAGTGACCTAAGCAAGATGTCTTCTGGGTTTGATTAGATGGACTGGGAAAGGGTTCCTGTGCACTTATAGAGGAGATTGCAACTTAAACAATATCCGGTCCTTAGCGCTGTCCGATTGAGCCAACTAATGTTTCAGATCGTCTAATAGTGTGCTGCTACTTTGCATTAGTACAGTGTTTGCTATAGTTAAAAAAATTAGCACTGTATTTCCGAACAGTATTCCTGTAAGATTTGAACCTCACTTTTTGATTCAACGGTCTATGTGCAACTGCTTAAGTTGTAGTTCTGTAGGGACTGCATTGGATCTCTCTCCGATGGATTAACATGTAAATTTTTATTCCCTTGTCATGCTTCAAGTGATTCAGAAACATTGAATTGCGGCATCAACTTGTGAGCAGTTCAGCTGATCCCCTCTAGGATGCTGGAAGAGTCAAATTAGGGGGTCAGCACAAGAATTTTGGGAAATGATTCATGGATTGTTTATGAAATCTAACATCATAGGTACCCTTTTTTTTGTAATAAATGGCAAAGCTCTATCTGATCAAACGTCTAGACTGCGCAGCTTTGAATGACTGTGGGCATAGGAGTGACAAAATGGATGTCCAGGGGGCCTGATTCTTGCTCTCACTAACTAGAAAAATGACAAGGAATCTAAAAGAAAAATCTTGTAGATTTTGATGTTCTTTATATAGCAGTAGGGCTGCAATGCCTGTGCTGTAATATTTGATTTGATTGCTTAACGTTGTAGCAAAGATATAACCTATTGTTTAGCTAACTTGCTGATTAAGTAACAGGACGTTGCTTATGGATATCTGAGTGAGCTGAACAAGTTACACGGGGAGAGGTTACACATTGACTGCTGGAATGTCATGTGTTCGATAAAAATCATGATTCATGAACCAGGCTGAAAAACATATATTTATTTTGCCACTCTTATCTAGCCAGCAGTGGCACAACTCATACATTGTATCACAAGTTTTACAACAGATGTGGTGTACATATTAGAGCAGAAAATGAAAAGAGAAGAAAGAAAACTAGGCTGGCGAAATCTTGCCGACTACGGCGGCCTCTGTGGTGCGGGCCCTGCATTTCAGTCTCTCACACGACGGGGTTTGGTCTTGTCGGCAAATTCGATCTGTATATCTATCATCTACCCTGATCTCTGAAGACGAAGCTAGACACTTTCCTACTGAATAGTACTGATCAAGCATATCTACAGTCATAAAATGCTGCTGGATCACTGATCTCCATCATCCTCGCAATCTCGTCCCAGTACCCATCCCTGTAGAAATTGTTCGCTGCATGATCGTTCTGATGGAACGCAATCGTCATTAACGACGGATTCTGCGGTTTCTGCTCCGGCACCGGCACTGCGGGCAGAGAGTTCCATTGCCCCTGGAACTGCTGGTTGTGCATGGTCTCCTTGAAGAAGCAGCTGCCGCTCGCCATGCCCACCTGGCTGACATGCTGCTGCTGGGGATGACCGGAGCGCCGGCCGGCGCCAGGCAGTTCATGTACTCGTCCCCGCCGTCCGACTCGAAGCTCCCCGTGTTGGAGCTCGAGTCGGCCGACGGCGGAGCCTTGATGGGCGCCGCCGGTGGCTTCCACACCTGCGGCGGCTGCTTCTTGTAGGTGACGCTCCTCTTGAAGATCCTGCAGATTGTCCATACCTCCTGCATTTCCAGTCGCACAAGTACACATGCATGTTTAGAGGTCAATGCTCGCACTGCACGTCTACACGAACCTCGGATTAACTGCCATTGTAGAATCACACTCCACAGGTGCGGGAATAATGCACTGTGAATTGCTCATTCACACGTGCGGAAGTTGTACACTAGCTAGGACTCGATCGGGACGGAGTATATATATGGAAGTACTTACAGCTTCTTGCATGCTTGGAGAGGTGTTGGTGGCGGCGGCCGGCGGGAGGCGGAACTCGTGCATCATCCAGTCGGTCTTGGTACCCTTGCCGGCGCTGCCGCGGTAGTAGACGAGGGACTTCTTCAGCCCGATGGACTCGCCGGATGCGGCGGAGTAGATCGGCCGGTCGATGCCCGTCGCCTTCCAGAAGCCGGAGCCGGTCACCCGGTTGGGCCTGATGCTGTTCCGGTACTTCCTGCCTCTCAGGCAGAAGAAGTACAATTCCTTCTCTCCACCAACCGTGCTCGCCTCTGAATATTTACACACATGCATACATAATCATCAATACAAATTACTCTCTATATGCCTATATATATATGGTGCATGCATGATCTAGTGTCAAATAAAATCTTGATTCAGAAATATATATATCCTAGATGAACATGGATATTTACTGGGGAGATCCCATGGATCGTGCTTGTAGATGTCCATCTCCTTGATGATCTCTATGCCGAGCGACTTCCTAACCACCTTCCGCCGGAGGTAGAACGTGACGAGCTCCTCGTCGGTCGGGTGGAACCGGAACCCCGGAAGCACCGCGTCCTCTTCCTCCTCGTCTCCGGCGAGCAGCATTTCTCCGTCAGTCTTTAACTTGTCCATGATTTCCCTTGTGAACTCATTGGTCACCATGTGTCTTCTTGATATCAACTAGTAATAATCAACCTCCTCTTGTCTCTGTTGCCTGTGATCTTGAAAATATTTGGCCTTCTTGAGAGAGATTTCTGGTTGTTGCTTCTATATATCTATCTGCTTGATGCAATCTTCCGGTGCTGTATCTATAGCTAGCTAGCTCTTGATGCCCTTGAATGGAGATGGAGTAAGCTAGCTACCTATATATGAGGAGTCCATGAAGCAAAGCTTCCATGGCTTATAAATGAGGACAGGCTATGCGAGGCGAGCTAAGGAACTACTATATCTGTTCAGAAATATAAGGCATAATTTGATTTTACATAAGGATTAAGGTTAGGGTGATATTAAAAAAAGTGCGAGTGAAAATGACTTAAATACCCCACTTAATTGTCTTGGAAGATAAAAGATAATATTTTGTATGTAATGGTAATGAATAAATACATGTAATTGAGAGAGAATAAATAGAGGTATAGGAGGAAAAGCCTCATTAAATCTAAGGTGGCATAAATTTGGTCCAAGTCACTTGGTTTGAATTCTCTCCACCATCTTGACGAATATTCAGAGCAGCAGCAGCTATCTTGTTACTGGTTAATTTTTGCTGCTTCGCAATTGTGATTGTGCCTTGGTGTGTGAGTGAGAAAGCTACTGCTACAGCGCTACATGCGAGCTATAGTGTGCAACTTGGCGTCTGAACAGTAGTCATGCACTAGCGCTTGTGCAACGTCCAAGTCATTCGGTGTAAGCTTGCTGAGAAATCAGAAGGGCTTACAGGTCATAGCTTTGACTGGCCGGGTTCATGTTGAAGGGAAAAGGAATATTTTGTGCGTTTAGGTGTGAGGGTGGAACATTGGTCATTTGTCCTTCAGAGACAGAGACAGAGAGAGAGAGAGTTTCTAATGGACGACTTCTATCTGTAATGACGCATGTGATTACTAATTACGATGTTTAAGGACGGACCGTACTGTTTCTCACTTAGTTTAATAAACAGCACATCGAGCTCATATTAACTGGAAACACAAGTTGCATGCGTGACAAAAGATGGGAGAAAAATAAACTTAATTAGCTACATATTGCACTACCCTCTCTACGTTTCACTGTATATATCCATAGCTCATTACACATACAGATCAAAGAAGTACTAAATCCAATAAATACTTAATGAGAAATGATCATACAGATCTCTATTAAATGACATATTACAACCACTTAAAATCTTCCAAAGCATATAAGTAGATGTAGAGAGTAAAAAAATTGCAACAACTACTGCACTCTAGATTCTTTAATTTACTGGACAAAGTGCTCTACAAATTACTATTTGAAAGTTGCATAAATATTAACATACAGATGAATAGTAAATGATGATTATTTGTCCCTTCGCTTGCATCAATATTTTGTACAATTTATATTAAAAGAATGATGTATATAAGCACTACTCATATATATTAAAACATATATACACTTCTGATCGAGCACATAAAAAATATAATGAAACGAAGAGAATAGCAAGCCATTTTCCACTAAAACCCCACTTGTCAGTAGCACAAAAGCAGTTTTTGTCTACAGGAGAACAGTGAGACAAGGAGGGGGCCAAGCAGGTCAGTGTCGAAGAATGTTGGGAACTCTGAAAGTGATCGATTATGAATATTAAATACAAATTTTAAACAAAATGAACCTCAACGCCCATGGCCCACGGGACCAGGTCAGCCGCCGCTCTCTGCCTGCCTCCTCACGCTGGTGGGTCCCACGGCCACGTCAGCAGTTCTTCGTGGTTTCAACTTTCAATGCACGTGCAGAAGACTGTAGTGTTGGCATGCGGCCACATGCATGCAAAATCCCTAGCTACCTACCTGGCAGCCTTCCTGGAAGATAACGGCGGGATTAAGAAAGATCGGCTTGTAGCCACTTCAATTTTCTTATCAACTTTTACTGTTATTTTGGTATGATTTATACGTGGCATACAAATAACATATTTACTATTTTCTACCTAAATAATGTTTTGGCTATCGTAGCTGTAGAGCTAGAAAAAAAAAAAGAGACTCATGCCTCGGTGGATTATAATTACATTAAGATCCCGTTTAGGACACATGATTTTTTTTCTCTGATTCTCGTACAAGTTAAACTATTGGCGAATACTAGCCTCCGAACGTCTGATTTTTTTGTTTTCTTCGGACACCTCTTGAAACATTTTTTATCTACTCCTGCAACATTTGTTACCAACACGTGTAACATTTTTTTTGAACGCTTGCAACATCCGTTTACTGTAGCATTTGTCGAAGGAAAATGTTGCACGTGTTGGTAGAAAATGTTGCACGCGTAGAAAAAAATGTTACGGAGTGTTAGGACACCCGATGCCTAGCAAAACCGTAAACTATTTCTTTTGTAGTATCTATAAAATTCTTGCTGACTTGTGAACCATAGAGTTTAACTACAGTGTTTTTTGTGTGCTTAATTACGACCAATGCTTTAATTTATAGGCCATTAATTTTGCCACTCTTATACATTTTGTGCACCAAAAATAAAAAATATCAACTTCTTGTTCACACCCACACAAATTCTCTCTCTCCCTCTCTATATTGACTCCTGCGACAAAAATCTGACCTTGCAACAGTGTTCTTGATTACTCTGTACTACCAGCTGCGAATAAATGCCTGTGGCCGCTCGCGATAGTTTTGCACGTCTCTTGTAAATATATACTAATATTTTATCGTTGAAATTTATAAGGCGTCTTTAGGTTTGGATTGGTCTTATTTGGGAAATTCTGATTCTCTAAGAAACTGGTAGGTGACAGCTTCTGATTTTACGTACAAATCTGTTTCTAATTGTAGAGAAGCTGTCTAGAATTCTCCTATTTGGTAAGCAATCCGCTTCTCTTTTAAACAGAAGCCGGCCCAAACGGGACCATTGACCATGAGAAACTATGAAATCACTAATATGCCCCTTGAACCATCATACAGGATGTTAATTAAGGGGGCATATCTAGTGCAATCAACATTTTGGTACAATCACCGTGCAATCCAACTACGAAAAGTTTCAAAAAATTCTGAAAAAAATCATGGATGTACATCTCATCTTACCCCATCTACATATAAAATTTCATGATCAAATTCGTCCTATGCTAAAAGTTACAAAAAAGACAAATTTGAGGTGCATTTGAATTATTCAAGTTTGTCAGAAATTTGTCTTTTTTATTACTCTTAACATAGGATGAATTTGATCATGAAATTTTATATGTAGATAGGGTAAGATGAGATGTACATCCATGAGTTTTTTCAGAATTTTTTAAAATTTTTCTTAGTTGGATTGTACGATGATTGCACCAAAATACTGATTGTACTGGATATACCCCCATTAATTAATGCAAGAAACGGTGGGCAAGGAGTTAACGTATGCATGGGCTTGTAGTATTAAATCAACACGCATACATGCATTTGCACGTTCCTTGCAGATACGTACATCCATACTAGCAGATTGGCCATACACAAGAGCCGGTACCAAAAGATAGGGTATAAAAGAATCAATAGCAAAGACGTTCACTCCTTCCCTATCTTAAAGTAAGAAGGAACATAAATCTTTAAATAAGCTGTGCGGATCCTTTCCAGTCCTTCGTTGCACAAAGATGAACTAGCAGAACTCACATTTTGATCCTGCAAGTTTTGTACATCTTCATCGTCTTCTTCCATAGGCTCACCCTCGTCCTTATCCGTAGAAACCTCCACCACCTCGCCCATGGGTTCTTCGTCACCCCCAACCTTAGATTCCTCCCAATGGCGGTCCTGAGATTTTAGGGGCCCGGAACGAGATTTAAAATAGGGGCCCTTCTAATTAATAATAATAATAATAATACGGAATTGCTACAGTTCGAACGTCTGAATTTTTTGGACGCACTGTAACATTTTTTTTCTACGTATGTAACATTTTTTTGCCAATACGTGCAACATTTTTCTTCGACAAACAATGAATTGCGGCACAGTAAACGGATATTGCAAGTGTTGAAAAATATGTTGCACGCGTCGGAAAAAAATGTTTTAAGTGTTGAAAAAAATGTTGTAAGAGGCGTTCGATGAAATGAACAGTGTCGGATGTCCGAGCGCTAGTTCTTCCCATATATATAAGTGTTACCAATAAACACTCAAGGTGTATCCAAAAAAATTATTTATATCAAGCAACAGGTAAAACAAAAAGTACATATTACAATATTACAGTATATACTGTTACATATACAATATACTAATACTAGTACATGTACAGGGGTAGGGCCCCATGGTTTGAGGGGCCCGGAGCGGCGGCCCCTCTCGCCCCCCTCCAGGGCCGGCACTGATTCCTCCACCACCTAACCCATTGGGTCTTGGTCGCCCTTAATCTTAGGGACGGAACTAGAACGAAAATAACCTCGGTGCACCATTTTACGATCACATATGTTTGTAGCACGAAACCACTAATTAATACCATGAAAAGCAAAGAGAATATATAGTGATACACTGATACACATATTAAAAGGCCAAGTACGTAGATTCTTACCAAAAAGAAGGGAAAACACCGATAATATTCATCCAACATTTGAATCGGCAACTGCAATAGCCTATAAAAGTGAGAATATGATGAATTAGACTTTTTAAAAATGTAGATGATATTGACGTAATAAAAATAAATGCATTACCTCTTAGTATTTTTGTTCTTTCAAATTCATAAATTGATTAACGACGGCATCATCGGTTACTTTCTTCATTTCTTCTTTCTCCACATAACAAATGAGACTATCACTCATGAAATCATCACTTATACGGTTACTCAAATATGTTTTCACAATCCTCATGGCAGAAAAGGATATCTCGACAGTGGCTGTGGCGACAGGTAATACCAATACTAGCTTCAAAAGTCGATAGAATAAAGGATAGCAAAGATGTTTCTTTGTCTCGACCATTTTTGGAGAAAGTTCCCCAATAGTTTGTATGTTGGAGAATCGACCATCAGCTCGTACATCAACAATGTAGAGACAGAGATTATGATTGAGATCTCTCAATTCCATAGGATCAAAATCATTAGGGTACAGTTTGGCCAAATTTATCAGATTATCCACTCTAAAATCATGAAATGAGTCTCTTGGGCTCAAAGAAGATGACCAAACAAGCAAGTTAGAGGTGGGCTCATTGAAGCGACTATCAAAATAAGAAACAACAAAAGCAATGTGCTTTGTCTTTAGACTCGCTATACTCAAGCCAGCTCCCAAACTCATCAAACCTTTCCACATTGAACCTTCTATTTTTATCTCCAAACTGTGTATATAGAAAATCAAAAGTGCGAGGCTGGCATGGGCCATTTTCTAAATACCTTGTTCTTACAAAATCTCTCACGTTAGGATGGTAAGCATCTATTCTTTTTCTTTTGCCAGGATCATATTGAATCTCCTACTCCCAGTTGAGTTGATCTCCATGGGTAGTCACTGACCCCATTATCTTCTATATATGAATTTCTAGCATTTGTTGCCCCATCTGTCTCGGGTGCTTTTCTTTTAAAAAATCTCTCCATGAATTTACCTATCAGTTCAATTGAATAATATTTTTAAATAAATTTACCGATAACTGAATTACACCGCGTAGAAAGAATACCGATTACCCAAATATAGAATACCTACCGAATACGAAATATAGAATACTGATCTGAATATCCGATCACGACGGATCATGGATCGGTACGGTCATGGGGCCCTCATCGTCCATCGATGCAACTCATGCAAGTCTACAAGATCGCAACATCCAACAAGCAAATAATGATTCATGCTCATGCATGCAAAGATGCGAATCACATCATAGTATCACATCATTTCACATAATCACATCAAGACTTGTACTTCAAGAGCACTAGCAGACTTTGTGGTGAGGGTGAGGCGGTTGCCATGCTAAGGTTGAGGCCGCAAGCGCACGCGGCACGCACCACGACGCGACGATCTTTGCCCTGTCGCGCAGCAGACGCCAGAGAGACAGCGATCAGAGGAGGCGGCAGGTGGCCCATGCCGCGGGCCCGCGGCTAGGCGAGCAGGTCAGCAAGAGCAGGCCGTGATGGTTGGTTGGCGTGACGAGTCATCTGCTCCTCCAGACGACGGGTGACGGCTCATTGCCGCCTCAAAGCAGGCGACAGGCTGAGCTCTTGGGTCGACTGGTGCCCAGCCTTTCAGTTTGGGTGGTGCACAGTTAATGGGCCTATAGCAATCACTACTAATTTTTTTTACCCTGGCACCTGTGCACTAGGTAGGCCCCATTGGGCTCCGCCCCTGAATCTCATAGTCCTCCATCACCTTCACCATAGGGTCTTTGCTGCCCTTGTCCTCCGAGTCCTTCATCACACTACTACAAACACTACTAGAAATCTAACTTTTACCGAGTGTGAAATGTAATAGCCTACGGGCCGTTGGGAAAAAATAAGGTGACCGATGGTGCATCTTTTTTCTGACGGTAGAACAAAAACGGACGGCTATTAGATGATTTACCGATGGGGCTTACCACAAACTGACGGTTGGTGGAAAACCCTCAGTCATAGTATGAAATCACCGAGAGGGTACAACAATTACTGTGAGTGCAATGCTAACCGTCGGCCATTACAAACAATCACCGAGTGTAAATATATTTAGTGTGTATGTAAAGATAACACTCGGTTATTGCAATGATTTCTTTGTGGTACAACTTTTAGCGAGGGTACAAATCAAACACTGGGCTATTGCAAAATTCATACGAGGCTAGATGAAGGTGATGTATATATGAAAAATGTAGCTCTCATTAAAATCTACAACTTTGTAGTTGGCAACTTTTCCATTTAAAGTCATATATTTGACTAAATAATTGATAATGCATCATGAGAACAAGAGTTAAAAAAAATACTTATCTTACTTCTAGTAAGAAGACAATTGAGGTGAGTTGGTTAGGAGGGAGAGGTTGTGTTCAGGAGGTTGTGAGTTCGAATCCTAGGCATTATGTATTTCTAATTTGAAGATAAAAAATGTTCGACTTGAGGGATTGTGGTGCAAACAAGTTGTGAGGTTAGTCCCTAGATTTGAAATTATTTTTACATTTTTTACACAAAAAATCCCACATATAGTTGTGAGAAATTACCGGGGGTTTCTATACCCCGTCAGAAAGAGAAAACCTCTCACCCATATATTTATCGAGTGCTATAAAAACCCTCGTTAAACTAATAACTGAGGGTACCGTCGGGAATCCCACGAATGGCCGATCATGAGTGGCCGAGGGGAAGTTACCGACGGTTTACGCTCGGCCATATACATGGTCTATGGTATTTTTGCAATGCCGACATGTTTTTCCACTCGGTAAAAGTTGGAAATCTAGTAGTGAAATTATTACATCATAGACGATTCAGAAAAGTCATCACACGCGGTTTTTCGAACTGTCTGCAATCATGTGTCAATGATAATAATGGCGCATCACAAACGGTTTGTGAACCATTAATGAAACAGATGTCACAAACGGTTCTTTATACGGACCGTCTATGATATCCTATTTTCACATACGGTTCGTGGTCAAAATCGTCTGTAGTATCATACTATCACAAACGATATTTATTAAGAACTATCTTTGATGGTCTTAGGCAATTCTTAGCCAGTAAGCATAGGGAATTACCACATGACACTATTCATGCTTTGGACATTGCTAGCAAAGTTAGCTCCTCTTATCTGTGAGAATAAATATTGATATATTCTAAGGCAAAATTCAATTGCATCCACAATTCGCCTACTTAATTTCAAAATGAACTATGGATGGAATTGGATTTTGCCTTGGAATCCATCAACATTTGTTCTCACAGATGCGATAAGATACTTAACTTTGCTGTTGGAAAATCTTTAAGAGCAATATTCAAAGTATGAATAGTATTATATGACAGTTCCGTGTGCCTACCAGCCAAGAAATGCTTAATTAAAATACAATAAAAAAGGTGGACATCACTGAATAGTATCACGAAAAGCAAACCTCAACCAAGCGTATTCTTTACTTGTTACTGGTGACATTTTTTGGCATTTCATGGTATTTTAATCTATAGTTAATGTTGTGCTCTTGAGGTATGAAGACAACATAGTGTTCAAAATCAAAGTAATAGTTGAACACCATGTTACCTTCATATATATACCTTAAGAGCACAACATCAACTTAAAAAAATACAATGAAACGGCAAAAACTGTGACCAACCACTACTAAAGAACTGTGTTCCATTGATTTGTCTCGAGGTCCATACCACTAGTAAAGAACTGATTTGGATTTAAAATTTGGTGTTGAACTTTTAGTGATTTGCCATGAATACACCAAAGTTTTCACTCTAAACTTTCGGTGATTTGTCGGGAAAGAGATCTAACACATTGTAGACCAGAGATATGACTACTAAATTTAATATTTCTGCAGTAGAACTAGAGTTTGATCTAAAAGGTCTCATAGTTGATGTCACTGTTGGGATCTAAATCAGCTTACAATAGATGATATTGAAATTGCTCAATCGTGAGCAAGGTCAACATAAGAGGGTTCGAATATAATCCTATTAGTTTCTTACATTTTATTACATAAGATTAGAGAAGTTATTTAGAAAGGACTTAAACACTGGACTTTTCAAGACAACACACATTGCATAGGGATATATAATTAGCAAAACAAAATTTGCAATGCATAATAATCTGATACAATAAAAGACACTACAATTATATAACTAACACTCAACAAAAATTAATTAAAAGTGAATTTTTTTAAATGATGATTAATTTTTAAAATTTAAGAAATTATCTAAGTGATGATTTAGACAATTTTGATAACTTTTATGTAGCTTTTCACTGCACCAACAAACCAGTAAGTAAAACATCAACGTTATATATATCCATAAATATACATTTAAGTGGTATAAAATGTCCCATTCCATAAGCATGTGACTAATCAAATGAATGACACATACGATCAATGCTTATAAGAGAATGTCAGCGACGACTGATAGAGGGTTCCACAGCTCATCTTCCGCAAATTCAGAAAAATTCTGAAAATGATATTTGATGATATGAACTAGGTATGAAGTTCAAAATTTAGATATATTGTCATTAACCGCTATCGAACTATGAAAGGCAGCAATGCAGTAGGAATATTAACACAACATCACCCTTAATTTACAAACATGCTGCAAACTAACGTACCTGCTGGCAACCATTAAAATCGCAACGAAACAATCATCCATGACCCTAGTAAATGGACACAAGGCAATGTTGTTGCCACTAAACTCATGAACATTATCTCATTATCAATTGACCCTTCATTCCAAAGCCTAACACTCAATCATTGATGGAAACGATAAATTATAAGGGGATGGTGACCTTGATCTCATGCCAGATTTCACAGAAGTCGTAGAAGCGGTGCTCGGATAGGTGAAGGAACTCGCCCCACTCGTCGGCGTCGATAGTGCGGTGCCTAGTGCACGAGCTAGAGCACGAGTGGGCGATGAGAAGATGTCCTGCAGCTTGTTCACGATCGGGATCACCGACGACCCCACCGTCATAGAGGAGAAGTGCTCGTCGGCCATGGGTATGGTCCGGTGCAGTGGCGGAAGGGAGCTCCGCCTCTAGGGCTAGGGTTTTGGTGGAGGAGTGGAAGGAGAGGTCGGAGAGGAGGAGGTTGGCAAGCAAACGCATTGGCACATTAGCGAGAGGGCTAGGTGAGGACAAGAGAGAAGCTGAGAGGGTTGAGTACGAGATCAAGGGAGAAACTACTTATATGTCCAACATGATATTACAGACGGTTCTTGCCACGAACCATCTACGATAGTCTTATAGCATAGACGATTCGTCTGTGATACTTCATAGATGGTTTGCACCACGAACCATTTGTGATATCAAATTATCACAGACGGTTCTTACCATTTTAAGTAACTTAGACGATCGTGCTAGCAAAATCATCTGTGATTAGTTTCAACACAGACGGTTTTGAAAAATCGTCTGTAATGAGGTATCTTATATAGGCTTTTCTGTAGTAGTGCCACCTCGGCCATGGGGTCTTCGCCGTCATCCTTCGAGTCCCTCATCACCTCTACCATAAGATCTCCATTGTTCTTGTTCATAGGGTGTCTACTATGGGGTCTTTGCTGCCCTCGTCATCCGAGTCCTTCACCATCTTGGCCATGGGGTCTTCGCCGTGAGTCCCCTACCACGTCTACCATAAGGTCTTTGTTGTTCTTGTTCATAGGGTGTTCTTCTTCTTGATAAAAATGCTCACCGGAGCACATTGCTTCAATTGATAGCCAAATTAATACTCCAAGAATTAGTTGATGGAGCAAAAGAGTAGGAGTACGTGTTGCATGTATGATTACACTAGGTGCAATTGCATGCATGCATTCTTTGGAACTTCGACGGCATGTTGGCCTAACAAGAGAGTAAATAAGGGCATTAGAGAAAACAAATCACCGGATTTGCTTTGAAAACCATGTGTGCCCTGTATTAATAAATATGTCCAAAGCCAAAACACGTCCTATAAGTTCCAAGGGAGGGAGCAGTACTCCCTCTGTTTTGTTTCAAAATATTAGGCGAGCATTTTAAATTTAATTTTGTTTTTATTTATCTGTCCTTCTTAATTACACCATCTTTCTCCTAATTTTATAGGTAGCACTCTCACAAACTATTCTTTCTTATATTACCAAAGTATTTATAGTACAGATAGTATGATCATTTTCTCGTCTTTCTCTTGATTTTGCAACCTCCTTTTGTCCATGTACCTAGTCAAATAGTAGTCTTGTCTTATAAAAGAAAATCGTAATACCATTCCCATTTTTTTACCTCACCATCGTTTGATTCTTGCACTACTCTTCACATGTCAGGAAACGAGCACAAATGGGGAGCACTCCAAAGAATTAAGTACATTTCTTGTCGACGTTGTCGTTAGTTTGCAAAGTAGGGCGCTGACACGTGAAACGGTGCAATTGATCGGTGAAAACCCAAAAGTAAATCCCATTGACTTACACGCACGCACGCACAGTACGCTATGTGGCTTGTTACTAGCCGACAATTGCTTCTTGGAATGTGCAACCGATTGGAAACCTTGGAATCTCTACCGTTCCCATGGACGCCAGCTGCGCAAGATGTCTTCACGTCCTAAGGGCAATCTCAGTAGACCACGTAGGCGATATCTAAGTAGTGTGTATACTATATCACATAGGTAAAAAGATGATTTGGATGGTCATTAAAAAAAGAAAAAGAAAAAAGTGATGTCTCATATAAGCAATCGTTTTTTGTATTTGACCAAGAAGAATAAACATCGAAAAATTTGCTATTGAGAGCCGAGCGATTTCCCCACAACGCGTTTTTGCATACATAGAACATACATACACGTTAATTAATGCCTTTGGATTACTAAAACACACAAATATTATATAATAAATGCTCTCTCTTCTCTCTAATCCTCTGGATATTGATATAGATATTACCCATTGGAACTGCCACCAAGCCAATAGTAGTTGGCACTAGGAATAAAAAGATCACATCACTCTGCAACAAGACTGAGGTCAGCTCTCTGTTTTCAGAAGCCTCACCCTTCTGAATCTTTCGAGAAAATATGGCCTAGCTACATGTGACTTTGAATGGCTCTTGTTCTGTAGTCAAGAGAGGACGTTTGATGCTCTGCTTATCAAGGGGGAACTAGCACAGGAGAAAAGGTAGACTACTCATGGTGGTATTTATTTTTTGAGTGGTCAGAACTCACAGGATTATGGTTGTGAGTAGGATTTATGTTTAGGCATACTTTTTTTTGAAGTGTTAGGGCAGGAGCTCTGCCATTCATTAATAGAGGAGATAACAAAATAGAAGCAACAGTCAATGTACACATACAATGGTTTTAGAGGTTAGAGATTAGAAGGAGAAGGAAGGAGAAGAGAGGGGAGGGTGGTTGAGATGGTGCCTAGACAGGTGGCAACATGGTACAAGCCAACAAAAGACCAACTAAAAAAAATGCAAGGAGTTGAGCAGTCATTGAGTTTGCTGATGAACAGGTGCACCACGTGCAAAAGCCAGTTTGCGGTTGGATACATCTTGCACGATGACACTGACTAGCTGGCTCGGAGTACGGAAAGAACTATTGAAAATCCTGTTGTTCCTTTCTTTCCAAAGGTTCCAAAAGACATACAACACTATTCCGTCCACTTCCTTTCGTCGCTGTCTGTCGATGGAAGCCCTGAGTACTTGCCACCATCTGTCTACGCCGCAAGGGGGTGTGAAGTTTTGGAAGGCTAGATTGCCTATCCGCATGAGGCGGAAGATCTCTTGCCAAACCTGTTGAGCGATGGGACAAAGAAGGAGCAGATGGCCGGCTGTTTCTGGTGTCGTTCCACATAGAGCACAATATGGAGAGTGTGGCCATCCCCGAGCTACAAGTTTATCTGCAGTAAGAATCCTGTCCTGGATGAACAACCAAGCGAAGAACTTGCATCTTCCTTCCGCACTTGCTTTCCAAATGCTTTTGTAGTCGTGATCCGGGACAGACCCCTGGAATTGGATCCTGTACGCCGATTTAGCCGAGTATTCTCCATTTTGAGTCCATTTCCACACAATTTGGTCGGGCAAATCTGTTTGCAAATGAACACATTGTATAGCTTGCCATAATCGAATAAAGTCATCTAATTGCACCTGTGATGTGATTCTGCGGAGCAATCGCAGCCAATTTCCATTAAAGTGTAGTGGTAAAGGTGAGTAATTTTGATGAAATAACGCAAGAAAAAACTCTTACTTTATATAGTAGAGATATATGGTTCAGAGATAAAGAGAAGATCTACCAGGACAAAATGACAAATACTTCTAGAAATTCAATACTTGTAAGAAAGTAATATCCTAGACTAGTACTATTCAGACGACAATTGAGTAGTAAAATCACCACACAATTAGATCTGGCAAATATTTTTGATAGGGTTAGATTTGGCAAATATTCCGATACTTGTGGAATTCCGTGGAACCTATCTTGTCGGAAAGATCAGCATATTGTCTGAACTCTGAACCGTGCAGCAGAAGTTGAATTGTACGCTTCTTTCAGTTCAGCATTTCTCTGTATTTGGTCCTGAAGTACTATTGTGTATCAACCTTTAAGACCTTTCTGTCCAACCAACATACAACAAACAAGCTAAAAGCATGGCCAAAATCTCAACACAGACACAAACAAAAACAGACTTTTTGTGCCTAAGAATTCATGGAAGATTGTAGTCTTAGCAACAGTATTTTGGATATTGGACATTCACACACATGCAGTAGTAGATATACAACTGATATTGTCAAGGTGGCAACAGGCCTACATGCGATGAACCCTGACTTACGCAACTGATTTTGATTGGACTTGGAATGGTTCAAAAAACATTTATGATTGTTCCTGCTTGCTTCCAGCCAGAATCTCATTGTTAGGTCACAAGAAACAAATGCTGCAAGACAACACCAACAGCATAAACATAGTAAAATACAGCATATGTAACATCTGAACTTAATTCTGTACAGAAAAAATATCTAAGAAACTTGTGCTGAAATTTGATAGGATGAACAAGCTCAAGCAGCCACAATTAATTCAAACCATCGCCATTCTAGTTCAGAGATAGAATTATTCCTTTCAAGTTGGCCGGTTGTATCTCTCCATGAGCAGTTCATGCTACAGCAAACCAAGGGAAAATCAGTTTACCCTAGGACTATTTTCAGGTCTACTTTAGCTCAATTCTGATCATTGTCAGTCACATTGTGCATGCATGTTCTGTCCTTGTTTCTTGCAACAGTTCGCAGCCATCCTAAGTACAGTGGCGTGGGCCGCGTGGCAAGAAGAACTGCAGTCCAAGATGAAGGGTCCCTCTTTTGGCATTTTTTCTGCTGGTCCCAAAGACAGATGGCAGCTAGTATTCAAGAGCAGCAATTGCAGATGACCTTCTAATAGTTCTACTTTTGACTGGAAATGGCAAGGGTTGAATGTTTGTACCATTAAACTTTGTGTTGTCAACTTGGACTTGCAGGAAAGGTTATTTATCCTAGAAGGTTAGATTTGATACGGTGAAACAGTGAATAAATAAATGCTCTAGCTGTAAGTCACCGTATGCATGGATTGACCATTTGACCTGAGACAAATTACTGCAATTTGGTCCTGTGATGAAACCTGATGGAAAGGTCTATTTCTTCCGACGAATCTATGATTTGGGCAAGAATTCGACCTGATGAGTGCCCTGAACTTGAACTGACGATGGCTAATTACTTGAACTGCCTGCATGTTTATCACATGCTGATTTACTCCCAAGAGTATAATATGGCCATGATTCAGAGGTTATTCAGGGTTATCTTAGTATGTTACAGAAGATTACTCAAAAAGTCAAAACAATTACAGCAGAAACTGGCTCAATGCTATCTTAGTGCCTTAATGCCTTTGAATGAACAGACGACAGCAAATAGTTGTGGGCTGTTTGTCAGATACCACAACCAAACCTTTTATCTCAAACAAGTTGGGGTAGATTAGGAATGAAACCCAAACCAGTATGTGAATCGCTAACTTCTATGCACTCCTATTCAATACCAATTGTTTGGATATATTTCAATCCCTCAAGTCTCTGACTGTTTCTTCCCATGTTAGTCTTGATTGACCTCTGCTTCTTCTTATGTTTTCGGGAGACAGCTTCAATTTTTTACTATGCACCAGTGCTTCAGGAGACCTTTGTTGGAGATATCCAAACAATTTCAAACGATGTTAGACAAGCTTTTCTTCAATTGGTGCTACCCCAAACCCTATCACGTATATTATCATTACGGATTTGATATCGCCTTGTATGACTATAGATTCACCGCATCATCCGTATATCTACTACATTAATCTTCTGTGCATGTTGTCTTTTCATCATCCAACATTCTACCCCATGCAACATCAGAGATTTGATGTCGTTCTATAGAACTTACTCTTAAGCTAAAAGCGAGTTGTTTGTCATACACTATTACAAAATTACTGTTAGCACAAAGAACTGCACCGTGCAATCTATCTATCGTCGGAAGCTTGAGCGCACGTCAACATTACCAATGACAAGTTGAATGTAAGTCGATTGGGGTCTTTCTAGGTTCTTTCAGATTGTGATGCTAACGAAGAGAGGTAATGCAAAAGCTTTGTGTGTGAAGAATGTCTGCTACTCTATGGTGATAACTGATAAGAAGTTTTGACACTGCAACAAAGTCAATTATGAGTTGATCTGGACCATTTTTGCAGTCATCCGGGGGCACCAGGATCTACTGATCTACAAAAATGGTACTATGGTGGTATGGTTGAAGAGCTTTTAATGGAGCATTCTGCTTCTTCTGGAACAGACAAAGACCAGATCATGAGTTACACAGTTCTGTAACTTGTACCTTCGTTCAGGTCTATGGTGCAATTGCAGATCAGCATGGAATGGTTACTTTTGACAGGTCAATGGCAAGAGTTGAATTTTTGGGCGTAGAACTTCGTGTTGTCAATTTGGACTGACAGGGGCTGATGGATTTATTTATCCTAGTGGATTAGTTTTGATATGTTGAAACGTTGAATAAAGAAATTCTCGAAGTCACCTTATGGGTTAGCATTTGACCGACAAATTACTGTGATTTGATCCTGTGATGAACCTGATGGAAGATCTGTTTATTCAAGCTGATGTATGATTTGGTCGAGATCTGGCCTAAACTGGAACCGAGAGGTTAATTATTTAGAAGAAGCTTGCAACCTCTATTTTTTTTTGTAGAATACTGCAATGTCCATGAAGCTTCGGCAAACTTGAATTTCAAATGTTGGATGTGATCGCAACGAGGTGAGTTAATGCAAACTCTTCGACAAAGAATGTCTAATACTCTCCATGCTGTACATTGAAAGGAAGCTTTGACACTATAACAACGCCAATAATTATATGTTGGATTGGACCTCTGCAGTTATCAGGGGGCCCTTTCTGGTCCTGCAGGAATCTTAAATGGTGTGTTGAAAAGCTTATAGTAAGTACTCTGCCCATTCCAGAAGAAACATGGTTGAACAAGTCTTACAACAGATCGACATCAAGATCATCCGATGTAGTAGAGAATCTCTTGTACATCCTCACGGGGACATGCATACAGAACATATATGATCTTTGTAGGAAGAAAGTTCAATGGCCAAAGCCAAAGGTTCAGAGAAATGCAGAATAGCAAAATAATTGGGGGCTCTGGGCAACATAGTTTAGCCAGATAATAAGGGTGTGTTTGGTAGGGCTCCAGCTCCACCAGATCCGTAGATCTGGGATCTGGTGGAGCTGGATATTCTTAGCTCCACCAGATTCGTGAAACTGGAGCTGTAAATACATTAATAGTGTTTAGATAGATCATCTTGTTTACATTTTAGACCAAAAATATATACTTAATTCACTTTATTTTAACTTACAAGTTTCAGATCTCAAGTGAAGTTAGGATCTGAAGCTCTACCAAATAGGCCCTAAGTTACTCGCTTGTGTAACTTGTACCTTGCTTTGTTCAGATCTATGGTACAATCAGCACAACAGTGTTAAGATAGACGAAAATGAATCATTAACTCATCACGATCGCTGCAAAAAAAACTTCATCTCATTTTGCGCTGACTAAAAAACGGACCCAGACTTTCCTTTCCCCATGAGCATGTCCTTTGCCTCGTTTATCTTCGAGGCGATGTAATGGCTCCCGCCAGCATCAGGGTGGTTGGCTACCATTACCCTCTTGTGGGCTTCCTTGATCTTGTCCATTGCAGCACGTTCTCTGAAACAACGGGAAAATGATCTTTAGTTAACAATGACAGTAGCAGAATTGCAGCATCTCAGTCTAACGCTGAAACAGCTGGAGATCATTTCAGCTGACAAGGATTCCAAGAACATTATATGTGACACAGTTAACAACCACAAAAATGAAGAGAAAAAGGTCACCTTACACCAAGGATCAATGCCGCCTCCCTTCTAGTCATTTCTCTCTCAAATCCACCAGGATAGAACCGGCGCACTCGTGGCATTGCTGCCCGCGTTCGAAAGACTTGCCATGCCTGAAGCATATATCTGCTTCCTAGTGCAGCAGCAGCCACTGATAACCCAGCTACCAAGGGCGTAGCCTGTTGGTATCAGAGAATGTTCCAGGATACCGATTAGACAACAGTGCTCAATTCAGAGTTTAAACATGTAATTCAAACGTATTGTACTAACTGAAGTTCGAGGTTAATGCGACCGACGAAAAAGAAAATAAATGAGCAAAGTGATTACGATTCCAAGACCTTGCTCCTCCTTGGCACAGGAATATAAGGGCCATTCCTTTTTAGAATAAACTATATGAGCAACTAACAGGATGAATGAGTATACAAACCCCCTAGAGGCTTAAACTAAATTTTGTTCTGCTCATTCTAACATGAGGAACTTTTGTTGCTCTGTTCCGAAATTAATTACCATTGGAAATTAGGCTTACTAATAGACACAGAAGCTGGACACAGGTGCACAATTATGTCAGAATAAGCTTGTGAGGTATCATGGTATAGGTTCAATCAGGCACCACAATAGATAAGTAAAATACTAAAATAAAAATAAAAAATCCATCTTGACATCTCTGTGCACTCGACCAATTGATTTGAAGGCACGCCTGCGTATGCTGAATTCCTACTTAACAAG
Organism: Guadua angustifolia; assembly: GCA_036346375.1. Taxonomy (NCBI): domain Eukaryota; kingdom Viridiplantae; phylum Streptophyta; class Magnoliopsida; order Poales; family Poaceae; genus Guadua; species Guadua angustifolia. The sequence continues at coordinate 5,788,475 of CM070505.1, forward strand.
AACGAACAAACATTAGAAGGTGGGTATTAGATACATGCCTGCCTGCAATTATTGGCATCGTACGCAGCGTAGCGCTAGTATTTGGACCGCAAAGGCACACGGCAGCACAGTCCGGCGGCTGTTGCCTCACCGCACCGGACCACACTTGCCACCGGAACTCTAGGCACTAGCAGCCCGCCGTTGTCATCATTAACGGACCAACGGCGAAGCCTCTCAACCTCACGCAAGGACGAGCAGGAAAATTCCCAGAGATTGTCGTCACACTACACCTTTCAAACACAGTACTGCATTGGTTTGGAACTTTGGACTGTACTGGGTTATTGAAAATTTGGAATCGGGCCATGTGCGGCCACTGTTTCTTTACCAAAGCGGGGACACGGTAGAACAGCAAGATTGAAAGCACACAAGAACAAGAAAGGGGTAGAACCAGAAGAGCGTACCATAGTACCGACACCGACGGATCGAACAGCGGGGGGACGGTGGCTCGGCCGGTCTCAGCTCGCAGGGCAAGCCACCAATCGATGAATTCGCCGGAGGCGACGTAACCCAAGAGCGAACTAGAGGTCCGGGCGCGGTGGACTAGTAGGCGGGGCAGTAGATAACGAGGTCCGCGTTCTTGCGCAGCAAGAAAGAAAGGAAAAAAGCTCCTGATTACCCACTCGGGTCGGTTTCGTCAACTCTTCTTGGGGAAGAAGAAGACGAGGAGTTGGAATTGTTTTCTTCGCGTCGGCGACACAGACGCTTCTGTAGTGGGCTAAAGCCTACAAGGCCCATGTAGCTGTGGTTGATAGGCCGCCATCCCGTGGGGAGTTGCAGCCCATAGTGCCCATCTGCCGATTGCTGTAAAATCGTGGAAGATTACGAGGGAAAATGAAGTCATGCGGCGTGCAAGGCCTTAGGCGGTTAGGCCCGTCCGCGAACGTCCGGCCCAGAGAACGAACGAGAAAGGAGCAATTTCGCGGACGTGATACCGACGAACGTCCGGTCTATGCAGATGCTTACGCAACCTGCACTTCGTTAGCGTAATCTTTTGGGTAGAGACTACGCCGACGCGTGGGTGACACGTTAACGCTCCTACCGAGGTGACACGTTAACATTCTCAAAGGTGTTAAGACACAAAAGTCCCGAGCCCCTAGAACACGACACCAAACGACCGGCGGCGAGGCGAGGATGAGGTGGTGGCGTCGCGGGTGGCAGAAGGCGCTGGCGCCTGGCGACGCTGCCGCGGTTTGTGAAGTCGCTGCATGGGGAACCCATCTCCGACGCGCCCAGGCTTAGGCACCTCCCGTCTCTTCCGTCTCCTACTTGAGTGAACAAGCACAAGGCGTTGGTGGATGCTTGGTTTGATTGGGAACCCTGTAAATTTTATCAGGATGACCTTCTTGATGTACGATTAGATCAACCTCATCGACAGCATCCCCGAAGACCAAGCTCCGCTCTCAATCGTAACTTCTTCTTACATCCTATCGCTTCATCCTTTTCAGTTCTAGCCACAATGATGAGCTTAAGGCCTCGACCTGCAATGTCACCCCCTCTCTCGCCGCGGAGTTCACCGGTCGTAAATACGACGACATTGGCACCGAGAGCTTTGGTGCGGCGAAGACCGACTACAGCGATGATGTTGAAACAGCCCAGGTCAGAACCTAAAACATGCAAGACAATGCAGAGCAAAAACTCCTACTTCTTTCTGTGAACGGCTTCTGTAAACAGAGTTCGCACTTCTGAACTTCACTTCGAAGACTGAATCAACAACTTCAGCCCTGTCGCTATTTATCCCTGAAAATAGATCACGTTCAGCTGAAAAACACTTCTGTCGCACAAAGCCTGGAAACAATGTTCACTACTCCAATTACGGCAACAGAGCAATCAAACGACAGAGAAAATTTTCGACATGAAAGGCAGCACGTCTTTTCCGTTTATTAATCTCTATTTATACCCAGCAATACACAGTTAGATTTTTCTTCCACTAAATTACAACCTAAACCGAAACTGACTCCTCTCGCTAATTACCGAGATGCTAAACTGTTATCCTGTTCAACAAAACTTAACTAACTCAAAACCGTGATCTATCTATCCTGACTTAAAAACAGACTTCAAACTTACAAACTGACTGACTCAGACTCCGAAGCTACAAGATTAATCTAACAGATGACACTGAGCACCTAGAGTTCAACGCTGGCAAAGACGACGACATGCACTCAGAGCTTTGACGTGCGGAGAACGACTACGAGTACTCTTTACGTTCTGGCCACTGCGAGGCATGCCAGGATGATCAACATGGGCAAGGTAGTAAGCATTGCATGTGATGACGGCGATTTCGCATGTTGCACCTCGGCTGTGCCAAGGCTCTCTATTTTGGCTCTACAATTGTAGTAGGTGTGATGTAATGTAAAGTTCTGAGTTGTACTAGTTCTGTATCAAAACTCCTGGTAATTTTGTATCTTTGCTCTCCTTTTCTTAAAGAAATGTATATTGAAAGATATAAGAAACATAGTTGGTTTCTATACCCGTTATCCACATGAACTGTTAGGATAATCAAACCGAATCTCAACAAAGGATCCAAAGCTCCCAAATTTGGGTGATTTTAGCAAACAAAATATCCGGGTGATGTTTATCAAAATCCTTTCTTAAATGCATGGCAGAGCTCCTGCTGGTTCTTTAAAAAAATGACGGCGAAGTGTACAGCCACAATGTCGACCTGCAGGCCACATCCAACGATGCTGATGAGGAGCACCCACCAATGCAGTCGTCATGGCCCGCAAGGCCGACGCGCCCACCAATGCAGCTGTCATGGCCAACAGAAAACCCCTAAGGGGTTTAGCGAGGACATATGCGCAGACAATGGAAGCCATGGCTAGGGCTTAGGGCATGGACGACACAAACCCTGACTAGGGCGCTGGCGGCTCGAGTGGTGGAGATGGAGAGCAACTTCAGCCACCGGAGTCCTTTAAGTGGGGCTTCGACGACGATGTGCTCGTGACCTATTCTTGCGAGGGAGGAGATGAGGTTGAAGGGAACCCTAACGCTACGGACAGCGACGGCGACACGGTGAGTGTCCTCGACGATAGCGACACTGCCTCCGATGACAGCGACAGCGAAAGCGGCTTGACAGCGATGCAACTCGGCAGAGGAGATTCTGCCGGCCAGGTCTCCTCCACCGGCGACGTCAACGACGCGTCTCCACGGATAGCCGAGGCGGCGGCAAAGGTTGAGCAACCACTGCCGTCGGAGTTCTTTAAGGGGGGCCTCCGAAGACGAGGCTCTCTCAACCTTTCCTTGCGACGGAGGAGATAAGGTTGAAGAGAGCCCTAACGCTACGGACAGCGACGGTGACACGGTGAATGTCCTCGACGGCAGCAACATTGTCTCTGATGACAACGACATCGAGGGCTTCAGGACGGTGCAAGTCAACATAGTCGATGCCTCTGGCCTCATTTCTGTCGACGGCGTTGATGACGCTCCTCCACTGATCGCCTTGGCGGCGGAGCAACTTCCAACACCAGAGTTCTTTAAGGAGTGCTCCGATGGCGAGGCGCTCTCAACCTTTTCTTGCAACGGAGGAGATGAGATTAAGGAGAGTGCTAACGCTACGGAGATCGACGTGACTCATCGTCAACGCCGAAAGCTAGGATGCCTCCTTCGGAATCGGAAGCATGTGGGGCTAGTTGACGAAGGCAACACCTCCAATCTTACTTCCGTCATCAAAGCGCCTCCAACGGCAGCATTGGCCGCTGCGCCAACGGCAACTTCTGGGGAAGGAGGCGAGTTCGTGGTCAACGAGCGAGCACGATGGCATGGAGTGCCCCGATGAAGCGCCTCTTATGCCTACAGCGGCGGCTGCACCGATGGAGACTTCTCGTCCTCCGCCGAGCTCCTCAAAGGAGGTCTCGCACGATGAGGTACTCCCGGAGTTGGTCGGCAGCAAGAACAAAGGCATTGAGAGCTTTGATGGTGAGAAGGAGAGCTACTACGACTACTTGGTCCTCCTGGCTGCCCTAAGGCGTGATGACATTTTCGCCTCTTCGGCATGAGCAGGATAGGGCGCATTACAAGCGCTAACGATGAGAACCGCCACAATGCCAAGGCCATCGCCAGTGACGCGGAGGAGGAGGCCCCTGTCCCAGAGTTCGTCTGTGGCAACTGGCAAGTACGAGGGCAGTGAGAGCTCTCATGTGGTGGAGAGCGACTACGTTGTGATGACGGTGACATGTACGACCACAATGCGGAGCTGAAGGACAAGGCCAGCGACACCGAAGAGGGGTCCAACGCGCCCCCATTGCGGCTGACATGGCCGGTACAAAGGACATGACACCTACAGATTTAGTGAGGAGGCATGCGCAAACGATGGAAGAGGCGAAGGCGTGGCCGAGGTCGGTGCAGTTGGCGTTGCTACGGAAGCTGAAGCACGGGGATGGCACAAATGGCGCTGGAGCGAGAGGCAGCGGCCGCGGTGGCTTGTCAGAGTACCGTCACGAGCTGCGTTGTGTCCGCGCCAAGCACCGCCACCCAAGCTGGCGTAGGCGCGGGCGGTGTGCGGCCAGCTGTGTGGGCGAGCTTTGAGGTGCCTCCCGAGCCACGCAGTTGCTCGGAGGCGACGCATGGCGGATTTAGCGATAGCCTACATGTTCTTCGTCTCGTGCATGATCCTGTACACCCTTGTTCTTGCCTCATTTTTCGCCTAGTCAATAGGGTTCGAACAACTATATTGTTCTTTACTGTCTTTTGCCTTGGGTTGCAGTAGGGTTATATTATCTGCTAGTTGGTGATACTAGTACTCATATTTATGATTTTGTAGTTTTTTATCTCATTATTATGTAATTGGATGGTCTATTATGGCTATGATTGTTCTTCCAGACTTCGGTGCCTTATCCTGTGCGTGCTGGGAATAGAGCCGGAAGGCTCGGGCATGCGTTAGGGTTCAGGCAGCGGCCGGCGACCGTGTCTCCCACCATGGCGCGCGTGGTGGAGCAGCGTAATGCGGTCATTCTAGCGGCGGTTGCTGCTCGATCTCCCTTCCCCATGCTTCTTTTATTCTCTTGAGGTTCGTGTTCTTGGATCATAGCAAAGAACTCAAAAAAAAATCCTATTTATTGACTGGTTGATAATCCCACTCTCTCTTGTGTTCTTGGGCAAGATTACATCCTCTTGAGGCCATCCTGTGTTCCTCATCCTTGATCCGAGCTCCATCAATTAGTAGATGCCGCCTTTGGTGTGTAACCCTAATTGATTGAGAGAAGGGATTGAGCCTTGACTGAATACTTGAGGGACTCTGAGGATTTGAGGAGCACTTCGTGTTCTTGGAGTTCGTCCTCGAACCTGCTGGTTTGTGGTCTAAGATCAGCCCACGATGCAGGTATTTTGGTTCGGCAGTAGTGCTGCATCTATGTGGAGCTGGTCCTTGAGGCCGGTTTGCTGCTGTTCTAGTTCGACATTTACACACCCTTTGGCCGAGGTGCTGATTCTGTGGCTCTGTGCGGCGTTTGCTGCATTTCTGGTTCCTTGGTGGAGTGCCTCACTTTAGGGACTATGGCTTTGTATCTCTGGATCAATTGTCGGTGATTTTTGCGGCATTGTAGTGGCAATATCATTTTCTGAGATACCATATTTAACGTGCTTAGCCAACTGCACTGACTTGTACAGTTGGTGCATTGTGAGTATTCTTAACTACTGTGATTACTCACTTTCTATATTTAGCAAAGGGGTCAGTTGATTAACTTGGGTACCATCTTTGGAGCCAGTTAATTAACTTCGGTTCCTTGTTTGTGGGGAGATAATTGTTCAGTGAGAATTTGGGTTAAGGTAGGCTGTTTGTGACAACAAAATTAGCTTTTTATATGCTGCAATACTTGGTTAGATCATTTGATTATCCACTGTGACTTGTATATTCATATATATGTAGTAGATTGCTTTCTGTTCAATAGCTATTATTGCTGTTTTAGTTCATCCAGCCGTCAGCTGTTGATATTCTTTCATACTATTGTCTGTCCAGTAAGCATTCTTCTTGGTTTATCTTTATATATGTGTCTACATAATTCTATATCATCATTTGATTAGGTTCTTTAACTGTCAAGTATTGAAATTGTTAATTGAGATAAGGTTGTCACAAACAAGTCTATATCTTAGCGTAGTGGCTAGAACTCTAGGAGGGCCTTTAAAGGCAGCCCAACATCTGAGAACAATCCAAATCAAATCAACTTGAGCATTATTGTTAGTTGTATGTCTCCATTCTTGTTTATTGTTTTGCAAATGCAAAAATACTTGTTTATGAGCATGTGCGCTTTGATATTGTCAAATATCTTGTTACACTATTTTAGCTTATGTTTTCTTAACAATGTTTATTCATGGTTATTTAATTTGTTTGAAATTATTGTCATGATAAAATTGTTAATACCGCAATATTTACAACATATTATGGTTTGTAGAAAATACTATAGTATTAAATACTAGGAGGTGTTTGGATGCAATAGTTTTAAAACCTTGTTTTTTCAAATACCACAGTATCTTTGAAGAGGTGTTTGGATGCAATAGTTTTAAAACCTTGTTTTTTCAAATACCACAGTATCTTTGAAGAGGTGTTTGGTAACAGCGCAACGCGAGATTCTGCCCTCTAATCTTCGATGCGTCAAAGGCATGCATATGTGCATGCCTGGCCGTACAAGCCTTTGATAAGATTCATATAATCGTATTATGCTAATCTAATGACAGTATGGATACAATGAATTGCTCGATCGACAATACCACAAATTCAAAATTTTAAAAAAGAACTACTTTGGAATTTTACATGAAACTTCTTTACGCTGGAGCTTCTGATGACAACAAATGTATAGGATCATGCATGTAAAATCTAGCGACAACAAACATACAAATACCAAAAATGGTTACCATGCCTATATATGTTATAGATAGTTTAATTTCCTTAATAACTTCCAACGATGACAACTACTTTTTAAACAAAATACTACGCATATTGCAATTGCCAAACACAATATAGTTTGTCATAAAAATGCAAAAAAAAGGGGGGGTATCCACGTACTGTTGTATTTCATACACAGTACGCCAGAAATTGTGGTTTCAAAATGCTACGATATCCAGACAGGCCCCAAGATTTATCACATGACAATTATACTATAGATTTGTCATCAAAATTACTTCTATATCATAATATTCCAATAACTTTTTCTAACATAAAATAATTAGAAAATGCAGTGTTTTAAGTGGATCATTGTAGATGCCTAAATTGACGAGTGGAAAAGAAGGGAGGTAGTATGTTGTAGATGTTTAAATACACGTGACGTGAGGTTAGAGGCAGCGATCATGGTGCATAAACATACGAACTCTGGGTCTCTGACAAGTCATCCTACGTGGGCTCAATAGTCCACGGTGGCATTCCGGAGCCTCACAAGTCATGAACTGCAGATGAGGCAAACGCCCACCACCCGCGGAGATCGGGCGCGCAGTGGAGCAGCAGCCATCTTCCGCAGCTCCGCGCACAACAGAAACAGGGGAGAAGAGAATCAGAATAAGGGGATCCCACGCGGCCCTCGTCTGCTATTTTTCGCCAGTCGTGTGATGGCGGCCGAATGAAATGGAGGCGTTGGGGTGGCGCGGGCGCTGCTGCTGATCGCTGTCGCCTGAGAGGGGGCGGAGCCACCACAGCGTGCGCGTTGTGTTGCACGCGCCGGCAGCAGTGAGGCGACTCTCCTCTTTCCCCTCCCCGGTCAGGTCATGGCGGTCCGGCTGCTGTGAACACGCGAAACGATCTTGGTCGCCTGCAAGACTGACCTCTTGATCGAGCGTCACCAGGGTTCAATCCTCCTTGTCGCGCCGTCATGTCCTCCGACTCCTCAACCCCTCCGTCGCCGCCCCCGGAGAGTAGCCCTCCTCCTCCAACCGCCCAGCTGCCGTCGTCGGACTCGCCGTCGCCACCAGCCCCCGATTTGTTGGAATCACTCTTCACTCAGGCAAGTGTTTATCACAAACACTCACGCACTCATTCTGGTGGACGCAAAATACACAAGAAATTGAGTAGCACAAGCTAGCAAGTTTTGGTTTTTGACGCCACACAAACTCACGTCATTTTTCATTCATATATAGACTCAATAGTACATGTAAGGAAAGAGTACATGCAAGAAAAGAAATAAGAGTCAGCCAAATCACTTAGCCATCCCTCATGCCATGATTGTTGGAAACATTCCTAAACTCACGCCACCATTAATGACCACTAATGATCATGCACACACTAATCAAGGGGCTGATAGCCGCATGTGGCTAGCGAATCACACGCTACCATTTTTAACGTGCAGTTTTCATGCATGAGCTCAGGTCGCAAGACCTATTCCTTCGCTACGAAAATCACTTCCGTGCATACTGCAGCTCATGCATCTCCACACCACACGTTCACATGCAGTTACATCTCCTGATCGTGTCTATCCCCTATGCACTCTACACACGTATATGTACTTACCGTGTCACACGGCATGGTCTCGCACCATGCGTACGTGCCGGCTCAAGGCAATAGCAACTCACTAGTCTCACACGTTTTGCTGCTATGCACTTGATCTGCCGCTGCACATTATTTCTAGTTACACATATATGCAAAATAAATAAACATGCAAAGGCTAATGACAAGATTAAATCTAACACGATTCACCCTCTCAGGCGCCATCCAGTTCCCCGAAGCCATCCAGGGGCTCAGATAACCCGAGCGGGTGGTCGCCGCCTTCTGTGCCCCGCGGCGGGTCCATCTCCACGGCTGGAATCGTTTTTGCTGCCGTTGGGCCGGCAGTGCTCCTCGTCCTCCTCATCGCCGCTTGCGTCTTCTACTCGAGGAGGACGTCGCCGAGGAGGAGGAGGAGGCCTCACAATCCCACGCAGTTCTACGCAGATACGCCGGTGTACCAAGGTAAAGCACAACGCTCACAACGTTGCCATCGCCATTGTCTACTCGTGGTTCTTGGTTCTTGCCTGTTCTTGATGTGCTCCATGGGTGATACATCGAAGCTGCACAGATTTGCGTGTAGTTAACCTCCAATTCCATGGCAACCACAGGCAATAGCACGTGCTACACCAGCGGGCCGCAGCCGCAATGGCAGAGTGACACCGGCGCGGCGCCGTCGATGAGCACATTCGGTCCCCCGGGGAGCGCCTGCCACTTGCCGCCCGACATGACATCCGGCGACTACTCCGGCCCGCACGACCCGCCGTCGGCCCAGCACGAGGCACTGGGGCTCAGCAAGGGCACCTTCACCTACGAGGAGCTTGCGGCGGCCACGGGCAACTTCTCGCAGGAGAACCTGCTCGGAGAGGGCGGGTTCGGGTACGTGCACAAGGGGGTGCTCCCCTGCGGCAAAGCAGTGGCCGTGAAGCAGCTCAAGCCCGGGAGCGTCCAGGGGGAGCGCGAGTTCCAGGCCGAGGTGGACATCATCAGCCGGGTGCACCACCGCCACCTCGTCTCCCTCGTCGGCTACTGCATCTCCGGCGCGCGCCGCATGCTCGTCTACGAGTTCGCCCCCAACAACACCCTCGAGTTCCACCTCCACGGTCAGTGACATTTTTTCTTCGCTGTAAGAACACATTTTTGCTCCAGGGCAAGAACTCATGGATTGGCGCGTCGGATTGCAGGGAAAGGGTTGCCGGTGATGGAATGGGCGACGAGGCTGCACATTGCTCTCGGGTCGGCAAAGGGGCTAGCCTACCTGCACGAAGACTGTGAGCATCCCTAGGCCCTAGCTAGTTTCAGCATCCTCATAGCCAAAAGCTAGTTAAGTAAGCTGCTCGGTTTGTCATGTCTGAATTACATTTGTCTTGTGATCTTGAAGGCCATCCTCGGATCATCCATCGCGACATCAAGTCCGCGAACATTCTCCTCGACAACCACTTCGAAGCAATGGTATATTGGTCACATTGTGCAGATCAGACTGATCCTTTCATTCCCTTTCTGCATCGTCGGATTGCTTTGTCTTTCAGGTTGCAGACTTTGGCCTGGCCAAGCTGGCATCCGACAGCCACATGCACGTCTCGACCCGTGTGATGGGGACATTGGGGTAAGGCTGTCGAGAGTTTGCTCGATCATAACCTGCATTTCATGATGTGATGAGAGATTAACTAGAATATGAAATCTGCAGGTACTTGGCGCCGGAGTACGCGTCGAGCGGGAAGCTGACGGAGAAGTCGGACGTCTTCTCCTACGGCGTGATGCTGCTCGAGCTCCTCACAGGGCGGCGGCCCATCGATGCCACCCACTCCTTTGTGGAGGGCGGCCTCGTCGACTGGGCAAGTTCACTCTGCCACCATCGTCTTCGCTGGTGCTGCATCTGCACCGCCTCAGTGACACGATCTAACTGAGACTCCTGCCGTATCCACAGGCAAGGCCGGCCCTGTCGCGCGCTCTGGCCGACGGCAACTACGACGACGTCGCCGACCCGAGGCTGGAGAGCAGCTACGACCCGGTTGAGATGGCGCGCATGGTCGCCAGCGCAGCAGCCTGCGTCCAACACTCGGCGAAGGAGCGCCCAAAGATGAGCCAGGTATCACTCGTCGCCATCGTCGCCGTTGTCGCGGGATCGCCGCTCTAACACCTGAGGAGAGTTTTTGGTGCAGATCGTGAGGGCGCTGGAGGGGGACATGTCGCTGGAGGACCTCAACGAGGGGTTGCGCCCGGGGCAGAGCATGATGTTCGGCACGGCGGGATCGGGGTACAAGAACGAGTAGGGGTGGGCATTTTTAAACCGAAACCGAATTACCGAACCGAATCGAACCGAATTAACCGATTATTTCGGTTATTTCGGTTTTCGGTTCAGTTTTTATTTTGGTATAATTCGATTTTCGGTGTTCGGTTCGGTTTTTCGTTTTTAAAAACCGAAATAACCGAATAGCCTATGTACAATACTATTTTTATAGTATTCTTCGTAAAACTACTAAACAATTCACATGTTATAATACATTTATGCATATGTTTAGTATATTCATATGTATTATTATGCTTATATTGTAATTACATATGAATATTATGTGGGTTTATTCATATTTTGTGTTGCAATATGAGAATGACTAAATCTATTTTACCTAGTGTTATTCATATTTTGGTTAACCGAAAAGCCGAAATAACCGAACCGAAATATTTCGGTTAATTCGGTTCGGTTTTTTATTTTTATCCGAGAAATTCAGTTTCTAGTTTTCAAAAAACGAATTATTTTAAAACCGAAAACACCGAACCGATTAAACCGAAAAAACCGAATGCCCACCCCTAAGAACGAGGCTCCCAGGTCGTACACGTCCGACATGAACCGGGTCAAGCAGGTTGTCAGGCGCAGTTGAGTAGCAAGAAGGATTTCAGATAATGGCGTTTGGGGTGAGTGAAGGCGTGAAGAAGTCGGCAGGCTAAGCAAGAAGTGTTACGATTTCAACTTAAAATCAATGGCTGGGATCATTGCTGTAGGAGTAATCTAAGTGAGATCTGATGGTCATGAATGAAAGTAGTAATTACCAGGAGAGTTAAAAGATCAATTGTCGTTGACTGTTTACTGTCATGAAATTACTACTGTAATCTGTTACTCGGCATATAAGCCAAACGTTACGAGGAGTAAAGCAGAAAGGGAAAAAGTATCATCTTAGACTCCAAGTAAAGTAGCGTTAGCGTAGCCTCTGTTCTTTGTTCTTTCTTGCTATCTCATTTTCGCCTGTGATTTGTCTTCCATTGAAATTCCGATTCTTTTGTGTTGGCCGTTGCTGGCGGGGTCCTAACAAGGGTATCAGAGCTCTAAGGTCCTCGGACCGAAAGTTTGATCGGTTGTGGTTGGTGGCAATCCCTCAAATCACTGCTGTAAAATCCCAAAAAATGGTTAGAACAAGAGTTCTGTCCATGGTCGTAACGACTAGATCTCAGGACGCGATGGTGAGTAAGGAAGAAGTAGCAGAGGTGAAAGCTGAGGTCGCCGTGATTAAGGAAGATCTTGCTGATCTGAAAACTCTGGAGATTGAATTCAAGGAGATGAAAGGAGATTCTGTTGTGCATGTGCCAACCCGGACCGTCCAGTCCCCGTGTGAAGGTGAATGAGAACCTGATCAGGAACTGTGTTTCGGTTGCTGATGAAGCTGATGCTGGTGTAGTGGTGACCGATCTATCTACTGCAGAAGCTCAGGTAACAAATCAAAACACTCTCTGCCCATCGTTAACACAGGGGAATAGGAGGGCTGAAGGTGGAGTTGGAAATCATCAGTTTATGATGGGGCAGAACATATTGGGAGTGGAAGATTTTCATCAAGTGAATAGACCAAATTTGAACGCAACTAGTCATCATGACAACTGGGCTGGTGCTGGCATTTTCCAGTTTCCAAGCTACCTTGAAGTACAAGGTTCAAGAAGGCCAATGGCTAATAGTTGGGGTAATCAGGGAACAAGGTTACATCATCCGGGAGTCCATTGGATTGATGGACATACTAATCAAACCATGGGTGAAACTTACCGTTCGAATGCTTATGTAGAGGCGATAATCAGGGGGCCTAAACTGGAAATACCACTGTTTGATGGGGATGGAGTTCTGAATTGGTTAAAGCAATGCGAAGAGTTCTTTGAGATATCTGGGACTCCAACAGATCAGTGGGTAAACTTGGCGACGGCTCATCTGACTGGACGATCAGCAACATGGATAAAAGGAATTGGAATCCACACAAGTCTGTTGACTTGGCCCCAATTTTGTGCAATGATCAGTGACCATTTTTCTGAGCTATCAGCACATGAGGTAGTGGAGGCATTGCAAAACATCAAACAACAAACAACTGTGACAGATTATATCGATAGATTTGAAGAGTGTGTTGCACTGGTAAAGAGGGATCACTCATATTTACAAGAATATTTCCTCTTGAGTTGTTTCATCGGAGATTTAAGAGGAGACATCAAACATGATGTGAGTGGTCAGAGACCACAAGGGTTGATGGAAGGTTTTTGGTATGCTAGAGTCTATGAGAAATCTGCAGCGGCCAAAAGAAGTCAATCAATATCTAATTTTAACAGAAGCAGGTTTGGAGGAACTACTACTAAGTTTGGTCAAACAAGCAACAAACCCACCTTCCAGAAAATACTGACAACGCTTTGCAAAACAAAACGGAAGAGAAGATTAAAAACCCCTGTTAGTTTTGCAAAGAGCCTTGGAATCCCACACACAAATGTAAAGTCAAAAGGGCGATACATGCATTGTTGATGAAGGATGAATGTGCAGAAGGAGCAGTGACGGAGGAGCATGATCCAGTAATTGATGGAGAATTTGTAACAGCACCAGGAAGTCCTGTGGAAGAAATACAACACCCTAGTCAAGAACAAGTTATGCAGATTTCTTTACATGCAACTCAGGGAGTTGTCGGTATTTCCACCTTTACATTGATTGCAAACATTGGGGGTCGTCAGGCCATGGCACTAGTAGATAGTGGGAGCACCAATTCCTTCCTGGACTATGAGTTGGCCATTAAGATGAGCTGCCAGATCAAATATGGGGTAGCTAAAAAGGTGGTAGTAGCTGGGGGAGGAGAATTGCCATGTGATGCAAGAGTTGAAAATTTGGACTATACAGTGCAGGGAGTCCACTTTAGTAATACCTTCAACTTACTGCCCTTGAAGAATTATGATATTGTACTAGGTGCTGATTGGATTTTTGAGCACAGTCCCATTGGAATGGATTTGAAGCAACGGAGTCTTACAATATTTAAACAAAATCAGGTCATAAGATTTAGGGACCATACTCAACCAACAGGGAAGTGCAACATCACAGCCACCAAATTGGAAAAGATGATTTCTAAAGAAGTGGTAGGCTGTGTGATCCAAGTGCAGTTGATGGCTGAAGTCATGGACAATCCAGACCGCACCATTCCAGTAGATATCGAAAATATTCTGCAACGTTTTCCAGAGGTTATGGAAGTACATAAGGGGTTACCTCCTCGCAGAGTTTGTGATCATGCCATTCATTTGAAGGAAGGATCTGAACCACCTAACCTCAGACCCTACAGAACCCCTCACTACCAAAAGGAAGAAATGGAGAACATCATTAAGCAATTCCTGGCAAATGAAGAAATCAGAGAAAGTGTAAGTCCATATGCGGCTCCTGCTGTCATGGTGAGGAAAAAAGATGGGTCTTGGAGACTATGTGTCGACTATAGACAACTGAATTCCATGACTGTGAAAAACAAGTTTCCCATTCCGGTAATTGAAGACCTACTGGATGAACTCCATGGTGCGACAATATTCACTAAATTGGATCTGAGATCGGGTTATCATCAAATAAGAATGAAGGAAGAAGACATTCCTAAAACAACATTCAGAACTCATTTTAGGCACTTTGAATATCTTGTGATGCCATTTGGTTTATCAAACGCTCCTGCTACATTCCAAACATTGATGAACTCAATTTTTGCCTCTTATCTACGAAAAGGGATTCTGGTATTCTTTGACGACATTTTGATATATAGCAAGAACAGAATGGAACATCTGAAACTCTTGGAGGAAGTGTTGAAGATTCTGCGGAACAACAAGTTAAAAGTGAAGCTCAGTAAATGTGTTTTTGCAACCCCACAGGTGGAATATCTCGGCCACATTATCAGTGGAAAAGGTGTTGTTACAGACCCTAAAAAGATAATGGATGTCCTCAATTGGCCGAAACCAAGGAATATCACCAAGCTGAGAGGATTCTTGGATTTAACAGGATATTACAGGAGATTCATCAAGGGTTATGGCCAAATTTGTAGACCTCTCTTTGAGATGCTAAAGAAGGATTCATGAAATTGGGGTGAGGAACAAACAAGGGCATTTGAAGAACTAAAGAAAATAATGACTAGCTGTCCGGTGTTAGCTTTACCAGACTTTTCTCAGCCTTTTGTCATTGAAACTGATGCAAGTGGCAGTGGTATTGGAGGAGTATTGATGCAAGCAGGGCATCCAATTGCATGTTTTAGCAAGGTGCTGGGGCCAAAGGCAACCGCACAATCCATATATGAAAAAGAAGCATTGGCTGTTTTGGAAGCCATTAAAAGGTAGAGACACTACTTCTGGGGTGGTAAATTGGTGATCAAAGCAGATCAAAAGAGCCTTCAATACATCACAACTCAACGGATATCTGATGGTATCCAACATAAATTGCTATTGAAGCTTCTTGAATTTGATTATCAAATTGAATACAAAAAGGGGAAGGAAAATGTAGCTGCGGATGCTCTTTCAAAGAGAGACATCATTGAAGGTGTTAAGGAAGACTCCTATCTAGCCATTGTCGTCACGTCACCGGAATGGATACTGGATGTAAAAAATAGTTACATTGATGACGAGCATAGCCAGAAGTTATTAAGAGAAGTGCACTGCTCGACTGACCCATCTTCTAAGTATACATTGAGGGCTGGAATATTAAGGTATAAAGGAAGAATATATGTAGGTGAAAAAGGAGAAGTGAGGCAGAGGATTATCACTGACTTCCATGCATCTAGTTTTGGAGGTCATTCAGGTGTTCGTGTCACTTATCACCGAATCAAAAAGGTGTTTTACTGGCCAAGGCTGAGGAAAGAGGTAGAACAATGGGTAGCCCAATGTCCTGTATGTCAGATTGCCAAACCAGAGCACATACATACTCCTGGTTTGTTGGATCCTTTGGACATTCCAGAGATGGCATGGACACACATCTCGATGGATTTTGTGGAAGGATTACCCAAATCACATGGAAAAGATGTAGTATTGGTTGTGGTGGACCGTCTCACAAAATACTCCCATTTTATTGGTATGTCCCATCCATACACAGTGGAACAAGTTGTCCAACTATTCATCGATAACATCCTGAAGCTTCATGGCATTCCAATTGCAATAGTGATAGACCGTGATCGAGTCTTCACTAGCAAATTCTTTACTGAGATCTTCAAAGCTATGGGAATTTCACTCAGGATGAGTACAGCTTATCATCTGCAAAGCGATGGACAAACGGAGAGGGTAAACCAGTGTTTGGAATCATATTTGCGTTGTATGGCTTTCCAGA
The DNA here is from genome assembly GCA_036346375.1 of Guadua angustifolia. Taxonomy (NCBI): domain Eukaryota; kingdom Viridiplantae; phylum Streptophyta; class Magnoliopsida; order Poales; family Poaceae; genus Guadua; species Guadua angustifolia. The sequence continues at coordinate 5,804,476 of CM070505.1, forward strand.
AACCAAAGGGATGGTACTCATGGTTGCCATTTGTTGAATGGTGGTATAATACTTCCCACCACACATCATTGAAGTGCTCTCCCTTCCAAGCTCTGTATGGTTACCCACCACCTCGGGTTGGTGAATTTTCGGTGCCATGTGCAATATCTGATGAAGCAAAGTCTACTATCCAACAACAAGAAGAGATGATCAAGAACGTTAAGCGAAACCTGCAGAAATCACAGGAAAGAATTAAGCATTTCGCTGACAAACGCAGAACAGAGAGAGTGTTGACAGTGGGCGATATGGTTTATCTCAAACTTCAACCGTATCGTCTAAATGCATTTGGGCTTCGTGGAGCACTCAAGCTTCGGTCAAAGTTTTATGGACCTTTCAAGGTTGAAGGCAGAGTGGGCAAGGTGGCTTACCGGTTACAGTTGCCAGAAGGATCTAATATACATCCGGTATTTCACGTCAGCCAGCTCAAGAAGCACCTGGGGCCTCGTGCAGTGCCAATGCTTGGACTACCGCTAGTGACTGCTGATGGGCAACTTAAAACGAAACCAGTGGCAGTACTCGAACGACGCCTGATACCTCGCAAAGGAGAACCTGTTGCTCAGTGGTTAATCCAGTGGCAAAACTTATCTCCAGAAGATGCTACCTGGGAGGACGTCACATTTATTCGAAAATCATTCCCAGATTTTACTCCTTGAGGACAAGAAGTAAGTCGGCAGGGGGAAATTGTCAGGCGCAGTTGAGTAGCAAGAAGGATTTCAGAGAATGGCGTTTGGGGTGAGTGAAGGCGTGAAGAAGTCGGCAGGCTAAGCAAGAAGTGTTACAATTTCAACTTAAAATCAATGGCTGGGATCATTGCTGTAGGAGTAATCTAAGTGAGATATGATGGTCATGAATGAAAGTAGTAATTACCAGGAGAGTTAAAAGATCAATTGTCGCCATTGTTTCGTCATGAAATTTCGCTATAATCATACTCGGCATATAAGCCAAACGTTATGAGGAGTAAAGCAGAAAGGGAAAAAATATCATCTTAGACTCCAAGTAAAGTAGCGTTAGCGTAGCCTCTGTTCTTCGTTCTTCCTTGCTATCTCATTTTCGCATGTGATTCGTCTTCTATTGAAATTCCGATTCCTTTGTGTTGGCCGTTGCTGGCGGGGTCCTGACACAGGTGGCCATGGTGAATCGGAGTACAACAGCACGATCGCCCGCGAGTTTGGCCGGACATCGCCGATCGGCAGCGACGGGTCCTTCTCCGACGAGATAAGTCTGGTGGGGAAGCAGCCACCGCATCGGGGGTCTCGGCAGCAGCTCTGATTTCTTAGTTGCTAGGCGGGTGTTGGCGCTGTATGGTTGGGTGTGTCTGTGTCTCTGTGACAACATTGCAAGCTGACGGGTGTAGCCGTGTATGGTTGGGCCATGTCCTGACCTTACAGGTTAGTTATAGAAAGGGTTTTTGGATTTGTTCGCTTGTTCCCTTACTATGGCTCTGTTTGTTTAGGCTTAGGCTTTTGACTTATGGTTTAAAGCTAGCTTTTTGGCTTAATGGGCTTATAAGCTATGTACTTTTAAGCTAGGACAGGTTGTTTGGCATCCTTGCTTTTTGATGGGTTAGATGGTGTAGCTTTTTGTTAGAAAGTCTAAAATACCTTTTAGGGCTATGAGGACTTTACTTATCTTCTGATTTACCTACAAAAGTTTGGCTTTGTCAATTTTATTATGCATGCCGTGACTTAATAAAATAGCAAATACAAAAGTGTAATATCCTATAATAAAGACCCTGTTTGGGAGAGCTCCAGCTCCCAACTCCAGTTCAGAGCTGAAACTTATAGGCTAAAATAGAGTGAATTAAGTTTATATTTTTAGTCTAAAATGTAAACAAGATGATCTACCTAGACACTCTTAATGTACCTACAGCTCCAGCTCCATAAATTTCTGGAGCTAGAAATACCCTGCTCCACCAACTCCACAGATTTTGGTGGAGCTGGAGCTGTCCCAAACAGGCCCAAAATCTAGTGAAAGTGTAATATCCTATACTTGAAGGCATCGGAAGTGACTGTGAAGGGTGTGTTTGAGGAGGCCAAGCTGGCCGAGTACGTGCACAAGTGCACCGGCAAGCATGCGGCCATTGTCAAGTCTGAACCAGTGGCCCCACCCGAGAGCGCCGGCGATGGCAATGCCAAGGACGAGAAGAAGGCAGCCGAAGGCGGCGATTAATAAAACAGATACACACCTAATGAAAATTATAAAAAATTGTCTTGATGTCATGATTTCATATGATATTATTCATACTGTTTTAGCACATATAGTTCATATAACTACGTATTAATTTATCTGTCTATACTCTTGCAACTATCAAGGAATTAGCAATACTTTCGCGAAAGGCGCACATGTCTCTATCATCCATTGCCAATACATTGCCGCCGCCGCCACCATCACCTCCTCCAGATGATCCAGCTTGTGTAGTGTTAGGATCAAAGTCTTCGTCATTGTCGCATCTCTCAAAAAGTTCATCACGTAAAGCGCTATCTCGGATGAAGTTGTGAAGAGCCATACAAGCAATAATAATTTGTGTTTGGTTGTCCATGTTGTAACTTGGTATAGCTAACAAGATTCGCCATTTCATTTTCAACACGCCAAATGAACGTTCAATCACATTTCGAAGGGAGGAGTGGGCATGATTAAACACCTCATATTTGCCACTCGGTTGTCGACCTCATCGAAATTCCTGTAGATGATATTTTTGTCCCTTATAAGGAGCTAGATAGCCCTTTCGATTGGGATATCCCGCATCAACAAGATAATATTTTCCTATACATAAAAAATAAAAGTGTTAATGATGCAAACCAAAAATATCGTTATATAAATTAATTGCCGAAATGAAAGAAGAAAAGTACCGTCAGGAGGATGTGGAAACCGATTTGAATACTTGTCCAAAGTATTATTGAATATCCTTGTGTCATGCGCTGAACCCGGACATCCGGCAACAACAATGTGAACCTCATGTCGAAGTCACATACCGCCATCACATTTTGAGATATATATCCATGACGACCTGTGTGGACAACCTGCTTGTCCGCTGGCACAACAACAGGTATGTGCGTGCCATCAATTGCCCCTATGCAATTGTTGAAATGAGGAAAAAATCTATTATCTCGAAGTCTTTGATGCACTGTTTGAAAAATGTCGCTGGAGGACCACAACGAGGGGTTGCGCCCGGGGCAGAGCATGATGTTCGCACGCGGGATCGAGGTACAAAACGAGGCTCCGTGTCGTTACGTCCGACATGAACCGGTCGAGCAGTGGCCATGGTGAATCGGGAGTACAAAGAAGACGATCACCCATGAGTTCGCCGGACATCGCCGATCGGCAGCGACGGGTCCTTCTTCGACGAGATAAGTCTGGTGGGGAAGCGGCCGCCCGATCGGGGTCTCGGCAATGACTCGATTTCGAGTTGCTAAGCGGTGTTGGAGCGGTATGGTTGGGTGTGTCGTGTCTCTGTGACAACATTGCAAGTCGACGACGGCGGTCAGCGAGCAGGATTTCAGCATAGGGGGGCCAATCCACCAATGATAAATCATACAATACTACGGCATGATATATATACGCATGCACATACTAACTTCCATAGAGCATAAATAATAAGAAAATCAACATGAGCTGCACCATAAAATCATCTACTAATTAACTCCTACAGATATCAAAATGATGTAGCATACATACATGATATATTTGGAGATCAAGAGACTTACATGATCACATATCTATTAGCTAATATGGGCTAATATTTTATTGTCAAATAGACTTAATGGGGGCTTAATTGATAGGATTAATAAAATTTTGGATGGATACTAATGGACTTACGGGAGGATTGGGGGGGGCCTGCCCCCCCCCCCTGTCTCCGCCCCTGCTGACGGGTGTAGCCGTGTATGGTTGGGCCATGTCCTGACCTTACAGGAAGGGTTTTTGGATTTGTTCGTTTGTTCCCTTACTATACTTGTACATTCTTGTTTCTTTTCATTTCTGACGAACGGGTCCCCGTAAACACATACAAAGAGAACATGCAAGTCGCACTCCATTAAGTAATGCATGAAAGAACGACTGCTTAGTACTATTTATAAATCAGCATAAAAATCATATAGAAAAAGACTAACGAATAAGAACTTGAGTTTTGCCCTGAGCTCGTTCAAAAGACCAATCAGAATGTGTGACTGTTTATAGGCAAACAAAACAGCAAGATGTTTGCAGGAAAAAAAAAGTTGGAAGGCATCTACAAAATAAAAGTAGGTTGATAGTCGGAAGGGCAAGACACAATAGGTAAAACTTTGCATAAATTAGTTTTAAAAAAGCAAGTTTGAGTAAGCCAGCCTTGAGAATTCTAGATATCTATATACGGCAACTGAAATTCTCAGTTTCTGATTTCGTGCCATAATTTTTAAAGGTACCGAAGTTACAGCAACTACAGCAAACAAAAATTATCCAAAGAAAAGATATGTATGCTATTAACACCGCAACTAAATTTACTAGACACTACACGACCGTGGAGCAGAAAAAGGGGGAAATAGCCTTTAAAAACAAATATAGATCTTTTTCGCCAGGCATTCACAAGTGAATTTATTTATTTCATGGTACTTTCCCTTTTCCTTTCCTTTCTCCTGGAAGTTGGAGTAAGAAAAACTTGGAAATTACCGTACAGACAAAATAGTTGTAAACACTCCCCAAAAGAACAAAAACTTAATATACCATGCATGAAAACTCAACCTTGTCAACTCAGACCTTAGCGCGTCAAACATCTCATGTTAGACTTTTGGCAGAACCGTAGTGTCACATAGAGTGGATGGCTCAACCTGCAAAATGAAATAAACTCCAGTGTCAGCACTTCCAAATTTCTAGTGTATGGTATGCCATGAACATGTAGAAGTCCAATTTTAAGAAGATCGAAATCACAAATAATGAAATATAGCCGAACTAGCAAAGGGGCGTACAGCGAGATATCGTGCTAACAAACTAGCAGTACTGTGGTTAAAGTCCTGGACAGTTGTATCTGACTGTTTTCTCACTTGAGAAGCCAGCGACTGAAACATCAAATTACAGAAAAAAAACACAATCAAAATAAGTAAATTGGTAAAGAAAGCAAGATACAAACATATAAGCAGGGAAAGAAGTTATGCGGCACCTGTCAGATGGAGCACAAAAAATCGACCTCTGAATAAAACGAAAATATAGAAAAAAAGGAAACTATCATGCACAGACCTTGCCTAGTTCCACTCCCCACTGGTCAAATGAGTTTATTCCCCATATAAAACCATGTTTTTTCAAATACCACAGTATCTTTGAAGTATTAGAAAATCCATGCCGAATCTTTCTCTCTTTATTTTGGAAACCATGGTTTTTTTTTTGGTTACAGCGCAACGCGAGATTCTGCCCTCTAATCTTCGATGCATCAAAGGCATGCATCTGTGCATGCCTGGCCGTACAAGCCTTTGATAAGATTCATATAATCGTATTATGCTAATCTAATGACAGTATGGATACAATGAATTGCTCGATCGACAATACCACAAATTCAAAATTTTAAAAAAGAACTACTTTGAAATTTTACACGAAACTTCTTTACGCTGGAGCTTCTGATGACAACAAATGTATAGGACCATGCATGTAAAATCTAGCGACAACAAACATACAAATACCAAAAATGGTTACCATGCCTATATATGTCATAGATAGTTTAATTTCCTTAATAACGTCCAACGATGACAACTACTTTTTAAACAAAATACTACGCATATTGCAATTGCCAAACACAATATAGTTTGTCATAAAAATGCAAAAAAAAAAAAGGGTATCCACGTACTGTGGTATTTCATACACAGTACGCCAGAAATTGTGGTTTCAAAATGCTACGATATCCAAACAGGCCCCAAGATTTATCACATGAAATTTATACTATAGATTTGTCACCAAAATTACTTCTATATCACTATATTCCAATAACTTTTTGTAACATAAAATAATTAGAAAAATGCAGTGTTTTAAGTGGATCATTGTAGATGCCTAAATTGACGAGTGGACAAGAAGGGAGGTAGTATGTTGTAGATGTTTAAATACACGTGAGGTTACTAGGTTAGAGGCAGCGATCATGGCATGTACAATGGTACATGTCAGCTGTCTGTAAGACTATGTCACATAGGATTTTAGGTGATGTGGAAGAGAGAGAAAATGAGAGAGAAAATTGCTATCTACTATTTAATAGACGGTCTTATAGACAACTTTCTATTTTGCGTGCCATTGTATAGACAGTCTGTTAATTAGATAAGAGATCATTACAGATAACTATATAGACGATCCATTGTATAAGTTATTTTTAGTATTGTTTATAGATGATATAGAGTATATTACAGACAGCTGCTGTCTATACCCACTGTACATACTCTCATGGTGCATAAACATACGAACTCTGGGTGTCTGACAAGTCATCCTACGTGGGCTCAATAGTCCACGGTGGCATTCCGGAGCCTCACAAGTCATGAACTGCAGATGAGGCAAACGCCCACCACCCGCGGAGATGGGGCGCGCAGAGGAGCAGCAGCCAACTTCCGCAGCTCCGCGCACAACAGAAACAGGGGAGAAGAGAATCAGATTCAGGGGATCCCACGCTGCCCTCGTCTGCTATTTTTCGCCAGTCGTGTGATGGCGGACGAATGAAATGACATGCCACAGCGTGCGCGTTGTGTTGCACGCGCCGGCAGCAGTGAGGCGCCTTTCCTCTTTCCCCTCCCAGGTCAGGTCATGGCGGTCCGGCTGCTGTGAACACGCGAAACGATCTTGGTCGCCTGCAAAACTGACCTCTTGATCGAGCGTCACCAGGGTTCAATCCTCCTTGTCGCGTCGCGCCGTCATGTCCTCCAACTCCTCAACCCCTCCGTCGCCGCCCCCGAAGAGTAGCCTTCCTCCTTCAACCGCCCCGCCGCCGTCGTCGGACTCACCGTCGCCACCAGCCGCCAATTCATCCTCTCCGGCGCCATCCAATTCCGGCGACCCCTCGCCTCCGCCTGCGTCGTCGAAGTCCCATGGCGTTCCGTTGACACCGGCCAAGATTCCCTCTCCACCAGCCCAATCCTCCAGGGGCTCAGGTGACAGGAGAACGTCGCCGGCTTCTGTGCACCGCGGCGGGTCCATCTTCACGGCTGAAATCGTTTTTGCTGCCGTCGGGGCGGCAGTGCTCCTCTTCCTCCTCATCGCCGCTTGCGTCTTCTGCTCGAGGAGGACGTCGCCGAGGAGGAGGAGGAGGAAGCCTCACAATCCCATGCAGTTCTACGCAGATACCTCGGTGTACAAAGGTAAAGCACAACGCTCACAACGTTGCGATCGCCATTGTGGTTCTTGCTTGCTCTTGATGTGCTCCGTGGGTGATACATCGAAGCTGCACAGATTTGCGCGTAGTTAACCTCCAATTCCATGGCAACCACAGGCAATAGCACGTACTACACCAGCGGGCCGCAGCCGCAATGGCAGAGTGACACCGGCGCGGCGCCGTCGATGAGCACATTCGGTCCGCCGGGGGGCGCCTGGCACTTGCCGCCCGACATGACATCCGCCGACTACTCCGGCCCGCACGGCCCGCCGTCGGCCCAGCACGAGGCACTGGGGCTCAGCAAGGGCACCTTCACCTACGAGGAGCTTGCGGCGGCCACGGGCAACTTCTCGCAGGAGAACCTGCTCGGAGAGGGCGGGTTCGGGTACGTGCACAAGGGGGTGCTCCCCTGCGGCAAAGCAGTGGCCGTGAAGCAGCTCAAGTCCGGGAGCGACCAGGGGGAGCGCGAGTTCCAGGCCGAGGTGGACATCATCAGCCGGGTGCACCACCGCCACCTCGTCTCCCTCGTCGGCTACTGCATCTCCGGCGTGCGCCGCATGCTCGTCTACGAGTTCGCCCCCAACAAGACCCTCGAGTTCCACCTCCACGGTCAGTGACATTTTTGCTTCACTGTAAGAACACATTTTTGCTCCAGCGCAAGAACTCATGGATTGGCGCGTCGGATTGCAGGGAAAGGGTTGCCGGTGATGGAATGGGCGACGAGGCTGCACATTGCTCTCGCGTCGGCGAAGGGGCTAGCCTACCTGCACGAAGACTGTGAGCATCCCTAGGCCCTAGCTAGTTTCAGCATCCTCATGGTCAAAAGCTAGTTAATTAAGCTGCTCGGTTTGTCATGTCTGAATTACATTTGTCTTGTGATCTTGAAGGCCATCCTCGGATCATCCATCGCGACATCAAGTCCGCGAACATTCTCCTCGACAACAGCTTCGAAGCAATGGTATATTGGTTACATTGTGCAGATCAGACTGATCCTTTCATTCCCTTTCTGCAGCGTCGGATTGCTTTGTCTTTCAGGTTGCAGACTTTGGCCTGGCCAAGCTGACATCCGACAGCAACACGCACGTCTCGACCCGTGTGATGGGGACATTCGGGTAAGGCTGTCGGGAGTTTGCTCGATCATAACATGCATTTCATGATGTGATGAGAGATTAACTAGAATCTGAAATCTGCAGGTACTTGGCGCCGGAGTACGCGTCGAGCGGGAAGCTGACGGAGAAGTCGGACGTCTTCTCCTACGGCGTGCTGCTGCTCGAGCTCCTGACAGGGCGGCGGCCCATCGATGCCACCCACTCCTTTCTGGAGGACGGCCTCGTCGACTGGGCAAGTTCACTCTGCCACCATCGTCTTCGCTGGTGCTGCATCTGCACTGCCACAGTGGCACGATCTAACTGAGACTCTCCTGCCGTATCCACAGGCAAGGCCGGCCCTGTCGCGCGCTCTGGCCGACGGCAACTACGACGACGTCGCCGACCCGAGGCTGGAGAGCAACTACGACCCGGTTGAGATGGCGCGCATGGTCGCCAGCGCAGCAGCCTGCGTCCGCCACTCGGCGAAGAAGCGCCCAAAGATGAGCCAGGTATCACTCGTCGCCATCGTCGCCGTTGTCGCGGGATCGCCGCTCTAACACCTGAGGAGAGTATTTGGTGCAGATCGTGAGGGCGCTGGAGGGGGACATGTCGCTGGAGGACCTCAACGAGGGGTTGCGCCCGGGGCAGAGCGTGATGTTCGGCACGGCGGGATCGGGGTACAAGAACGAGGCTCCCGGGTCGTACACGTCCGGCGTGAACCGGGTCAGGCAGGTGGCCATGGTGAATCCGGAGTACAGCAGCACGATCGCCTGTGAGTTCGGCCGGACATCGCCGGTCGGCAGCGACGGGTCCTTCTCCGACGAGATGAGTCCGGTGGGGAAGCAGCCGCTGCATCGGGGGTCTCGGCAGCAGCTCTGATTTCTTAGTTCCCAGGCGGGTGTTGGCGCGGTATGGTTGGGTGTGTCTGTGTCTCTGTGACAACATTGCAAGCTGACGGGTGTAGCCGTGTATGGTTGGGCTATGTCCTGACCTTACAGGTTGGTTAATAGAAAGGGTTTGGATTTGTTCGCTTGTTCCCTTACTATACATGTACATTCTTGTTTCTTTTCATTTCTGACGAACGGGTCCCCGTAAACACACGCAAAGAGAACATGCAAGTCGCACTCCATTAAGTAATGCATGAAATAACAACTGCTTGCATATCTTAGGAAAGCACCTTAGTACTATTTATAAAATAGCATAAAAATCATATAGAAAAAGACTAACGAATAAGAACTTGAATTTTGCCTTAGGTCGTTCAAAAGACCAATCAGAATGTGTGATTGTTTATAGGCAAACAAAACAGCAAGATGTTTACAGAAAAAAAAGTTGGAAGGCATCTACAAAATAAAAGTAGGTAGGAGAGTCGGAAGGGCCAGACACAATAGGTAAAACTTTGCATAAATTAGTTTTAAAAAAAGCAAGTTTGAGTAAGCCAGCCTTGAGAATTCTAGATATCTATATACGGTAACTGAAATTCTCAGTTTCTGATTTCGTGCCATAATTTTTAAAGGTACCGAAGTCACAGCAACTACAGCAAACAAAAATTATCCAAGGAAAAGATATGTATGCTATTATCACCGCAACTAAATTTACGAGACACTACACGACCGTGGAGCAGAAAAAGGGGGAAATAGCCTTTAAAAACAAATATAGATCTTTTTCGCCAGGCATTCACAAGTGAATTTATTTATTTCATGGTAGTTTCCCTTTTCCTTTCCTTTCTCCTGGAAGTTGGAGTAAGAAAAACTTGGAAATTACAGTACAGACAAAATAGTTGTAAACACTCCCCAAAAGAACAAAAACTTATTATACCATGCATGAAAACTCAACCTTGTCAACTCAGACCTTAGCGCGTCAAACATCTCATGTTATACTTTTGGCAGCACCGTAGTGTCACATGGAGTGGATGGCTCAACCTGCAAAATGAAATAAACTCCAGTGTAAGCACTTCCAAATTTCTAGTGTATGGTATGCCATGAACATGTAGAAGTCCAATTTTAAGAAGATCGGAATCACAAATAATGAAATATAGCCGAACTAGCAAAGGGGCGTACAGCGAGATATCGTGCCAACAAACTAGCAGTACTGTGGTTAAAGCCCTGGACAGGCTTTCCTTCCGTGCGAGATACATTCAGCTGTTTTCTCACTTGAGAAGCCAGCGACTGAAACATCAAATTACAGAAAATAACACAATCAAAATAAATAAATTGGTAAAGAAAGCAAGATACAAACATATAAGCAGGGAAAGAAGTTATGCGGCACCTGTCAGATGGAGCACAAAAAATCGACCTTTGAATAAAACGAAAATATAGAAAAAAAAGAGAACTATCATGCACAGACCTTGCCTAGTTCCACTCCCCACTGGTCAAATGAGTTTATTCCCCATATAAAACCCTGAACTGCAATCCTGTGTTCATAGATGGCTAAAAGCTGAAAAGAAAAGTTTTTGTTAATACAATTGCACAAAACAGTGATGTAAGAATTTGAAGTACACCAAAAACACTTGCAAAGAACAAATGAAAGAAAAAGAAGAGTAATTTATGTGCATTATGCATCATCTCATATCGAAGGTTTAGGAGTCTTTTGACTTTAATCGGGTTTCATTCCTAGCTACCCCAATGTTTGGGACAAAAGGCTTGGGGCTGAGGGTGTTTGGATTAGGGGTATTTCATTGGAATGTTTTATGATCTAGTTCAAATCTGATCTAAAACCCAAAACCTCCCAAGGAATTACCACTTATCCAAACAGGGCGTTGGTTGTTGTTTATGTATGCATCATCTCATAGGCTTACATGAAGGAAAACAATCAAGAAAGAAGATGAAGGTGGCACAAGTTTGTGTCCATTCATGTCAACCAGCAAGGTACCTCCCAGATATCTATTCATCTCGATTTCTCTTTGTTAAGAATTAAGATACTAAATTATTAAACATAGCAACAAACCAGAATAGCATCATGTTTTTGCTTGAAAAAAAATGATCAAAATGTTCAGGTGAAGCATTCCTCATGCAAAATAGAACACACCTAATACAACAAAACCAGAATCCTATTGGTGAAAAGGAAAAATTGTACAATTCAAGATTGAGCAACTTGCAACTTCAATCGAGTATTGTCAATGTACTTGGCATACCTGTCCAATCTCATAAGCAGATAATGAGGGCAGTAACAAACTAAGTGATGGCCGGTTGCCCTGAAAAGTCTGTCAAAAGAATAATGGGTTAAGAAAGACACAAGACTACTCAGTAAGAAAAGCTACATCTATAACAGTACATTGGGATAACTGGATAAATAATGACTACATTATTATCACCTTATGAGGGATAAGATTTTCGGGAACTTTCTCGCTGTGCAATTGTTCAGGAGACTGAAAAGATGCAGTAAATGCTGGTAAGGTAAGAAACCAAAACAGTTCATAAAGATGTGCGCATCCAAAATATATTTAGCTATTTACCTTTCCGTAAGCAAGTGCATCAGGCTGAGCAAAGAAATTGGACATCAATTCATCATGATTGCTGACAGTTTCCCCTGAAAAAGATGTACACTGTAAGTGTTTGAATGGGCATCTGAAGAATCATGACACCAACAGGCAGCATCTTAAGTTCTTGAACTCTGAAAGAAATATTCCAGCGCAATACCTTTCAAGTAAACAGGCTGCTGGCTTTTTATGACGCCAATAAAATCACAAGGGATAACCCTTCCCTGGAAGTTTAGGTAAAATCATTGTCAATAAAGATGCATAATCACAATAAGTTTCTGGACTAATCCTCCATTTCCTTTTACATTTTTTAGAAGCATGATCAATTGGGAAATCTTTGTCCTTACTCCAATAAGATCATATTTAATTGACAAAAAGAACAACACAGATTGAAATTTGAAAGCCATGACGGTTATATTGCATAGAAGTAATCAAGTAGACAAGTACCTAGAAGACACATGTAAAAGGTGTCAAGGTTCTAATGTGCACAAATCATAAAGATAATAATAATTCATACTAAATAAGGATATTAAGTCGTGCCTAGTCGTCACCAAATCTACCATTAGTCGTCCGGTAGGTCCGTTGCTGCCGACTGAACAATCAACTCGACTTGGAGGACTAGTCAGACGACTGGGCTACTAATCGGGCGACTGGGACAACTAGTGGCCCATGGACGGGCGTCCGATTTGTTGTGCAGGGAATATGGTCCGCTGTCAGATCGGTAGTGTGGGGAATAGAAGAGGAAGACTTCCCAGGATCACTGGTGAAGAGAGGAGATTTGGACAGGTGCTGCAGCCAAGCAGATCTGGAGAGATTGAGAGAGAGAGCTCTTCCATGGCTGCTTCATTGGGAAGAGAGAGAGAGAGAGCGCTCTTTCATTTCATGGCTACTTTGCGGGGAAGACAGAGAGAGCTTCATTGGGAAGACAGAGAGAGAGGCAGGTTACAAGGGAGAGAGAGCTGCAGCCAGTAGCTTAAGTGTAGAGAAGACTGGGAAGTGGGAAGGCATTGGTTAATAAACAATAGTATTGGTGGTGGACAACTGCTGGCTGGATGCAATGACTAGAGTGGGATCTTATGTGCATAGAAAGATCATCTATGCATAGTTTGAACTCATGCTAACGTAATAATGCGCATGCCGCCTAGTCACAAACTAGTCTGCACTAGTCGGCCGACTAGTTGGTCAATTAGTCGGCAAGTCGGCCCGTGGCAATTCCACTCGACTTGACTTTACGACTTAATAACATTTACTAATACAAACAGCCTGATAACATAATAAATCAATAATATCACTGTTATACCCTTTGACCGGGTATTCTACAAGAAGTCCAGAGGAGGTACGAGCAAGGGAGGAATTGGCGCCGCAACACAAGCAGATCAGGGGGGCGCCAGAAGTTAGGGATAGATGCGGCTGGAATTTAGCAGCCGCAGGATAAGTTTCCCTCTTTTCATATTTAGCAGTTATACTCTTTCCTTCTTATTAGTCTTTCCCTTTGTTACAATTCAATTAGATAAGATTCTATAATTGGTTGTTAGAGTCCAACCCCTACCAGGCTGTTGGGAAGGGGGGAGTCCTTGGAGGTTATTTAAGGAGAGGAATAAAGAAAGAAAAGGGCATGCTTATTTGTGCCACAAATCCCAATCTCAGGCGGTGGCGTCGATAACCGCCAACTTATCTTCCGCTGTGGCCACGCCGGCGACGGGGCAGCCTAGCGGCGCTCGTCCAGGCTTGCGGCCAGGCACTAGGGCTTACGAATTGGCTCACTCAGAGTCGGCTCGTAACAATTTGGTATCAGAGCCGGCCGGACCAGGGAGTATGGCGTCGCCTGTGGAGGAGCGCGTGACGGGACTGGAGGCGGAATTGAAAGAAGTGAAGACCATGCTCGGCGAGATGATGAAGATGATGAAGGAGAAGAAACCGCTGGGAGAGCCCAGATTGATCGGGGAAGGAGAAGGACAATCCTCGCGTCAGACAGTCGGTTATGGCAACGCCGAAACAGAGGATGACTCATATATCCCTCCGCCGAGAAGGAACGCCGGGCTGGGACCTCATCCGAACCCTGCGCAGCACAGGCCGGCGATGGGAAGGAGGGCTGGATATGGGCGACGGGAAGACGAGGAGGATCAGGACAAACGGTGGATACCGCGCTATCCTCGGTTTGAACTACCTGAGTACAATGGACAGGAAGATCCCTTGAGGTGGCTGCGAAGGTGTGAACGATTCTTCCGTTTACACCGCATTCCGGAGGAGGAGTATGTAGAGGTCGCTGGGCTGCATCTCAATGGAGAAGCGCAGGAGGTGTTGGATAACTGGCAGTTGGAGGGAAGATGGATTGCATGGGAAGAATTTTCTGAAATCTTTATCCAACGCTTTACTCGGCACTTAAGTGTTGGACCGTGGGGCGACCTTGTCAACCTCAAACAGGGCGCAAGCACGGTGGATGAGTATGCACGGGAGTTCCAGAGGTTGCTCGCCCGGACTCCGCGCATGCAGAGGTCAGAACAAATTGACACTTTTATGGCAGGCCTATCTGTGGCATTGGGGGCGGATGTGCGACGCGAGAGGCCCCGAGATCTCGCAGAGGCAATCGGATTCGCGCGTGAGGCAGAAGCAAGGAAGTCAGCATGGATAGCAGAGGCGCTGCAGGGGTTTGCGAGCGCAGGGCGGGGGCGCACCCAGTTCGGCCGGGGAGGATCTGCGTCCTTTACCACCGGGCCAGGCGTCCTAACCGGTGCAAGCACGGCGCGAACAACCGTGCAGTTGGCGAACACTTCAGATGGACCACCGAGCGGGTTTCGATCCATCTGATCCACGGGCGGGCAAATTCCACACCAGCTGCGAGTATCCAGAGTAGTGCGGCTTCAACTCCAGCCAGGCGGCGTCTCTCAGCAGATCAGTTAGCAGAAAGGAGAGCCAAGGGCTTATGCTATAATTGTGATGAGGTATACACTCGAGGGCACCGGTGCAAGCGCTTGTTTTATGTGGAAATCTTCGAGGAAGGCGACGAGGAGGCTGACGAGGTTGCGGATCCAGAAGATATCACGGAACCCTCCCTATCTGTGATGGCCTTGGCAGGACCGAAACAAGGAAGCACAATGCAAGTTAGGATCAGCCTGGCCGACAGAAGTCTCCACGGGTTGATCGATACCGGCAGCACCCACAATTTTGTGAGTGGGCATGCGGCGAAGCAGATTGGGTGGCCGTCTTCCGAGATCAGCATGCAGAAAGTAAGGGTTCTTTGGCGGTGGGCGGCTCCCATGCTTGGGCACCATGAAGAATGTTCGTTTTGCATTGGGGTACACAAGTTCCGAGCATCATTTATTATCATTCCTCTAGACATTTTTGATGTGGTTCTTGGGGTTCAATGGCTCAAGCACTTTGGGTCCGATTCGGTGGGATTTCCAAGAACTCACGATGGGTTTCTAGCATCGGGACGGCGGTGGAACTTGGGGTTGCATAGTTCGAGAAAGTCCACTTACTTCAGCAGACAAGTGGAGGACCAAACAGAGGTACATCACTCTTGACCGAATATGAAGACATATTTTCGAACCCCACGACTACGCCTCTCGGCCGTGTGATCACCGCATATGTTTGGCCGAAGGCACCAATCCAGTAGTGGTGGCTCCATATCGGTACCCCTTTCGGCAAAAAGATGAAATTGAAAAACAGTGTGCAACCATGCTGGAACAAGGTATCATTCGCAAAAGTCGCTCTCCATTTTCTTCCCCCGTCTTGCTGGTCAAGAAGGCGGATGGAACATGGCGATTTTGTGTTGACTACAGGAAGCTCAACAGTCATACCATCAAGGATAAATTTCCCATTCCGGTGGTGGAGGAGCTTCTTGATGAATTGCGGGGGGCCTACTTCTTCACCAAGTTGGATTTACGATCCGGCTATCATCAGGTCCGGATGATTTCCGCGGATATCGAAAAGACTGCTTTTCGAACACATCATGGCCACTTCGAGTTCCTGGTAATGCCGTTCGGTCTGTCCAATGCCCCTTCCACATTCCAGGCTCTCATGAATGACGTCCTTCACGATTCTCTCCGCAAATTCGTGTTAGTCTTCTTCGACGATATTTTGGTGTATAGCCAGACATTGGAAGACCATTGCCGCCATCTTCGGTGGGTGTTCGAGCGGCTGCGGCAACAGCAGTTATACCTCAAAAGATCCAAGTGCGCGTTTGCGCAAAGCAAGATTGGCTACCTGGGACACATTATTTCCCACGCAGGGGTGGAAGCAGATCCCCACAAGCTGCAGGCCATTTCGGCATGGCCCACACCGGATTCAGTGTCGGCATTGCGGAGCTTCTTAGGTCTGACTGGTTATTATCGTCGGTTTATCCGCGACTATGCCACTATTGCAGAACCTTTGACGGCATTACTTCGCCGCAATAATTTCCTTTGGGGTGCTTCGGCAGAGCATGCTTTTCAGAGTTTGAAACAAGCATTAACTTCAGCACCGGTTTTGCAAATGCCAGATTTTGAAGTCCCCTTTGAGGTGGAGTGTGATGCTTCGGGGGTGGGCATTGGCGCCGTTCTTCAGCAGCATGGCCATCCCATCGCTTATTACAGTCGCAAGTTGGCAGCCCGTCATACCAAGTTAGCCGCTTATGAACGAGAGTTGATTGGCCTCTCCAAAGCAGTGCGACATTGGCGGCCATATTTGTGGGGGCATCAGTTCCGAGTCCGCACTGATCATGGTAGCCTAAAATTCCTTTTGGAACAGGCGTTAGTGACACCACCACAGCAACACTGGTTGAGCAAATTGATGGGTTTTGACTTCCAAGTAGAATATAAACCGGGACGAGCAAATAAATTCTGGCGCCCTTTCCGTGTCTGCCGAGGAGACCGCCACACTGCGATCATGTCGGTTCCACATAGCCTCGTCCGTCTTTGAGTGGTTGGTCGCCTTTGAACCCGACCGGAGGTTCAGGTGTTGTCTTGGCGCTTACTCACTTCTCCAGCCGAGTCAAGTTCTTCACCGCCGGGCCATGCCTCTAGCGCCGTTTGGTCCACCAGCGACGGGCTTCTTTATCACGAAGGGCGCTTATTTGTACCGGCCACATCTTCCCTGATTGAACCAATTATTGCATCTATTCATGACCTTACCCATGAAGGCGTCCAGAAGACTTGGCAACGCATTCGGCAGTTCTATGATTGGGCAAAGCAACGATCGACCATTGAGCTTTTTGTTGCTCGTTGCAAGGTATGTCAACAGCATAAAACCAGTACCCTCTCACCAGCTGGTCTTCTGCAGCCCCTTTCCATTCCGCAGCACATTTGGGCAGACATTTCCATGGACTTCATCATTGCTCTTCCCAAGTCGCAAGGCAAGACCTCTCTGTTGGTAGTGGTAGACAGGTTATCAAAATATGCCCATTTTATGGCCTTCAAGCAACCAGCCGCAGCACCAACAGTGGCCAAGCTTTTCTTCGACCAAGTGGTCCGGTTGCATAGCATTCCGGAATCCATCGTCTCGGATCGGGATCCAGTCTTCTTGAGTGCCTTTTGGCAAGACCTGTTTAAGCGATGCGGTACCACGCTGCTTCCATCCACGGCGTACCATCCCCAGACGGATGGTCAAACGGAGGTTGTCAACCGCACCATTGAAATGTACTTGCGGTGTTTGGCGACTGACAATCCCACTTCATGGACACATTGGCTTCCTTGGGCGGAATTCTGTTATAATTCTTCATTTCACTCGGCGATCCGGATGACGCCATTTGAGTTGGTTTACGGGCGACCACCACCACCTCTTTTGCCGTACCACCAGGGCGCCTCGGTCATTGATTCAGTGGATCGACAATTGCTTGACCGCGACGTTTTGCTTCACCAGGCTCGCGACAACCTCCTTCGCGCTCAGAACCGTATGAAGCAACAATATGATTCGGGTCACCGGGAGGTGGAATTCTCTGTGGGCGCTGGGTGCAGCTCGGCTTGAAGCATCGGCACTCTCCCTACGGCGCTTCAACAAGATAAATTGTCTCCTGTGTTCTATGGCCCTCATCAGATATCAGCTCGGATCGGTCCTGTTGCCTACCGACTTGCCTTACCAGAAGCAGCCCGCGTTCACAATGTCTTTCATGTGTCCCTGCTGAAAGAATACAAGGGGGTTCCTCCAACTCAAGTTCCCCCTCTTCCTGAAGACCTGTCGCCAGCCCCTGCACCAGCTCAACCGATTCCTCATCAGCTCTTGGCTCAACGCTTTGTGAATGGCCGGCGTCAGGTATTGGTCCACTGGACAGGCGAGCCTGAGTCTGAAGCCACTTGGATGGATGCTTTGACATTGCGTCGGTCATTCCCCGATGCTGCGCTTGAGGACAAGCTTCATTTCCAGGAGGGCAGTAATGTTATACCCTTTGACCGGGTATTCTACAAGAAGTCCAGAGGAGGTACGAGCAAGGGAGGAATTGGCGCCATAACACAAGCAGATCGGCGCCGAAGTTAGGGATAGATGCGGTGGAATTTAGCACCGCAGGATAAGTTTCCTCTTTTCATATTTAGCGCTTATACTCTTACCTTCTTATTAGTCTTTCCTTTGTTACAATTCAATTAGATAAGATTCTATAATTGGTTGTTAGAGTCCAACCCTACCAGTTTGTTGGGAAGGGGAGTCCTTGGAGGTTATTTAAGGAGAGGAATAAAGAAAGAAAAGGGCATGCTTATTTGTGCCACAAATCCCAATCTCGGCGGTGGCGTCGATAACCGCTAACTTATCTTCATTGTGTGCCACACATGACGGGCAGTTTAGCGGCGCTCGTCCAGGCTTGCGGCCAGGCACTAGGGCTTACGAATTGGCTCACTCAGAGTCGGCTCGTAACAATCACAAACCAGTAAATAGAGGACATTATTGCACAGCATCAAAATATTATCAACAGTTGGCTTCAAAATTTCTGAGCATATGAAGTACCTAATCCCTATGACATTCTCAAGCTTTGCATAATTAAAATGTTAGCCAAATGACCTCTAGAACATGACTTTCTGGAAGTATTGTGTCATTGGCTATCCACACCTAACTGTACACATTAGTTTATACAAATTACGAACCACTACAACACTTGACAACATTGCTAGAGGAATGGAACAAGTATTATTACCTGGTGGATTAATTGATAGAAGCTGTGTTGCCCGTTTGTTCCAGGTTCACCAAAATCAATTTCACCAGTCTCAAAAGGAAGTCGGACGCCATCAATGGAGACACCCTTTCCATTACTCTCCATGCTAAGCTTTACAACATAATGCGCATATGTTACGATTAAAAATATCCAAAAGATAATGTCCAGGATGACACTTGCTAAAAGGAAAGGTCATAAAGTACCTGTTGAATATGTGGCGCAAATTTCTCAAGTGCTTGGGAATACGGCAATATTGCCTAAAAAAAACATTGTTTAGAAAAAATTGAGGCACTCAGATGGAGAACTAGGTAAAATCAATAGTTGGAAATAATAAAGCAATGAATAGAGTTGCTCACTCTAGCTGGATATCCGAGAAATGAAACATTCCACACACTCAGCAAACCAAGGAGTACCTGCCCAGAAATGATACTGTTACAAGAATGGTTGAAAACTTGACATCAATAACCTACACAGAAAAGCCACATACAGGTATATTTTTCTCAAATGAAGATGAGTAGAAGTGGTTGTCAATGCTGGAAGCACCCTCCAAAAATCTTCAAAATAAAAAAAAAACGTTGAGACAATATCAATGATAATCTATCTTTTATCTGAAAATGAACTTTTCAGACTGCTGGCATTATCATGAACATTTTGACAATAAACACAGTTGACGTAAATCATTGAACTTTTGAAATATTTAATAATGTAGCTTAGGCCCTGTTTGGAGAGACTTAGTGTGTCCTAATAACCAACAAAGCTGACCTCAAAAAGATGAGAGGGGCTTGAGCTTTCTAGTTATAAGTCGGCTTATGCTACCTGGAATAAGCTATATCAGAGTCAAACCATCTGAAAGGTGTATAGTTAGGAGGCTTGAGTTCTAGAATTTAAATTCAAGCCCCTCCAACCTGTATATACTTATTTAGCATTCCAGCAGAATTTAATTATCCTATCTTCAGATTTAATTGTCATAAACACAAGAAATCCAACATCTTACGTTGGTTAATAAGCTATATCAGAGTCAAACCATCTGAAAGGTGTATAGTTCGGAGGCTTGAGTTCTAGAATTTAAATTCAAGCCCCTCCAACCTGTATATACTTATTTAGCATTCCAGCAGAATTTAATTATCCTATCTTCAGATTTAATTGTCATAAACACAAGAAATCCAACATCTTACGTTGGTTAATAAGCTATATCAGAGTCAAACCATCTGAAAGGTGTATAGTTCGGAGGCTTGAGTTCTAGAATTTAAATTCAAGCCCCTCCAACCTGTATATACTTATTTAGCATTCCAGCAGAATTTAATTATCCTATCTTCAGATTTACTTGTCATAAACACAAGAAATCCAACATCTTACGTTGGTTTCCACGTTACCACATCCTACATTGGTTTCCACATTACTATGATAGAATAGTGCAGTTCAGTCGATGCATTTTGCTAGAAAAAAGGGATTAGCTCCAGTTCTAATATTTCTTTATCATAAATTTCTGCACATCTTTCTTATGCTCGCAAAGTTTGGCCAATGGTGATTAACATATATATGTAGTAACCTTTACTAAAGCGCTCCTTGTAATTTTTTGACAGAAGACATGAAGAATAATGCCTATTGGAGGTACTTGCTCTTATCTGAAACAGCAGAAAAAGGCATATTGATTTAAACAGAGATCCTTTTTTAGGGATAAAAGGAAGTTTTAGGTATTCTCGAGGTGAAGAGGCAAAATCATGCATTAGAGTTTATCCTAAGAAGTAAGAATGGCTTGACAGAATTAAGCCAAGGACATCGAGGTCCTAACACGTGCCTATTTACCAGACAAGTGTGCACTGGCATTAGCATCCTCCGAGCTTAGCTTTTTTATATCATTTTTTATTGCCATTATCTCTCATCTACTCACATTCTGCATGTTCTAAACACAAAAAATCCCAAGGAACACAAACTCATTTGGCAGACACGAACCTAACCTATGCTACAAAATTTAAAATAGAGATCAGGTTATTAAATTAAGGATGTAAATATAGGTTCAGATAGCATACTTCTGAACAATTGGAAAGCCGTACTGAAGGGATAAGGGCAGAACACCAACAGCACTGCAAACTGCAACATTAGACTATGGTTATGACACAAAGCATAAGCTATATTGATAACTTGTTGTATATAAAAACAGTTCTCAGTTCTCACCACTATAGCGGCCACCAACCCAGTCCCAAAATGCAAAAGCATTGTTAGGGTCGATTCCAAACTCCTTCACAAGCTTTAAAAATAGAAAAAGGTATAGTTGAAAATTTATCAGATTAGAATTATGGTTCTTGAGTAGTAATATGACATTTGGAATTTTCTAACAGATTAGCCAAACATGTTAAACATGCAGAATTTAACACGTCTCTAGCTCAAATGTACAGATGATGGAACTTCAAATGGAGAAAAAAAAAGATCATGTGAGATTTGGCTGGAAAATTAAAAGATCCAGGAGTACCTTAAGATTAGTACTGACAGCGATCATATGTTTTGCAACAGCCTGAGGTCTGAATCAACAGAATTTACATAAATCACGCAACAAAAAGGGGAGAAACGGGGGAAAGGATGTTTCAGGTACTAATACACTAACCCAAGAGAAGAGATGATCCACTCCTTAAGAGTTCGAGCATTTAACATTGTTTCAGCTGTCGTGAAGGTCTTTGAGACAACAACAACTGCACATTTGTTAGATAAAAACCATTAAAAACTTCAGCAGATATTAGCAACATCAGACAGAGCATCTGTGCTGAAAGTGGGTATTAAAGAGCGAAACATGGTGATTACCAAGGGTGGTTTCAGGATCTAAATCTTTGATGCTTCGTGCAACATCAACTGGATCCACATTTGCAAGACTACAGGATAAGCAAGATAGACCATAAATTACTAGATGAGAACATATAGAATGCATGCATGGTAAAAAAAGATGATTTCAGCAAGTAAAATTTGACGGAACATATTATTGTAAAGCCCTATGATGATGTATGGAGCAGAATGTTGGGTGATAAAAAAAACATGTACAAAAGATGAGCATGGCAAAGATACGGATGCTGTGGTGGATCTATGGTCATAGAAAGCGAGATCAAATCCGCAATGATGACATACGTGATAAAGTTGGGGTCACCAATTGAAGAAAAACTTGTGGTTTGAACATCTCTAAAGGAAGCCACTTGAGGAACCGATGCGTTGTGGAATTTTAAGCCATCTCCAAAACATAAGAAGAGGCAATAGTCGACCGAGACTGATGTGGGAAGATGCGGTTAAAAGAGACTCAAGGGATTGGAATGTATTCAAAGAGTTGGCGTTGGAATGGAGTGCGTGGAAGTTAGCGATCCACATCTGGAACTATGACCTAAGATCAAAGGATTAGGGGTCTTTTGACTATGATTTGGTTTCATTCCTAGTCTACCCCAACTTGTTTGGGAAAAAAGTCTTGGTTGTTGTTGTATATTATTGTAAAGCCATACAACCAAACAAACTGTGACCCCTAAAGTAGAACATAATAAATCATTCAGGAAACAAGCTAAATTAAGAAAGCTATGGATGGTAACTAACATTCACTGAACCACATTAGTAGCATGTTCAAAATATTTTTTTTCAGAAATTATACTGCAGAAACATACAGTTTGCACAGCATAAAATTGCTCGTTGAATGTATGATAAGCTCTGGTATTTGGATAAATTCTGGAGTCCATGCGCATAAAAAAGAACTAGCAAAGTATGCAGACGTAAAAAAAATAAAATGTCAAATATAAAGCAAAAGTAGTCAGGGACTCAGGATGATGGAGAACAGTGGTTAAAAACTTATGCGAAGATTCCAATGCTATGCAAGCGTCTAAAATCTAAATAAAGTGTCAAGACAATAAATAATCACAATTCAGCAAGCATGCCCTACATACACACTTACAATCTCAGTTGTCGCCCTTTGGCAGATTCTGCCGCTTCTGGATCTGAAAAATACCAACATTTTCAGAGCATGTTAGATCAAAACTTGCAGTAAAACAATCTGTCTGTAGAACCTAGGAATGAATAGCATTATATTTTACCAGTCTGGAGAGCAGTATGCACAAACAGAGGACCAAGAAAGCTACCACCTATTCCAACTGACACAACATTCGTCAATGCTTTTCCAGTTGCCCCAACCTGCAGTCCAAGAAGTAGCAGTGAACAACCTTTCATGTTTGTACTACATTTCCTGCGTTCAAGAATTGTTTCAAGCTAACCCATGATCCACTCCTAAAAGTTTCTGAAAACTGCTTTATTTTATCTTTAACACTCCAAACTTCAGGGACCACATTCACGCCATCACTGTTTATGACTGCCTCTCTTGGAGCCCTTAGAGCCACATGAAGCACTGACCTGTTCTCCGTGCTATTTATCTAACAAAACCAATCAAAGCTTCGTTAGAAATTTATTCCAGCATTTTCAAACAATTTATGCAGACCTGGACAACTTAAAAATGGTCAGAATGTTTACCCAAAATTATTCAATCAGAACTCAACTTTATTTTTTCTCAAGAACACACAAACCGTCAAGCTTTGTTTACTAAGCAATTACATGCAAGGTAAAAATATATGTATCCAAAGTTCCATGGCAGTGTACATTTTACATATTAGTATATACTGAACAAACAATTGTGATGGTCTGATGGATCAACTGAACAATGGTTGCGAATCGCAGAATTTACCTGGTCACCTCTAAACATTTTTTCAATCTTCTCCCTGAGCTTTGCAGCCTACAATAAATCCAATAGATATCAAATTACTACACAAGAGGACAATCCACCACCTAAATGATACAAAGAAAGTATCAAACAGGTATCACCTCTGCCAATTTGAATAGCTTCTCCATGGTCTCCCCAGTCGCCCGCTGCCTCGAGTAATCCAGAAAGATACCTTCATACTCCCTGTCAACCAACCATCACCTCAGCCAAGCAAACGGAACCCACACACGCAAGGGCGGAAACTTCACAAGCACACATGAAATCCCTACGCTGTCATTGCCTTGCAGCGCTCGGCATCGGCCATCATGTCGAGCAGGTGCGTCTTCTGGATCACACCGATGTGCGCCTGCTCCCCATGCGTGACAACAGGAAACCACAGTGAGACTGCCAATCTAACCGGAGCAAAATACCCCCCAAAAATCCGCAGCAACGTGATCAAAATATACATCAAAATAGAGGTATATTGTGTATACTATCATCAGTTCACGCACCTGGAGGCCCTTCCACTGTTCGGTATCGCAGATTAGCGCCGACGACGCCATGGGTGCTGCAACAAAAACCAAACGACCACAGAACCAACAAAAGGATCAGCACAGTCGCATCTAGCTTCGCCCGAAATCAGAATCGAGCGAATCGAACCGCTTGGCACCGGATCCAGCCTTGCAGCAAACCAACGGCGTAGCGAACGAATCAAAGACAAAATCGGTAGAGATCAGATAAAATTGCAACGGTGGCGAGGAAAAATTGGGGGATTCGTGTCGGGATTATACCGGGAGGGAGAGGGGCGATCGGTGGATGCGGAAGTGGATCTGCGCTTCGCTTCCTGCGATTTTTCTCTCGGTTTTATTCTATTTGCCGTGACGTTCGTTTCCCGTGGGCTGAGACTGGAAACAGTGGCACACGTACTCTCCCGGTCTCCCCTCCACCTCCACGCCATTTGAATTGGATATCCCTTGATATGGTTTCGACTTTTTTCCCTACCAAATCTGTGGGTGGGGTTGGGGGTGGGGGGTGGTGGATTTTTAGATCTCATAAATTCTTTTTGAGTTTTCTAATGTGATCTTTGATATAAGGCTAAAACAGCACATTGTAGTAGTTGATGACTGCACTCAGGAAGATTAGAGGTGAAAGTTGGCATTGAAATTTAATTTACCGGGAACCAATAAGGCTATTAACAGTTGATTAATGATAATCGATCGGCAAAGTTTTCTCGACGAGATGGCTAAACCAATCTTGAGCCAAAACTATAGTAGCTTTACCACTTATCAACCCACCTTTTTAAAAGGGAACTATCAACCCACTTTTCAAATACCATATATATGGTTTATGTTTCCCTAGAAACTTAAATTCATTTTTCTGGAAAAAAAATTAAGGTCATTTGGATGATACTATGGGAGGCAAACAAGAGGCATGCATAACGATCAATTTATATATTCATTTTTACAGTGAAACACATGATGCACATATGATACTATTGAGATAAACAAGAATCGTGCACGATGATCGTTTAACATTACTCTGTGATATTCCATGAAATAAAAGAACTTAGCTAAGATAGGCACCGATATCTGAAGGCATTAGCCATTGCCATAACATCCTATAGTGAGTTAAGCCTAAGATCAAAATGAGATTGGATGAACACGTTACCTTTCTACGAGGGTGAGATAAATAATGGTAACCACTTGCAAATTAAAGTTGCAATGAAGAAGATATATGATTACTATGGTACTGTCTACCAAATACAAACGCTACTGTCAAACAAATACAAATGGTTACCTTTTTTGTTCTTCCGTTAAAGTTTTTTCCATGCATCTATTTTTTATAGATTGTTTTCCTTTTCATAGTGTTACATGCTGGTACAAATATTTTTTTGTTTACCTTCTATTCTCTCTAATTGTATTCAACATGTATTACATCATTTTTGTTACGTAAAGGTATCCTTGTTAGGTAAAGATGACGACAGGACAATAGAGTTGTTCGTAGATGTGATAAAATTAATTAATATACAGATCTTATCTATCCAATGTAAAATAGCTATTTTTTTAGTACGCCACTCACGCACATGCATGTGCATTCTCTGCACATGCTTTGAATTATACTTGTCCATGGAACATGTATATGTGTACTCGTAAAATTTGTAGACATTGGCACCAGGTGCAGAAAATAAACATCGGTAGATTAGGTGCACAACGTCACCCTAAGCGCTGACTACATGTTAGCTTCTGTAACATAGTTACATTTACTTTTTAAATAAAGGTGTTTTATCCATAGTAACTCTATTGTGGCTCACATGATCCTAAGCACAAAAATCTAATATTTTCATCACGATGAAAAATGCATCATTATTATTTATTATAACATACAAAAAATTCCATGACTTACATTTTGCGTTTGTGTACCTTAACACTAACCAATCGAATACATAAAAATGCTTTCCAGGTCAGTGGCGTAGGGATTGTAGCAAGAAATGAGACGGGTAGGTGACGTTGGCAGCTTGGAAAGGCCTTGGTGCTCTGTGCAATAGCAAAGGAAGCAGACGCGATCGCACATAAGAAAGATACGATCTTAATGTCGCAATTGATTTATACACCAGGTGTACTAGAGATAGACTATATCGCCATGATTGTTACCCTATGGCTAGGTGATCTCGGATAAGATTGACATTGGTGTATGTGATCGAGGAGATGGAGATAGTGAATACTTGACAAAAGGTGACGATGCTCAAAGTAGAGAGAGCAGAAAAGCCACACGAGCTTTGTCTAGTTAGCGAAGTGCACAATGCATAGCGCAATTTAGCTGATTAGTATCCTAATTTGCATCCAAAACCTCATTGATGAGTGATGACTAGCTTAACACCTGTTTAATCATCGATCACACGAAAAATGCTTTAACATATGGCCAGAAATGTGGGAAAAGTTCGAAGAGAGATGCTTTCATATTTTTTTAATTATATAAATATTAAAATATAAATAAAAAATAAATAGTAATTAATTATCTCTTCATTTGCTTTTAAATTTGTACAACTTATGCTGAGAGAAGACACATAGGGGCAGTTTGGGAACCCAGCACCAGCAGTG
The DNA here is from genome assembly GCA_036346375.1 of Guadua angustifolia. Taxonomy (NCBI): domain Eukaryota; kingdom Viridiplantae; phylum Streptophyta; class Magnoliopsida; order Poales; family Poaceae; genus Guadua; species Guadua angustifolia. The sequence goes on from CM070505.1 coordinate 5,831,310, forward strand.
GCACGATCGTTAAAGGCGGGGCAACAGCGAGGGCAAACCCGTCCGTTTGGCTGGTACACCCCTAAAACGCACAGAAAGAAGGGCCAAGTGGCCGATCTCACTACCCCTCGCCTCGCCGCCGGACACCGGAGCTGCCCCCCCTTCTCCTCCCCTCTCTCCTCTCCCCACACGCCCTAGTCAAAACCTCCACGCGCGCGCTCGCGAGGAGCTGCCCCGATCTGCGAGATGTGGCGCAGCTGCGTGTCGCGGGGCCTCAGGAACGCCGCGGACGCCTCCAGGCACTTCTCCTCGAGCTCGGTACCTCCTCGTCTCCATCACTTCATCCCGTCGATTCGTCGCATCTAGGCTCCTGCAGTCCCTTTTTTTGGTTTTGTGCGAGCATTTTTTGATCGGTGACCGTGACGTTGATGGGTTTGTCGTGGTTTAAGTGTGTTTTATTTTTCCGAGAAAATGGGTTCATTATTTGGGATAAATTTGGTGATAGTATCGTTTTGTTCGACCACTAGTGTAGGTTGATTTGGTTAATGTGAGTTTTGTGGATTGAATCGCAGTACACAACCCAGATCAGATACATAAGTTGCTTCGGTCGATTTCAAAGTTTTTTCGAAGAGCGTGTGGCGATAATATATTACGATTCAGTTCAATTGGAATGTGCGTGCGAATGTGTATTGTAGTACTTGATTTGAGTAATTGGTATTTGTGTTTGTAACTACAGTCCTACACGGTGGTGGATCACACGTACGATGCGGTTGTGGTGGGAGCTGGAGGCGCGGGGCTCAGGGCTGCAATCGGGCTCTCGGAGCACGGGTTCAACACTGCCTGCATCACCAAGCTCTTCCCCACGCGGTCGCATACTGTGGCTGCACAGGTATTGGATCAACTACTCTTCTCTTGCTCGTTTTTCAATCGGATCTGCTGATGTATTCGATGTGCAACATAAGCTGCATACTAGAAGGATTTTTTTAATAAGATTGACTGATTAGAGTTTTTAGCGTTTCAATCAGATTTGTGGATACTGCCATCTGATCACTGACTCACAAGGAGATATCAGGTTTTACATTCATAACATCCCACATGATGAAGTCTGATGTTGGGGTTTCACAATTGGTAGCCCATTCAGAGATGGATCGATCCTGCATGCCTAATAGTTTTGAATTTTGATACGATTTTATGGTACATTCTTGTGACCAATTAAAATGTGAACTGAGTTGAAGACTTGAAGTGCGTACAATTGTAGCAATTTCAGCTTGCTCTTCTTTAGTTTGAAAATGTATTCAATTTGGGAGTGCCATGTTTTTTGTTTACTTAGCCTTTGTATACATGAAGTCATAAGTACTGTTCATAATTTACTTATAGGGGGAGTTTGTCATCTCCCTTTTCCATGCGTAGCTGCTTTAAAAAATTGGAAAATAAAACCATTCTCCATGCACGTCTCATCTGAAAAACCAGGAAAAACCACCTTCAAACGTTCTGAGTGGAGGGAGTTGGTAAGAAATACCTACTTTGCATCGCCGCCCCAAAACCGCGCCGCCACCACACCTCGTGTCGCTGCCTCAATCCACTAGATCTAATGACTTTAGTTGCTGCCTGCTACCTCCCAGGCCTCCTCTCATCTCCCTCCGCCTATCAGCCTTGGCTACCCCCTCCCTCGTTGTCAACCCGTGTGTTGCCAATCTGCCATATATGGCTGCCTTCGTTGCTGCTGGCCATGTCCCTGGCTTCCTCTTGCCTCCCTCTACCTCCTTACCTCAGCTACCCCCGTCGCTACCGGATCAATCGGACCGCCGCCAAACCCCAAGGGCGTCGCAGCCGGATCCCCTGGATCCAGCCATGTCTTCCGACGCCAGTGACTCCCCTAACACCGACGGCCTCTACTACTTCGACACCCTTCGTTGGCCCCTTTTCCACCTACCCTGTAGGCAATCTCAACCGCTCTGACGACCATCGTAGCCGTGTGACGACACCACCTCCAACGCCGTGTCACGCCTTGCAGCTTGGTGCCTTCCCTATGATGCCGATGCCACTTCCATGCGCATCAACGCCAAGAGAGAGTTGAGGGGAAGCCGAGGAGGTCACCAACGGTGATGGATGCAGTCAGAGATTGTAGATCGAGCCTGTGGTGTGATAGGACCGAGGTGGCTTTGTTTTAGGCGACGATGGTTCGATTAGAGAGAGGGAGGTGGAGCAGTGAGGAAGGAGACAAGGCATGGCCAATGACGGCGGGGAGAGCCGTTGTAGACAGGTGATGAAAGCCAGAGGTAGATGCATGAGAGGGAGTGAGGTTCAGTGATAGCCAGAGAGATGTGTGAGAGGGAGTGAGAGAGGGGTTAGAGTACTTGAGGGGAGAGAGGAGGCTAAACGGGTCAACGGAGCTGAGGCACCGCCAACTGGGCCGACTTAGCTAGTCGGTGGGCCAAAATCAGACATACGCGTGTCCTTTCCTCAAAAATGGGGGGAAAAAACCCTCCCTGACACATATCACTCCTCTGAAAAACCGAAAGAAAATCACCTCCAAATGTTCACCTATTCTAAGTACGTTCCAAAATCCCTAAGAATCATCACCACCAACCATGCCTACACTTTGACAAAGTAGATTGAGGTGGAAGGAGTTGAGAGGGGTGAGATGGAGGGAGTTGGGCATAAATACCTCAATCTTCCTGGGTATTGGGCTCCTCGGGCGGCGGCTGATCCATCTTCGGCAGGCGGTGAAGGTGGCGTGAGCATGAGACAGCTGCACCGTGGGAGGAGGGCATAGTGGAGAGATGGAGCAAGAGGGAGGGGATGGTGGCTCTAGTGGACAGAGCAGCAGAGGAGGGAGGGGAACGACGGAAGGCGGAAGTGGAGAGGGCGAGGAGAGCCTTGTGGTTCAAGTCTCGAGCATGGGAAGGGCGTTCTCCACTGCTGCACGCAATACCAACCATCCGATCACAACCGTATACAACTTTTTGTTTCCATCAACTAATTTGTTGCACAATTCTCTAGAACATCATGGACCGCTCAGATATATTTTTTTAATTTAGATCACATTTTATGATATGTATCACTTTCTTTTCGTATCCCGTTGCAATGCACTGGCATTTTACTAGTTAAAGTAGAATTTGGGAGTTGGGGCTTCTTTGGTATTTGCATGAATATCATCATTACTGTTTGGGACTGATGCCACATGATGCTTGTTATTTTGATGGTTATCTATAAAATTGTGTTGTTTTCTTATATTGCTTTGCTTGTAGTTTGTCTTTTAGGTTTTTGTCTGTTTGGATTGTTGATATGTTACTAGTTAAAGTGTCTGTACCTGTGTTTGGGTCTATCGTTCTCACTCTAGGAGATCAAATTAGAAAACTCACTGGGCATGTGGAGAAATTTTAGTCTTGTAGGAGAGTTATAAAACTACTACCCTTTTTCCAAATAGGCCTTTGATGTACATTGCTGGATGATGATTTGTACGTTTTGTTGTGCACTGCTGGAGAATGCTCTACTATTTTCAGTTGTACATCATTAACCCGGACCGATGCAGGGAGGTATAAACGCTGCCCTTGGAAACATGACTGAAGATGACTGGAGGTGGCATATGTATGATACAGTCAAAGGAAGTGACTGGCTTGGTGGGTTTGCATATAAAGGCATTTTTTAAGAGATGCGTGGCATTGTTTTAAGAACTTGGCATCTTTTTCTTTGACTCCTTTGACATGTTATTCTTATTCATCTCCAGGTGACCAAGATTCTATTCAGTATATGTGCAGAGAAGCACCAAAAGCTGTTATAGAGCTTGAGAACTACGGGTTACCATTTTCCAGAACTGAAGATGGAAAAATTTATCAACGTGCTTTTGGAGGCCAAAGCTTAGATTACGGAAAAGGTATACTGCCTTCTAACATTATATTAAGGTTGCAAGCATGCAGCTGTCACATCTTTTCTTATTATTCCTTTTGTGTCTATGTAATCTTCAGGTGGTCAGGCCTATCGATGTGCTTGTGCTGCTGATAGAACAGGGCATGCTATGCTACACACTCTTTATGGTCAAGCCATGAAGCACAATACTCAGTTTTTTGTTGAATATTTTGCATTGGACCTTCTCATGGACAAGGAAGGTACTTATTTGTTTGAATTGTTCTGGTACTATGCAGGACCCAAGATATGTGTAAAAAAAGGCCTTGAATTGTTATGTATTGCTCTATTATGCAGTGTAGATTTGCCTTTCATTCATGTGATTGCAATCTGATGTAGACATAGTCAAGGAAAACTCTGCTTTGAGGTTTTCTGTCTACAATTGTTGCCATTAGTGTCATTGTTGTTTTACTTACCGTTAGACTTGCTGAGGATATTCGTTTGATCATTTTTTCCTTGCGTTGGTGTTTAACTATTGGACTTGTTCAGTTGCTCTAGATATTTTACACAGGTGGCTTACACACAAATTGTTAATGCATTATCTTTTTAAGTGTTTTTTTGTGGACTCAAGCTTTTATAATTTTGACACATTGCCTTACATGGTATAGTTGGAAACTGTTTTTAATGGGCTCTCCTCAATGGCTGTAGTTAGGTTTATCATCTCGTTCACATTTTCTTTCTTGCTGCTGCTTCTATCAGTAGTCATAACAATGCTTCTTGAACCGCATGGTTATAGCTCTGTTGGTTAATACATACTCATTTTTCAGGCACCTGCCAGGGGGTAATTGCACTAAATATGGAGGACGGTACCCTTCATCGTTTCCGTGCAACAAATACTATTATAGCAACAGGAGTAAGAACCTCTCTGTTGTAACTACTAATTGTTTGTTTTCAATTTACTGCAAGTTTATAACCATGTCTTTGTTTTAACACCAACAGGGTTATGGCCGAGCCTACTTCTCAGCAACTTCAGCTCACACATGTACTGGTGATGGCAACGCTATGGTTGCACGTGCTGGGTTGCCCTTCAGGTCAGTCTTCTGACGTAATTCTAATTGATTTAGCTACTTCACAAGATGTTCTGGTTAAATTTATCTGTTGACTTGTACTGCAGGATCTTGAGTTTGTGCAGTTCCATCCTACGGGTATATACGGTGCTGGATGCCTTATAACGGAAGGTTTTATACACTACAACTTGTTTTCCTCATGTTTTTTTGCTACAGATTACATTACATGTTTATTAACTCTAGCTTGTGCATGATACATTTCTTCTGTTGGTATTGATATATCAAGCATACACCAAATTTTTCTGAAATTACTACATCATTTGTTTTCAGGTTCCCGGGGTGAAGGTGGTATTCTTAGGAATAGTGAAGGTGAGAGGTTTATGGAACGATATGCCCCTACTGCGAAAGATCTTGCATCTCGTGATGTTGTTTCAAGATCTATGACAATGGAAATTAGAGAAGGGCGTGGTGTTGGTATGTGTACATTCTCTCATTTTATGCTTGAGATGGCAAACTGGTGTTTTTGGTTGTTCTCATGGTACTTGCCGTTTTTACCTACCTCAGGACCATTGAAGGATCATATCTACCTGCACCTTAATCATCTTCCCCAGAAGTTCTGAAGGAAAGGCTACCTGGTATTTCTGAAACTGCTGCTATTTTTGCTGGTGTTGATGTCACCAAAGAGCCCATCCCCGTTTTGCCTACTGTGCACTATAATATGGGTGGGATCCCAACAAATTATCATGGGGAGGTATGCTTGAATATGCAGTATTATTATTATTATTATTATTATTATTATTATTATTATTATCGTCATGTTTGGCTCGTTTTGCACATTAGGTGGTGCATATCAAGGGTGATGACCCAGATGCAGTTGTTCCTGGTCTGTTGGCTGCTGGGGAAGCAGCTTGTGCATCTGTCCATGGTGCAAATCGTCTGGGTGCAAATTCACTTCTTGATATAGTTGTATTTGGGAGAGCTTGTGCAAACAGGGTTGCCGAGATTTCCAAGCCAGGCAAGTTTATGTCTTGTTGACTAGTATTTTGTTAGTTGTTTTCTCTTAGCTTATTAAATTTCCATGAATATGATGCACCATATTTAGGAGAGAAGCAGAAACCTCTTGAAACAAGTGCCGGAGAAAAGACCATTGCTTGGTTGGATAAGCTAAGAAATGCAAATGGATCATTGCCTACTTCGAAGATCCGCCTCAATATGCAACGTGTCATGCAAAATAATGCTGCAGTTTTCCGTACACAGGAAACTCTTGCAGAAGGTACGCATCTACCATTTGTATAGCTCTTTACCATAATTTTATTATTATTGACCATCTGATAGTGGGAAGCAAGCATGTCAGACTCATACAATAGACTCGAGTACTACTAAGAAATATGAAGGTTGTATACTGTTGACTTCTCACTGGCCTGTGAACTTACTAGGTTGTGGGCTGATTAGTAAAGCACAGGAAAGTTTCCATGATGTCAAGATCAGTGACAGAAGTCTCATATGGTAAAGCTGTTTGTCAGTAAATTTGTGTCATCTTCAGCTTATATTCCTACTAATTGGGCATTTTTCTCATTGGTTTCTGCAGGAATTCAGACCTGATAGAGACCATAGAATTAGAAAATCTGCTAATCAATGCATGCATAACCATGCATTCAGCAGAGGCTCGCAAGGAAAGCAGAGGAGCTCATGCTCGTGAAGATTTCACGGTTTGTTGTTTTTCTTATTTGTTTGTGCTCTCTTGCTTGCACACAGCATCTTTCCATTTAATAGCATTTCCATTTCCCTTTTTGGTCGCAGACAAGAGATGATGGGAACTGGATGAAACACTCGCTAGGGTTAGTGTCTTCTCTTCATTAGTTCTCCTCAAGTAATGTTGAATGATTGTTACATCCAGAAGTTGACAGTATTTTTCACGCAGGTATTGGGAGAACGAGAAGGTTAGGCTCGCATACAGGCCAGTCCACATGAATACCTTGGATGAAGAAGTCCATTCTTTTCCGCCGAAAGCACGGGTTTACTAATCTGGACGTTGGCTTGAGAAGTGTAGCTCGCAGCTCGGTATTTTCTTGAGTTCCAATAAATCAGGGACCTCCCATTCTCTCAAAAACCTGAGAACTGTATTTAATTGCCGATCGCCGAGATATTTTTCCTGTATCTCGTGTAGCTCATTGCAAAGTCTATGATATTTATATTTCGATCCGGTGTTACCCTTGTGGAAGAAATAAAAAAACAAATAGCAAATGTTGATGCTCTGGTATGCTTCATTTTCTTTTGACACTGTAAATAAATTTTTTTTTGGCATGAGCTGTAAATGCACTGGATGTTTTGTCTGTCGTTCATTGCCGCTTCTCTGTATATCTCTGTTTACTGCCCCTTCTCTGCGCTCGCTTCTTGCCCCATGGCGGCCTAGAATTACCAAATGCACGGCCATGGGATTTTTCTGTTGCGTCAACAGTTTTCTAATCGCACGTGCTTGCATTTGTAGGTAAAGAAATGAGCCTCCTTAAACGCCGCAACATTGTCAAGAAACCCCTTTCTATCTCGCACTTGGCAAATAGGAGATTGCTCATTCAACAATCGGTCCAGAAGCTTCATGTTTTTCTCAGTAACAGCCTTTTCAAATGCCCTGAAATCAAATGTGTCGGAAATAAATATAGCAACAAGATGAAACAGTAGTAAATCAAGCATTCATTTTATCACAAACTTACTTTAAAGTTGGGAAGATTGGTATCTAGTCCAGCACAAAAAGAGTAACCCCATTCCCAACCAGGTACTGACATCCCAGAAGTAAAGACGCTCATCACCATCTATTCCTAAGAACACAAACTCAGCTTTATCACCCATGGCAAATATGGTGTCAAATTCGCCGCGGCCCCTTCTAGATTGATCCCAATCCACCAAGTTCCAAATTTCTTCAGCAGTGGAGCCAAATGCGGCCGATTCAGCTACCAAGAGTCCAAGACTATGATCTATCTAAGAATTTCAATCTTTACGTCTGCAGCACCTTCGCCGGCCATGTCAACTCCCCCCTTCCACGCATGGACATCAACTACGACATCTGCCAGCCCGCCTTGCTCACCGTCGGTGACGCCGGCCGCTCCCTCGAGCTGCTCGTCGCGGGCAGTAACCTGCGGACGCAGACCTTTTCATCACAGGGCGGCAAATGGGGTGCTGTCCTCGCTGCCCACCTGCACCCGCTGTTAGAGTTAGCAGATACGTGTTAGCCTATACATGATGTAACGAGTTGTATCTTGGCACAACTAACTATGGATAGCTTGGCATGAGGTGGTTAGCTGTTGTATATAGATAGGATTGTTATAACAAACCACCGAGTGCCGGCCGCCAGGTTGTTGTCGCCGTACTGTACCCTAAGCACGTTTTGGCGCATGATATAAACACGTACAACGGCCTCTACAGAGGTGAGAACACTTCTCGTATTTTCACATGGTATCAGAGCCCGCTTCCTCTAGATCGCATCCATGGCGAGTTCAAGCTCCTCCACTTTCACCCTCTCATCCTCCCTTGCCATTCCTGTCACCGAGAAGCTCTCCAAATCAAACCATGTTCTATGGCAAGCTCAGGTTCTCCCTACCATACGGGCGCACAACTTGAAGGTTTCCTAGATGGATCGACTGTCCCACCTCCCAAGAGCTTGAGGAGAAGGTTGTGGACAAGACCGTGAAGAAGGCCAATCCCGAGTACGCTTGGTGGATCGCCCAGGACCAAGCCGTCCTCAACTATCTTCTCTCCTCCTTAACGCGCGAAGTACTGACGAGCGTCGCCTCGTTCCGTACTGCGGCACAAGTTTGGAGTACCCTGGAGCAGATGTACGCGTCCCAGACACGAGCGCACTCCGTCAACACTCGCATCGCCCTCGCTACGACGAAGAAGGGTGCCTCTATGGTGGCCGAGTACTACTCGAAGATGCGTGGCTACGCCGACGAGATGGCAGCGTCTGGCAAATCTCTGGAAGATGAAGAATTCGTTTCCTATCTTCTCACAGGTCTTGATGAAGATTACAATCCACTCGTCTCTGCCGTTTTGGCACGTATGGAACCGATCACCCCCGATGAGCTCTATGCACAAATGCTCAGTTATGAGCTCCGGGTGGAGATGCAATCCGGTGGGCACGGCTCACAATCCTCCGCCAACCTTGCTTCTCAAGGGGGGCGGGGTGCTGGCGAACGTGGCTACAACTCTCACGGTGTAGGGTCGAGGATGCACCTAGAGGGGGGTGAATAGGCGTTTTTCGAAATTTGATCGCTCACTAAAATCGATTCGCTCTAATACACCCCTAAGTCAAAACCTAATCAAAGATATATGCGGAAGCGATAAATAGGTTTTGACAATTAAAGCCTAAATCAACTAGGCTCACTAGTGCACTAACTAAATTTAAGTCTCTACACTAGAATTGCTAAATTGAACAATCAATTAATACTAAGCAATTCTAATACATTCAAGCAATTGATAAATATGCAAAAGGTAAATACTTGAATGTAAAGAGACAAGGGACAACCGATGTTTTTCCGTGGTGTTCGGAGACTTGCCGGTCTCCCCTAGTCCACGTTGAGGCAAGCCCGACCACTCGGACCGGCTCCCGCTCGAGCACCCGCCTCTTTCCACTAGTCGTGGTTTTTCACGCTTGCGCGTAGGCTCAACCCGAACCTTCACAAACTTGCCGGGGCTTCTCACACCTCGAGAGCTCCCGCGCACGATGCCTACGCCGTCTAGGAGTCGGCAACCTCCAAGAGTAACAAGCCGCTCCTCGCTTGAACCTCACCGGGCACAACAAATGCGCTCCCGGTGATCACCAAGTGCAACACATGCACAAGGCCTCCCTCAAGTGCAACACATGCACAAGAGGCTCTCAAATCACTTTCTAATTGCAACACATGCAATTAGTCTCACTCTTAAGCTCAAGAGGCAAATGTGTAGGGTCGAGGATGCGCCTAGAGGGGGGGTGAATAGGCGTTTTACAAAATTCGATCGCTCACTTTGATACTCCCACACAATCGCTCTAATTCAACCCCTAAATCAAAACCTAATTAATTTATATGCGGAAGCGATAATCTAGATTTTGACAATTAAAGCCTAAATAAACTAGGCTCACTATGTGCACTAACTAAATTATGTCTCTAAGCTAGAATTGCTAAATTGAACTAATCAATAATACTAAGCAATTCTACAATCAAGCAATCATGAATATATCAACAATGTAAATACTTGAATGTAAATGAGACAAGAGACAAACGACGTTTTTCCGTGGTGTTCGGAGACTTGCCGGTCTCCCCTAGTCCACGTTGAGGCTAGCCCGACCACTCGGACCGGCTCCCGCTCGAGCACCCGCCTCTTTCCACTAGTGTGGTTTTTCACGCTTGCGCGTAGGCTCAACCCGAACCTTCACAAACTTGCCGGGGCTTCTCACACCTTGAGAGCTCGCGCAAGACGACGCCACGCCGTCTAGGAGTCGGCAACCTCCAAGAGTAACAAGCCGCTCCTTCGCTCGAACTTCACCGCACAACGAATCGCTCCTCGGTGATCACCAAGTGCAACACATGCACAAGGCCTCACTCAAGTGCAACACATGCACAAGAGCCTCTCAAACCACTCACTAATTGCAACACATGCAATTAGCGATCACACTCTTAAGCTCAAGAACCAAATGGGAAGAGCAACACATGCACTTCACTCCTCAACCTCAAAACACAAGCAACAACATCGCTTCAAGCCCCCAAGGAGGTATTTATAGCCTCCACCAAAGAAACTAGCCGTTGGGGGAAGAAACGGCAGAACAAAGATTTTCCGGTCCGACAGGACCTCGGCGGTCCGACCGCCCTCACATGCCAACGGTCGGGAAAACCGATCAGATTACGCTGACCGATCAAGCATGCACCCCGGTCCAACCGGACGGCCGGTCCAACCGACCTTCGACCGGTCCGACCGCCTTCACAAATCAGCAAAACACCAAAACTTTCTCGAAAATACGCACCGCGATCGCAACCGGTCAGACGCTTGCAAGACGCGAGAACACAATAAGAACAACCAGAACGCACAGGAGGCAAAAGCGGAGGGAGGCGGTCCGATCAAGACGCTGGCCGGTCCAACCGGACCAGGGCGGTCCGACAAGCCTCCACCCGGTCCAACCGAGGTCCCCGTCGCACCGCCTCAAATGAGCAAAAAACACATGTTCTGGAGTTTTCACACGCCTAAGGTCCGGTCACACGGGATGGGGGCGGTTGGACCGGCCTTAGGGCGGTCGGACCCGCCACAACACTCAAACGGCCATAACTTTTTACTCCGAACTCCGATTTAGGTGATCTTTGATTCTATGCGAAGCTTATCACGAGGGCTACAATCTTCACCCATTTTCATGATTTAAGCACCCATAGATATTTTTTAAATATCACCAAAACCAAACTCTAATGTAGTCATTCAAGTCTAAATTTGATTTTCCGAAATCCCTCGCATAGACTTGATGAAAGGAATGACTACAAGCTAGAAAGAGTCACTAACATCAAATATTGAGCCATGATGATCAACTCATGATCAAAATAACTTTTACAAAACACATTTGCAAATAACCCGAAAAGCTATAAGATCAATCCTCTAGCCATGTAAGGATCAACACATGATCCCGACACTTTGCAAAACATATTTGCAAATGCCAACACATGCTCTAGGATTGAAACCCATAACCTCTAGCTTATTTACAAACTACATTTGCAAATAACAAAATCAACCGTATGAGCTCTCTACTTGCAACACATGCAAGCCTCTAGCTCCATACAAACACACAAACACCAAATCATGCTTGAGCTCTTTCCTTTTGCAACACATGCAAAACTTAGCTCCAAGCAACCACAGATTTAGAAAGATTTGTTTGAACCAAAACATGAAGCGTCAACTAATGCAACACATGCAAAAGTGAACTTCACGCAAAAGCCAACACACTAGCTTATCCTATTTGCAACACATGCAAATCAAAGCATTATGCTAAAACCAAATGCATATGTTCTTCCTCTTTGCAACATATGCAAATCAGAGCATAAACCAATAACACCAAACATAAATTTAACCCATTCGCAACACATGCCAAATGGTTAACTTTATGCTAACACCAAATTCAAATGGTTTGAGCTCGAGTGAACGCGGATTGAGATCATCAACACATGATAAAGCTCAAGCTAGAAACAACCCTCTTAATAGTACTGGCGCTAAAACCTTAGACTCAAAGACTATAAAGTCCTTAGCCTATCTAGTTATACCTTTGTCGCCAAGACGCAAGCAATCCCTTTGGGGTCTTTATGATCTTCACTTAAACTCCCCGGGATCATCACTCGACTCCTCTTCTTTGACTTGGGATCTTCTCTTGACGTCCATCACCTCATGATGTCGTCCTTGTCCCGTTCTCAATCACCTTCATCATCTTTGGACCTAACTCAATCACAACTCATAAAATAGTTAGTCCAAGATGCATGATTGCCTCAATTATCTCTTGCACTCCATTAACACATAATGGATGCCTTTAGATCAATTGAGCACAACCTAAATCAATTTGAATGATTTATATGTGTCTTAAGTACAATAATGCAACTCATGCTTTATTATACTTAAGAGTTATTCATTGTCCTTAATTAATCAAGGAACACCATCAACACATGATGAAATGTTCTTTAATAATTAACAAGACAAATGAACTCAATTTAAATTATCATTTAAATTGATATGAGTATATTAACTACACAAGTTTTCATATACTCATGTTGATGAAAAGTAATGATCCATTATGTGTAAACTATATGAAGATGATCATTGCTCTAAGTCATCAACTATAGAATAAACATGAGTTTACCATGTGGGGTTTATTCTATATTGCCATGAGTATACTGCATTAAGCGATTCAAATATATACTCAAGAATTTAGTTTCTTTGTCTTGATCCTTATATGTGTCAATGAGAATTAGATCAATACAAAGAGACTTTCAAGTTAAACTACAAACTCCCCCTAAGTATGTGCATCCATGTAATGTGTGGATTGGGAAACATGATGCACGTTTGTGGTTAATATAATGGGGATATTCATATTTTAACTTGGATCCAAAGTATGCAATTTATACTAGAATGAATACGCATACATACCTTGGGTTTTCCATTTTTCAATGTGATGAGACTAATCAAAGATATTCTAAATAAATAGGTTAGTCTCGATATAAGATTTGTCATTAATAACAAAATCACATTAAATGGATAATCTCAATATTAGATTTGTCATTAACACCAAAACCATAACTAATGAAGGTTGAACTTACAATCTCCCCCTTTTTGGTGATTAATGATAAATCCATGCTTAATGAGCACATTTGGATTTAAAACTAATATATTGAGAGAATTTAAGCTATTTGAATGCATATGAGAATCAATTCTCCCCCTTAATCATATTAAGCTCCCTTTTTAAACCAAATGATATTAAGCTCCTAATTCTCCCCCTTTTGGCATTAAACACCAAAAATAAAGAAACCATCTAAGAGGATTATTTAAAAGAACATTCTTCCCCTTTTTGGCATTTAACCATTTTTTTTAATGAAGGCCATACAAGAATTTGAGATGAACACTTATAGCCTTGGCAAGGAATTGAAGGAAGTTAAGCCAAAAGAAAACTTGGTTTATTTGAAATATGGCCTAAAAGAAGGAAAACTCGAAAAGAGACCATATTCGGGATTTTGGATACCACTTTGAAGGAAGAATAAGCACTTGCAATTATAGATACCACTTGTAAAGATATGCATGAAAGACAACGAAGGAAGGGTATCACACGGTTTATTTGAAATATTTGAATGAGTTTCAAATGAATAATTCAAATAACTCACTCCTCATTTTATTAGGTTTTGCAAATTTTTAATATGATTCTCTTAAAGAATCCAATACTTTGACTAAACGGGTTAAACGAGGAACCCAAAAAGAGTACCACTTGAGAAATTTGATACCACTTAAAAAAAAGGTTATCTCAAGGGTTTTGCAAGAAGATCCAAAATAAATGAGCATTTTCAAATTTTCGTTGAAGAACAACGCTCAACAAGAGATTTTCCTCTTTTGTGTATTTCAACACATAAAGATTCTCACACAGAGAAATCTTAGGTGGTTGAACTTACAATTTTAGCTTGCGAGAAAAAATCTTAATCAAGAATGTGGGTATCGAAGTAATGCTACAAATAGGCAATGAAATACCACTTGTAGGAAATAAATGAATTCAATGATACCACGTGAAACAACAACCAAAAGATATCACTTGAAAGAAAGAGCAATAAACTTAATGATACCACTTGTGAAAAAAAAACGTTGATATTTGTTTCAAAATAGTCTCATTTTCTCGAAAACGAACACTATATGTCAATTTAAGATCAACTTGATATTATGACATAGCCAAAATGAGAGCATCTTCCAAATACACAAAACTCGATTAAACAAGCTCCAAAAAGATTCTAAGGTAAATCATAGAGCTAATACATCTAAACATGCTTATGTTTTGTTTTGAGAGGTTCTTTCAACTTGAAACAACTTTGAGGATATGAAAACCACAAGGATTTCAAAAGCTGAAATTTCAGGTTTTCAGATTTTAACATTTCATTTAGGCTTTAAATGAGGGCTGAAAAACTACTCATATGAAGTCTAAAAAATCTGATAAAATTTTTTGTTATAGACCAACTATTAAGGATCAATTCTTACAAAGATGTTTCTCTCAAATTATGCTCTGATTTGAAGATACAAAAATCACAAATCAGCTCAAAATCATGCAAAAATCTGAATTTTCAGCATTTGATCAAAGTGAGAAAAAGCCATAACTTTTGCAAATGAAGTTGAGATTATTTGAAATTATGCAGAAACATACTTTAGACTCCTAAGAAACTTTTCCAAAAAGAATTTTCCAAAAAGGAGTCTCCAATCAAAAGATATGCCAAATTTTGCTTTGTAGGCATGAATTTTACTCAAAGAGAAGAAAAGTCAAAACTTTTTCAAATAAAGTCAAAAAGGTTTAAAAATTTCCAGAAATAAACTTTGGACTATTTAGAATGTTTCTCAAAAAGAATTTCCTTAATAGGATATTTCTTTCAAAAGATATGGCAGATTGCGCTTTGTAGGTATGAAAAGAAGTTCAATTTGCATCAAATGCTCAAAATGCAATCTGATTTGAAATTTATGGAGATTTGAACTTTCATAGCTTTGAATGAGTTAGAAATACTATTTCAAGCCAAGAAATATAAAGAAATCCAATCGAAATAGCAAAACTCACAATATGCAATAATATGTCGTTTTGGGTCAAGTGAAGGATTTTGGTCAAATTCAAACGACTATAACTTTTGAACGGTTGGTCGATTGGAAAAACTTTGAACTAGAGAAATGCTTGAAATGACCAAAACTACGAGTTTTGTATTGACCACTTTTTCAAAAACTCAATAGATTTTAACTTATGAAAATATTTCATTTAATTCAAAAACAAGATCATATAAGATCCATTTGAGGCCAATTTTGCTATTTTGTTTCTAAAATAGGAATTTTCACTCCGAAAGCATTGTAAAATATTTAAAATACATATTTAAGAACTTTTATAAAGATTTTCCCAAATCTAGGCCTTTTAAACAAAAATTTTGACTTTTGACCAAAGAGGCTCGTATGAAGAATATGAATGCATATGATTTTCAAATCATTCCAAAGAGTATCAAATGAAGCAAATGAGAAGATATTTGATTTGAAATAGTATGTATGAGTTTGAAATACCATTTGGAACCAAGATATGGCTAAGAATCCGATCCAAGAGGTGAAACTCACAAAGTGCTATAATGTGACCAATATAGGTCAAGTACAGTTTTTGGGTGAGTTTCAAAATCAAATAACTTTTGATAGATTGGTCTTTTGGAAATCTTTTGAATACGAGAATTGTTAAGAATGACCAACTCTAGGATTTTCATTTTGGAGTTTCTTTCAAAATCTTTTTACTTTTAATTCTATAAAAATTATAAGTTTAAATCAAAATCAAGATACTAGTAACTAGATTTTGGAGTTAAAACTCATTTTCTTTTTAACATAGATTTTTGTGAAGCCAAAACCTTTTAAAACATTTCAAGAACATTTGTATACATTTTTCAACTAGTTTTTCACAAGTTTACTAATAGAATTCAAAATTTTGACTTTTGGCTAAATGGTTGATTTTGAAAAATATATATATGCACTTATATTAATATGGGCACACGTAAGGATGTGATACACATGAATATGAATTAACACTCCCCCTAAATGTGCCACTTTTAAACTTGCTCAAGATTTGCAATCAGAGAATAGATAAGAGGCGAGAGCAAGTGGCCATAACAAGTAATCTAAATTGATTTTCATTAATATTGCAATATAACCTACACAAGGCTATAAGATATAGGAATCAATTTAAATACTTGTTACCCGAGATGGCATTGGCTCATGATGGACTTGATAATCTTCTTGCTTGACACCACTTGTAGACGAATGTAATCCTTCTCCTCTTGATGTGCAAGCGTCCAATCCATCTCTTTATTGCCTAAAATTCTTTTAGGCGGATTTTGGTACCCAATCCTTGTTGGGTCCGACAACGTTAGTCACAATTGATTTAGGAACCCAAATGGTCCTAATTTTAACATTATTGAAATGACTAACATGACTAGGAATAGTTTTGCAATAATTATTCCTCCTAGGCAAAGTATTTGTATATTTGTGGAAGGGCATAGGAGGACATTGATATTTTGCAAAACCATTTCTAGTTTGATCTCTTCTAAGCATATGATAATTAAAATTATGCATTGGCTTAGAGGATCTAGCATTTCTAGCAAATGTTTTGCTATAGTTATATTTCCTAAGCACATGATTTTCATGATTTTTCATAGTCTTAGGAATTCTAGCATTTTGAGCAAAAACATTTTTAGAGATACTCTTCCTATGCAAATGAATATTATCATTCTTAGCTAAGCATAGGAATTTGACAAGTTTGGCAAACACATTGCCATTCTTATCCTTCCTAAGCAAATAATTATCATTTATGAGAATGGGCTTAGGGGTAGTACCTTTGGGACAATCCTTACCGAAGTGTCCCTTTTCTCGGCAATTGAAGCACGTTACGCCGTTTGGTCCTCTCTTGACCTTCTTGTTGTGCTCAACGCCGGTTTGCCTCATGGTTGATGTTGTGGCCTTGTTATCCACTTGATTTGGGCACACGGAGGCTAGGTGGCCCTTCTTGTTGCAAGCGAAGCACTTGATTGTCTTCGTGTGTCGCGCATTATGCCTCGTCTTGCTATTCTCCTCTTGGAGTTGTAGCCGAGTCCACGCTTGTCTTGAGGCGCCTTGGCTTGCTCAAGATTTAAATCGAGGACGGCTTTTCCTTTGAAGCACCTCTTCAAGTCATTTTCTAGCTTAATGACTTGGGCCTTGAGCTCTTTGTTTTCCTCTACAATATTGGCATCTAAAGACATAGAGGAACTAGAAACAATTTTATTAGAGCAACAAGGTTTATCGAGTAAGTCTTCACAAGAGGTGGACAAGTTAATATTTGATGAAATATTAGAATCGTCATTTGTGCAAGACATTTCATCAATTAAATCACAAGATATACCTATATCCACCTTAGACTTATAAACTTCTTTAAGAAGGAGTGATTCATGATTTTCTTTAAGTAAATTATAATCACTTTGAAGTGATTCATGTTCAAGCTTTAGAATCTTATATTTTGTTTTCTCCTTCCCAAGATAATTATTAAGCTCCTCTAACATATCCATTAAATCATTATAAGAGGGCTCATCATCATTTTCATCATCACTTACCTCATTTTTACCTTTTGCCATGAAGCAACGAATTTTGATATAAGTGAAGATTCGCTGTCGCTTGAGGCGGAGGTTGAGGTTGAAGGGGATGCCGGTTCATCTCTTGATATTGACGTTTGAGAATCATCAACCGATACTTCTTCCTCAAAGCAATTCTCAATTGTTGTGGATGATTCAAATAAGTATTGAAGTTTAATCCACATTGCATGAGCGCTTGAGAGGTTGCAAATGAGGTTGAATATTTCTACGCTCACAAAACTAAAAATAGCATTAGTGGCTTGAGCGTCGAGATGTAGACATTTCTCCTCTCCTTTAGTTGGAGCAATATAATTAATTGGAGAAGAAATGCCGACATCTACGATCCACCATATTTGTGGGCTCATGGATTTAAAATGCGAAATCATAAATAATTTCCATAAAGCATAATTTGAGCCATTAAGCATTTGTGGATCGTGTGAGTGCACTAGACCACTAGGCGCCATCCTTTTACTCTCTAGACAGTTAAGCCTAAAATGAGAGTGACCGTGGCTCGATACCACTTGTAGGGTCGAGGATGCGCTAGAGGGGGTGAATAGGCGTTTTACAAAATTCGATCGCTCACTTTGATACTCCCACACAATCGCTCTAATTCAACCCCTAAATCAAAACCTAATTAATTTATATGCGAAGCGATAATCTAGATTTTGACAATTAAAGCCTAAATAAACTAGGCTCACTATGTGCACTAACTAAATTATGTCTCTAAGCTAGAATTGCTAAATTGAACTAATCAATAATACTAAGCAATTCTACAATCAAGCAATCATGAATATATCAACAATGTAAATACTTGAATGTAAATGAGACAAGAGACAAACGACGTTTTTCCGTGGTGTTCGGAGACTTGCCGGTCTCCCCTAGTCCACGTTGAGGCTAGCCCGACCACTCGGACCGGCTCCCGCTCGAGCACCCGCCTCTTTCCACTAGTGTGGTTTTTCACGCTTGCGCGTAGGCTCAACCCGAACCTTCACAAACTTGCCGGGGCTTCTCACACCTTGAGAGCTCCCGCGCACGACGCCTACGCCGTCTAGGAGTCGGCAACCTCCAAGAGTAACAAGCCGCTCCTTCGCTCGAACTTCACCGGCACAACGAATCGCGCCTCGGTGATCACCAAGTGCAACACATGCACAAGGCCTCACTCAAGTGCAACACATGCACAAGAGCCTCTCAAACCACTCACTAATTGCAACACATGCAATTAGCGATCACACTCTTAAGCTCAAGAACCAAATGGGAAGAGCAACACATGCACTTCACTCCCTCAACCTCAAAACACAGCAACAACACTGCCCCCAAGCCCCCCAAGGGGGTATTTATAGCCTCCACCAAAGAAACTAGCCGTTGGGGGCAAGAAACGGGCAGAAACAGCATTTTCCGGTCCGACCGGGCCTCGGCCGGTCCGACCGGCCCTCACATGCCAACGGTCGGAAAACCGACCGTTACACAGCCGGTCGCACCGCATGCACCCCGGTCCAACCGGACGGCCGGTCCAACCGACCTTCGACCGGTCCGACCGCCTTCACAAATCAGCAAAACACCGAAAACGAGCTTCTCTGGAAAATACGCACCGCACTGCAACCGGTCGTACCGCTTGCGCGCACGCGAGAACACAGCGAAGAACAGCCGCAACGCACAGGAGGCAAAGCACCGGAGGGGAGGCGGTCCGATCAAGACGCTGGCCGGTCCAACCGGACCAGGGCCGGTCCGACCGGCCTCCACCCGGTCCAACCGGAGGTCCCCCGGTCGCACCGCCCTCAAATGAGCAAGAAAACACATGTTCTGGAGTTTTCACACCGCCTAAGGTCCGGTCACACCGGACTGGGGGCGGTTGGACCGGCCTTAGGGCGGTCAGACCGCTGCCACAACACTCAAACGGCCATAACTTTTTACTCCGAACTCCGATTTAGGTGATCTTTGATTCTATGCGAAGCTTATCACGAGGGCTACAATCTTCACCCATTTTCATGATTTAAGCACCCATAGATATTTTTTAAATATCACCAAAACCAAACTCTAATGTAGTCATTCAAGTCTAAATTTGATTTTCCGAAATCCCTCGCATAGACTTGATGAAAGGAATGACTACAAGCTAGAAAGAGTCACTAACATCAAATATTGAGCCATGATGATCAACTCATGATCAAAATAACTTTTACAAAACACATTTGCAAATAACCCGAAAAGCTATAAGATCAATCCTCTAGCCATGTAAGGATCAACACATGATCCCGACACTTTGCAAAACATATTTGCAAATGCCAACACATGCTCTAGGATTGAAACCCATAACCTCTAGCTTATTTACAAACTACATTTGCAAATAACAAAATCAACCGTATGAGCTCTCTACTTGCAACACATGCAAGCCTCTAGCTCCATACAAACACACAAACACCAAATCATGCTTGAGCTCTTTCCTTTTGCAACACATGCAAAACTTAGCTCCAAGCAACCACAGATTTAGAAAGATTTGTTTCGAACCAAAACATGAAGCGTCAACTAATGCAACACATGCAAAAGTGAACTTCACGCAAAAGCCAACACACTAGCTTATCCTATTTGCAACACATGCAAATCAAAGCATTATGCTAAAACCAAATGCATATGTTCTTCCTCTTTGCAACATATGCAAATCAGAGCATAAACCAATAACACCAAACATAAATTTAACCCATTCGCAACACATGCCAAATGGTTAACTTTATGCGAACACCAAATTCAAATGGTTTGAGCTCGAGTGAGCGCGATTGAGATCATCAACACATGATAAAGCTCAAGCTAGAAACAACCCCTCTTAATAGTACTGGCGCTAAAACCTTAGACTCAAAGACTATAAAGTCCTTAGCCTATCTAGTTATACCTTTGTCGCCAAGACGCAAGCAATCCCTTTGGGGTCTTTATGATCTTCACTTAAACTCCCGGGATCATCACTCGACTCCTCTTCTTTGACTTGGGATCTTCTCTTGGCGTCCATCACCTCATGATGTCGTCCTTGTCCCGTTCTCAATCACCTTCATCATCTTTGGACCTAACTCAATCACAACTCATAAAATAGTTAGTCCAAGATGCATGATTGCCTCAATTATCTCTTGCACTCCATTAACACATAATGGATGCCTTTAGATCAATTGAGCACAACCTAAATCAATTTGAATGATTTATATGTGTCTTAAGTACAATAATGCAACTCATGCTTTATTATACTTAAGAGTTATTCATTGTCCTTAATTAATCAAGGAACACCATCAACACATGATGAAATGTTCTTTAATAATTAACAAGACAAATGAACTCAATTTAAATTATCATTTAAATTGATATGAGTATATTAACTACACAAGTTTTCATATACTCATGTTGATGAAAAGTAATGATCCATTATGTGTAAACTATATGGAGATGATCATTGCTCTAAGTCATCAACTATAGAATAAACATGAGTTTACCATGTGGGGTTTATTCTATATTGCCATGAGTATCTTGCATTGCGATTCAAATATATACTCAAGAATTTAGTTTCTTTGTCTTGATCCTTATATGTGTCAATGAGAATTAGATCAATACAAAGAGACTTTCAAGTTAAACTACAAACTCCCCCTAAGTATGTGCATCCATGTAATGTGTGGATTGGGAAACATGATGCACGTTTGTGGTTAATATAATGGGGACATTCATATTTTAACTTGGATCCAAAGTATGCAATTTATACTAGAATGAATACGCATACATACCTTGGGTTTTCCATTTTTCAATGTGATGAGACTAATCAAAGATATTCTAAATAAATAGGTTAGTCTCGATATAAGATTTGTCATTAATAACAAAATCACATTAAATGGATAATCTCAATATTAGATTTGTCATTAACACCAAAACCATAACTAATGAAGGTTGAACTTACAAAATGGAGAAGAGCAACACATGCACACAACTCCTACACACAGCAACAACTCTGCCCCAACACCCCCAAGACCTCCTTTTATAGCCATCATGCCAAAACTAGCCGTTGGAGGGCAAATTGGTAAAAACACGAAAACCCAGATTAGCCCTAATAGGGCGGTACTCTACCGCTGATCAGTAAGCAACGGCTATAAATCTAGCCGTTCTTGCAGAGAACCCAGATTATCGCCTCTCGAGTAGCGGTAGTATCGCCTTTTGAGTATCTGCTTCAGGGCAGTAGTACCGCTTCAAGACACAACCAAAAGCAGTAGCTCTGTTAAAAACTCTACGTGGCAAATACCCTAGTAATACCGTGCTTGCGGTACTATCAAGATTTTGTAACCAGTACTACTGTACCTCAGTAGTACCGCCCTCAACTCCGGTCTGCAACCGCCACACCGAGAAAAACCTGATTTTAACTCCAAAAATATTTCTCCAAAAACCAAATGCTATTCTTTGAGCTATATGATGATCAACACATGATCATACACTCGTGCAAAACACATTTGCACCAACCTACCTTATGCTCAAAGAATTTCACCCAAATCGCAAAAACGCATTTCGCAACCAACTCAAGAACTATTTGCAAAACGTATTAAGCAAATCAAACTCGAGTTTATGAGATTAATCCCCCTAGCCATGTGAAGGTCAACACGAGACCCAGTCAACTTGCCAACACCCGTTGCAAGCCCTACTCACATGCTCTCGGAATTTCGGACTCATAAACCTCAGTTTATTCGCACAACGAACTTGCAAATAACACAGTAAACCAATTTCATGCTTGAGCACTACTCTTCGCAACACATGCAAAAGTCTAGCTCCAAGCAACATCAAATCAAGATGCATGAACTCTCTAATTGCAACACATGCAATTCTCTAGTCCCATGCAACACCAAATCGACTTCCCACCAAAACCAAACATCAACTAAACCAAATCACACGTATGAACTCTTTACTCGCAACACATGCCAGCCTCTAGCTCCATACAAACACACAAACACCAAATCATGCTTGAGCTCTCTCCTTTTGCAACACATGCAAAACTTAGCTCCAAGCAACCACACGGTTTTAATAAAGATTTGTTTTTGCGAAACCAACGCATGAAGCTTCAACTAATGCAACACATGCAAAAATGAACTTCACGCAAAAGCCAACGCACTAGCTTATCCTATTTGCAACACATGCAAATCAAAGCATTATGCGAAAACCAAATACAACCAAGCATAAGTTTAACCCATTCGCAATACATGCCAAATGGTTAACCCTCATGCAAAAACCAAATCCAAATGGCTTGAGCTCGAGTGAACGCGGAATGAGATCACCAACACATGATGAAGCTCAAGCTAGGGAACGACCCCTCTTAATAGCACGGCGATAAAACCTTAGACTCAAAGACTACAAAGTCCTTAGCCTATCTAATTATACCTTCGCCGCCGCGCACAAGCAATCCCCTTTGGGGTCTTTATGATCATCACGATGATACTCTCCCGGGATCTCTACTCGACTCCTCTTCGGGATCCACTCTTGACGCCCATCAACTCATGATGCCGTCCTTGTCCCGTTCTCATCATCTCATCCATCTTTGGACCTAACTCAATCACAACTCATACAAATAGTTTGTCCAAGATGCATGGTTGTCTCAATTATCTTATGCACTCCATTAACACATAATGGATGCCTCTAGATCAATTGAGCACAACCCTAAATCAATAGAAATGATTTAAGTGTGTCTTAAGTACAATAATGCAACTCATGCTTTATTATGCTTAAGAACTATTCATTTGTCCTCAATTAATCACGGAGCACCATCAACACATGATGAAGTGTTCGTTAATGATTAATAAGACAAATGAACTCAATTTAAATTATCATTTAAATTGATATGAGTATATATTAACTACACAAGTTTTCATATACTCATGTTGATGGAAAGTAATGATCCATTATATGTAAATTGTATGGAAATGATCATTACTCTAAATCATCAACTATAGAATAAACCCCACATGTATATGTGCATAAATATGATTGACTTGGATATAATATGCACATATTCAATTTGATTGCATTGGAACATATCCTATATTACCATGAGTATACTTATAACTAGGTAATTCAAATATATACTCAAGGATTTAGTTTCTTTGTCTTGATCTTTATATGTGTCAATAAAGAATAGATCAATACAAAGAGACTTTCAAGTTAAACTACAAACTCCCCCTAAATATGTGCATCCATGTAATGTGTGGATTGGGAAACATGATGCACGTTTTGTGGTTAATATAACGGGGACATTCATATTTTAACTTGACTCCAAAGTATGCAACTAATACTAGAATGAATATGCAAACATACCTTGGGTTATCCATTTTTCAATGCGATGAGACTAGTCAAAAGATATTCTAAAAAAAACAAGTTAGTCTCGATATAAGATTTGTCATTAATAACAAAATCACATTAATGGATAATCACAATATTAGATTTGTCATTAACACCAAAACCATAACTAATGAATGTTGAACTTACAGCGGCGGCGATCGCGGGAGGGACCGTGGCTGGTCCAAGGGCTCCTACAACAACTCAGCTCGGACCGGCCCCGATTCAACTCAAGCTGGCGCAGGATGGAACCAGCAGACCACCGTGTGCTAGGTCTGCTTCAAACGCGGTCATGCCGCGGTGGTTTGTTGGCATCGTTTCGATGAAACGTTTGTCCCGGATCAGCGCCTGGCAGCCGCTGCAACGTCTTCATCTAGCAATGACTCCGTGTGGTACACCGACACAGGGACCACGGATCCTATCACTGGGGAACTCGACAAGCTTGTAATGCACGATCGCTACTACGGGCATGATTAGATCTGTACGGCGAATGGTGCAGGTATGAACATTAATCGCATTGGTCACTCAGTTATTCATACTCCTAGTCGTGCTCTCCATCTTCGCAATGTCTTACATGTTCCACGAGCAACAAAAAATCTCGTTTTCGTTCACCGATTCACCATTGATAATCAAACTTTTCTTGAGTTTCATCCTCATTTTTTCTTGGTCAAGGATCAGGCCACGAAGAAGGTGCTGCTCCGTGGGCCATGTAAAGGTGGTCTGTATCCTCTGCCGGACTCCTCATCTGCTCTCCAGAAGCATGTCCTTGCCGCCACCTCCACCACCACACCATCCATCTTCCGCTGGCATGGTCGCCTAGGACATCCATCCTTTGACGTTGTTTATCGAGTCATTAGTAGCTGTCGTCTTCCATGTTCTAGTGATGTCAATAAAGGGTCCATCTGTGATACTTGTCAGCAAACAAAGGCCCATCAGTTACCATATCCTGTGTCCACTATCAAGTCTAGTGCTCCTTTACAGCTTATTTTTTCTGATGTCTAGGGACCCGCTATTGATTCCTTTGGTGGCAAGAAATATTATGTTAGTTTTATTGATGATTATAGCAAATTCACGTGGATTTATTTGCTTCGTCATAAATCTGAAGTGTTTAAATACTTTCATGAATTTCACTCTCTTGTTGAGCGCCTCTTTGGTCGCAAAATCATCGTTGTGCAGAGTGATTGGGGCGGTGAATATGAGCGCTTAAACTCCTTTTTTCAACAGACTGGCATTTCTCACTTTGTCTCCTGCCCTCATGCACATCAACAAAATGGTAGTGCAGAGTGCAAACATCGTCACATTGTTGAAACTGGCCTTGCCTTGCTTGCCTAGGCTTCCATGCCACTGAAGTATTGGGATCAAGCCTTTCTTGCTGCCACCCATCTCATAAATCGACTCCCTAGCCGTGTCATCGACAATGAAACCCTTTTATTTCGCCTTCTTGGTCATCAGCCCGAGTATTCCAGTCTTCGGATTTTTGGGTGTGCCTGCTGGCCCTACCTCCGTCCCTATACCTCACATAAACTTCAGTTTAGATCGAAACGATGCGTATTTCTTGGCTATAGCAACATGCATAAGGGGTTCAAGTGTCTCGACGTTGCGGTCGGTCGCATATATATCTCTCGCGATGTTATCTTCGATGAAAATGTGTTTCCATTTGTTGAATTGCATCCCAATGTGGGCACCCGGTTTCGATCTGAACACCTTCTTCTTTCTGATTCATTATCTAGGGGTGTGTCTACTGATGACAAAGTTGATTATTGTTCAACTAATCCCACTGATGGCACGGGTGTTTGTGCAGAAAATTTGGCTTCCAATCATGTTTCAATGCAGGATTACGTGCAGTTCTCCTCTGACGCATTTCCCGAGGCTAATCTCCCCTCCACTACGCCCACCGACGTCGGATCGAGTGCCACCGCATCATCTTCGGATCGCGCGCCGTCAGCTGTACCGGCCCCTGGTGGTCCTGGCGCGCCCCTCTGCGCCTCTCCTTCCGCCACCTGTCCGCCTGCAGGTGGGGCAGGTCCGCGGCATCGCCGTCTGCAGTAAGGGAGGCCACGTGCCCGGCTGCGGCTGGTGCTTCTTCGCCCACTGCCGAGCCACCGGGGAACACCATGATGACCCCATGATGACTTCGTTGCTGCCGATGGATTCTCTGCACCGGATGCATCTCCGACTGAATTAGCTGCACCGAGTACTGTTGCAGACTCACATCAACCGCGACGTACACGACTCCAAAGTGGGATCCGCAAACCAAAGGTGTACACCGATGGAACAGTACGGTATGGGTGTTTGGCAGCTACTGCAGAACCAAATATTGTACAAGAGGCCCTCGCTGATGCACAATGGAAAGCTGCAATGGACAGTGAGTATATGGCTCTTATGAAAAATAGTACTTGGCATCTTGTTCCACCAAATGAAGGGAGAAATATTATTGATTGCAAATGGGTGTTCAAAATCAAGCATAAAGCAGATAGGTCAATTGACAGGTATAAAGTAAGGTTAGGGGCGAAAGGTTTCAAGCAAAGGTATGGCATTGATTATGAAGACACATTCAGTCCAGTAATTAAGGCTGCTACTATCAGACTTGTTCTATCCATTGTTGTGTCCAGAGGATGGTGTCTTCGCCAATTGGATGTTCAGAACGCGTTTCTTCATGGTGTTCTTGAGGAAGAAGTGTATATGAAACACCCTTCTGGGTATGAGGATTCGTCTAAGCCATAGTATGTATCCAAGCTGGACAAAGCATCGTATGGACTGAAACAAGCACCCCGAGCCTGGTATTCTCGACTCAGTGAGAAATTGTTGTCTCTTGGGTTTCATGCTTCCAAGGCAGATACATCTCTATTTTTCTTTATGAAGGGTTCTGTCACAATTTTTGTACTTGTATATGTTGACGACATAATTGTGACTAGCTCTTCACAGGAGGCAGTAACAGCACTATTGACAGATCTTAAGGCCGAGTTTGCCTTAAAGGATCTAGGAGCTCTACATTACTTTCTGGGGATAGACGTCACGAAGACTAACGAAGGAATACTATTGTCTTAGGAAAAATATGCAAATGATTTATTGAAAAAAGCAGGAATGATGAATTGCAAGCCAGTTATTACTCCTCTGGTAGAGTCTATCAGTGAAAAGCTTTCGGTACATAGTGGTGATGCACTTGGACCAGAGGACGCAACAAGGTACAGAAGTCTAGTAGGGGGCTTACAATATTTGACCTTGACACGGCCTGATATCTCTTTTGCAGTTAACAATGTATGCCAATATCTGCATGCTCCTACAACTCAGCATTTGACAGCTGTTAAAAGAATTCTAAGATATGTCAAGTTCACTTCGGATGTTGGCTTAAAAATTCAGAAGTCGCCCTCTCTACTAGTCAGTGCATTCTCTGATGCAGATTGGGCTGGATGCTCAGATGACAAAATCAACTGGTGGTTTTGCTGTCTTTCTTGGATCAAATCTTATTTCATGGAGTGCCAGAAAACAGCCAACAATGTCTAGATCCAGTACTGAGGCAGAATACAAAGCAATGGCAAATGCTATAGCAGAAGTAATGTGGATTCAAACTTTGCTAGATGAGTTGAGAATGCCATGTCTTAGAAGTGCTCGATTATGGTGTGATAATATGGGGGCAAAGTACCTTTCTTTAAATCCTGTGTTTCATGCCAGAACGAAACACATAGAAGTTGATTATCATTTTGTCAGAGATAGAGTTCTACAGAAGAGATTGGAGGTTCGATTCATATCTACAGGAGATCAAGTAGCAGATGGTTTTACCAAGGCATTAACACATCAAAGGCTGGAAGAATTTAAGAACAATCTCAACTTAAGGAAATTGTGATTGAGGAAGGCTGTTAGAGTTAGCAGATACGTGTTAGCCTATACATGATGTAACGAGTTGTATCTTGGCACAACTAACTATGGATAGCTCGGCATGAGGTGGTTAGCTGTTGTAGATAGATAGGATTGTTGTAACAAACCACCGAGTGCCGGTCGCCAGGTTGTTGTCGCCGTACTGTACCCTAAGCATGTTTTGGCGTACGATATAAACACGTATACAGCGGCCTCTTCGGAGGTGAGAACGCTTCCCGTATTTTCACACCCGCTGCCCTCCGGACCGGTGCATGGCTCCCTCCCCGCTGTCATCGGGCGCACCGTGCACGGGCTCAGCCGTCCGGGCCGGTACCCACGGAATACCACCCATGACGTGATCATCCTCGCTCTGCACGCCGACACGGCGCGGGCGACGACCATCGAGCTGCCTCAGCAGGATGCTGGGCCGCGACAGGAGCACCGAGGAGCTCCCTCTGGGCACCGCGGCGGACGGGAGGCTGAGGTTGGTCGTGGCGGAGAGGGAAGTGATATCGATGTGGACGCTGCCCTCCTCCTCGTGAGTCGGAGGAGCCGACGAAGATCAGGTGAAGCCCGCAGGTAGTGATCGGCAGGCAGGGGATCGACAAGCAGCTCTCCGGCAGGGCTGTGCACATGTCGATCCGGTTCGCGGGGTTCGGCGAGCGGAGCGGCGCCGTGCTCCTGCAGAAGGGAGCGGTTGGGCTCGTGCAGCTCAACCTAGGGACAAACGAGGCCGTCCTGCTCCGCAGGAGCAGCTCCAACATCAATGGAAGCGCCATCTCGCAGGCGTGCTTGCACCAGATAGATATGGCATCTTTGCTCCGAGCCATGAAACATTATTTCTGATCATGGATCATTTTTTCCTTCAATTTCCTGTGCTATTTTTGCATCAGCTTAATCGGCCAACTGTTTTTTTTTTCGACGAACTGTTTGGTTTTTTTTCCGACGGACTGTTTTGTTTTAATTCCAAGTTGTTGCACTTGTTTTCTTGGTGCAACTGTTTTATTGTTGATTCCAATTAGTTGCTGTACCTTTTGGAACGAATTAAACGACTCTAATTAGGTGCAAAAGTGAAGTGCAAAGTAAACCAGCCCGTCTGATCGAAAACAAGGGCTGAGATCAGTTGCCAATCCCATCTTCTCGTCTTCCTGCCTGATCTCGTCAACGTAAATTTCAGCGGAAAATAGGACTGTAAGTAACATTGGATTTTGTAGTACATGTGACATTTGGTTGTCGAGGAAGAACATTCAGAGACCACGCTGCAGTAGCAATAAGCAGGGGCAGAGCGAGCCGGGCCCGAAGCCTCGGGTCCATACCATTGCAAGGCATAAATCTCGCAATTTATATAGGCTAGATCTTTGCGCATTAGTGAGGTTTTATTGCCAGGCCTCGGGTCTAGGTCCGGGTGGTCTGAGGCCTGGCTCCGCCCCTAGCAATAAGTACTTTAAAAAAAGAGGAGTAGCAACAAGTACAGAAAATCGTAATGTTCTCATATCGTAATGTTCTCATGCGAATGAAGAGGTGCATGCGTAACAATAGAAAGAAGCACATCACATGTGCAACAAGCACTGCCCAGTTGTGACTATCTTTTGAGATCGTAACTGCTGTAAAACTTCAACACGCTTTTTAAAAAAAATTGCACATAAGCGCACACGCACATTCCTTTGCATACACAAACCTCGTAGAAATTATTTTTACTGGAAAACAATGGTGCGTATAGAAAACTAACCTAAGTTCAATCACTTTAAGAATTTCTCTTTTGTAACATTTCAAATTCAGTCACTCAAGCTTCACAGGCACAACACCCATGGCGCACTGATACTTCAATAAGCTCCCTTGCTACATCTGTGATGATGCCACCCAGTATGTTCTTTTCCAAATCCTTGACTACATCACTATTTTCGATCGGCAGGTCCGATATGCGGTTCCAACCAAAATCCCACATCGAGTTGGCATCTGGATGATTGTTCTGAATGTCTCTGTCAAGTATCATTTGCAGGTTTTCAGCTGTGCTATCATCACTCCGTTGATCAGGTTTCTTGGAGATATTCAGACTCTCAATGTCACCATCCAATTCTCTGATAAGATCATCCAAATATTGAAATCTGAGGTTAGCGGTGCACGTCATGCTAACATCTACCATCGCCTCCGTTCGTTTACCTTTCCTTCTGATTACTTCCTGTCCTACGTCTGAAAGAACATTACTGACTTTGTCAGACCATTTGCCTGAGCTAAAATTGACAGCATCTACAGGAACATGAATTCTGACAATTGCCTTCGCGGTTTCAAGTAAGTATGGATCTTTTAGCAACATTTCCACGAGCAGGAGTTGATTCTCCGTGAGTGAATCTCGTGACACCACATGCATCTTGTGATTTTGCAAATATGCCTGATTACTGAATTTTGTGGTATGGTCCAAACCTGAAATAAAAGCATAAGGGTTGTCCATTCAATAGCTTTTGGAAAATTCTATTCATTCACTCTACTAGAATGTGTTAGTGAAATTTTTTTACTAGAATGTGTCAAGAACATGCGTACCATCCATTGGTTGTTCTTTAGCTTCTACCATTTTTTGCGGTTGTTGCTGCTGCTGCTGCTGCTGCTGCTGCTGTTCTCCCTCAGTAAATGTTTCAATTATCTGTGTAGTCTCACTAGCTGGGCGGTTAATTCTGTCATCCTGCATGTTTAGACCAAAATACACACTTTATTAGACTGACATAATGTGTGCACGAAGCATTTAAGCAGGATGCCAAGTTTGACGAAATTACATTTATCTCAGAAGTTGCACTCTGATCAAAGATTTCCGAGTCGTCACTTTCCTGTACAACATTGGTTGGATCATTAATTTCTTCAGTTATTTTCTTTACAGATTGGTCTGAGGAAGCCACCCCAGTTGTGCTGCTATCTTTTCTTTCTCTTGCTAATTCTTCGAAACTACCACCATCACCATGTGTTCTATCTGATGGTTTGCTACATCCAATATCATTTACTTTTGTTTGCTTGTCCTTCTCATGTTGTATCACTTCAGTATAAGCAAACTTCTTTTTCGTATGTGTTGCTACTGACTTCGGTGACTTCTTGTCCACTAAGTTCTTACTGGCTGCTTCGCTCTGCGTTTCATGGTAATTCTGGGCTTTCTTTGCCATGCTTTGTTTATCTATCCTCTTACTGTGTGCTTGCCTTCTCATCTGATCTGTCTTGCCGTTCTTTCCTGCAGCCTTGATTACAGTAGTGGCAAGGTTTTCCTTGTTAAACTTCTCTCTCGTCCTCCTTGATTTCGCGTCACTGCCTCTTCCCAACAACTGTTTCATGCTTGTAGCTTGCTTCTTTCCAACAGTTCTATTCTTTTCTTGAATAATGGGCTTCTCTTCAGTGGCTGGTTTGTTTTCTGAATTTTTCCTAAATATTTTGAGAAAATCCATCTTTCTATCAGTGTGGCATCCAACACTGACAGTCTTCTGCAGCTTGCTTTCTTCAGTCAGTTTCTTGTCCTCATGGATGATTTTCTCATTAACTCCTTGAATTCCACCACCTCTTCCCTCAGTGATCTCCACTTTGCTTAACACTTGCTTCATGGTTTGCCTTGTTTGCTTGTCAGTTGTAGGAGACGATGAATTATTCGACAGTGCAGTAGCAATTTCAGGTTCTTCAGAGTTTGTAATGCCAATCTTCCACTCTCTTGCTGGTATATTCTTGCTCTGTCCTTTGGCTAACACCCTATCTGAAGCTACAATCCGTATCGGTAATTTGCCAACCGTTGCATTTGCCCTTATCTGCTTTCTTGCCACTGCTTCAGGTTTTACATACTTCTCTGCCCCCTTGTGGTCCGCAACCACCTTTGCGGATGGAAGATTTTCCAACCCCATCAGCTTGGCAATCACATTGGGCATCCCCACTTTTAAATCATCCTTTTCACCTTTAGAAACATTGGTCTTGGAATATCTTGTGAGAGTAGAGGGCTGCAAGACTGAGCTGCTATTTGGACTACAACTTTGAGACTTCTTGTGAGCAACGATCTGCAAAGAAGCATTTGATGAGCTCCTTCTATTCTTGGCTTGCTCGGTCTCCGAATCTTCATCAACAATCTCTACCAGCCTTGCAGAACTTGACGAA
Organism: Guadua angustifolia; assembly: GCA_036346375.1. NCBI lineage: Eukaryota > Viridiplantae > Streptophyta > Magnoliopsida > Poales > Poaceae > Guadua > Guadua angustifolia. Next base: position 5,863,363 of record CM070505.1, read on the forward strand.
TGCGTTGAGCTCTTCCGGTTCTCCTTTCCCTTAAGCAGCAACACCTTGCCATTCCCTGACCCTTCCATGCAGTCTGAGGCTTCTTGAAGCATCACAAGCATGCTCAAAGACTCCTCCAAGTCCATGGCTCCTCTGAACAGCTGCTTCCCGATCTCAACCGAGCTCCTCCTGCTGAAGTCCCTCGCACTGGTACCCGAGGAATACGCCATGACTATGTCATTCAGCTTCTGAACGCCAATCGCCACCTTGCCGACACGTTCATTGGGAGACAGAAGGTAGTCGTCTCGACGGTGGTGCATCTGCATCCTGTCCGGCTCTCTGAAGAATATGGAGCCGTCGCGTGCCACGAGTTCGATGTTCTGAAGCTTGCCGCTGTTGCTGAGCGCAAGGGCCAACGCCATCTGCACGTCGATGTTGTTTGCAGGCTTCTGCTTGCTGCCTCCTCTTCCTCCTTGGAATGGCACAATTTCATGCGAAGCGGCGATAGGCGCGTCGCGATGACGTGGCTTCCCGGCTCTGACAATGGCATTGCTACTTTGTTGGTACTGCAAGCGCAGAGGAAATGAGTAAAGAGAGTGAAATGAAAGGGGCACAGGTATATCATCATTTGGAACTTTTGCTTACTGATTGGTGTGTTGTTGCTTCTGGTCTCCCTACTCCAGGAGCTCTTTGTTGTGGCTTCCGGCTTCCAATTGGTTTATGCGAATTCGAATAAGCATCTGTATTACGAGAGTAATTCAGTACTTCTCTAGTATCAGAATTCATCTTACTGTTTCATTTTAAATTAGCAAGCCCTCAACAGCAGCTCAAAAAATAGACAGCGTCTGGCATAAATTATCTTAACGATTTACATCTAAACATGAAATCTTCAGGGATTGTTTTACCAGTTTACAATAAATCATCATAATCACATAGTGATTAGTATGGTGTGTCTAAGTGTGCAAAAAATAAATAAATAAATAAAATAACATATGCACATACACAACCTTGCATGCAAAAGCAAGCGCACACTGCAAGTGCAAAGAAAACGCCGACGACCAAACGTCGGCGAGCAACGTACCCCGAGGCGCGGCGTTCGACGTACGCTGCGCCACCGATGACTCGAACCCGAGCCTCTCGCGGCGTCGCCGGAGGTCCTGCAGCAGCTTCTGAGCGAAGTCCGAGTCAAGATTAGGCACCTTGGCCATTCTCAGCTGAGGAAGAGATGCTCTCTCCCCCCCTGCACCATGAAACTGGTCAGCTAGTTTGGTGTCTGAAAAAAAATGCAGTGCAGTTTTCTTTTCCTCAAGTAGTCAAGTAGTTGTTGTGCGTGTGTTCAGGCTTTCGTTTTCCTCAATTTCTTTTGCTTCAATGAGTCCTGCAGGGAGGTGAGGTGTCTCATCTGGGGAGCAACCATGTCAATCTCTGCACTAGATGCTTTCAGTTGAGCGGATGATTGCCTTGGAAGTTACATATCTGTGACCTATTTGCATCTCCAGTTCACCCCATTCCAAGCAAAGCAAAAAAAAAAAGACACGGTATTTGCATTTGGAATCATCTCTGAGGCTTGTAGCTTTTTGATTAGGTGCTAGTGGAGGGATTTCTTTTGACTATGATGGTGGCCTGTGCATTGCGGATTTGTGGAAAATCCGACGTGACTTTGTGGTGGCAAGTGTTGGTCATGATTTTCTAGACATCCTCTTTATATAACAAAAATATAATATCATGTTGTTAACTCAATATATTATATTAGTTAGGAGATCGTAAATTAATATGTGGCTTGTAAGCAAACAAACATATTTAGTACCGCAAAAGCTTGGAAAGATGCTTACGTTTTGCATGGTACAACTTTTTTTTCCTTTAGGTTTCGGTCTTGCTTTATATAATCATGACCAACAGCAGTTATACTATTATTACTAATTTATTATACCAGCTTCAGTGTACGAGAAGAAATGCTAGGATATGCACTGTAGTTTGATAAGCAGGGCAGACCATGATTACCAAGTTGCATTAGCAATTAAAGATCCAGGAAAACAAATGACATAACTACAGAAGGTCTATTGCTGAAGACAAACCTAAAAGTGATCACAACTACCGGTGTGCATCACACAAGAGATACATTACCCAAAACCTGGAAAAAGCTCAAATAACCATATGACACAAATAACTGGTCACCTAATCGAGTTCTATGTACAAGATGCCATGACTTCCAAGAAATTTAGGTGTAACATCACCCTCTAACCACACTGCACTTGTCGGTCACTTAAGTTCCTTCGTGAACACATTTAATTCCAGACCGAACCATTTTATACTCACAGTAACCACAAGTGATTCGACTCATATTTTGCCATACAGACTCCCATATACATCTCAAGGGGGCAAAAATGGTAGGCGTTGCAAACAAGAAAGCATCAGATACCCAGTGGCTGCAGAAGGGAATAACAAAAAGTCTCATCTATTATCACTAGCATGGACAGGAAAGATGGGCAGTCAGTTCCCTACAAGAACAAGATAAATACACATCTACATTCATGGGATGATTTGGCCATCATGGCAGTTGCTGCCTGAAGTTCCTACTGGTGCCTCGGTATGTCCGAACCAGCAGGCCAACACCCAATCCGACACCCACAACTCTCACACCAGCATTAAACCATGAAAGCTCACCATCCTCGCCCTCTAGAAAGCCCTGCCTTGAGTACAAGCTGTTACAGTCATCCTCCACATCTGTCTCAGATTTGGAACCCTGGAATTCTGATACCTGAAATGAGTGATAGGAAAGGAAGATACTATCATACATCCGTATAATACTTCTTACAAATTAAAAATGTAAATGAGAATTGAGGTCAGTAGTCACAGATAAAGGGCAGACATAAATCAGCAGCAGAGTAGAGCGTGTAAACCAAAATGAAGATTTAAACTGTGACAGCGCCAGGAAAACAGACATAAGCATAAGAAATCTGGGCATCAAACCCCCTCAAACAATGAATTCCTAGAAAGAACATTGACAGTCTGATTTTCATTTTTACAGTCTTACTGCATTCTCTTGCTAAAGGCTGATTTTTGCTTGCTGTACAATCACAATTCACCAATTTAGTTGGAACTCAAGCATTTGGAAACTGGCACGTGTACATTGGAGCTGCAATATCCTCAATCTAGTCATTAATCTGAGAATGCCAAAGTGGTGCACCTAGAAGCTATAGGGCCAAGGATACCCTAGCTAGGATAATCCAAGGAATCAAAATGTGAACCTCATATTATATCTAGGATCAACAGGGTCAATTTGGCTTGAAGAATATGCCATATGCACTGGCATATCAAGGAAAGTGAAAATTGATGTACTGAATGGTATGATCCATGACTATACTGAATGTCTTCTCCATGCTGACATACAACTGCCAAGAGCTACCAAACTTTACACCCTCCATCCATATGTATGTAAATGGACTCGATTGGCGATCCGTGCGGGGACGCTCGTGGTTGCGCTCCACTCCGGCGGTGGAACTCCGGTGCTGGCGGCCGGATCTTTGGTGTCCTCACGGATCCGTGCTCTCGATTTAGATTTATTTGTTCTTGGAGTAGGAGCCTTGCGGATGATGATCATCTTGCTCCGTGGTCTTGGCTTCTGGCATCTTGTGGATGATGGGCGATCTAGGTGACTACTCTTCGCTTCAACGTCTTCATCTCTTACTAGCGTTGTTCATACATTTCTTTTGACCTATGTCATCTTAGCATCGATTGCGGATTCGCTTTCTTGGCGACACAACTCATTTTTAGATGCACTCTATGGATTTGATGATCGTGTGCCTATTGGCTGGCTCGAATCTGTCATCGTGAGAGTCGAACATCTAAAATTGTTTTGTCGGCCTTGAGAAGGTGGCCGTTGCTATTGGCTAAGATTAAATGGTATGGTGGCACTAGCTTGGAATGAGGGTGGTTGCAACACCGAGATTTTGCATTTGACTTCAGGAGAAATCCTAGGTCACCTTAGTTGGTTGTGCTGCAATGGTCTTGTTGAAGGCATTGTTTTGTAGTCAAAGAATTTACTCTCAGGTGAAAACCTTTGTGCCGCCTTCATTGGTTGGATCATGGCAATGGCGGTCTATGATCGCGTGTCCTTCTTGAGGCGTTGTCATTAAAGAGTTTTTATCATGGTCCAAGTGTTGCTATGATGGTGGATAGCCTTGAAGATAATATTGCGTGATGTAGTTTGCATGACGGTTCCTTTGTCTTTTCTTATGTGTGTGTGTGTTTGACTGTACACCTAAGCGTGTAGAGACAGGAAGTCTTCTTAGTATAATTGTATCACCTTGATGTAATTTACTAAGATTAATAAAAGCTTCCTTTATCGAAAAAATGTATGTAATGTGATTCTAACTTGTAATAGACATTAGGGAGTTGTAGTAATATATAATACCTATTTGGTCCAAACATAACACCTCTAAATTAACCCTTTTACACCAAGCGATGACGAAAATACAAGCATGATGCTATATAAGCGCGAATCAGCCCCATAAATGGGCTAGGCATTGAGCAAATTTTATACCAGCATGTTATTTCAGCAACAAACTCTCATGCTGGTATGCATAATACAGATATACAAGGCACCACACGGCTCTCCTTCTCAAAGAGGATAACAACAAATGATACATCTAAAAATAATAATAGCAGACAATGGAGAAATTAATCAGACTAAAGCATGAGTGCACGACACGCCATAACAACAAATTCCACTTATAAATTCCGATGCGAATAATAATCGACAGAGATCCAGTAAAACAGGATCAAATTATGGTACAACAAAATACTCTTCTTTTTTTCCTTTTTTCCTTTTTTGGAGGAATGGTACAACATGGAATGGTACAGTGGAGTATTCTTACTTTAAAGGACTGATGCATAAGCAGGCACGAACAGACATTGGCGATATTCTGGGTCGCATACAACTTAGAAGGCAAAAGAATGGCACAGGGCAGTCAATAATTATACATGACCAGGTACAATACAGGACAAAATACAACATGCATGTTATTGCTGTACAGCAGGCAGGTTGTGACACATCGGAGACAAGTTAGTGTGAGTATGGATCGTTAGAGCAGAGGCACTCATCAACCAACTGGCGAAGGTTGGGATTCTCCAAGGCTGCCGCAACTCTCTCCTTGTCGTTCAGTTGCTTGTTTACTGTCAACTCATACCCATCACATGTTAATACCATAAATATAACTGTTCAAACATAATAGCTATGCGATTGTCATTCTCCTGATAAAATGTGATGTGTTTTGAAAATATTTGTCAATATACTGGAGCATAGGCAGCAAATAATGCAACTAAGAAAAATATCGAAGCAAACCTTATAATTCACCCAAAAAATCGTGGAAATTTCAGGAGCTGACATAAAGGGCATGGGAGAAATTTAATGAAATAAAGATTACTGAAGGAAGAAAAAGGAACAAAACCACCAAATACAGGGCAGTTTTGAAGGAATGGCATCGTTGATTGATAATTGCAAGTCACAGGCTACTAGCCCAACATCTATTGTCGATCTTTTGAGGTTAGTGTTCCTTTTGAATATTTTAACACATCATGCATAAGAGGTTCAAATGACTTTGATTGGGTTTCTTTCCTAGTCTACACCAACATGTTTGGGACAAAAGGCTTGGTTGTTGTTGTCGTTATGCATAAGAGGTTCAAACAGTTTGAGGTTCAATGATATGAACAAATCGTGGCTATAACATTTTGATGACATGAGCCGGATCTCATGAAGGAAATCAATAATTATATGATTGTCTTAATGCTGGCCTGTGAAGAGTTACCAAGTGTATCGCATCATATTAGATTGACAGCAACTAGCTTATCCATCAGTTAGACATTGCCATTGTACGCACCTGATTCTTCATTAGCAAGAGATCCTGGAGCAACTTTAATGTCAATCTGCAAATTTATACAATCAAAAAGTAAATGATCATAGTTCTTCTGAAATGCTTCATAGCTGAAGTCAATATATATGAACAACTATGAACGAGGGCTCATTATTGTGATTCAGCGATGATAAAACACATTTAAGTAGTACAGTATGAAGATTGTAAGGTGGAGCCTGCCAACATTTTGCAGGGAGGGCCACAATGCTGTTACACCAAGTTCATTAGTGCAGAGTGATCAAGTATCTCCTAAATTGCAGGTCAGGTGATTTTCGAACAAATAAGCAAAAAATCTTGAAGGTCAGTTGCAAACTTGCAATATAGCTAGCTTGAAATCTTATATGGCTTGTTAAACACAACCATGAACAGTGCTCCACAAAAGACTGTCAAATGCAATACGCAGTTATTTTGTACCATAGGTACATACCAATCTTTCCAATCACCATCCAAGGTCAGATCAAAATACAACAGCTCAATAAACTTGCCTAGCTCACATTTACTTGTAAAAATGACAACTATCCTAAAGTTTTGAGGCTCTAAGTATGATTTAAGGTTCCTCTGAGGCACATAAAAAAATTCACAAGTGGTGCTCAGTACGAAAAAAAAGGTAATAAAATAAGTAAGTGTCTAAATTCTACAAGGTTGGGTAGAAGACTCCACATAATGTTAACTATAAAACATAGCAACTAGTTGACTTAATTAGAATTCCAGAAATAAACATATTTAGCACCTTGAAATGTGGAGGAAAGTTCTGCATCAACTTAAGCCGGAGGCACAGACCAATCACTGTAGCCATACTACAGTGCTGCACAGTTGGAGTGAAGGTTATCCTGCAGGCAATCGTAAGGTGTGAACAATGGCCCAAAAAAATAAAGCTGGATGTAGTTCTCTCATCAGAACAAATCGACAAACAAACATTTCTACAAGCAAACTGTGCAGTACAAGATTAGGATGAAAGTAACAGAGGATGCTCCTGATAAGCAAATGCATCCTCACACAAATATTTTATCATTAACGAAGATATAGAAAGATCGAAAAGGCTAGCGGCTACTGGTTAACGCATGTACATACTTTAAGGCATATCCGAAATCACAAAAAATAGCGGAAGCATCTTGGGATGACAACCTTGCACTAGCAAATAGAAGCAAATCAAATCAAATCCCACGCAATCCGCCTTCAAGGCCACACTCCGGATGTCTAGCAGAGCATAGATGAGAAATGCCCATATCTGAGTGATCATTGTGTTCATTCTCTTCTTAAGAAAGCAAATCCGGATCCAACTTGCCGAACTGCTTGAATAGTGAAAGTGTTCCAGACTTCCAGTACAAACCCACAAGGATTCTGAGGTTAGAAGGAATCATAGGGACGTGACACGACAGGACATCAAGAAGATGTCTTAACGCCTGAAGCTATTGGGTATTAACATTAAGCACCACCTCCTAGCCCCAATCCCCACTAATTTCATACCCTAATCACAAGAATTCTGAGCTCATTCCACGCGCGATTCGGTGTATGCCGCAAGCACAAAAAGAAACATGGAGTGCGAGTGTGTGCATACGTACTGGATGCGGCCGAGCTTCTCGTCGACGGAGACGGACTCCTGGGAGAGCACGCTGAGCTGCTCCAGCGAGTAGGGGTGCTCCGGGTCCTTGATGTCCCGCACCGTATCTGAACACGAGACGACGGCACGGCGCACCAATCAGTTCCAGCCGGCGAAGCCAAGGAATCAAGAAGGAGGTAAACAGAGAAACAGGGGGATTTGGGGAAGAATTGTGCGGCTGTTAGTACCGAAGACGTCGAGCGCGTCGAGCGCGTCGGCGGCGGCGGGCGGGTGGGCGGCGCGCTCCGGCCGCTCGTGCACCACCGGGTTCGCGTTGATCATGCCCACCGTCATCTTCCCCCTCCCCCTCCCCCTCCCCCTCCTCCTCTTCCTGGGTACGGACGCGGTGGTGTCGTGCGACTTCGGGGAGACGACTCAGACGAGAGGAGACGCGGTGCGTGACAGCGTGAGTAATGAGAAAATAAATCCCTTTTTTCTTCGGTCTTAACCTTAATCATTGGCGTGCTTCCCTTGTTTTGGTGGAAGTGACTCAAGTGAGACAGTGAGTGATGGAGCGAGCCGGAATTATTTTTTATTTAATATTTATTTTAAATTTTTTTCAAAACTAATCAATAGAAATTTTTTTTGTAAAAATAGGCATCCGTCGCATCGATATAGGGCGATCGTCCTATATTCGGACGATAGGAATCTAAATGTAAAAATTTTTTTATCTATATTCAGAGTTAGAGATCCGAACGTAAAAAATTTTAGGGCATGGTAGCGGATGGGCTAGCGCCGGACGCAGTTCACGCTCACGAATGTGCTCTCGCGTCGTCTTGCATGGCGCGCGAGGCCCGGTCGGGAAGGTTCATTCGCCGTCAGACGTCAAGCTCGAAATTTGGCAATTGCGTCTTGCGTTAGCCAACTTCGGTCGCGCATTGCTCGACACGCGTCTGGCAGTCGCGAGACGCAATGCGCTCTTTCAAAGGATGCGGGTGCGAAGCGTGTCAAGCTGGAATGCAATGGTCTCTCCGTACGCGCGTCTGGGGAGGATGGACCTTGTTTTGTCCATGTTCGAGAACATGGCGGACGGAGCATCGTCTCATGGAACAGGGGCGGAGTCAAAGGTTGGCAAGGTTGGACCATGGCACAACCAATACTCCGGTCCGTAGCCCGTCGGCTGGGAGACTTGCGTTATTAATTTTGTGGGCTGTGGCGAAGGTGAGGCGATCAGACGACTAGAAACGAGACGCAGGGCGACTAGAAAGGAGGCGCATGCATGCGACTAGAAACGAGGCGCTCAGGTGACTAGAAACGAGGCGCATGCAAGTAATGAAGCAAGGCGCATGCTGCATGCAAGTAATGACTAATGAAGCAAAGCAAGGGGCCTCCTGGTGTCGTTGATGCTATCCAGAATGAGCGCCAGTCTCTACTGAAACGTCAAAAGAATTTGCTGTCCTGTTTAAACGAGTTCAAGAACATCTCGCGGACCCTGTAAAAGATATTTCCAGTGCTTCTTCCACAGGCATGTATTCATTAGCTTCGGGATATTCCTGCAGATGGCACAACGGAGTTCTTGGTGTTCTTTTTTTAATTATTGCTGTTGCACATTCTTCTTTAGCCCCATGCTTATGTATCTTAAAACAAGTAATCCTCTTTATGTCAGATTCCTTATTGGCAAGTTGTGTACCACTTAGATATTTGTTCAACATTGATATCCCCTTTAGCAGATATTGCTTGACGTCTCAATTAAAAAGTTGCAACTTGGAGATGATTTGATGATCTTGAATCTCACCGGTTTGTGCACAGCTCCTACACAACCTATATGCAGATTATCTCAAGATGCAGCACAATTAACTTTTCCTTTTTTACTCTATTGTTTTTCATTGTATATTCAACTTGTGGTTTGGTTGGGTAGTTTCTCTATTAATTTGAGATGAGTTGTGTGTGAGCGCACCACTGAACTGATTCAACAAATTTGGTCACGAGGCAAGTGTTCAGATGTATACTTAATAAATATGGTATTAGTAGGCCGTTGTTGGTTGGAGTGGATGGGTGACTCCCTGTATCCATCTGACCATGTTTTCAACTGTCATCCTGTCACCTGCATGAAATATAGCCGAGATCAGGCAACATCTTATTCTGCTTTCGTTCCGAATTAGGGTGTTTTAAAAATCATCAAAAATTTTATTTTAGCTTCCGCGTAATCATTCACCCCCTCTGATTGCTATATTAGTATATATCGATCCTACACTTTTTGCCTCTCAATGAACATAAGTACAAACAAAATAGTATTTTTCTATTTATCAAATGATATTTTTCCTGGTTGCAGATTAGCTCGAAAGGAATTACTAAAACATGAAGAGGAATGGAGATATTGCTTCTCTTTTTCGGAAACATGCAGCAAAGAAGGCTAATGTTTCTTCATCTCCTTCTCCGGCTGTGGCTATACAGGAAGAGCAAAATGAAGTACAAGAAGTCACATTGCAGCAAGAGAGGGTAATTGAAGAAACTGATAATCCAATGCCATCTTCTCCGCCTTCAGTTCCACCTCCACCTGAAGATGTCTCACCACCGCCACCACCACCGATTTATGATATCAATCGCCTTCCATATGATCCAGGAGAAAGACGGCCAATTATAAGTTATCCTGTCAATGATCAAGATGCTATTCGAAGAGCATATATTCTTAAAGGTCCATGCCAACCTTATGCACATGATTTTGAGAGAAGGAAAATTGGAAATAGGGAGCGTTCATTCACTCCTATATGGTTTCATAAATATCAATGGATTGAATATAGTATGAAGAAGGAATCTGCATTTTGCTTTGCATGCTACTTGTTCAAAAAGGAAAATAATAAAGGGTCTGATGCATTTACTAAAGGTGGTTGGAGAAATTGGCATCATGGAGAGAAAGCACTTATCAAACATGTGGGTGGTGTAACAGGTGCTCACAATGCAGCTCAAGAGAGATACAACTTGTATTTGAATCCCAGAGCAACAATTGATAATCAAATTGAGAAAGTGAGCAGTGAGGATCTACGCCTGTACAAGATCAGGTTGACTTACTCAATTAGATGTTTGAAGTTTCTTTTGCATCAAGGATTGGCATTTCGTGGTCATGATGAAAGTGAAGAGTCTAGTAATAGAGGGAACTTCCTTGAACTTTTAAAATGGCTTGCAAGAAATAATGAGGAGGTGAATAAGTTTATTTTGAAGAATGCTCCAGGTAATTACATCTTAACTTCTCCAGAGATACAAAAGCAAATTATTCATTGTTGTGCTATGGAAACTAGAAAGCAAATTATTGATGAACTTGGTGATGAGAACTATGCTATTCTAGCTGATGAGTCTAGTGACATATCACATAAAGAACAACTAGCCCTTTGTTTGCGTTATGTTGATAAACTGGGGAGACCATGTGAACATTTTCTTGGATTTGTTCATGTAGATGATACTATCTCTTTATCACTTAAGGAAGCAATTGAAGCTTTACTTGTTAGTCACCATTTGACTATAACTCAAATTCGTGGTCAAGGTTATGATGGGGCTAGCAACATGAAAGGAGAAATTAAAGGGCTGAAAACACTAATCATAAAAGAGTCACCTTCTGCTTATTATATTCATTGTTTTGCACATCAACTACAACTAGTTCTTGTTGCTGTTGCCAAGGGAAATGATGATTGTGTGTGGTTTTTTGATCAAGTATCTCTCTTGCTGAATATTGTTGGAGTTTCCTGTAAACGTCATGACATGCTTCAAAATGTTAGACTTCAGCATGTCTTAGAAGCAATTAAATGTGGTGAGCTAGAAACTGGGAGTGGATTAAATAAAGAGATGGGGTTAGCTAGGCCCAGTGATACTCAATGGGGTTCTCATTACAAAACTATTGTCAACCTTATTGTTATGTACCCCATGATCCGTGATGTACTTATAAGTCTAGGTGAAGATACTACACAAAGGGGTGATTGGCCGAAGATTCATACCATGGTTGGAGCATTTGAGTCATTTGACTTTATTTTTAGTGCACATTTGATGCTTGTCATTCTTGGATACACAAATGATCTATTTGAGTGTTTGCAAAGAAGAGAACAAGATATTCTTAATGCAATATCACTTGTTAGTTTGGCAAAGAGTAGACTGCAACAATTGAGATCTGATGGATGGGTTGAATTCCTTCAAAGAGTCACTTTGTTTTGTAACAAAAATGGTGTCGAGGTTCCTACAATGGAGGGTAATTATGTGCCTTATGGAAGATCAGCACGGTTTGCTCGAAACCAAATAAATGATGATCACTTTAGAAGAGAAGTGTATATTGGGGTAATTGACAAAATTAGTCAAGAGCTTGACAATAGGTTTGATGAGGTTAATTTGGAGTTGCTTTCTTGTATGTCAGCTTTGAATCCTGCAGACTCATTTGCTTCTTTTGATGCACACAAGGTACGCAGACTTGCTGAGTTTTACCCCAATGATATTTCAAGCACCGACTTGTTAAGACTTGAAATGCAACTTGATAACTATATTGATGACATGAGAAAAGATGATACCTTTAAAGGTCTAAGAAGTCTAGCTGAACTCTCAGTTAAGCTTGTTCAAACAAAGAGGCATGATGTTCATGATTTGGTGCATTTGCTTATCAACTTGGTATTGCTTCTACCGGTGGCAACGGCAAGTGTTGAAAGGGCATTTTCTGCAATGAAGTTTGTCAAGAATAAGTTGAGGAATAAGATGGGTGATAATCTTTTGGATGATTGTTTAGTCACCTTCATTGAGCGAGATATGTTCTTCAAAGTGGATGAAGATGATATAATCGAGACTTTCATGGCCATTAGAAGACGTAAGCCTAACATAAAGAAGAAGAAGTAGAAAGGTAATATTCTCTAAACTATTGCAAAACTTTATTATTATCTTTGTATATAGTGTGTTTTTGATACATTTTATATTATATGTTATCTTGCTACTTTTTTTTAAAGTAGGACCAACCTTACCTAAAATCCTAGCTACGCCACTGTCATGGAATGCCATCGATCGTTGCGGGGTAAAGTCGAACGTGTTTGATGCCATGGCATTGAAGTTCGTCTCATGAATGCTGAGCGATTCTTCCATGGTGCTGGATGAATGAATTCACGACCACCAGTGTCCTATCAGCTTGCGCTAACGTCGGCATGGTAATGATCGGAAAGCAGGTGCATACGTATATCTTAAGAACTGGGAAGTCGTACAATAGTCAGGTCGGTCACCAATGCTCTCATTTCAATGTATGCAAAGTCCGGCAGTGTTCAAAATGCCAGGGAATCATGGACCAGGCAGTGGTGGCCGATCTGAATGTGATATCGATCTTTCACTGCTCTCCTGGAAGGGTATGTGAAGCTCAGGGACATGAAGAGGGCAAGGGAAATCATCGATGCTATGAAAAACTGAGATGATGTTGCCTGGACTACGATGATTGTCGGCTTTGAGCAGAATGGTCACGACGATGAGGCCATTGAGCTCTTCAAGTCAGTGATCAAAAGTGGCCCAGGACTGAACAGCTATACACTTGCTGCTGTTCTTAGTGTCTGTGCAAGCCTGGCATGTCTTGATTAGGGCAAGCAAATCCACTGCAAGGCTATCAGATCTCTGCAAGAGCATTCTGGTTCCATCAGCAATGCCATCGTCACCATGTATTCGAGATCAGGCAGCTTGCCATGGGCGAGGAGGGTGTTTGATCGGATATGCTTGCACAAGGAAACCGTCACATGGACATCGATGATCGTAGCTGTAGCACAGCATGGCCTGGGAGAGGAAGTTGTTGGCCTGTTTGAGGAAATGCTTCTTGTAGGTGTGAACCCGACTGAAAATTACTTATGTCGGTGCGTTTTCAGCGTGCATACATGCCGGTTTTGTAGACGACGAGCAGATGCACAACAGGCACGGCATTGTACCAGAAATGAGCCATTTCATTACGCTTGCATGGTCGACCTCCTTGCCCGTGCCGGCCTGCTCTCTGAAGCTCAGGAATTCATCCAACGAATGCTTGTGGAACCGGATGCAATAGCCTGGGGATCACTCCTTTCAGCCTGCAGAGCGTACAAGAACGCAGAATTGGCGAATTCATACCGAGAAGCTCTTGTCAATTGATCCCAACAACAATGGGCCTACTCGCCCCGCCGACGTTTATTCGCGGCAAAGGAACTGCGAGGTGGAACGACACGGCGAAGATCTGGAAGCTGAGGAAGAAGACGGGTTTCAGCTGGATTCACATGTATAAAGAAGTTCACGTCTTTGGAGCATACGGTGTCCTGCATCCGCAGATGGATGCAGTTTACAAGATGGCAGCGAAAATGTGGGAGGATATCAAGAAGAGCTCTTTTTCTCTAATTCTACAACTATCTCTGGCTATCATGGGACCTAATAATTCTTGGCGAAATTGGATAGTGCTTAATTGGAATGTCAGGGGCCTTCACGAATCAAACAAATGCAATCTCCTCAGAGCAAAGATTCAGGATGCAGGATGCTAGATTGGTGTTTCACATCGGTGCACTGGACCCAATTTTTCCCTGGAACTCTTTAGCTTCCTCTTGCTAGAATCATGTCAGACCACATCCCTTGTGTGGCTCAAATCCGAACAAATATTCCAAAGACATCTGTTTTTATGTTTGAAATTTTTTTGTTAGAGCGTTCTGATTTCCAGAAGTTTGTGGAAAATTCTTGGCGCCAACTTAACAATTATGGTTCCTATCCAGTCAATAATATAAAATCTAAACTTCACAGTCTTCAGCTCCAGCTCCAAAAATAGAATACAAACATGTCTCTTATCAAAGACCAGATATCTCACTGCAATTCATCAATTGAGGTTCTTGACAAGATTGAAGAATTCAGGCCTTTACACACCCAAGAAAGGAACTTTCGGAAGATCCTTAAAGGTCAGCTGGTTCATCTTTTAGCTATTCAGAATGTTTACTGGAAGAATCGCTGCTCCATTCATTGGATTCAACTGGGAGATGAAAACACAAAAAAAAATTCATGCCAAAGCCACTGAAAGATTTAGACAAAACCTAATCACTTCTCTTACTATGGATAAGGGTGATATTCTCTATGACCATAATGCCAAAGCAAGCCTGCTTTTCAACACTTTCTTTGCTAGAATGGGGCTATCAGAGAATCCTCCCATGATTTTTGACCTTGAGAATCTAGTTCATCAAACTGATGGCTTGGACTGGCTTGATTCTCTCTTCTCTAATCAAGAGATTGGTGAAGTAGTGGCCCAATTTCATACAGACAGTGCCCCAGATCCTGATGGTTTCAATGGGCAATTCTACAAGAAATGCTGGCCTATTATCAAAGAGGACTTCTACAAACTATGCTCGGATTTCCAGGAAGGGTCCGTATCCCTTTCCTCCATCAACCAATCTTTCATAGTTCTAATTCTGAAAAACAGCAACCTTGAATCTCCCAGTGACTTCTGACCTATATCATTACTTAATCTGAGTGTTAAGCTTATCACAAAGCTGCTTGCTTCCAGGCTTAATTCTGTCATCACTACAGTTGTTCATAAGAATCAATATGGTTTTATAAAAGGGAGATCCATTCAAGACTGTTTGGCTTGGACTTTTGAATATATTCATTTGTGCCACAGCTCCAAAGAGAAAATTGTGCTTATCAAACTTGACTTTGTCAAAACTTTTGACACAATAGAACACAATGCCATCATCAACATGTTTCAAGCTTTACGATTCCCAAATAAATGGCTCTTTTGGACGGCTCAAATCCTAGATTCTGCCTCCACCTCTATCCTGCTGAATGGGGTTCCGGGTACTTTCTTTAAGTGCAGGAGAGGAGTTAGACAAGGTGACCCTATCTCTCCCCTCTTATTTGCGGTGGCTACCGATTTGCTTCAACACATCCTTAATAGAGCTATGCAAATGGGTATCCTCTCTCTTCCATTGGATTTGGGTCCTCATGCTGAATTCCTTGTGATTCAATACGTTGATGATACGATTGTCTTCATCAAAAGCTCCTAGAAGGAGCTTTTTAAGCTCTAAAGGTTTAGTGCAGTCATTTGTTGCAGCCACTGGTCTCAAAATCAATTACAGCAAATCTGGTATGTTGCCCATCAATATATTGGATAGAGATATTGATCTTCTTGCCAGTACATTTGGTTGTAAAAAGGAGAATTTCCCTTTCACTTATTTGGGTATGTCTATGGGCTCCACTAGACCTCACATAAAAGATTTTCAAATCTTGGTTAATAGGATCAACAGAAGAATTACTTCTTTCTCATCTTTGCTTTCCTATGGCGGTAGGCTGCAGTTGGTAAATTCAGTATTATCCTCAATGACCACCTTCACAATGTGTACTTTGCGAATTCCTTCATCAGTAATCAACAAAATTGATAAAGCAAGGAAAATTTGTCTCTGGGGTAAGAATGACATTAATGGCAGAAACAAATCTTTAGTTAAATGGCAGAAGGTGTGTATGCCTAAAAATAAAAGTGGCTTGGGAGTGATTAATTTGAGACAGCATAATATCTCCCTTTTGCTTAAATTCTTACACAAGTTCTTCAATAAAAAAGATATTCCTTGGGTTCATTTGATTTGATCCTCATATTATCCAACTCAAATCCCTCTGATCTCTTCGCGCAAGGGCTCATTTTGGTGGAAAGATGTTTTAGCTCTTCTTGATTACTTTAAGGGGATTGCTTGCTGTCGCATTGGGTGGGGGTGATACTGCTCTTTTCTGGGATGATGTGTGGAATGATATGCACATGAGATGTAAATACCAGTATTTAGTTTCTTTTGCCAAGGATGAAAAGACCAGCGTTGCTTCTTTTTTGGATCATCCTGGGATATCTAGACACTTTCATTTGCTATTTCTGATCAAGCTTTTCGTGAACTTCAAGATATGCTCAGTAATACTTCTGCTTTAATATTGCGAAATGAAACCAGGGATGTATGGCACTACAAATGGAATTCAAAGGATTATGCTTCAAGAAAGTTTTATAATTTGATCTTCGGTTATATCACTGTCCCAAGACCAATTCTTTAGATTTGGAAAGCTAAATGTTCTCTTAAGATCAAGATTTTCTCCTGGCTGATGTGTTGGGATCGGCTTAACATAAGGAATTTGCTTAAGAGGAAGAACTGCCCCATTCAAGGAAATAATTACAATTGTGTGCTTTGTAATCTAAACGCCGAAGAGACAAGAGATCATCTCTTCTTTGTTTGTCCCTTCAGCATAAGTTGCTGGAATGCTTTGAGCATTTCTTGGGATAAGGAGGCGGGCTTTTTTCAGAGGATCAATGATGCTTGCCTGGCTAATAGAGATCCTTTCTTCTTCGATGCTTTCATGATAGCGTCTTGAGGTATTTGGAAGCTTCAAAACGATTTGATTTTTAGGTCCAGGCCGGCGGGTCTTCTTGTTTGGAAAGAGTGGTTTCTTGCTGAAATCCACTTGCAATCTTTTAGGTTTAAATTTTCTTATAGATCTGGTTTGGAAGCTTGGGGTGCTAGGTTAACTTAACTTGTTTTCGTTTTGTTTGGGCTGGCTTCTCACCAGCTATGTTTTCTCCCCTTCCCCGTTTTGTTTCTTCTCTAGTTTGCTTAATAAAATCCCAGCAGGGGCTTCCTCTGTTGTCTTTCAGGTAAAAAAAAGAGCTCTTTTACGGTATACTAAATTTAATATGCACCTTTTATTTTTTTGCTCTAATAGATGAGATTAGCTAGTATTTATTTATAATTCCTCCGATAATAAAGTAATAGAAATACCCTCAATAAATCAATGGCTAGATCAGCACCCACCTTATATAACCAGTATAAATTTTCTCATCAAGAATGCTGGCTTCGTGCCTGACCTCCAGTCGGTTCTGCAAGACGTTGACGACGAGCTGAAGGAGGAGATGCTGAGCCGCTACAGCGAGAAGCTCGCCATCGCGTTCGGTCTCACCAGCACGCTGGAGAAGACGACCCTGCGGATCATGAAGAACCTGAAGGTATGCAGTGACTACCACACGGCGATCAAGTTCATCTCCAAGGTTGTGGACAGGGAGATTGTAGTGCGAGAAGCGACGAGGTTTCATCATTATAGGGTTGCGTTCTGATCCAGTAAAGATTATTGGTAGAAAACCTTTATCGTGATGATTTCAAAGAAAGAAATGATGTTATTGTTGTTTCACATAGATGTAAGCATGTAACCACTAGTTGGTAAACCAGTCAAGTTAGATGATACTACATGCTTTGGGGTGGTTCTACGCTAACTAGCCAAAGTGTAAACAATGCAGGATGATTTTGAATCTGTATTATTCTTTAGCAACATTTTAAAATACTCGACAACAAAAAATTGGGAGATTGTCGTACTCATCGGACCGAGCGATTTTTTCATCAAAGACTGGTAGATTATCGCGCTTCTGCGACTCGATGGGGAGAAAGGTCTTTGATACCGACCAGGTTACCAACTAACGATCAGTGATCAGCCAGAACAAATACCTTCCATTAACAATACAAAATGTTTACCGGTTTTCAAAATCTCAGCTGTAAATTCGCACTGAATGGGATCACGAAATCATCACTATATGAGGGGAAAAAAAGGAGAGCTTGTCAAAAATATAAGTATAGTGTACACAACTAATCCAGAAATGGATCGATACACAACAGAACAAAAATTAAAATCGATAGCACGGAAGCCCGACTCTCCAAAATTCTTGCTTCCAAAACTACGGCTTAAAATGTGTTGGGTCTGTTTGTCTTTGAAAGCAGCCGGTCCATAGCTTTGTGACAAGATCGATCAAGATCGCCAGTAGATTAGCCTTTGAGTGCTGCAGTTCCATGGCGCCTTTCCTTCTTATAGCGAGATTGATCTGGATCGAAGCCACCTTCCTCTGCACCATAGACGGCCCAAGAGGGTGTCAGAGCCATGTAATCTTGGCTCTTAAAAGGCTTTCCAGATGTCACCTGCATTGGTGAATGAATATCAATTCAAATATAGGAACTACCTTCTTGTCTATGTCACATTAATTATCTTGGGGGAAAGCTCACCAGTTCATGGAATCGATCATAATCTATCCAGGTATGCCATTTCCCGTTGATCTTAAACTTATCCACCTTTGCAAGTAGCACACAGCATGAATGAGCATGCTCACAGGCTACTTCATATACACCACCACTTTTAGATGCCAACACCTCAGAGAATTCTTTTACATCAGAGTGCCAAGGGACATTTTCCATTGTCAACTTCGAAGTTCCTGACCTGCACATATTATCGTAAAATATCAGCTGAGTAAATCAGCAAACTAAGAGGCCAAGCTTAATCAGCAAGTGGAAAATAATAATAACAAAAGGCACTTACGAGCCACAGTATGTTACACCCTTGATTTCAATGAAATCAGGTTGGCCGAGGTTTAGTAATTTTGCATATGCATCTATCTCTTCAGCATTCCAGCCTTTAACCAATGTCAGTCGGTAGACTGTTCGTTGATCTTTGTCATGCAGGGACTTGAGCGAATCCTAGTGTAGTACCAAATTAGATAGCAAAAAATAATACAGTTAGTATTCATAAACCTTATGTTCATGATGTGCGTCTGGAAATATTTCTGCATATCAGTATCTACCAGAAAACGCTCCCAGAAGTCCGAAAACAGTGGCCTGTCAACAGCCTTCAAGCTTTCCTTTGTAGCTGCATCTACACTGACATACAGCTGCAATCATATATACATTATCGTTATCTTAAAAACTTGTTGCTTTGAGTATTCGAATGCCAAGATTGAGGTCTTAATTCAAATCTATTTGAGAATATGACCTGAGTGATAGGTTTCAACATCTTAATCTTATCAGGAAATTGAGCATTTGTAACCAGAAATGTAGATATGAGTCTGCGATGTAGCTCATCAACCAGAGCATTTATCTCCGGGTACATAATTGGTTCACCAACAAGAGATAAAGCACAATGTCTAGGGGATAGACCCTCTGCTAGTTGTTCTGGCTTTACTCCTGAAAAAGCAAGAAACAGAATAACAGTTTTTAGCCCAAAAAAAAGGTTGCAGTGAGATTGCTTGCTAGTACAAATGATTCTGGAATTAACCCATATTCTGGCCAGAAATTGTGTATTATGTACTGAACAGTTTTACAGGATAAGTTATGAGATTTATTGATCACGTAATGCCTAAACTGTCGCCAGGCTGTGTTCTTAAAATAAACTAGAAAAAAGGTGTCTTTCATATCTTGTCTTATCGGAGCACTTTCACTATGCTTACTGCTGGCATACGGATGGAAACCTTCTTAAGGCTGTTTCCATTTGGGCCAGTTATACTTGCAGGGATTTGAAATGGTCATGGTCCGATCTGCCATGTATCTAATTTTTGTTTGGGCAGAAGAATATGCAGTGCATTTCTCACCATTCATGAATACATGGGAATGGGAGAATATGCATACCTGGTACACCTTTCATCTGCTTAACCATCTTTGTGTGTTGGTCAATTGCAGCATTAACAATGTCAAGAGGATCATCCATCTTCCACTTCCAACTCTTCCCAACAGGATTTGTGTGATGCCTCCAACAAAATACACACTTATTTGCACAAGCCAAACTTGGAGTTGCCTCCATGCATCTGCCAGAATGAGCATATAATCAGAAAACATGCACTCAAGGATGCAAACAACATAATATTATATGTTTTTGTACAGTATAAATAATGATTTTTCTAATACAATAAGTAGTAGAACATTTTAGAAATAAGATGAAAATAAAACTAATTGCATAGTCCAACCATCTATTTAACAAGCATACCAAACACCATGTTACAAAAGCACAAAATTCACCTGTGACTTTCTATGCCATAAAATGAGTGTTTGTAACACCCTCCACGACCTCGGAGCTGTGACTTTGTCCATCTACAAATCTTCACCCCACTATGAGAACCAATAATTTTGTACCCCTGACACAAACACAGCGATAAATTATATAGGCTAACTGATATACTGAATGAAAACATGCCGACAAAGCACATCAACTACAGGCAAGAATTAAAAAAATGTTAGCCATCTATACCAAGCATGCTTCTACCTTACAGGCAAGGACCAGAGGGATCTGTCAAAGCAATACACACCCCTAGTGTTCACCAACATGAGTTTGGTATCAGTACAAATTATCTTCAAAGCCTAATCAAAAGTTTCAGGAAGATGCTTGCTTCAGCAATCTCATTCTATCATAAAAAAATAGCAAACTAACTATTCTACACAAGGCATTAGTTCCGCTAGCACAGCATATGCTAGTTGGATGGATTTCTTACAGGAAACCACTTTATTTTCTGCCAGAGCTATGCTTAAGTATCATAATCTGCCTCAACCCTCGAATGTTCTAGAAATTGCTCTAATTCCTCGTTTGTGTGATGTATGTCAGGTACACATAGATCACAGATGACAGAATGTGCAATACTCCATTTTCATTATGCATTGCCCACTTGTTATCATCAGACGCATCAAAGTTTCGAGTTGACATGACTTCACATGTCCCTACAGCTCCTAATATGCAAAAGGAATTGTGCACTGTGTGTAATAAAATGTAAAAACAACTTGATGCTGACTTGCTTCTCTAAGCTCGTCCTGATGATCGGTGTCACCATCTCCCTCGCACTGCTCTCCCCTCCATTCGGCAAACCCCCGTCCACCTTCCCATTCTGCCTCCTAGTCGGTGCCTTGCCGGCGATGTCCTCCATGTCAACCTCCCCATCCACCACCTCGTCATCATCGGACTCCTCTCCTTCCAACTCCAATTCATCAAACCCATCACTCTCTCCCTTGCCCCCTTCTCCAACATCCTCCCCATTCACCACCCTCAGCACCCTCCCACACCACTCCTCGAACACGGCCTCGAGATCCCCGCCATCCACGTCGCCCTCGCCGACAGGGACCACCTCGACGGCCCCCAGCGCGCGCAGCCACCTCGAAAAGCTCCTGGCGGCGGCGTTGAAGGTCTCCCCGTAGGCCCGGGACCCGACGCCGAAGACGGCGAAGCGGAGGCGGGAGAGGAGGAGTGCCCCTGCGCGGAAGTCGGCGGCGGACTCCGCGAGCCAGCGCGCGAGGAAGGCGGCAGCGGGCGGCGGCGCCCCGCCGTCGTGGGTGGGAAGGACGAGGAGGAGGAGCGGGATAGACGGTAGGTCGTCCGGGTCGAAGGCGGCGGCGTCAGTGGGGCGGGCTGCGACGCCGGAGTCCGCGAAGCGGCGGGAGAGGCGAGCGGTGAGGGCCTTGGAGGTGCCGGTGGCGGAGGCGTAGATGAGGGTCGGGCTGGGGGTGGGGGCGGGGGAAGGGGAAGGGCTGCAGCGGAGGCGGCGGAGGCGGAGGGACTTGTAGAGGAAGAAGAGGGAGGAGGACGAAAGGAGGAAGAGGAGGGCGAGGTGGGAGGTGGCGGAGGCGGTGGTGGCCGCCGGGAAGGGAGGCATCGCAGGCTCGCAGCGGTGTACGTGTGGGTTGGGGGAGGGTGCCGGTTTAGCCCTTGGGTTTTGGGGGTTTCGGAAGGGAGGGTAGCTTCGCAATGGGTCGGGTCGGATGCAGTTTTATAAAACCCGACCAAAAATCCGGCTCGAACTATGATGTCCTATCAGAGGTAAAAAATTATACTCAAATTCAAACCCATCAGGTACCCGAAATTCGACGGGTTTGTGTAGTATGGATGGCAATAGGTTGGACCGGATATGTGTTTTGCAAAACCCGACCCGACAAGAAACCTGAACCCAAAAACTCGAGCCGAACCCGGCGGGTACCCAAAACCCAACCCCAAACCCGGTGGGTACCCTGAACCTGACGAGTACCCGATGGGTATATACGGTATTTCGGGTACCCGATGGGTACCCGTGGGTGAAAATTAGAACCCGAACTCGACCCGAAGAACCCGCGGGTAAAAATTAAAACCCGAACCCAACCCAATCGGGTGCAAAACACGCGGGTACCCAAACCCGCAGGTCCAATTGCTATCCCTAGTAGCTTCGGACCGGGCCGCCCATTGCGCTTTTATATATATATATATATACTTCGCCCCTTAGAGCATCTCCAACAACTTCCAATAATTTGACTCCCAATAACTCTGGATTAGGAGTTTGCCAAAAGTTTTTGAACCTAAAAAAAAGACCATACTTCAATAGTTCCCATTTTTTCTCAAAAAAATATTTTGACTTGGTCCGGTAGTCCCGGTTTTGCCGTCTTTTCCCTTCGCGCCATTGTTTTTTTTTTCTGTTGGGCGTTGGCGCCGCAGGAGACACGCACTCCTTTTGCTTTTCGAAGACTTCTTTGCCGCCACAAGTCTAAAGACACGCTAGATAAAAGCCGCGTAGGTGCCGGTGTCCATCGTCCAGCTTCGAGCGATCCTACTTCTTCGCCGCCCCACGTCTGGACACGCGGGCATCTTTTGCTTTTTGATCGTCGGTGCTGCCATCGTAAGAAATTGAAGGAACTTCTCGCTTGGCTTGGCCATGAATTGAAAAATGTGCTAAGAATTCTTTCTTGGTGACTCCATCATTATTTGTAGCGAATTGACCGGGTGGTAATTCCGGCACCATTCTAGGCTTCAGGTGGCAGTCTGCAGCATGAGTCATCGTCCATCCCTCTTCCAAAGACTTTTGGACAAATCGTCGTCGGACGATGATGACGAATTTTTTTTGGCCGCTGGTCAAATCGTTTAACATTATTCGCAACCTGCACGAAAACATGGTGGTTCTGTCCCCGGACATCAAGTCAAGTATCGGGACAGAGAAGGAGTGCGCTCAAGAATGTATCAAGATTACTTAGTGAATGATCCTACATATGGCCCAACTGATTTCAGACGGATATTCGTATGTATTTGTTTGGTTACTTTAATTTATGTTATACATTATAAGATTGGTCTCTTATTGTTCTTGAGTGCGCAGGTATAGAATGAGCCGTGGTTTATTTTTACGCATAATGCATACAGTAGAAGATCATGATGATTACTTCGTGCAAAAGAGAAATGCAGCCAATACACCTGGATTAAGTTGCTTCCAGAAGCTCACTGCAGTATTCCATATGCTAACTTATGGAGTACCAGCGGATGCTACGGATGAATATGTTCGTATTGGAGAAAGTACTGTTATACAGAGTCTGAGAAAGTTTGTCAAGGCGGTGATTGAACTTTTTGAAGATGAGTTTTTGAGATCACCTAATGAGAGTGATATAGCTCAATTACTTGAAATTGGAGAGGAAAGAGGTTTTCCTGGTATGTTAGGTTCGATAGATTGCATGCATTGGAGGTGGAAGAATTGCCCTTCAGCATGGCAAGGTATGTACTCGGGCCACGTGCACAAGCCTATAATAATTTTAGAGGCAGTTGCTTCCAAGGATCTTTGGATTTGGCATGCTTTTTCTGGTTTACCTGAGTCTTACAATGATATCAATGTTCTTCATCAGTCTCGGTCTCCACTTTTTGCGAAGCTAGCTGAAGGCCAAGCTCTACAAGTGCACTACAGCATAAATGGTTATGATTATAGGATAGGGTACTACCTTACCGATGGCATATACCCATTGTGGGCAACATTTGTGAAGACTATACCAGAACCATAAGGCAATAAGAGGAAATATTTTGCCAAAGCACAGGAAGCAGTAAGGAAGGATGTGGAACGTGCTTTTAGAGTTCTACAATCCCATTTTGCCATTGTTCGGGGTCCAGCTCGATTTTGAGATGAAGAGACACTAGGTGACATTATGAAAGCCTGTGTTATTATGCATAGCATGATTATCGAAGATGAGGCAGAAGTGGACCCTGACAAACGTTTCGACAATGGTGGAGAAAATATGAATCCTTCCCATGAGCAGCATCCTAATCTTGACGAGTTCATTAAGACACAAAAAAAATTAGGGACAATGAAACTCACCATCAGCTACCAAAAGACCTGGTGGAGCACCTATGGCAACATCATCCAGATCAATACTAAGTTTTACTTTATTTATGCACATATTGCAATGATTTTTCTTTGGTAGCAAGAATTGGCATTTATTTACCATTTTCGTCATCAATGAATATTTGATGTAAATTTTTGCTAATGTCTTAAAACTATTGTTTATCATAAGTTGCGGCAATTTTGTCTTGACAATCGTACTAAAACCAAAGAGGGATAAGCCAATTCATCTTTACCCCATGAAAACCTGGTTGCTTAGGTGTGTTGGAAAATTGCACTAAGTTATCAAAATATGTCTATTCTTTAGTGCAAGTTTAGAACTAAATTGGACTTCAATTGTAGCAAGCGTGTACTGAAAATTGTGCTAAAGTGAATCAGGGTTGTGCGAAATCAACTTTTACCACATGAACAGGTTACCGACCAGGTACATGCAAGCTATTTTATGAATCAAAATCATTTTGCGGTTGCAATGTCTCTTACAAGAAGTATTACCAATCTTATTTGTGCATTTACATGTGTTATCATTTAAATTATGTTTTTCACATGGACCTAAAAGAAGTACAAGTATGTAATTACCACAATATAGTCCAATTCAACATGTGTTTTGCCTAGTTCTTGTCATATAAAATAAATCCCTTGCATGCTGATGGATAACAAGGTTCTTTTTCTTCAAATGATAGGATAAAAGTGAAGTCTTCTTGTATTGGGAGAATCCACACACCATAAATAAAATCAGCGATTTTATCACATGCTTTGCTGATTTTTGTATAAAATCAGCACATGCCTACAATCAAACTATCAAAAGGCGACTTTAGTTTGAATTTTAAACTTGTTTGAACTAGTTAGTAAGCTATTTAAACTCGACATCAAAAAAATCTTTTCTTTTTTTGTGTGATACCTAGAGGAACTACCTATTTTAAATCATGGTGTCCAGGCAACATCGTGCCCCGGTTAATTATACTACAACAGATAGATAAACTAATAGCTGAAACAGAAAAAACTTAACATAGTAAATCAACACCTCCCTAATCACGTCAGTTATTTCCTTTTCTATTTTATTGAGGAGGCCATTAGTTTAAGCATAAATAACACTAGGTAGATAAGCGCGCTATGCTGCGCCGGTTGAATTTCGATAGCATACGCTCAAAAAAATAAAGTTTTAGGACCCGTACGCGAATATACGAAACTACAGTGTTCTTTCTGTAATACATGTTTGCAAAACCACCCACCGGTGGAAAATTGTCTAGAGGAAAACGGGCGTAAAATTATTAGAGATGACAACCTTCTTTTGTCGAGCCTAATACTCTATGCGTTCACCTAGTAATAATACATGTCTAAAAAAAATATCAGGGATCGAGATGGAAAATCGATTTGAGAAAAAAGTGTAGAGATAGAGCTGTACACATATCTCTAATGATGAAAACATTTTTTTGGGAAAAACGGAGATAAGCGCGCCACGCTGCGCCGGTTGAATTTCGATAGTATGCGCCCAGAAAAGTAAAGTTTTAGACCCGTACGCGAATATACGATACTACAGGGTTTTTTATGTAATACATGTTCACAAAACCATCCACCGATGGAAAATTGTCTAGAGGAAAAAAGGCGTAAAATTATTAGAGATGACAACCTTCTTTTGTTGAGCCTAATACTCTACGCTGTTCACCTAGTAATAATACATGTTTAAAAAAATATCAGAGATCGAGATGGAAAATCGATTTGGGGAAAAAGTGTAGAGATAGAGCTGCACACATATCTCTGATGATGAAAATATTTTTTCTAGGAAAAATGGAGAACCCAATCGTGAATACAAAAGCTACTTTTTTTTAGAAACGGGAAAATAAAGGCGAATGATCCGTACGCGAATATACGAAACGATAGGGACCTTTTTGTAAAACCATCGATCGAAGGGACTGGATGTAATTTTGTATTTTCGCGAAACCACCCACCGGACAAAAATAGTCTAGAGGAAAAAGGGCGAAAAATTATTAGAGATGACAACCTTCCTTTGCCAAGCCTAATATTCTACGCGTTTACCGAGTAATAATACATGTTCGCAAAATCACTAACCGGTGAAAAATAGTCTAGAGGAAAAAGGGCGAAAAATTATTAGAGACGACAGCCTCCTTTTGTCGAGCCTAATACTCTACGCGTTCACCGAGTAATAACACATGTTTAAAAAAATATCAGAGATCGAGATGAAAAATCGAGCTGGGGAAAAAGTCTAGAGATAGAGCTGCACACATATTTCTAGTGACGAAAACATTTTTTTCGGGAAAAACGGAGAACCTAATCGTGAATACAAAAACTATGGATTTTTTCTGGAAACGGGAAAAATATACGAAACGATAGGGGCTTTTTTTTGCAAAACTACCGATTAAAGGGCCTAGATGTATTTTTTATTTTCGCAAAACCACCAATCGATTAAAAATAGTCTAGAGGAAAAAGGGCGAAAAATTATTAGAGACGACAAACTTCTTTTGTCGAGTCTAACATCCTACGCGAGTAATAATATATGTTTAAAAAAACAGAGATCGAGATGGGAAATCGAGCTGAGGAAAAAGTCTAGAGATAGAGCTGCACACACATCTCTGGTGACGAAAAAATTTTCCTCGGGAAAAACGGAGAAAGGACATAGACGTAAGGAATAAAGGCGAATGATCCGTACGCGAATATACGAAATGATAGAGCCCTTTTTGCAAAACCACCGATCGAAAGGCCTGGATGTATTTTTTTATTTTCGCTAAACCACCCACCGGTTAAAAACAGTCTAGAAGAAAAAGGGTGAAAAATTATTAGAGACGACAAATTTCTTTTGTCGAGCCTAACACTCTACGCGAGTAATAATACATGTTAAAAAAAAATCAGAGACCGAGATGGAGAATCGAGCTGAGGGAAAATTCTAGAGATAGAGCTGCACACATATCTCCGATTAAAAATAGTCTAGAGGAAAAATGGCGAAAAATTATTAGAGACGACAAACTTCTTTTCTCAAGCCTAACATTCTACGTGAGTAATAATATATGTTTAAAAAAAACAGAGATCGAGATGGGAAATCGAGCTGAGGAAAAAGTCTAGAGATAGAGTTGCACACATATCTCTGGTGGCGAAAAAATTTTCCCCGGGAAAAACGGAGAAAGGACATAGACGTAAGGAATAAAGGCAAATGACCCGTACGCGAATATACGAAATGGTAGAGCCCTTTTTGCAAAACCATCGATCGAAGGGCCTAGATGTATTTTCTTATTTTCGCTAAACCATCCACCGGTTAAAAATAGTCTAGAAGAAAAAGGGTGAAAAATTATTAGAGACGACAAATTTGTTTTGTCGAGCCTAACACTCTACGCGAGTAATAATACATGTTTTAAAAAAATCAGAGACCGAGATGGAGAATCGAGCTGAGGAAAAAGTCTAGAGATAAAGCTGCACACATATATCTAGCGACGAAAACATTTTTCCCAGGAAAAACGGAGAAAGGACCTAGACGTAAGGAGCAGGGACTTGTTTGCTACGTTTTCGGATCTATCCGCTATCCTGAAAAATTATAAAAGGGCTTCTTCGCGATTGAACTTAACGGGAGGGTTTTTTCGTAAAACGGCGCGCCAGGGACCTAAACGCGATGAAAAAATTTTATCTTCCTCTCACAAAAAATCGCGAAGGACCTATTCGTAATTTGCAGGGACCTATCCGTAATATAAAGAAACGAAGGGTTTTTTTGCAAAACGCGCAAAGTGACAGGTGGATGGTGGATGGGCTCTCTGGCCTCCAATCCCACGGCTTGTAATATGGGTATAATAATAATAATAATATGCCAAATCAAATAGACTGTGCTAGACCAAAAAGGCCCTGATGAGCAAAGACCAATGCAAATGAAACCTTACCACAGGGATCAAAGGCTAACAAAAATATAAGTCACTCTGAAATTATTTAAGCCTCAAGAGGTGCTTCTAAGTAATTTTGATGGAAATTGGCGAAAAAAATTCTAGACACCTAAACAATCTTTAACACACTGTTCAAATCTGTCGAGGGTGGCGATAGTGCTCAGCAAGCCATCCTTCATCTTCTCTCTGCAGTACAGTGAAGTTGGTAAGTGCCAGTGCATTTACTATCTTGCAAAGACTCCAAAGCAATTCCATAGAAAATCAGCCATGTAATCTACATCCGAAAACTAATCTACATCCTAAAACTTCTCTTGCTGGGAAATTTTAAGGAATGAGCACACCATTATTTTTACTGAATCCCTACTCCCTAGATAGTATTTGGAAGCAATTACAATTCACTTGATGGGAAAAAGACGTTCCAAACTGAGAATAACCTGCGGAATTAAAACGCTGAGACTGAGTTGTTAGTAACTTCTATGATGAGATAAGACCTACCTCTTTGTTAAGAAGAAAATCAACAACACAGATTGAATCTGTTACCTAAGGACGAGTTAATGAATATGCCATAACTAGAAGATACAAAAAGACGACAACATTATTGAGCTCAAAAAAGCTATTCTTTACTTAAAAACCCAGCATATTCAGACATGTAACACTACAAAAAAACCAGATAAATGGTGTGGCCGCGTTACCCACCTATCATCTGTGAGCTCAAAGTTACTGTTATCCACCACACTTCCCAGCTTGGAGAATGACCTGTACAAGGTTAGCTAACTGAGTTTACTTAACATAATAAACAGCAATTCTGTAAGTTTCTAATAATTTAGAGATAAACCTACTGTATTAGCTCGGCAAGCGTAGTATCAGCTTCAACCTTGAGAGGGTCCTTATCGTCGAGCAACGACGAGGCATTCTTCAGTATTAAGCTGAATGTGCAGACCTACAGGGTAATTGCATCAAACACCTGGAGTACCAAGAACAAACCACCAATGGCTAATGCAAACCCCCCAACCTCAACGCCAGTTCTCGACTGGAACGCAACAATCGAGTTCCTCTCCCGCGGCACACAGTCCCTCCCTGCCGCGCTCACCCTCCCCCTCACCTCCTCGGCGTCCTCAGCAGACGCATTCGCCGAAACTGCATTGCAAAGTAACAGTTGCCAAGAACAGTACGGACATAGCTGGCCAAATTAGGTAAGGCTAACTAAGCACATGGAAATACCGAGAAGGGTCTGGGCTTTGACGAGGCTGTCGCGGGAGGCGGCAATGGGCGCGAGGAGGAAGCGCGCCGACTTCTTCTTCTGCTCCCGCAGCAACTCCTTCGGCCCAGCTGCGCGTACCAACAAACAGAGCAAGCAGAGAAGAGAAGAATGAGGGGTACGGTCTCTGGCGTGCAATCACCGGTAGTTAAAGAGAGGAAGGTGTTCGTACGGGTGCCGAGGGAGAAGGCGGCAGCGGCGGGGCGGGGCGGCGAGGCGGCCAGGATGAGGACAAGGAGCGCGGCGCGGCGAGAGGAGAGGTTTGTCGGCGCTTGTGGCGGTTGGGAGGACTCGCGGAGGGGGGAGGCGGGGCGGTTGTGGCACGCCGGAGAGCTGGCGTCGCCGTCGCCGGCGGCCGCGGTAGCACGGGGAGCGAATGAACGGTGGGCATTGGGGCGCTCATGGTAGTCGCGCGATGCGCTTCACACTGCTCGAAGTAGGGGTCGTTATTTTTTTTTTTTTGTGTGTCTAGGATCACTCGAATGTTTTCTTTAAAAAAATCAGCCAAAATTTTAGATGTTGTACGTATTGGAAAAAAATATTGTACACGTAGAAAAAAAATGTTGCAACGCGTCTGAAATTTAGGAGCCTCTTACAACATTTTTGTTCAACGCTTGTAACATTTTTTTCCGATGCGTTGCAACATTTTTCCTCTACGGATGCAACATTTTTTTTCAACGCGTGCAACATTTTCCTTCGACAACAGTAGAAATGCAGCACAGTAAACAAATGTTGCAAGTGTTGAAAAAAATGTTGCACGCGTCGGAAATAAATGTTGCAAGAGTTGAATAAAAATGTTGCAAGAGACTCCCAAATTTAGGTGATTTTAGCAAAGAAAACATCCGGGTGATATTTATCAAAACCCTTTTTTTTAATGGAAACCGAAAAACCGAACCTTACCCAATTTAACTAAATTAACCGAAATCTTCAGTTTTTTCGGTTTTTAGTTTATTGTTTGGTTTTTATTTTGAGATGGTTTGATTTTTGGTTTTTTATTCGTCTGCGTCCTCCCAAAAACCGAACTAACCAAATATACTGAATAGCCAAATAGGTCTCGTTTTCTAAATTCCCGATCCTATCGGTCACCCTGTCGCATTCACTTCACCCATCCCCAATTACCATTTCCCAAGCAGCCAAGCTCCCTAACCCTAACCGATCTGGTGATCCCCTCAGTCACCGCAACCACATGCCATCTGCCCGTTCCCCAGATTCCCGATTCGACCACTGATCAATCGCCCATACGCAATACGTGGCGATGCTCACCTGGAGATGCCAAATTCCCTAATCCGCCACTTGCTCCACCACCGGCTACGAACTAGCTTCGCCCTAGGGTTCACCACCTCCGCCACCGTCTGCTATGGGGCTGGTCGCTTTGATCCATGGCTTCCCCCGCTGATTCGACCCCCTGCGCTAGTGGTGCCGCACTCCGGCCTCCGCTGTTGGCGTCATCTCCTACACAGGGGTTGTAGATGATGGAGACCTCCAGTAACGTGGTGAGTGCGAACACCACTGAGACCTGCACTTCTTCTTCTTGTCTTTGCGATAAGGATTTGCTCTTCTTTTTCCTCTTCTTGTCTCTGTGATTTCTAAAGCGAACAAGCGGTAGCTGGGGCTTTGAACCGCCACCGCCACCTCCGCCACAAACAAAGAGAGCTAGCCACCGCCAATGGACTCTACCGCGGTGCTGTCGGCGACCCCTTCTATGTCGTCCACAAGGGGGGATGTCATTGGCATCTACAAGAGCCTCACCGACGCCACCAAGCTCAAACCAGCAATTTGGTAAATAATTTTCTTCTTAGCTGTCAACTTGGCATACCCTACAAATTATATTTTGATGTTGGCATGCTGCTTACATAAAATTCGGTTAACCGAATTAATTCGACCAAAATTTTCGGTTAATTTGGATTAGTTTTTGAGTTTAATACGGTTCGGTACGGTTATCAATTTTTAAGAACCAAAATAATTTAAAACCAACAACCTGAATAAAAAAAACCGAAAAAATTGAATAACCATCCCAAGCTCGAAAGCTTTTTTCTTGCGTCCGCGTCCGTCTCCGGAGGCAGTTTACGAGGCACACAGCCAAAACGAAATAGCTCCCGTCTCAAAGTAAACTATAGGGAACACGTATTAACATGTTACGTTTTCTGGAGGCTCTGACAGATAATACGTTTCCGCCTTTTCGTGTGGCGCCCGCGCCTCGCGCCCTTGACCTCCCAAAAGACAAATAAGTAGAGATGGGCATTTTTAAATCGAAACCGAATTACCGAACCGAACCGAACCGAATTAACCGATTATTTCGGTTTATTCGGTTTTCGGTTCGGTTTTTGTTTTGATATAATTCGGTTTTCGGTGTTCGGTTCGGTTTTTCGCTTTCAAAAACCGAAATAACCGAATAACCGAATAGCACATATACAATACTACTTTTATAATATTCTTGCTAAAGTCACTAAATAATTCTCATATTATAATACATTTATGCATATGTTTAGTATATTCATATGTTCTATTATGCTTATATTGTAATGACATATGAATATTATGTGGGTTTATCCTTACTTTGTATTGCAATATGAGAAGGACTAAATATAATCTACCTAATGCTATTCATATTTCGGTTAACCGAAAAACCGAATTAACCGAACCGAAATATTTCGGTTAATTCGGTTCGGTTTTTTATTTTTGGCCGAGAAATTCGACTTCCAGTTTTCAAAAACCGAATTATTTTAAAACCGAAAAACCGAACCGATTAAATCGAAAAAACCGAATGCCCACCCTTACAAATAAGGGCTCTTGCGTCGCACGTTGGCTCGATCAAACGAACATAAGCGCGCGTGCAACTCGCGGCCGTGGTAAAGCGCACGAATGGCACGTGCGAACTTTCACCGCATCGCAGTCCAGTGCACGGTGGAACGGATCATTTGCTGGAACCCACAACACCAACCAGCCTAAACGCGTGGATCACACCGCGCGCGATTCTTTGTTCTGCTCGCCTTTCCTCCACGCTTGCGATTCTGCGATAGCATTTTCGGCATGTGGCGATACACCAACTGCTCGTCCTCGCAGCAAATGGATGCCTGGCTTCAAAAGTACTACTACTATTCGGTATCTAAGCGCCGAAAATCCAAACATCGGTGATCGAATGATAGAGAAGTGTCTTCCAATTTGGCAATCTTTTTATCGGATGCGATGTCAACGCGAAACCAAATGCTGAATTACAAGAACGAAACAAAAGGCTTCGATGGTTGTTTATCTCTAGAGTATTGGGATATTTAGAGTATTAGAGACTCCCTTTTTCAAGATCTGTTTGTCTTATTATTATTCTCACTCGCGGGTAAACTGGCCAAGAAGTGAGGAGAACATTTGAAAACTTTACCAGAAGGTTGTGTATTCACTTAGAGTTTATTTGTTTTTGTTTTGGATTCTCTAAAATCTAATTATGGATTATGGTGGTAGAGAAGCTGATTCTTTAAAAACTGAAATCCAAAAGCACATATGAAATAGATTATGGATTCTAATATATATAGATGGGCTGGATTGTGAGAATCAATTCCTAGAATCAACCTGTTTATTTTTTATTCTACTTTTGAGGCCAGAATCAAAAGTAAAAACAACTAGTCCCTTAGTATAAGCAAACTAATCAAAATATATAAAAATGTTCACTTTATAGGTTATAGGTGCAATTGATTGTTAGGTAACTTCATACTGCTTCACTACTAAGAGCACAAGTTCTACTAGTGGCATGGAGTGCCAGCGGCATAGACGCCGTGAGTCATCTATCCTAATCATCGGTGGGACCAAAAGAATTAGAGAAGAGCACAAAAGCGATGCTAGCGGTGAGAGTTCTCCTCCAGGAGTTCTTGATCCAAAGCCAACGTGGAATCCACGATCCAAATTGCATTAGAGAATCTATTCAACAGCTTGGATGCTCAAATGTTGTTGTCTATTATCCCTAAAGGACAAATTTTACTTTGCTCACCCATGTAATGTCTACGCAGAAATATAAGCAACCCTACCTAAATTTTACGTACTCTTTATCGAATGGTCATGCACTCTATAAAATCGAGCATATATATAAAACCATAGGAGGCTATCCAATCGCATCCGGTCACTACTTTGTAGTCAATTTCTTCATCAACGGATGCCTCCTACCACCTCTCCCCTATCTTCCCTGTTGTGAAACCTAAATGGATGATCTTTCTCGTCATCAAATTATCCTAGCCCCTAAGCTTGCAACCATGTCTATTATCGACAACACCATTGCTGCCCGCCACCTATCCTATGTATCACTTGGAGCTATGGTCGAAGGGTCTGGCGAACACAAAAGGCTAGTCATAATTCATTTGCTTGCTACCATCAAACAGGAGAAAGAACTTACCAATAAATCTGCAATCCCCATATTTTGTTCTTCTCTTCGATTTGGCAATCACGCCCTTGTCGGTTTGTGTTATTGCCTAGTTTCCTACTTAAATTTTGAAACATCTAACTCGATATTTTCCATCTATTGTAGATCGATTCAATTTAGAAAGTTCAACCATATTCTAAGTTGAAGCTATACGTAAAGTACTTAACATCTATATACACCTTCAACGGAGATCAATTTTACCGGAGCTAGAGATAGTAACCTCTCTTATTTTAACAGTACCTCGGGCTCCCTCTCAAGGCCCCTACATTCTAAAAAAAATAACAATTCCCTCTGCGTGAGCACGGGGGTGGCCGGAGCAAAAACCCGGAAGCGGAAGCCGAGCAGCGCCATCCGTTACCCCCTCGAACGACGTCATTATTGCCTCGCCCTCGCGCGACTCCTGCCGCTTGGCGCGCCTCCCCAGCCAAACCCAATCCCCACCACCCCCTCCAGGCCTCCCTCCCTCCCTCCCTGCCTCCCTCGCTGGCTTCCAACGCACGCGAGCCCCGCATCCGAATCCGCACACGATCCCCGCGCCACTTGTCCCGTCGCCCCGCGGGCATCCGTTCCCACGCCCTCCCGCCGGCCAATGCCGGGCGCGCGGTGAG
The DNA here is from genome assembly GCA_036346375.1 of Guadua angustifolia. Taxonomy (NCBI): domain Eukaryota; kingdom Viridiplantae; phylum Streptophyta; class Magnoliopsida; order Poales; family Poaceae; genus Guadua; species Guadua angustifolia. The sequence goes on from CM070505.1 coordinate 5,897,816, forward strand.
ATGGCGCCGCCGCGCGGCGGTGCTCGCACTCGTGCCTCTTTGGATTCCTCCCCCCACTCATTTATTCCCCTACGCCACTGACGTATCGTCGTCGTCCTCATCTTCGCTCGCCTCCCCCTCGCCTATTTAAGGCCAGCGATATGCTCTTCTCCAGGAGGCCGCTCGCCGCCGCACTCCATCTCTCGCCCCTCTCGCCTCCCCTTCTCCTCTTCTTCGCGTCCGCGTCCTCCTCGGCCTCGCCGTGCTCCTCGGCCGCTTCGGCTTCGGGCCCCAGAGGTTCGCGCTTCTGAGCATTCGTGGATCGGGGCGTTTTTTTTGGTGAATTTTACGGTGGAATGCGTAATTTTGCTGTTTACTCGTGATATCTATGTGGATATGCTATCCCTCTCTGGATTTGGTGGGTTTTTTTTATATGAAATGGCGATTTTGATCTGAGGCAAGTCCTAGGGGCTGCCCGATTCGTTTCTCCGTCACATGGGCGAATGGTGAAGTTTATCGTGTATTTTTGCGGTTTTGCTTAGCTTTGGGTGGTGGTTTTGACGAATTTCGTGGCTTGTCTCCCTTTACGATGAGATTTTGATCTTTGTGGTGGATTTCATATGGATTGTTCGGACCGTTGTGCTGAATCGACGATGGCATGCGGAGATTGTGGATTTCGTTCGAATTTCGATGGATTCTGCGGTTTACATCATTGTTTTGAGATTGTATCGTTATATTAGTCCAAATGTGCATTTTCTCGTGACATGGGGGATTTTGATGAAATTGTGGTAGAGCTACAATTTTCTTTCCTACGTTATTTGATCGGTTGACCACCCTTAGATTTTCACCGAATTTGGTTGAATTCCTGATTAACACGGAGCTTTTGCCACCAATAATACAGTGTAACTTGCCAGTTGCAATGTAGTTTGGCGTGCTCTTACTGATCTGATCACCTGATATCAGGCTGCAGTGCTGTAAGGATGGAGACCGGTGCGGTAGAGCCAGCATCAACGGGGGCAATATGGTCAACACCGTCAGTGGAACCGAGAAGCATTTCTATTGGGAAGCAGATATTCTGCAATAGGTCACTCAACATGAGGAACATCACTGCGGTAGGATTTGATATGGACTACACTCTTGCTCAGTACAAACCTGAGACATTTGAGGCCCTTGCTTACCATGGTACAATAGAGAAGCTTGTGAAGGACCTGAACTACCCTGAGGAGGTTAGTTGCACTGTAACTCTGAAAAAAATGGAAACTTGTTTGATGCGTAAAGACAAGTAACTGGATTGTTTGCTTTAGTACTAGATTTGTTATTTAGGAGCAACTGCGCCAGGTCTTTCATTGTTTACACTATATATCTAAGACAGTTTATGTCACATAGGAACTTCTCCCATTTGATGTCGTTTCAGATTCTATATAGGTACTTTCTGTTTACTGTCATGTCTAAAACTCAATTGTTTGACAGTTACAGAACAGAAGTTGAAGTGGTTGCCATGCATCACTTTCGTAGTTGTAGTTATCTGATGACAATACTAATGTAATGTAATTTCCAGAGGCCTGAATGTAACTTTTGTCATTGCATTTAGCACGTTAGTAGTTTGTGACAGCATTTCTTTACCTGTCACAAGTAATACATTCCATTCACCTCTATTTGAACATTCTCGTGCTTTGCAGTCATGCCTACGGCATGGCATTATTACTGTTTATCTTAGTGAGGGACATTGATTGCTACATTAATGAAAGCATCAGACTGAAGATCTATATCCACTTATTAAGCAGAATTATTTGTCAGAAAGGACATTTAGCTTGTTCTCAGAATTAACATTTCGATGCACAGATTCATGAACCATTGATCTTTTGCTTTGTTAGATTTTGTCCTGAAATTTATTATTGTGTTTTTCATCGTGCAGCTGTTAACATGGCAGTTTGACTGGAAATATATGGTTAGAGGACTGGTTCTTGATAAGAAGAGAGGGAATATCTTGAAGGTCAGCTATAGTTGCTTAAATTCACCATAGTTATTCATAAATAACATTACACCACCAGTTAATTCAGTAGCCATAATAAGCAAGCAGAATCTGAAGAGGAAAACGAGGAGAAGATGCAGGAATACAGGGAAATTTTGTATTTTTCAGCAATAAAGGGGTCATGCATCCACTCATTTTTTTTCACAAAAATTAGAGTTCCACATGTTTAAACTGGTATCTGAAACCTGCTTCTGGTGCTTGAATTATTTTGAATTAAAGGTAACTAGTGTCAAATTATTATCTGCCTTTTCTGTTAAACTATCTATATCTGGTTTTCACTTAAGATCAAACGTTATAATTGAGCCATAATAATCCTGTCTTGCATTTGCGAGCTAACACATCCCTACTTCAAAATATTAATAGTTCACTGAGCACTTATCATTTTGGAAGGAAATATTGACTGATGTCTCTTGATGCAAAAAAGTCCAACCGAAAGAGGCAACATTACAAAATTGGTCTAGCATGAATTGAATTTCCACTGATTATTCAGTACTATTTTGCTTTTTTCTCGATATGTTCTATGCAGTAATTTTTACATGAATGCTTGCTATAGTTGGTTCAATTTGTGTCTATATTCCTTTTGTTTCGCTATCTGCTGGGCTTCAAATGATTTACTGTTTTACTTTTGAATGAATTAACTGTCATTTTAACTCGGATCATGCAATATCAGATGGACCGGCACAAGTATGTAAAAGTTGCATACCATGGATTTAGGGAGATGTCAAAGGAAGAAAAAGTTGCTGCTTATGGGAGTACATTGATACGAGATTCATTTGACGAACCTGATTATGCCCTTATAGATACACTTTTTTCATTGGGTGAAGCTTATCTATTTGCTCAGCTTGTTGATTTCATGGACAATAATCCTGGAAAAGTACCTTCAGGCACTGAGTATGATTATTCCGATCCATTCATGTTTATGAATTATGATATTGTGACATTTTGATTTTTCTTGAATGATTGGAGTGAGCCAAATGTTAGGAGTGAATATTTGCATTTGTACAACCGTATTTGCTATATGAGCGAATGTTTGTTAATCCTTTTCTTGAATTACAATTGTTAAAATAGATACATTTTCTGAAAGAAATTAACCAATATGTGGACTAACACCACAATATTCCTAAGCATCAACTCTCTATCAGCATGATAATCCACATATCTGCCTTTCCTTTCTTCCTCCGCAAAGTTAATATAACACCTTTCACTTCTCTACATGCGAGTGCCACTAAATTTTCCTTAGACATCAGCTCTCTTTTTACAGTCCATAGTTTATTTCTTGTCAGCTTATTTTTTAATCTTTACTATTATATCAATTTGCTTTGATCCATGTCAATGCCTCTCTTTCTTCCTTAATCTCTGGGCTGTGCTAGTGTTAATCATCATATGAGCCCATTGTACACCATGTCAGCCTATGTCTATGCGAGCCATGCCTGCAGTGTGTGTCACAGTTTCTCCCATTCCCTTGCTAGCCATTGAGACAAGCTTTCCTAATACAGCATCTTGGCACTCTTGATTACTCGCTAACCACATATGGATATATGAGGCTGGAGGGTGTGAGGGAGATATTAGGACGGTTACGTGAGTCCTCTCTTCATATGGTATTTATACCATAGCATACCTTGTCACCTTGTTGATTAGCATACCTTGTCGCGTTGTCAGTGCCCTTAGGATGCTTACTATCGCACAATACTATTCCTTGTATTATAGTAACACCAATCATGATCAGGGGCACCCATGTGACCTAGTGGTAGAGCACAAGGTTGTGGTTGTTGAGGTCATGGGTTCGATTTCCCTTTCTCCTTTAAAATAAAGATACACAATGCGTCCTGTGTGTTCTTGTTCTTAAAAAAAAGTAAAAATACCAATTGTGATCATTTGGCTATGAATCTTCTACTATGGATTGCGGGTAGCTCATTTATAAGTATTTTGTTATTTTTGCACAGGAGGACATGCAGCAAAATCAATCCAATGATAAAATTTGGATAATTTGAGTTTTTTTTTTGCGTGTGCGTTTTCTTGTAAATTCATAGCTCTCACGCTTGAGTAGTTTTAATCTATGAATCACCGATCCTTTACAAAAGTGCCGTACTGGTATTAGATACCTATTGGATACCCTGATCCTTTGCGATCGTCCCCAATACTGGATTGACAAGGATCGGTGAAATTCAGCATAAAAAATTAATTAAAAAAGTCTTCTTCGATACTCTGCGATCCTCCCTGATACCTCTAAGCCCATAACACAAAGGCTAAACAAAGGAAAAGCCCATTCCAGCCCATCAATTTTGACCCTAAATCTCTCTCTCTCCACCTCTCTCTCAGCCCCTGTGAACTAGTTTCGTAGCATCGCTCCCGGCGCCACAAATCATCGCTGCCTCCCCCTTCTCCCGCCGCTACCTTCTCCCACTGCCGCAAATCATGCCCCCCTCCCCCTTCTCCTACCGCCGTTGCAAACCCCGCTGCCTCCCCATTCTCTTGTCACAGCCGCAAATCCCGCCGCCTCCCCCTCCCTTCTGTGCTGCCTCCTTCTTTGCCGCTACCCCCTTCTGTATGAAGAGGAGGAAAGGAGGTAACAAATCTATAGTTTTTAACTTTTCATTAAGGTAATGAACTAATTATTGTCTTATTTACATTTAATTTTTTTTACATATATACTCGCCGTATCGCCAAATTCATGTTTTTGGAAAATTGCGTATCGCCGTACCAGTTTTACATAGGTTTTACTTGCATCGATGAGCAAATTATCTGATGAGACTCTGGAATTGCTTGTAAATTGTTCCAGGGGTTACTATTTCGAAATCTAAAACAAACTTGTGATAATCTGTTATGTTCCATTGGCTCTAACACTATGACTAGATTAGCCAAATGCCTTTTCCTTTTTCCTATGAGGCCAACAAAATAAAAACTTATGCCACATGATCGATGTCTTCCACCATTACACAACAGCAACACAAGCATGTGAAACAGATGCTACCACCTTCTTTAGCATGATTCAACAGAAGAACAGAACCAAAAGTATATTGTTGCAACTTTCAAGAAACATGCATGGAAATCTCCTTTAGGTGCCTTTTAGGAATTTATTTCACTTTTCTTCCTGGAATTAACTTCTACATTGAAATCACCTTTAATTTCCAAAAGACTTACTTAAAAAAAACTGTAAAAGAGCTTTATGCTAATCTCTACTATATAAAGAAAGAGTTTCTTCCCGCTTCACTTCATCAAAATTACCCATCTTTGCCACTGCTTTTTAATTACCTACTTTTGCTACTGTTAGTGCTCTTTGCAAATAAACTTTTTATCGCAAACTGAGTTTCAACCATTGTAGATTTAGATTGAACAATATTATTCAGACAAGGTTAGTGCTTTTTGCAAATAAATTTTTGTCACAAATTGAGTTTTCGTTGCAACGCACGAGCACATGACTAGTAGATTTTGATTTGCAGCTTCCATTTGGTATTGTAGTGAACTATTGATATGCTGATATATGCTGCTGCATAAATTATGTATACAGTGAGGTTTTGTTTTAGAGCTTGGATTATTTTGTTGGTACAGTTATCTGCTTATGTATAGAGACGTGAGATCTGCGGTTGACATGTGTCATCGTGATGGAACTTTAAAGCGAATGGTCGCAAAGGATCCTGGCAGGTAATTCAGTTTTGCTTCAATGCCTGATACTCAATTCTATGACTTTCATAGTGCTAGGTATAATAAAAATGAGATCTTTCTTTCTTTCCTTTATTTTTTTGTGCAATGGACTGGCCGTTATTTGTTTTTATTGGTCCACATGCCTATGGACATCCATGCATTTTTCCTGATGGTTACAGTAAAACGGGTATATATTTAAGTTCTAATTGGCACTGCTAATTTGTGCAGTTTGAACTTGACAGGTACATCAACGAGGATTTGGCAATTGTACCAATGCTTCAAATGATTAGAAAATCTGGACGCTCAACATTCTTGGTAACAAATAGGTATGTGGTTCCTTTAATCTTTTCAGTCTTCTTGGGATACTTCTGTGCTGACATAACTTCAAATAATGGTGTTGCTTTTATGGTTTCCTTTTCCTAAATCGAAGTAGTTCAGTAAAAGTGACTAATTAAGTTATTTTTCATCTTGCTGCATTCCACATTTTCCAGCTTTTAGTTACTATCTCTTACTATCTAGACATACTCTTGTTTATACAGTTTGTGGGACTACACTGATGTTGTCATGAACTACCTATGTGGGCCATATATCTCAGATGTAGGCTCCGGTCACAACCACAATTGGCTTGATTATTTTGATGTTGTGATAACAGGCAGGTTGGTGTCTTCATTTTCTTTTGTTGTTGATCTTTGGTTGGTGAAAGTATCTGCTTCCTCAACTTAGCATGTCCTCTCTGAATTTCTCAGTTCAAAGCCAAGTTTCTTCCATGATGATAACCGAGCAGGACTATTTGAAGTTGAGCCTGATTCTGGGAAACTTCTAAATGCTGATCTTCAGGCTAGTAAAAAAGTGGTTTTTAAAGTCTAATCCATTCCATCATGATGATTCGTATTTTCTTATTTCTAACATGTGTAATCCTTTATGAAGATTGGAAGTCCAAGATCAAGTCAGCACTCAAAACCAATTCACAAAGTTTACCAGGTACTTTTCTGATAGAATGTGCGTAGTCATCTTGACCATATAGTAGCTTTCCAGATGTGGATTAAGGTCAGAACAATCTTATGTATTATTACATTTTAACAGTGTACAATGACTACCTGGCTGGTCAGAATCTGTTTTATTGGCATGCATTTTGTGAATTTCCTTTCAATTATTGTACTGTCTATCGTTGCTCTAGTAAGTAAATAAGCTTTTTTCCAGGGAGGCAATGTTGGCCATCTTCATAGATTACTTTCTGTTGCTTCTAGTTCACAGGTATCAATTCTACACTTACTATACATTCCATTGTAGTTTTAGTACATGTTATACCATCTATTTATGTATTTGTGGTTGGTTGCAAGGAGTTTCCTATTTATTAAAAATGCCATCTTATATGGCACATTTATCAAATCAAATAATGCAACATCTTACCATAATATAGATCCTCTATGTTGGTGATCACATCTATGGAGACATACTGCGCAGCAAGAAAGTCCTAGGTACGTGTCTCTATTTTTTAGGTGTGCTGGAATTTGATAAATGTTGTAAAATTGATTAAATTAGTTAGTTTTGATTGAGCAGAATATTTTAACGTTGTTCTACTAGTTAACTATACATGCACAAGTTAATTTGCATGCTTGATCAATTCAAGAACTATACAGTGCTGTTCAACAAGGCCTAGGTGTTTTATCTTTCTTTGTTTGCATGCTTCATCAATTCAACTTTTCGAAAGTGTCAAGTTTCAACCTCATGTGAAAAGACATCAAATCTTTAGTAGAACAATTTGCCTGTCTGATTGATGTCCTGTGAATATCATATACATTGTGTTCTGCACAAATTCCACTTGATACTGCGGTTTTCCATTTTTTTTCATTTCCTAAGTGATTATTTTTAAGGTTGGTGGACTATGCTGGTGAACTCCAATTGATATTGCAGTTTTCCATTTTATTTCATTTCCTAAGTGATTATTTAAAAGGTTGGCGGACTATGCTGGTGATACCTGAGCTGGAGCAAGAGGTGAAACTTCTTTCAGAATCAAAATCTACACGTAAGGTATGAATTAATACTGTACTGAGTTGCTTATCCTGAAAAAGATTCGTAACAATGAGATCATATAATAACTGGGTACAAGATATTCAAGGAGAGCTTGGTGCTACAACATAGTTGTTTTACAATGACAGTGAAACTTGGTGGCAGAAGCAGCTTTCTATTAGTGGTGAATTTAACCAACTCAACTCTGAAGCAGTTGCATGAGGCTACTCAGAATTGCATGTTAGATTGAATTAAATAATCTTGACCAAGAAAGGTTATTCTATGATTCAATCTCAGATTTGAATACAGTCAAATAGAAATAAAGTTCTTGTCAGAACTCAGAACAAAGAGTTTGCAAGGAATGATGTTAAGAGAAGTAAATCCTCCGGTGTATATTTCATATAGGGAAAAGGGGCCTTTAGTACAAAAAATTAGAGAAATAAGTACTGAGTTTTCTGGCCTGAAAACTTTTCAAATTTATGAGTCTCCCCTCACATGGGCTCAGGTCTCAAGGTGCTCGCACGTCACAGAAACTCTGAGGAGTGGATCAGATGGTAATGTTTCTATATTGATGCGAGGAAAACATAGGGAAAGGAGGCAGCAGTAGGCACTTGTATCCAAATAAGCAAATATAATGCACCTCCTAGGCCAGTAGGCCCCTTAAATTCACTGCTGGTTATACATCATTATAAAAAATGTAGGCAAGATGCACATATTAAATACAATGTCTCATGTGTCCAATTGTATGCATCTGAGTTTTTTTCTCTCTCTCTGTGTTTTCTTTTCTGTCTTTTGTGCTTGCTGAGCTTTAAATGTTATGCTATCAATATATGTATTAGTAACTGTTTGATGGCCCTTTTTTATGTGCTACCCTACTCAGGAGCTTAGGCATCTTAGGATGGAGCGTGATTCAATTGAAGACAGAATCCATCGTCTTGAATGGTCCCTTAAGTAAGTCAATGGCAACAAATCAGCCTGGAAGTTTTCTTTGGATAAATTTCCAATTTCCAATAATGATACATTAATAATTTTTTACACTTTTTACATCTTTATGTAAATAGATCAAACAAGTAAGATGGAAGTAATTTCATTGTATATCTTGGCCTGTCTATTGCTAATTTTTTTCTTAAAAAAACATGTATTTATATCCACTTCAAATCATCCCGTAAAAGTACATAAGATATGATGTTCTTTGGACCTAATTTTTTCTGTTACTGTTGGATGTGTATAACTACAAAGGTTGTTCTGGTCAAATGCAATCCTGTAGCTTTACTCCATCCATTGCTATTTTCTGTGCAGTGTATAAAACAAGGGTTACTTCTCTTGATAGTTTTCTAAGTTTACTTGTTTCTGTTATACGTCATGACTCGCTGTCTAACGCTTCTTTTTGTCCAGTTTTGAGAATCTTACAGAAAATGAGAAGAGAAAGTTGTTATCTGAGCATGACAATCTACTGGTGAGTCCTTGTTCTGAGTTAGTCGTGTTGGTGGAATTGTGGGTACACGAGAGAAAGTAGTTTGCTCACCAAAAGGAAAGTGGTAGATTCGTCTACTGTGGCATTTCATGCTGACCAAAAAGAACTTTACCCTCTCGCAAAAAAAAAAAGGTTTGATTGCTCTTACTTTCAAGACTGTCTTGTAGGCTAGAAGCACCTAAGATAGTACCAAAAAAAAGTAGGATTTACCTCTTGCCAGAGGCCCAGAGCCCGTCTGCTAGTCATGCAAAGGCAACATCGGAGTATGTCTGAACTATGTAGGACTAATGCACAATATGGCAGCCTTTATATGAAGCATGCAGTATCAACTCCTAAACGGCTCATTTTTTATTAGTAAAACCATTTATTCTGCTGTTTCACTTGGGATTGTTTTTTCTTTCTAATTGCAGAAAAAGCGGGAGTGTGTTCGCGGCCTTCATCAAGATGCTCAGCGGCAACATCATCAGAAGGTAATTGGCCAAGTTACGTGACCTTTGAACAAGTGATCCCACATTGAAAATTTTGTATCGTAGCTAATTCATTATATATTATATATATCTAGCTTTCCCCGCCTCTAACTGAGTATTCTTTGTTTGGGTCCAGTTTCACAAGGTGTGGGGACAGCTTATGAAGACTGGGTACCAGAATTCTCGATTTGCTCATCAGGTGCCGTACTATTGTGTCGCATTGACATTCTGTACTGAAAATGTTAACGGACGGTCAGTTGACACAATGTTCTATTTTTGCTTGCGTCCACAGGTGGAGAGATTCGCGTGCCTGTACAGTTGCCAAGTTACAAACTTCGGCTTGTATTCTCCCAACAAGTATTATCGACCGAGCGAAGATTACATGCCCCATGAGTTCGATGTGCTTGGGCTGTAGGAGCAGTATATGTTCATGATGAATCGAAGTTGTCCTTTGGAGCGTGAGCCGCAGCTGGACAGGGGCATGATTTTAGCTTGACATTGAACAATAATGTAGTTGCCCTGTATTATCTCCCAAAACAAAGGATGAGGTTTATCTGGTGAAACTTCACCCATTTTACATCTTACCAAAGAAAGAGCCAAAGGTTTAATCTATAGTAACTATAGTTGCGCTTAGAAAAGTCAGTAATTTTACCTTTCTTTTTTGTACATATGTTTTAGTCGAAAGAAAAGGAATGAAATGTTGATCATGTCCTTGGTCTTGGAGTAGTTTCGATTTTCTAATAATCTCTTGTGATTGCACCGCACCGGTTTTGGAAACGCTCGTCTGAATTGAATGGGAAAATAATTGCATCGAAGTGGAATTCCCATGATGCGTGCTGGTTCCCATGATTCAAATGCAGTACTTCTAAGCTGCCATTCTAGAGAAGAAATGACTCGAGGTTAAGACCTCTTGCCCCTCATCGGTGGATGGATTTTGCTTCTGCGTGATCTTACATACCACTGGGTTTAAACAACCGACGAAAACTATGGTTTTTTATTTTATCGCTACAGTTCGAGATTAAAAATTGGTCGGTAAACAGGTCTAATTAATAAAAAAAATCAAAAAATTGAAAAAATTTATACGACATAAACCGCTCAAAAACTGTTGAAAATCGCTCAAAAACTGGTTTTGAGGAACATTCAATTGGTCGGTTGGTTTTTTTTTGAATTTTTTCCAATTTTTTTATTTCTTAATCCTTCAGTTTTGACAATTTTTAGTGGTTTTTTACGATTTTTGAATTTCAAATGGTTTTTTTAAAAACGGTTCTGTGAACACTGCATACCACCATTTCAATCACGTATCATCCAGAGCAAGGATTCTACGCGAAATCGATTCAACTCTGGTGCAATTTTGAAGGTGTGATGACTAGCAATTAAGCAACCGGAATCTTTAAAGAACCATGTGATAATCTGAATCAAGTTTGAAATGCTAAGGATAGGACGTCTAGAACACATTTGATATGGCAGTTTAAATGTTTAGCAGTAGTTCAATAAAAAATAGACCATTATCTATTGAAAAAAAATCGAATTTATAACTCTGAACGTTTCGAGTTCTGATCCAAAAACCAGAGACTTCGAATCAAGGCATCCAACTTACGGAACCATTCACTTTACCCTTGGTACCCAATTCGAGATTGTTTTCCACCTACATCGCCTCCGCAAGGACCCAGGCGCACGAGTAAAGCTGATTTGGCATCCGCTGACATGTTCCTCATCTATCTGTCTCTCGTGTCGAGATGATCATGTTGTCGGGGCAACGGCCGCCGGAGTGCATCTTCCCGGGGAGGACTTCCGGTGGCCACAGGCATCACGGTTCAGCTTGCTGAACTCCGGCTTCGGCGGCTCCGGCACGCCGTGGCCGCAGCTCTGGGCGCATTCTTGTTCCACCAGTTACCCCTCCTCATCTTCCTCGCTAATCACCGCCACTCATCTCCTTCTCTCGTTACTTCCTCCTCCTCTTTGTACATCCACTCTCGTCTTTCACAAGCCCGAGCTTCCGAGGTCCACCTCCCACCCCTCTGCGGCAAAAGGTCGAAGTGCAGGAACTTGAGCCCGCTCGAGGCGGCAGCCGGCTGCAGCACACTGGCGCCCGGCGCGACGAGAATGACCTCATGATCTCGATGGCATGGTTGGAGCCGGCTCATCCGCGACAAAATCGGTGCCTCATATTATGAATCTCAAAACAGAGCCTAACTAAGTACTAATTAGTGCTCCAATGATTTGATTCGTAAGCATTGCTGCTGTCGTTGTACATGCACGTTGTCGCGGGAGCAATGGAGGGGACGTATGGGTGAGGTTGAGGAGTCCTGTGATGCCCTCGTCTGCGACCATCTCATCGACTCCGGCGAGCTTTGGTACGCATCCCAGCCTCATCGAGTCGCGCCGTCCAGCCACCGTAGCCAGTGCGGGCTCTGGCCCCATGGTCCCCTCCGTCGCGCCCATCACTGCCCTTGGTTTTAGTGCATGATTAGCAGTTTAGCACACTCCTACGATCGAAGGGCTCATTTATTGCGTCTCTTTCTCAACTACTATTCGAATTGAAATAATCTTGTTACTTCAATAAAATCAATTTTTTTTAAAAAATAAAAGACTATTTCGATTCTTATATAGCTCTTATGTATCAGAATATGAATTTTTCTTGTTGTTTCTTCGTAAACAATCTTCTAGCTTACCATTAACATCTTCACACAAATATTTTGGTAGTACCGAACAACTAGCATTTTTTCTTATATTCTTGCTGGCCTGCTTTCTCATCTTACTTGTTTATTTCTTACTTAAAAAAAACTTAGAACTATTTAGAAGTTTATACCCAAAAATACAGCTCTAAGAATCAGAATATGATTCAACAAATCGAATCGAAAAATGATTCTTTGCCTTGTTTGATTAGGATTGGACTTCTCTTTCAAAATTAAATCTAACATTTAACCCGTTAATTTTGTAATATTACTCTAACTTCTTGAGGCAAATGATCTTAATTATGACTTACCTAATATTTACTCGACACAGGATGGTGAACACATTTCCTCAATATACTATACTCAATTAACTCAAGGCGATGAACACATATCTTTAACGTCTTGATCTCATCATTGATGGGTGTGACTCAAGACGGCGAACACATCTCCTCAACGTCCCAGACACATCTCCCACGAATTTTACTCAGGACGACGAGCACATCTTCTCAATGTCTCGGTCTCAACTTACTTGATTCAAGAAAGCGAACATATTTCATCAACGTCTTAAATCATCTACTACGATATCTCGTGGATACGACAGACATGAGAGCACGTAGATTTGGCCGCCTTTTTATGAGACACACATATAATCGTTATTATCATCTTATCACGCTGGTTGTCAAACGACGCTTGTCAATGCTAGGTACTGAAGAGACACACCTTCACCCTTCGTCGCCACATCTTTGCTGCCGCCTTTCCATCGCTAGTGATACCGCACATTGTTTATAGTACATACCTCATCGTCTCCTTATTGAGCGGCACAGCACAACGTCGTTGGATGATGCTCAACACTGTATTGCTCAACGACGATAACCTGTCCTGTGGCGCAATCGTGGTTGCCTCCCCGGGGCAAACACGATACCAAGATTAGACTATCGCTCTGATACCAATTGTTGGTTTTAATCCAAGATTAGCACATATATATGATGGCAAAAAATCAAGCACAAGAACTCACAAACACAAATATTTTGATGATGCGACACAACTAGCACATTTTCTTCTTTTTTTGCTCGCTTGCTTTCTCATCTTACTTGTTTTGTTTTTATTTTAAAAAAAACTCATGACTACTTAGGAATTTTTACACAAAAATAGCTCTAAGAATTAAAATTGGATTCAACAAACTGAAATGGAAAAAGATTATTTTCCTTGATTGATTCTGATCGGGCTCCTCTTCTAAAATTAAATATAACAGCCTCCGCCTCGGACGTTATGGCTGCCGCCTCCACAACAAAGTAGAACCAATGGCGGTGCATCTCCACAAGAGAGAAGAGGGAGTTGGCATTGACAGCAGTGAGGAGGGTGAGAAGCGGCAGGAGAAGTAAGGGTGGAGGCACCATGGCCAACAGGGACGACATCTGGGAAGAGAATGAGAGATACAGGAATATTTTTCTCTCTTGCTGTATTTTTTTCATGTTCGGGTTCTGTCTGAATAAAATTATAAATTTAATCGCTTTCCTCAGTGTGGAAGCAACGGGATTTGCTATTCTCTTGTACCACGGCATCTCACTGATGTTATAACAGTACAATCCATTGTGGTAGATAAACAGTTGTCACATACTTTGAGCTTGGCAGCACGTACCACGGGGCAGTAGGTCACCATTCCTTCCTTTGCAATTTTAGGAGCAATACTTAATTAGTTTAGTTGGTTAACTAAGGGACTAACATGAAGAAATTGATTAATTAATCATTAATTAAAAAATTGATTACTTAATTATTAATTAAGTGACTAAGGAATCGGCGAGGAATTCCCATGGAGCATGGACCTGTCAAGCCACTACTCCACGTACATGCCGCTGGGCTCTGCGTACAAAGCAGCTGCATCGGCGAGGTGTTACGGTATAGAGTCTGACGGTGGCATGTGTTATTATTAGGATAGATATATATATATATATATATATATATATATATATATATATATATATAATGTGCAACAAAGCCAATCAAACCTAGGCTTAGAGGGGAGAGGGAGAAGAATATGTTGCTGATGTGAACATCAAAGTTAGTGCGCCGGTGCCACATCGGATTTAGATAGTTGAAGGTTCTGATTCGAACGGTTAAAGAGTTTAGAGTTAGAAATCGAAATAAGGCCAGGCTTCCAATTATAAATTAGACTTTCTTATTTATTTAAATTGCCCCGACATCATGTATAGACTATAACATCTAGTTCTAGTATGAAGTATCGCTACTAGGGAGATGTCCTATGTTTTAGCTGCAATCCTGCAACTTTTTCGGCCTAGCTGCATCTGCATGCCAGCTGCGCCAAGCTGGAGATAAACAGTGTACCTGGCTGGATGGCTGGACTCGACCAGCCCAGACGCAAACCGACCCCAATAACCGCCTCCTCGAGCTGCCTGGGCTCTTGCGGCGCTTGTTAATCCTAGCCCAGCCCACTTGTAAGTCGCAGTGCCTCTTCCTCCTCCACCCGGCCATCTCCCCAGCCACTAACCAGGGAGCCCACCTCGCCCTCCCTTCGATCGGAACCCACCGCCTCCTCGTCGCCGTCGACGCCACCATGGCGGCGTTCCTAGCCAGGCAGGCAGCGCAGGCGCTCCGCGCGAGGCATACGGTAGGGAAACCTAACCCACGCTCCCCTATCAGCCGCAGCCCTCCTAGATCTCTCTCTAACTGTTATCGGATTTCTAGATCGAGCCTTGCCGTTCCGTTTGGTGTGATCGTGTCTGATTCCGTGGTGCTGGTGTTGCAGGCGCAGCTCGGGCCGTCCGCGACGGCGATGCAGGGACACCTCCGGACCTACATGGCCGCAGGGACGCCCAAGAGGTTCAAAGGTCGCCATTCCTATGCTTTTTGTCCCGCTTTTGTATTTGGGTTGTTTGGTATTAGGATTACAAAAAAAAAAATGATTCGTGTTGCAAACGTTCTATCGTGTGGTTACTAGTTGTCATATACTTTGGAAGTAGTTAGCGCTCTCGATCTGTTGATGGGTTGTAGAGGTATATACAGTAGTGTGGTAGAGTAGTGAACTAACGGTGTATGTCAAACTCTTTAGAATAGGTCTTGGATTACCGATTAGTTGTGCCTGGCAACCAATATGAATTGCTCAAAGTTGTGCCACGCTGCCTCGGTTAGTTTTAGAATAGTCTGTTCTTCTTGTAACGTCGACAGCCGATGACGGACTATTGTACCGTGTTCTTCATGTCCTTATTATTTCAGACATTGGTTTCCATGCTGTCTTTGCATGCGCGTGCTTAATTTAAATTTGCCTGATGCCACTGTGCTCTGAAAGTATTGTTCTGTTTGATGACCAGAGGATGAGGAGAAAGAACAGCTTGCAAAAGAGATTGCAAAAGATTGGAATGCTGGTGAGTATCTATAAGATTTGTTTTCTGTGCGTAAGACAAGTGCATGATCCTTGGCTATTTTCCTTATTGCTGGTGTGTTGGTTGTTTTCTCATTTTGAACTTTCTCACTTCAGTGTTTGAAAGGAGCATCAATACATTGTTTTTGACTGAGATGGTCCGTGGTTTGATGCTGACGCTCAAGTACTTTTTCGAGAGGAAAGTTACAGTTAAGTGGAGAATTTGACATATGCTGTTATTCTTAGTGTAATTGCATGCTTGTATTGACTGTTTTTATCTTGACTCCTTGCAGATTAACTATCCGTTTGAGAAGGGTCCTCTGAGTCCCCGCTTCCGAGGAGAGCATGCTCTCAGACGTTATGAAACTGGGGAAGAGCGTTGCATTGCTTGTAAACTATGCGAAGCTGTAAGTTATGTTTTCTCTTAAGGCTTGCATTGTAAATAAGTGGGGTGATATTTAGCCTAGTTAGCAATAGCAGAAGTAGACAGTTTAGCAAAGTATAGGAATCTATCTGCTGCCAAAAGAAATTGTGTTTTCCGTGGACCATGGCTGCATTGGTGATTCTTCTGCTTTATATTAAAATTGCAAAGTTTGTGCTTGTAATACTACTCAATGCACCCTTATAACTTTAATGGAATCTCTTCCACATTGAAGAGTGGAAATTGTTTGTAGAATACTCTGTTTGGTTGATTAAAGTATTAAGTATTTTAGATCGGTGTTTTGTGAGTAGTTTGAATAGTTGAGCCATTGCAGAGAGGGTTTCACATCCCGGCTTTATCCAGTTTTCCCGGTGGGTAGGAGAGAGCAAATCCAGCCCAGAAACATTTAAATTTAAATTTAAAATTTTGAATTCAAATTGATGTCAGCAATTCCAGCCAGGAACCAAACAGGTGCCAGTCATTCTGGGAGGGTACTGGACAACTCAAAGCCACCCTGGAAAATACCATTTACCAACCAGGAACCCGTTCCACCACGGTCTGGGGTCTGGATTTGAAACCCTGATCGCACAACCTTCCTGATAACTTTACTATACCGTGTAATGCCTCTAACTAATCTAATATAGTGAGGTTATGGCCTTTGATATTAACTTCTTGAAAGTTCTCAAGTTTACTATTGTGAAGCTGTATATGTTTGGCCTAAGATGGTTGATTGTACGCTGATTCTTATACTAATTCAGCTTCTAGTTATTGATGCATAGTTGTGAGTTTATTTGTGGAATATCCTTTGCTCACTTGGCATCACAAATGACCAGATATGCCCAGCCCAGGCAATTACAATTGAGGCAGAAGAACGTGAAGACGGCAGTCGTCGAACAACAAGGTAATTAAATGGCTGTTTTCTTGTGAATTGTGTTAAGTATGACGCTATGATTTATTTCTCCAGATCTGCAATTAAGCTCCATTCCGATGACCCATTTTTTCTTGCAGATATGATATTGACATGACCAAATGCATCTACTGTGGGTTCTGCCAGGAAGCTTGTCCTGTTGATGCTATTGTTGAGGGGCCTAACTTTGAGTTTGCTACGGAAACTCACGAGGTTAACTACTTGATTCAATTGTAAGGGTTATTTCACCTGTTGGTGGGAAATCATGACATGACTTCTCATGTAATGATACAGGAACTGCTATACGACAAGGAGAAACTGCTTGAGAATGGCGACCGCTGGGAGACAGAGATTGCTGCAAACTTGAAATCTGAGAGCCTTTACCGTTGATTTTTCTCTCATGTGGTGAACTGGAATCTGCCATTTCCCCTGATTTGCTCAACTAGCCATAAATAAGCAAACTTTGTATCTTAACCTAAAAGCCAGGTACCATGTTTTTGTGCGTGGGCTCCATCTGTTGTAATTTGTGCCAGCGTAAAGGTGCACTGCAAGTTTTTGCTATCATTGAAGTGTTTTCAACTCAGATGACAATGTGGGGCAAAAAAACATTGTGGTCAAGGAAGTACCATTTGCTTGTTTGATTGCTTTGTATGATGGGTCAATGACGGACTCTGGACTTTGCGTCTTGTTGCATGTCTGCCCTGTGTGGAACTGTGGATAAATAACGCAGCTGGTTCATGTAACGTTATTTCTTAGCTTTTGAAACTGATTAAGCTGGCGTGCTGCCGTTGAGGCGTTACGCGAACACTGAGCGTTGGCCGAGGTATGGGAAACGGGTGGTGTTCGGTAGGTTCGCGATCGCAAGCTGCGCGGCGAGGGTAGCGTACAGGCTCTGACCACCCAGGGATGGATTGGGGGCTGTAACGGTAAAAGTAGGGGAAACGGCCGGCCACCGGTGGCAAGCCTGGGCAGGATTAATTTGGGCAGAAACACGAAACATGGCACAGCGCAACCACTGCGGGAGCCTCAGCTTTGCTGATTGATCGTGCCCGCAAGGAAGGGCGTCGTTCGGCGAGCGGCAGGGCATTTTGGCTGCCTTACGGCGGGGGTGTTTTTTCTTGCTTGCTTAACCACAAACTCCATTACCCATCACGGGTCACGTGACGTTTGTATGCATTGGGTTGGGAGTTTGGGATGTAGTAGAGACACAATTACTTTGTTGTCGAACTTGGAACCGAATAGCTTTCGTAGCTCAGTTGGTTAGAGCACCCGTTTAGTAAGCGGGAGGTCTTGAGTTCGACTCTCAACGAAAGCATTTATTTTTGCAGCAGAGCTATCCACAGTGGATTGATCACTCTGTTTCAGGCTCCAATGGTAGTCAATAGACAAACCACCGTCTCGGGGACTCGGGGTCACGTAACTTGTCACCCAGAGCAGCAGCCGAGCAGTATAGAACAGCTCAAACTCTCCCTGTTTTTTATGTTCATCTTGTCCATGCGAAGAGGTTATAGGCACTTGTATTTGCGCATGTAATCGTGAAGTGTTGTTCCTCGTGATTTTACTACATTGCAATCTTTGCTGCCGTGATTTTTTGCTTGGATGCTGGAAGTTGCTCAAGCCTGGTCCCTAGGTGCCCATGGAAGTGTTAAATTGACTCTTTGTCTCTGAATACATGATCATTTCGTCCTTCCAAATATCTCAATAGCAAGTTCGATTTGCTGCTAATCGTCGTAGTAATCATACGGAAGAGCAAGACAGGACATCAAGCAAACTGGCAAAAGGAACAAACAGCAATTATTAGTCGAGATAGATGCTTCTTCCACAACAGGACAGAGTACTGATAAAGCGGTTCAACAGCGGCACAGAAGCAAGCAACAACGGCATAACCACTCGAGGCCCAGACAGTTTTTAGAATAGAAGAGCAGCAGCGCATGCAGATCAGCACTCGTCGTCCTCGTCGCCGCCG
Organism: Guadua angustifolia; assembly: GCA_036346375.1. Taxonomy (NCBI): domain Eukaryota; kingdom Viridiplantae; phylum Streptophyta; class Magnoliopsida; order Poales; family Poaceae; genus Guadua; species Guadua angustifolia. The sequence goes on from CM070505.1 coordinate 5,916,765, forward strand.
ACCTCCCCGTAGTTCTTCTCCAGGGCGACCAGGCCCTCGCGGGCCTCGGAGAACTCCCCCTCCTCCATGCCCTCCCCGACGTACCAGTGCACGAACGCGCTCTTGGCGTATGAGGTCGAACTTGTGGTCGATCCTCGAGAACTACTCGGCGACGCTGGTGGAGTTGGAGAACATGCACACGGCCCTCTGCACCTTGGCGAGGTCGGCACCAGGGCACCACGGTGGGCGGCTGCTAGTTGATGCCGCACCTGAACCCCGTGGGGCACCAGAGCACGAACTGGATGGTGCGCTTCGTCTTGATGGTGCCCACCTCCGCGTTCACGTCCTTGGGCACCACGTCGCCGCGGTACATCAAGCAGCAGGCCATGTACTTGCCGTACCGCGGGTCGCACTTGGCCATCGTGGACGACGGCTCGAACGCGCTGTTGGTGACCGCCGAGAGCTGCTGGCGGTAGACCTTTTCGGTGGAGATCACGGGCGCGTACAACATAATTTACCTATTTTATCTCAGAATTGTATTGATTGACAGATTATTTTATCAACTATTCATTTGATCGACAAGGATGAGACAATAAATTTGACAACAAAATGCTAAATGACTAATTCATTTAGCGACAACGATATATTTTTGTAATTTTTTTGAGGTATTATTTTTGTAAAACTATTTTAAAAGTATATTATTTTAAAAAATTACATGAGATTCAATCTACCTCTGTTCACGGACGACAATGCCTCCTCAATCCTCTCTCTCAAATCTCAATTTCACTCATCCCCACCTTCACTGCTCCACGGCCTTACTCAAAGCTCTCAGCCTTCCCAAACCGCAGAATCATTGTGTCACTGCCGATGGATTGTCAATTTGAGAACATAATTGGATTCAAGAGGGCTAGATCTAGATTCGAGCGCGGACGAGAAAAAACTGTTGTACAAGTGTCGTATGTTATTTCTCATGTGTGCAGCAACAGAGGCGTGTACGTAGCACACTGAATCGCAAGCACGCGTAGTATGTATTGCATGTCCCCCATCCATATTGAGAGATGGATCATCTCCAGACTGCAGTAGAGCACAAAGTGCAGATGTGCTACAATGTCTTGCCTTAAAGTCACGTGTCTACCACATGGTCGAAATCGAACGCTTCAGTGTGCTGCGGACTACAGTACTACAGGCATCCCTGGCCTTTGATTTGCAATCCAATGCTTGAGCTGGTGGTGCGCATCACTGTAGCGTAAGGGTTTTTGTTCTCTGACTCTAACCTAGATAACCCGTTTTCGACCATATCCCATGTCAATTATTTGACAAGTGGCAGGTCAGGATGGTTCCAATAAACTCCCTTCCAGACCTACTCTACTGCTCCCCCGTCCACAAATAGTAACCGTTTTGAATATAGATATGGTCAAACTTTTAAAACTTTGGCTGTTAATATCTTTTTAAATATTTAAATTGGATATATGAAAATCATAAATGCATATTTATCTTGAAAAATACTTTTATAATATTGTAATTTTATTGAGTTTTAAAAAAATATAATAATAAAATTAGTGATAAAAAATGTGATTTAGAGACCATATTGATATCCAAAACGACAGCTATTTGTGACCAGATGCAGCACCGCGAACAATTGCAACTGTCGGCTAGCTTCAAGTGAGTGAGTGCAAGCGTCATAGTGCTCGACTCGTCCTCGGCCTCAAGGCGGGGCCGGTACTACTACAGTCGAGCCCTTCCCACTGCCATGGCACTGGGGCAAAACCAAAACTAGGGCTGGGCAAATAAACCGAAACCGTTAAAGCCGAAGTCGAAAAAACCGAAACCGAATTATTCGGTTGTTGATTCGGTTAGTTGTATAGAATAACCGAACTTTTTTCGGCTAATTCGGTTTTAAGCCTCGGTTAGCCGAACTAACCGAGCCGGATCGAACAAAGAGGGCTACATGTCACAGGGCGACGTGAACCCTAGCCTCCCTGCTCGGCTGCTCCTCCCCTCAGCCCCTCACACTCTAGGCGCCGCCCCTCCCTTCCCCACTCGGCCACTCCAGTCCAGGCGCCACGCCGCCACCCCTCCCCTCCCTTCCCCACTCTAGGGCTCCAGGCCTCCAGCCTCCAGGTGCCACCCCTCCCCTTCCAGCCTTCCCCATTCCAGGCGTCGCCCCGCCCCTCCCCGCCCACTCTAGGCCCTCATCCGCCGGCAACCCAATCCCACCGCCCCTCCCCTTAGGCCTGGGCGTTCGGTTCCCCACTCCAGCCGTCGCTCGTCCCCTCCCCTGCCCACTCCAGCCCTGGCCTTCCGCCCCTCCTCCCTCCGTCCTCCCGCCTCCCCCCTCCCTGCAGCACTCCACTTCTACTTGGCGAGGGTGATGGCGTCCTCCGACTCTGACCAATACCATGGTGGCAGCAACGCAACAATCGATCCAAGATACAAGCTATGCCACATGCCAGACTCATCTTTATTGCTACTGGTATTGTTTTTTTTGGAGATGCTCTAGTATTGTTTCTTTTTGGGTCTGTAGTGCAATAAAGATCATGGATTGTTGCTGAATTTCCTCGCCAAACATGTTTTGAATTATGTGTATCATAGTATATTTGTGCCTGCATTTCGCTTAAATTTGGCTCCGGTGGTTCATATTTGGTGTGATGTGCATATTTTTCGTGTCTGTTAGATAATTTGTTACATCATTTTGCATGCTTTCTGGTTAATTCGGTTAAAATCGAAACCGAAATCGAAACTAAATTATCGGTTAACCGAAGTGTCGGTTACTAAAATTTTCAAACAAAGTTCGATTTTAGTTTTGAAATAATCAAAATTTTAAAAAACCGTAAATCAAAACCGAATTTTTCAGTTAAACCGAACGCTCGCCTAACCAAAACCGTGCCGCGCCTTTCCCGACCGAACCAACCAACGTTCTACGCGACTACACCCAAACCCCAAGCAGCGGAAACGCGCCGCGGCCGGAAGAGCAACCGGCAAGCAGTGGCGGCAAAAGGAGATAGCTTCTCAGGGAGGTAGCTCGCCAGCGCCTCACCGCCTCCCGATCCCCCGAGCCCCTCGCAGCCACAGGCCACCGGATAACGCACCGCGCAACCCTCCGAAAACACGCCATAAAACTCCCCCACTTTCTCCTCGCCAAACCCCCACCCAAATCCTCCTCCAGCTCCCCGCGCCAAGCGCCAGCCGCAGCAACCCAACGATGCAGCCCGACGCCACCTCCCCCTCCCACCGCATCGCCCGCGTCGCCGCGCACCTCGACCCCCCACGCCCGCAGGTGCGCGAGTGATCTCGTCGTTTTGCCCTCTACGATCGCCGTGACACTCTCGTGCAACTATGCGTGCGCACGGAAAGTCTCACGATTCGTGTTCGCCTTGGGGGTATCTTTGCGTGCAGATGGAGGAGGGCTCGGCCTCTGCGCTGAGGCCGGCGGCCTGCCGCGCAAAGGGCGGCGCGCCGGGGTTCAAGGTGGCGGTGCTGGGCGCGGCGGGAGGGATCGGCCAGCCGCTGTCGCTGCTCATGAAGATGAACCCGCTCGTCTCCGTGCTCCACCTCTACGATGTCGTCAACACGCCGGGGGTCACCGCCGATGTCAGCCACATGGACACCAGCGCCGTGGTAACCTATGCGTTTTACTAACTAATGCTAGCTTCTTACTGTACTACTTACTAGCACTTAGCAGAGTGATCGTACCTGTAAGTGTTGCGACGCTTTTCCAAAAATCAACAACGGTTATTATACTAGTGCTAATGATGTCAGTACAGCGTAGGAAGCACGGATTGATTTGGTGGCTTGCCTTAGTTTTCTAGGTGATGTCTCGGTATTTTTCCTAACTTGTGATATGCCATCTGATAGCGGAATCTTAACTGTGCTGCACGCTTCCTACCTAAACTGTCACCAATAGGGGTATGCCGCAACTTCAGTAGCTTGGCAGTGTAACAAAATGACCTCTCAATAATTGTGTTTCCTGGCATTGGTAGCTTTTCAAATTTTCCACTTATAGGTCACCAATCGCTTGACAGCATTTGGCATCTCATTCTTTATTGGTTGCTCAACCTGTGGTTGGTCTAGTGATGTTCCGAAAATACCTTCGAACCTTTGACAGCAGTCAGCATCTTGTCTCATGTTGAAAATAAAACCATCTTTTCCTTTTCAGTTTATCTATGGCAAATGAATAGTGTAGTCCAAGTCCTGTTATTGAATGCCTGAAAGAATCAAATATAAACATGTCTTAAAAAACCTAAATTGGCTGCAAGTTAAAAAGAAAAGAGTGAAAATGGTTCTATCTAAAGTTTTTATGTGCAGCTAATATTTGCACTCGAGTATTTTCAGATAGCTTTGATTAGATATTTGTTCTTTTTCTGGATGTACATATTGATGTAACAAATAACTGTGAAAAAAAATCCTTTCAGGTGCGTGGCTTCCTTGGGCCAAAGCAGCTTGAAGCAGCACTTACGGGAATGGATCTTGTCATCATCCCTGCTGGCCTCCCAAGAAAACCAGGAATGACAAGGGATGATTTATTCAACAAAAATGCTGGCATCGTTCGCACTCTTTGTGAAGGCGTTGCCAAGTGCTGTCCTAATGCAATTGTGAATTTGATCAGCAACCCAGTGAACTCAACAGTCCCCATTGCAGCGGAGGTTTTCAAGAAAGCTGGAACTTACTGTCCCAAGCGTCTCCTTGGAGTGACAACACTTGATGTAGCGAGGGCTAACACCTTTGTGGTATGCAGAATGTTTTCTCTTAAACAGCCTTTGCATACTTGGATACTCTAGTATAGCATTGCATACTTACATACTCAACTAGCATTGCTTATTTTGGTCATTCATTTTTTATATTGCTTTTTGTAGGCGGAAGTGCTTGGAATTGATCCAAGAGATGTCAGGGTTCCAGTTGTTGGTGGGCATGCAGGGGTCACTATATTACCTCTCCTGTCGCAGGTATTGATCCTATGGTGATTTCATCATAGGGGAAATATTAATATTATCCCTCAAGAAAACATTTTCTAGATTCTATAAATAATAGTTGCTAATTTGAAACCTATGTGTCTGCAGGTCAGCCCCCCATGCTCATTCACTCCAGATGAAATCAGCTATTTGACTAACCGCATACAGAATGGTGGTACAGAAGTTGTCGAGGTACTGTGCTGTTTACATTCAGTAGGCTGAAGCTAACCTGTCGTCCACACCATGAATTTTGCACTCCTCTATGTGCTATATGGCATCCATGCATTTGCTACTGATAAATTGTAGGTACCGGACAAACCAAACACACATCTAATTTACACTACATAAAGCTTACTGTAGCTATGATTTGTGGGAAATATCTAGTGCAAACCCATGTTTCAGTGATATCATGCATACACATTGAGAAACAATGTCTGTTAAGTTCCAGTTCTACAGTAGGTCAACCAATTGACGATTTCAATTGAAGACACTTGTAGGAGTATTTGTGTCCAAAGTACAGACAACAAAACCAAATATGATTTGTGAAGTAGAATGTTTTAGATTTTTGCACTGGATAACCAAGGTTGTGTTGTGGGTATTAGCTGTAATCCCATCCCTTAATATAGTGAAATTCTACCGGTTATGGAATGCATATCCTTATATGCCCTCTATGCATTAGCTGAAACAATTTCTGAAGGATTTTACAGTTAGTAGGCCAAGTTACCAGGAATGACAATAGATAACTTGTGGATAGACACTTAGAGATCTTAGGAAAGCAACTTTCAACATCTCCTACAAGCAATCGATATGTAACAGCATACCTTAATCGAGCATCAAGGAAATTTCTGATAGCATTCAATCATTTATCAATCTACAACTCATAGCTATAGTTTCGTATCCTTTTGGTTGCAAAGCATTGTATGTATCTGAAATTGTCACAAGTCAATTTTGTTTTATTTGAAGTTTTGGTTTTCGCAATTAATTAACAAATGTATGTCTAATGTTCTTTTCATTGATGGTTCAGGCAAAGGCTGGATCAGGCTCTGCAACTTTGTCGATGGTAGGTTATATAACAGCTTACTTCACTTGATTAGTACCTGAGTACTCGTACTAACCAAAAAAAAACATCACAGGCTTTTTCTGCCGCAAAATTTGCTGACACATGCTTGCGGGGAATGCGTGGCGATGCTGGCATTGTGGAATGTTCATTTGTTGCATCTGAGGTACTCTTTACACCAAATCCGAATATATGTCCTTCCCATCATCCAAACACAGCATCTTAGGATTATTTCCCATTTGTCTTGTGTTAGGTGACAGAGCTGCCGTTCTTTGCCACGAAAGTGAGGTTAGGTCGAGGTGGAGCCGAAGAGGTCCTCCCTCTTGGGCCGTTGAATGACTTTGAGAGGTACCTTAGTTCTACTTATTAAGTCGCTTCCATACGCAGCTGCCTTAAAATCATTACAAATGGCCCTCTTTCTCAAAATAACTGCTTTGCTTAATGTTTGCTTGACCAATTTTGCACGACAGAGCTGGCCTGGAGATGGCGAAGAAGGAACTGATGGAGAGCATCCAGAAGGGCATCGATTTCATGAATAAGTGAGATGGAACAAAGGGATCATCCGCGACCTATACTTACAATAGATGTAAAGAGTGTGATATAGTGCTCAAATACATGTAAGATTACTTTTGTAAAACAATAGCAAAAGGCTAATTACCCTTTAGCTGCACTAAAACTTAGTTCCGATCATGGAATAAATTATTTACTCCCTTAGTCCAAGTTTATAGTACATATTTTCTCTTTGCACATTGATCAAGGAGATAGTAATAATGACTAAATTACCCTTAATTATTATCTTTAAGAACTATATTCAATGCATGTATGTAGAGAGTATAAAGTAAAATTCAATACTCCCTCCGTTTTTTTATATAGGGTATATTTTGATCTAGTTCATATACCAAGGACAGGTGTAAATGTACTTATATACTCAATAATCATAAGATACCAGATGTGAAAGTAAAATCAACATGCATGCTTTCCATCTAAATTTGTGCCACGCATAATCCAAGGAAAAATTAGCTAACCAACTAATGCTTTTATGCTTTGGATGCAATACAGTGCTGTGGTGTGCAGCCATGCAGAGTAATTACTGCTACATGCTAGCTCCAAACAAATTAATGCCATACAAGGATTATTAGGGGTATTAAGGAAAGAAATGAAAAGAAAACGCTTTGGAACTTGTGTGCGCCTTATATATATCAACAAATGGCAAGGAGGAAATGCGCCTAACAAAAAAACGAAGGGGGTATTTATTAGAAGTATAGAGGGGATATTATACTAGTGCATCGTGAAATACCCACAAAATTTTCAAAATATTTTGTTTGAATTTTATTTGATTTTTCTGGATTTTATTTGGATTTATTTAAGCCATTTTTGAAAACTTTCCCTTTTGGGGAACCCTCCCTCGAAATTTGCCTTCCCTTTCAGGAAAGGCTCCCCCCTCCGGCCTGCCCCGGCCCGACCCTCTCCCTCCGGCCCATTTGCCTCCCGACCTGCTCCGCCTATCGGGCCCTCTCCCCTTGGGCCGCCTCCCCGGCCTACCCCTTTCGGCCTCCCTGCCCAAATCGCTCACCACTGGTGGCCTCCTCCTCCACCCAGCCTTTGCATGGCGCTTGTTGCGCTCCCTCGCTCTTCCCCATTGGCTATAAAACCCTCCCCCACCCCCTTCCCCCTCGCACCTTGCCGCGTTGAGCTTCCTCCCCCTCCCCGTGTTCTCTCTCCCTCTCCTGTGCCCTCTCCCACCTGTATCGTCGCCTTCTTCCCCAACTCCGTGGTGCCTGCTCCCGCCCCTCGCCTCCCATCCATCACCCCCCGGCCTGGCCACCCTTTGCCCGCCTAGCCCACTGTCACCCTCCTCTAGGCCGGCCTAGTCGCTGCACTGCCGCCAGTGGACGCCTGTGGGCCCACGGGGCAATTTCATTTTCTGTCGACTCGTTTTTCTTTTTTCAATTTTTTGAATTTTTGAATTTTAAATAAATCCGAAAATCATTTAAAAATTCCGGAAAAATCCCAAAAAATTTCAAAGATCCAAAAAATGCCCAAAAATACTTATTTTTAACTAGTTCGATTCGCTAAATCCAAAAATGGCCTTCAATCTGCCAAACAAAGCCCCAAAATTTTCAAAATCCCCAAAATACCCTTTCGACCCGTTTCCGCCTCTCGCCTCCGATTTATTTTTTGTTTTCTTTTCCTTTTGTTGTTTTATGCATTTGTTTTACTGGGTTTTGTTTCTTCGCGCTAGATCTGACGTCGGAGCAGTACCCGGAGCAGGAGAAGTACTTGGAGCCGTACTAGAAGCAGGAGCCGTCCGAGACCGGTCAAGACCTCAACTTCTACCAAATTAGGAGATCCCTCAACCCCGCAAGTCAAGCCACACCCTTGAACATGTTAAACCCAGTTTTAATATAGTAGCATGTATCTTCTTATCGCATTATTTGTTTGTATCTTAGAAACTAAAAAGGAGATAAGTCTGTTGTTAAGCCTTAATTTCATTTTAACCTTAGAATATAATTATTGAACCACCGTGGAATAGCTGTTAATAGTTTTTCACTTTAGCTTTTATTTAAAAATCTCCGAGTAGTGCCTCGATGTGCTTTTCAAAAATTGTTGCAGTTAAGAGGACAGTGTTGGACTACCCATATGAGGTGGATGTTGGTCCGACCCCTGACCAATGACAAAGCCGAGGTATGATCTGACGGTTAGTACAGTGGGTACCAGGGCTTGTGGTATGTAATTGGTTGAGTCTCTGGCACTTAAGGATCGATCTCTTGGGCAAAGTAAATAACTTCAGTCTCCGCTCAACCACAAGTTAGGCCGGTCAGCCTTATCGACTTGTCCCAACATAGCTCAATACCTTGTACTTTCTCTTGGAATACTTATAGGGGTAGCTACCATTATTGTAAGAAGAATGGATAGCTGAGCGACCAGGGTGGAACGGGAATGAAGAAGCCATTCGCTGGTTCTCACAACAGTAGGTATCCACAGTAGTCAGATCGTATCTCCCGCTATGGCCAGTGGGTCCTGGAGATTGTGGATCCTCGAAACCTACTGGATAAGGGCTAAAGAGGGGAAGTCTAATAAAAGACTATGATCATCTCGGTCCGGCCGCATACATTTAAGTTGCATATCAATAGTGTGGCACTAACGGTTGCACATATCTTGTGGGTAAAGTTGAGCAGCTCTGTAGAGTGATCTTGACAGTATTCGAATACACTGTGCTTCTGGTTAATAAAGCTGAGTTAATCTGGGGTGATACCCGTAATCGAGCTCAAGTAGTTTTAAATTTGGAAACTTGTCTACAGCTAAACTTTGTAAAAACCCCTTAATATTACTTGAGATTTGGTTTGTGTTTCAAATGTAAATAAAACTGAAATTTAAATCTTGCATCTACAATATCTAAAACCTATGCCAACCCTTGTTATTCCCTGCATGTAATATTTAGAATCTCCTGTGTGGCTTGTTGAGTACTGTTGTGTACTTACCTTTGCTTCCTATCCTCTTTTAGATTTCCAAGAAGTCAGCGACTTTCAGGAGATCATAGATGGTAACTGTGTTTGGTTCTAGGTCTCAGTCTGTTGCTCGAGCTTTCCTGTGGGAGTTTCTATATTGTAACTAGTGCAAGCGGCACTCTTGTTGTAAAACTCTGGCTGTTAGGCCTTAATTCTCTATAAAGCATTTAGATTTCATTCTTATGTCTGGCAATGATTAATTGGTTTCCGACAGGTAAAATCTTAGATAGTTGTTGAGGTATTTAAATGCACCCTCTGAAAAGCACGGTCTGTTACACATTGGAATATGAAATACGTTTTATATTTGTGCACATGACCATTTAAAATATACACATAAACTTAGAGGAATTATTAGACATCCTAGTGTTGTGAATAACCTTCAGGCTTCTAGTCGTGGAGTCGTTAGTCTCATAGTTGTCGTGGAATCTGATAGACTGTGAAAAATGAATGGCTTTCACGTTGCAAGTTGGGCCAAAGGGCTTCTCACCGGTCGTGGGGTGCGCGAGCCTCTGGGGTCCCGGTAGGCGACGACGGACGGCGGCCTCGTGATCTCGCCGCGACGTCGCGACGAAGGGCCAGCCATTAGAGCGAGCGGGGAATGGGCGTGGTTCTGTTCGCCCGTGCCGACAGGAGAGACGAGAGCCCCGAGGCGCCGAGCGGCGCGTTCGTGAACGAGGAGGGGTATGGGACCGCGGGTGCACCGCGCACGTCCGTCCACATGGAACGGAGGGCGTACGTACGCGTCGGCACGGAGTACGTGCCGACGCAAAGGTGGGGCGCGGCGTTAGCTGCCGGGGCCGGATGCCGAGCGCAGCGGAGACCGGCACGGTAAAGGACGGGAGGAAAAGGAAGTGATGGGCGGTCCGTGCCCGCGGCTTGTGCTGACTGACGGCCCGGCTCATAGATCCGCGGCTAATGTCAACTGATCACGTGCCACTGGCGGGCGTAGCCCAAGCCGCGCCACCTGCGCCTTGGGCTGTGATCCCGTGAGTGATGCTGTTGTGCATCTCGGCGCGGCTTTGAAGAAACTAGGGCACTTCCAACGGTGACGTTATCTAGCAGTATCTTTGTGTTATCTTATTATTAATCCTGCTATGTCATCTAAGTTATTTAATAAATTTTTTAACATTTGTACTAGACGATTAGACTACCACCTCTCTCCATCCTCTTCTTCATTTCTTTCTCTGCATATCTAGTAAACTCAACCACGACACCGTGGAAGCCACCGTGAGCAATGAGCCGCACAAGCAGCAAATAGCGAGCCCAATAGTGGTAGCTAAATGCGGGAGGATAGAAGCAATTGCATGAGGGTGTGTTTGTGGGCACAGCACGTCGACGAGCAGTCTGGAGCAGCGACGAGTCAAAGCCTGGAGAGCACCACCACCATGGGCAACGACGAGCTCGACGGCAAACTCGATGAGCATGGCGGCACCTAAATTCGGCCATCGCATCCTCGTAGGTGGGATTTGGAGAAGCACAAAGTTGATTCAATTTTGAGGAAGACGCTTTTTTTCTCTTACGGTGTTTTTCGCTGTTTCCACCGATTTCCAATGGTTTTGGTCCACAAGCCTAAGCGATGTCGCAGGACACTACTTTCACCTCTCTCTTCTTTTATTGCCTGTATAGCTTATGAAAAAACTAATGTGACATAGTATTTATTGTTCATAGATATTATCGAGGTGTATCATTGGAAGTGTCCTCCTCCCTCCGTGCGCGCGTAATTGGAAACAGTGATGCCACACTCGTAGATTGATGCGCCGAACCAACTCCCAAGTTTTCAAACCTGTTGAACAGAGTGAAGCCCCGAGCATTGATCAAGGCTTCGCTGGCGAGGCCGGCCGGATTCATCTCGCGCTGGTGCGCTCCGTACGCAGTGCTTGGGTTTCTGGCACTCTCCAACACATCAGCCCTGCCATTAATCTGCATTAATTGGCTCTGCTACAGTCTTCTACTAACACTTTGACCTGCATTCACTGCCATTGATCTTGTGCCTGCCGTATTCGCACAGTCGTGCATATATCTGTAGGTAGCGTACATTACGTAGTAATATATGATTGGGACAAGTGGTGGAGCTAGGAAGTTTAAAAGAGAGACATAAAATAGAGATATACAAAATTAACTACTATAACTATTGATATATTGTAAAATAGTTGAAATTTAAGTTGATATAAGTATGTAACTACGAAAAGAGAAAAACGTACCATTCATTACTTCAAAAGAGTTGAGAGCTGATATTTACTAGTTTTTACAGCCGTTGCGCACTCCTGAAAATTCTTTTGCTAGGCTGAGTGGGTGGGCTCCAGCCCCACCCAGCCTCTACGACAGCTCCGCCTATGATTGGGACCGATCTCCGGCAAGGAGAAGATACGAGTCCGAACCATATAATCCGGGTATAAAATTATATCACCGACTCCTGTAATTCTGATCATTAAAAAAAAGAGAGAAACTATGGAGCCACCGTGATTCGGCTCCCGGAGACGTAGATATTGCTGGACCTCGTAAACAAACCCTTGTACCTCTTGTATGCTTTTGTGTATTCTTCGTATGCATATGGCTGGTTCCAACTGCTGGAAAATTAACATGGTATAACAATAATTTAATTACATAGATACGTAATAAAAACATAAAGTTAAACATTGCATCTCCAATATGGTCACTAGCAGCCAACAGATTTAAAAAAAATGCTAGTAAAGAAAGCACGCCTACATATGCTAGGTAGTTCAACATATACATAAACATAAATAATACTATCATAACAGTATACATTCTCGTCAAATCTACTCACAATATAAAGAATCCTTGGAACAAGAACTATTTAGGTCCAGTTCATTTCAGCTTCTGGATTATGGATTTTGAATTATAAGATAAATTGCTTCTGCTTGTTGGAGAATCGAGTCGGGCCGACTGCGATTTCTAGGTTCCGAACCAGGTCGAAATCAACAATAATCAGCAAGAATCAGGGCCTGTTTGGTAGAGCTCCCTCTGATTCTGATTCTCTGTTAGAAGTGATTCTCTGAGAGAAGTGATTCTGTCGTTGAAAGTGATTATCTAACGAATCCATAGGATAAACTCTATGGAGAACCGACTCTTTGTTGGGAGTGAATCAGAGAAGCAATTTTTTTCAGCCCCGGCCCTAGTTCATTTCGGAGAATCACTTCACGGAAATCACCACAGGAGCGATTATCGAACTCTTGTTTGGCGAGCTCCACAGATTCACTCCGCAGAAGGGAGCAGAGCTCACCAAACAGGCCTCGTGTTTCACCAGATTCTGATTCTATGTAAATGGCAGCTTCTGATTGTGGGAGAAGCTGTCCAGAATTCTCCTATTCAGCAAACAATCCGCTATTTTTTAAGCAAAAGCTAAAACGAACGGGGTTTTAGTCTTGGGCATTCACAGGTTTAATGAAGAGCGGAAAACTATGAAGGAGTGACACGATGTGACGATCGAAAACGAAGATGAGCAGTTGCGCAGATCGGCGCTTCCTAGAAACTTGATTGTCAATCTCCCATGCAGGGCTTTAAATGGCCAGCGTCGGATCGGAAACACTGCTCTCCCCATGCCCGTTGCACGACGAGTGAAGTGGCGAAATGGCTCCAAAGGCAGCAAGTATGGAGGAAACAAATATCGCCAGAGAGAACGATAACATAGATTTTGTGTTGTGTATCTCTTCACGTGCAGGGATGTCTCCTCTTCAGAAGCGTAAAGTCCAAAACTGCCTCGCGATAACACAGATCAAACTGCTACGTTTCCAAGAACTGTCCCCTGGAATTTCGCATCGCAAGCGAACGAACTGCATGAAAATGTGCGTCTCCTTGAGTCTACATCACCATGTCGGCAGTCGAAATGTAAAGTGATCTGGCATAGTCTGTACACGTGGTAAAAAGTTAAGTACATTTAGCACGTCTCGGTAATAGTCATGTGTCGTAAGTTGCAAGTCACGATAAGCATGTGAAATACATGCGCGTGCATACGTATACATAGCCAACCATATGTACCGCTAACCTTGTGACCAACTCATACTATAGTACATACATGAGCTCCTCTTATAAGTTAGTTACTCTCCACCTAGCTAAGCAATATGGGACTAAAGTCTCATACCCTCAACTCAACAACAAACTTCTTCCATTGAATTAATTCCAATAATCCCCACCAAGAAGTCAAAGTAAGCTTCTCAGCACTTTTAACATATGGTTTTATAATGTAGATCCGTCCTAGGTTGAGCTATAACTAGCACAACTTTAACTTCTTCCAATTGAATTAATTCTAAATTAATTCCAACTCCAACCACTTCTTATTAGATATTTTGGACAACAAAAATAATGTAACCTTTCTCAATTTCAGCCAGGGTTTGTTTGGAATAGGAATGAACATCTCATAAGGCCAGCTTAGGGTATATTTGGCAGAGCTCCCAGCTTTAGCTTTCCCATAAGAAGCCGAGGAGCTCTACCAAACAAAAAAAAATCAACTAGCTTCACATAGGAATCCGAGGAAGCGATTCATGTTTTTTGACTTATAATCTAGGAGCCAAAAAAACCTGCTCCCCACCTGATTCACAACCTCCCAGTTATGAAGCTCCCCACTAAGTTCATAACTATTTCTCAAACAAGAATCACTTCCACCAGAGAATCGATTCTTTAGAGAATCAAGATCTGGAGCTCTACCAAACAGGCCCTTAGGGTGTGTTTGGTAGGGCTCCAGCTCCACCAGATCCGTGGAGCTGAAGCTGTGAGTACATTAGTGTTTAGATGGATCATTTTGTTTATATTTTAGATAAAAATATAAACTTAATTCACTTTATTTTAGCATACAAGTTTCAGATGTCAAGTGAAACTGGGATCTAGAGCTCTACCAAACAGGCCCTAGTAAGAGACCATGCTCAAATGGAATGGTCCAAGAGGATTCCCATCAGATCAGAATGGTTCAAGACGACCATGTAAAGATCCAGGAGTATGAGTGCATCAGAGAAGAAGGGAAGATGAGTTGACTTCGTTTCTATTGCAAAAAGATCCACGTGCTAGCCTGGAAATGCCGCTGAATTCCCTCTCCCCTTTTCTAGCTTTCCTTGCATTTCCTTTTTTCTGTCCTTTTGGTGGTGCATTTTACATTCTGAATCCAGGAAATTGTTAGGGTTGGTAGTGTGCTGTGTGCACTTTCCCTGATCTGATCATAGCTTCCACTTAAATCTGTGTCCCACTTGTATCCAGTCTTAGGTTGGATTTCGTTTCCCAAGCCTGCCCTTACATTTCCTCTTTCAACTTGCACTTGTCAAGTTGTCTTCATGCTTGGAAACTCAATGAGATCAAGATACGTAGTGCACCCTGCAGGTTGATGAAGATCAGCAACCAACTTCTCATTTTAAGCATGTCAAAAACAGAAGCATCAATTCTCCTCTTCATGACATGGTATTCGCTACCGCGTGCTTCATCGGTGCTCGTCGCTGTGCGTGCCGACGACAGGTGCCGAATCAGGAGCACGCACCACTGCTTCAGCGTCAGACGATCGGGGCACGCACGTACGGGACACCACCACGAACACGCCTTTTCTTGTGCAGAAGCCTGCCTGCCGCAAACTGAGCTTTTTCCCTCGCTGAATGCTTAATATTCTTACAGGCCGCCTCATCTTTGTGACTACTGTCTAAAGCAAGCGGAGCAGTGCTTCCATAACTCACGCTAGCTTCTTACCTGCACGCGGCCACCGCGCGTGCATCATCTCTTCCCCGCTACCGTATGTCGCCTCCTCGATCGCCGCTTGGGCTAGCTGGCTCCGGCGCTGGATCTCATGTGCTCGTAGGCCGTAGTTCGTTACGCCATTCTATATATCTTGTCGTCTTTCCTACGCATCCTCCGCCGCCGTCCGGGAAGGGTTACGGACAACGGCAGCCAGACCGGGATGTTTGCCGCAATCTTTTTATATACTAACAAGAGGTCTTTCTAGATGCCTCTACATTAATAAAAAAATACTATCAATTCTCATGCTAATTAAAAAAGAAAAATCACTGAAAAAACCCTATATTATTCTAAAAAAAGATAAAGTCTTGATCGCCCAATCTCTTTAATCATTTTTTATTTATAGCTTAGATCTCTTTATCCATTCATAAAACATATATGATAAATCAGAGGAGTACCATATGTAAAGCAAGTTTTACTTTCTATAGAGAAGAGAAGATATTGTTGCATACATTATGATTAGATCTATTTATAAGAGATATATGTAAATCAAAGGAGTACTATACGAAAGAGAAGCTTTGCTTTCCATATGGAAGAGAGATATTATCATATGAGTTATGGGTTAGATCTATTTATAAAAATTACTAGCCGTACAGGTCTCTAGCAAAACTCTGTTCTGCGCTACGTGTACGCGTGTATCTGGCCTCTCAAGTTTCATCCAACGGTCACCCGGATGCCTCACCACAATCGCAATTATTATCTGCGATATGTGCGGAAAGGCTCTTATGGTAAATACAGAACAAAGCGATGTCTCCTTAGCAGAAGTCTCACCCCAGCACGTCGCCACTCGATCGTAGCCGCGAGATTTTCATCCAACGGTTCCTCCATGGTCGAGTTTCTCATCCGACTGTGTCCGCATTATCTATATCTAATTATCTATATAAATAACTGTGATATTCGAGGTATCTCTTTCATTTTAAAGATAGGAAAATCCCACAATAATCCTAAATTCTAAAATTTCTCATATTAATCGAAAAAAAGAGAAGGATCTCCACCACTTTAATTGGAAGTAGAGTTGTATAACAAAGATAATTGTATCAGAATATCTTGGCACACAATTACGTGGGTAAGTTTGCTAGTTTCATCCAACGGTAGCCATTATTGCCCTTTTCCCCTATCTTCCCTAGGGTTCGTAATATCGTCGAAAATCACTCGAATATCGTGATCATCGACTATATCGAGTCGATACAATATATAATACCGGTCGGTAAATCGGTTAAATTTAAAAAAAATCAAAAACTCGAAAAAATTTTATGTGACATAAATATTGCTGAATATCACTCGATTTTCGATGAATATCGAGCGAAAATCGCTCACAAAATTGACTGCCGAAGAACAAAAGTTCACAAAAGTTTTAGTCGATTATCGGTGAAAATAAAAAAAAAATTGATTTTTTTCTTTAAAAAGTTTGATTTCAAAACCTTCAACTTCTACCAATTTTCTACCCAATTTTTCTATTTTTCAAAAATCTCCATATCGATATTGTGAAGTGAATCCTGCTCTTCCCCCTTCTTTCTGCCTTCTTATCCCCCGCGTCCAATTCCGAAACACAGCTCAAACCAAAGCTCTTTCCTCTCCCTTTTCGATCCTGTCCGTAAATACATGTGCCACATGACAGAAGAGAGATAAAAGAAAACAGAAGAAGAAAGCAAAAAAGAAGGGAAAAAAAAAACCAAGAAGAAAGCAAACAGACATGCGTGAGCGTGATCGATCTGAGCGATGGTCCCTGGCTGCGGTTTCTCTGTGCACTGTTACTACTCCAGAGCTGTGCCGTGTTGTGTAGGCCCTTGTTTTTGGCTAAGTGGACATCATCTTCAGAGTAAAGAGCACCAGTGCACCACCACCGAACCGAGTCCCCTACCACGTGAGGCGTGAGTCCACTGCTAAAGACGTCTCGTCCTCTGCATCCATGGACCACCCAGATGCAAGCGTACGCTTCCTTCCGCTCCACTATATCAGATCGATCAATGCGACTGTTCTGTCCAAAGCACACTTAGCACCGCATCATTTGGAGCGGCCTTCCTCAGTTCAGGACCTAACAGCGTACTTTTGTCTGCAAAAAAAAAAGTACAAATGGCAATATTATCATTAATACATGGACTGCTTCCATACCTACTTCCTCTTTAAGCACCCTGTTCAAAGTGCTCCAGCATCCATGCATGGCTCCAGATGAGAGGAATCTTGATGTGCTATTTAAGTACTCCAGGTCCAGGAGCTAGCCGTGCATGCATGCACTCCAGTGGTACAAGTTCAAGACTTTTTTTTTAATAATACATTTTTTTTTCAAAATTTCAAAAATATACCATAGAAAAAAATTCCATAAATATACCTCTGTCGCCCGTTGGTTAGGCGACATTTAAATGTCGCCCAACCAACGAGCGACAGGAGGCCACGTCGCACGATCAATGCGTTTTACAGCGCGGGGACAAGTAGACGTGGTGCTTTTGTCGCCCATTGACCGTGCGACGTGGCCTCTTGTCGCTCATTGGTTCGGCGAAATGTCACCCAACCAACGAGCGACAGAGGTATATTTATGTAATTTTTTTCTGTGGTATATTTTTAAAATTTTGAAAAAAAATGTATTATTAAAAAAATGTTAACAGGTTTAAGCACTGCCTGCTTGAAGGCGATCTCCAGCCATGAGGGCAAGAAGCAGAGAAGGTGGGGGTAACTGTGAGTCTGTGGCACTGTAACTGTGGTAAATAGCGTTATGGTAAACAGTAAGAGAGGCTGGTTGGTCTTGTATTCTTGTGGCCATGGTGGTCATCACTGAGACTCCGACCAGCCACCACCATAAGCTGTAGTTGGAGTGCTGATTCATAGCAGCGGTGGCAGTAGGACTGCTTGCTCGCAGGAGACCAAACTATTGGGAAGTATTCGCTTTTTATCTCCTCTTACCATGAAGAAATTCACCTTGTGGTGGTCCATCTCCCGAATTGTTTTTTTGGTTTCGCAGGAACAGAAAAAATGTCCTCGCGCAGTGACAGAATGTAAAAGGTCGTAACTTATACAGGCAGAAAATTAACCTGATATTAAATGGTCGAGACGACACCAATAATTCGATGGGTCGGTGCAGGCGAACACATGGCACTGCCGCCGTGCGATCGCGACCGTGCGCACCCTTTCTACTGGACGCATCGAACTGGACCGAACAAACGGCAGCAGTACATCGTCTGAATCGATCGATCGCACTGTGCGTCTAATCTGATGGTCCTTTTGCCTCCCAGGAGTAACAGTGTCACTCTGTTTTCTTTTTTTTAAGAACGTAATACGTAACATCACCACGGTTGCAAACTCGCCTGTCTGTCAAATTTTACAACATTCAGCAAGATAGCTCGAGAAAAGAAACCGGAGCAAAAGTAGAGCAGAAGCAGGAAATCAGGTGATGATGAGAGTCGCGGCTGTGGCCGGCAGGCAGGTTTCTGCGCCGGAAAAGGCACGCCGTTCCCCGTCGTGCTCATGCTGGCGTGTTTTCTGATCATCTGACGACGCTGCAGTAGTGCTCTCCTGATTCGGCACGTAACCGTGGGCCCACCCCCATCAGTTGCAGGACGTCGAGCAGCTGATGGTGGAGCATGATAGCCACAGGGGAGCGACGAGGCATCATCATGCCTCACTGCCTCACGCAGCACTTGATCACCTCACAGAAGAAGATATCGGACAGGACAGACCAAGGCAACGAACCTATCTCACAATCCAACTACTGTACTACTCCTACTACTTTAACATCTTATCTGCCTTTGAACAACGATCCGCTCGCTATCACTTGAAATTAACGCTTACTCCATGCTCCATAGTTCCCGGTGCTGATCTGATGCTGCACTTGGCGTTATGCAAATGGGCCGGCATCTGTTGATCAAAGCAGCTTATTCTGCTGGCACACATTCTTTGATATTTTTGAGCCAGCTTTCTACACATTATATACGAGGGATAACATTCTTTGACTAAAAAGGCAAAGGAAGCATCAATCATATGCTTTGATTGATTGAGAGCATAGCTATTCATCGTGCAAAGGTGCTTTTCTTTGGTAGCAATGTAGTGGTATGAGATCTGAATTTAAGATCAAACTTGTTCAACTATTTGCACAGGATAGAAAGTATTCCTTCCAACCTACAGTATTAGTACATAGCTCACCATTGGCATGGACCAACGAGACACTAAATCTAAAAAATAATAATGTTATTGGACCACTCATGCCCTATTAAATATCATATTACAATTACTCGTCTATATTATTTGTTAGCATTAAAGGAAGAGCATATGATGAACATATTGCAATAACTACCCATTTTGATATCCACAATATACCTACATTGTGGAACACGTTTCCTAACAATAATGACTGATATTGCGAGACAGAGAGTATTTAAAAGGTATTGGTAACACAATAAAGATCAGATTCTGATGCTGAATTGGATGGAAAAGGCACTAGACATTTAAATGGCTACATTACAAAATGAAGATCAAAAGCTCTAAAGTACCTTAACTAGCTACAGAGTCCTACATTGCAGCAGCAAAGCAAGCACATCAAACCGGAAACTGGACACCCACCAAGCTTGAATATGTACAGCATAAAAGGCCTAAGTTATCACGCCCTAAATTCAGACATAAGCTTGCATGATCGAAGCTGGCATGTTTCGAGTCTAGAACTCAACCTCAACCCCTTGCAGATCAGACCTCATCTTTCGCCACACCCCAACCAAAAGAGAAATTCTCATCCTCAATTCATTCCTCTGGGTACAATGAAGAAATAACTCTGGTCCTTCAAAAGGCAACAGTTTTAGACTTGAATTATCAGATGCTGATGAGATCAGGAGGAGGCGATGACTTTGAGCTTGTTTGCTGCTGTTGCTGATCTTTCGTGTCACCAGTTGGTGCTTCTGCAGACCCAGCTGGAGTATTGGATGCAGACCCATCACCAGAAAGTGAAATCTCTTCTCCTTGCTTGGGAGCTGGCTTTGGAAGCTCACTGAGGATCTGCACGACCTCCCGCATTGTCGGGCGCTGCACGCTCTGCTCCTCGATGCAAAGCAAGGCAACATAGAAGACGTGCATAACCTCATGCAGTGGCACTGTCGAGAGCCTTGGGTCAAGGATCTTCATCACTTGTTCCTTGTTTGAGTCCGTCATCATCCTGACCCACTGGACAATGTCAACACCGTCGCCAAACTCCCCTACAGGCTTCCGCCCAGTGACCAGTTCAAGAAGCACAACACCAAAGCTATAGACATCACTCTTCTCATCAACCTTGAGGGTGTATGCATATTCTGGACAGCCACAAATATCATATTTAATGCAAGATCAATCAATTCGAAAGTGATACAAATTCTTTTTTGCAGCTAGACAATTATCAAGTTAGAATAAAAGATACAAACTGAAGTAATTGAAAATAACCATACATAAGGACAGGCTGCTTTCATGAACCAAAAGCATCTTATGGAGTCATTGTGCAAAATTAGAGTATTCCAATCTGTAGCAATACCAAGAAGCTAAGTTTACACAAGCCATTTGCTACTAATCAAACAGTGCATTAGAATCTCATTTCAATAGCTACAACTGGTCTGCAATTTGCATGATTGAACTTAGGAGAGACAATCTTAACCCATGTAAATAAAGCATTCCAATACTCATCAAACAGTACTACAATGAGGCTATAAAAGTAAAACAGTAGCATCTCGATTTAATAACTACAACAGTACAACTTGTTTGCAAATTTCACAATTGTACTTAGGACATACAATTTAATAACTTGACCTATGTAACAGGCATTTCAATACTTATCAAAACAGTATTATATTGTGCTCGTTGAGAATGGTCAGATTGAACTCAATTAGGAAGGGCATATTTTTTACCTGGAGCAATGTAGCCATATGAGCCAGCAATGGCAGACATGCATTCAGATGCACCAGTGTCCTGCAAGAATTTGGCAAGCCCAAAGTCCGCCACATGAGCTTCAAAGCCAGAGTCAAGAAGTATATTGTTCGACTTGACATCGCGGTGCAGTATCAATGGTGAACAATCATGGTGCAGGTAGCAGAGCCCCTTGGCAGCTTCAATGGCAATCTTGAACCGAGTGTCCCAATGCAGGTGTCCACCCTTCTTGCCATGGAGAAGCTCCCCAAGGCTGCCATTGGGCATATACTCATACACCAGCAGGTTAGTCTCATTGTTTGAGCAGAAGCCTAGCAGGCGCACAATATGGCGGTGTCGAATCCTCCCAAGTGTCTGTATCTCTGCTGAGAACCCATGATCATGTGATGAGCCACGGCTCATTGCTGGGAGCCTCTTCACAGCCACATGCTCACCATTCGGCATTGCTCCCTTGTACACAATTCCTGCACCACCTTTTCCAATAATGTTCTCCTCTTTCAAGCAATCAAGCACATCATCACATGTGAAATCAAGGCGCTGGAATGCAGTGAGTTTCCACACACGTGCCTCACTGGCTTTCTTCAACGACCGGGCCTTCAGAATCGCAGCACCAGCAAATAAGATGGAGCAGGCCAGCAAGCCAAGCACAATGAGAAGCTTGACGCCATTAGACAGCCCGCCATGGCCATGGGCAGTGTGATCAGTGCCAGCAATGCCAGCGTGGCATGGGCCAAGGTATGGTCCACACAGGCCTGGATTGCCAACGAAAGATGTGGCATTGAAGTAGCTGAACTGCCCAGTCCCTGGCACAAGACCAGACAAGTTGTTATATGAGAAGTCGACTGCCGTCAAGCTCTGCATTGTGGCGATGGATGGAGGTATGTCACCATCAAGGTGGTTCCTGGACAAGTTGAGGTAGTTCAGTATACGCATCCCAGAGATGGCCGGAGGTATCCTCCCAGAGAGGTTGTTCCGGCTCATGTCCAAGTAAGTGAGCAACCGACATTTCCCAATCTCCGGCGGTACGCCTCCCTCAAACGCATTGCTGCTAAGGTCAGCCTTGGAGAGCTGCAGCAGCCGCCCAATCTCAGCAGGCATCATACCAGAGAACGAGTTCTGATCAAGAAGCAGCTTCTGAACACCAGAGAAGTTCCCAATGGATGCCGGCAATGCGCCGGTGAGCTGGTTGTTGGACAGGCTGATCTCCCCAAGATTAGGCGCTGCGACGCCGACCACAGCCGGGAAATTACCGGTGAGGAGGTTATCTTGCAGCTCGACCTGCGTCAGCTTCGGCAACTCGAAGAGCCCCTTCGGAATCGAGCCGTTCAGGTAGTTCTCCCCGAGACGGACACGGCTCAAAGATTTGCATTCGCCGAGAGATTCAGGGATGGCGCCGAACAAGAAGTTGCCGAGCGCAATGAGCGTGTTCAGCTTGCCCCCAGCGCAGAGATCCCGCGGCAGCGTGCCGGTGAGCTTGTTCGACGAGAGGTCGAGCAGCCGGAGGCGGCCGTTACGGCCGAGGCGGCGGGGCACACCGCCGGTGAAGTTGTTCTCCCACAGCTGCAGCACCTCGAGGCTGGGCAGGTCGCCGACGAAGTCGGGGATGTCACCACGCAGCTTGTTCCGGAACAGGTTGAGCAGCGTCAGGTTCTTGAGCTCGGAGAAGCTCGCCGGTATCTCGCCGGTTAGCGCATTGTTCGACAAGTCCAAAGAACTAAGGCTCTTAAGATACCCCAGCTCCGACGGTATGCCGCCGTTGAGGCCGTTCACCTGCAAGAACAGCGTGTCGAGATTCTGCAGCTTCCCGAGCTCCGGAGGGATCTCCCCGGACAGCCCGCAGTTCGCGGCGTCGAGCCGGACGAGCTTGGTCAGGTTTCCCAGCTCCGGCGGAAGCCCACCGGAGTAACTGTTGTAATACCCAATGTACAGCTCCCTGAGGCTCGTCAGGTTCCCCAACTCCGGCGGGATCTTGCCGGAGAGCTCGTTCCCGGAGACGGCGAGGTACTGCAGCCGCCCCCACCGCCCGTACTCCGGCGGGATCTCGCCGGAGAAGAAGTTGCCACCGAGGTGCATGTGCCGGAGCTGCGACATCTGCACGACCTCCAGGGGAAGCGGGCTGGTGAGGTTGTTGTTGTAGAGGTCAAGAACCCGGAGGCTCCGGAGGCGCGCGAGGGCCGCTGGGAAAGAGCCATTGAAGGCGTTGTTGGAGAGGTTGAGGTGGACGAGGAACTGAAGGCGGGAGAGGGACGCCGGGATGCTGCCGGAGAAGGCGTTGGCGGCGACAGAGAGGCGGAGGAGGCCGCGGAGGCGGGAAAGCGCGGGTGGGAGCGAGCCGGAGAGGTTGAGACCGGCGACGTCGAGGCCGACTACGGTGCCACGGGTGCTGCAGGTCACGCCGGCCCACGCGCAGTGGCTGGCGGTCCCGTTAGCCCAGGACGCGAGCGCGCCGGTGGGGTCAGACATGGCAGCCTTCGCCGCGAGCAGCGCGTCCGAGTCGCCATCGGCCGCGCCAGCACCGGCGGCGAGGAGGAGGAGCAGGAGGAGGCGGAGATGCATTGGTTTTCTCGGGTTAGGGAGGAGGAGAGGAAGCTCACACTGTCACACACAGTCTCGGTGAGGAGAGTGAGAGGGAGGTAAGAGGAAAGGTGGTCAGTCTCGCCGCCTTGCTGTGGGTGCGAAGTTGAGCACGAGGAGATACAGGGCTCATAAAAAAATTGTGATTTTCTTTTGTTTCTCTAGAGGTGGTGACTGTGTGGTTTTGCTTATGGGGGATTGGGTTGGTTTTATAACGTGATTTTGGGGCCTCTGATGGATACATACGAGCAATCCCCCTCTTTTTTTTTCTCTTGTTGTCGTATAGTGTTAGTACTACTTCTATTTAAAAAAAATTAGTCATATGCCCATACGTTGCAATGGAAACTCAATTTACATAAAAATTTATTTACAAAGAGCATTAACAGTGGCAAAGGTGGGTAATTAAAAAGCAATGACAAAGATGGGTAATTAAAGAGCAGTGGCAAAAATGAATAATTTTGATGAAGTGACGAGAGAAAAATTCTTACTTCATATAGTAGAGACTATTTTCATGCGCTGATTTGACTTAAAACCTACGTTCGTATTCTCTTCGAGGTCCTCTGTTTTTTAAGAAAATAAGATTAATTCATTTGTCTCTGGCTCTATAGCGACGGTGAACAAGGGATTTGTCGAGTGTCATTAGCGGTCGGTAACACTTATATAAATATTGAAGCAATAAAAGATATAAGTCCCGTTTAGGATAGCTCATATTTAAAACAAAAGCGAATTGTCTGCCGAACGGGAGAATTCTGAATAGATTTTTTTCACAATCAGAAGCTAATTTTGAAATCCGAATGGAATATTGAGGGCTATGGTGAGGCTAGGGTTTCTCCTAGCCAGCTTATCTCGCCAAATCTCGCACATGACCTCCGGATCTCGATCTCGCTGAGCCTCTCTCTCTGAGATAGCCGAGATTGTTCATCGATTCCTCACTTTGTCTTGGTCGAGATGACGACCAAACATACGAAATTTCTCGTCTTGTTCGTTGGCTTCCAGTGAGGCGTGTGGCCATCATGCATAGCGTCGAGGTGATTATCCAGGCGACGGATCCGTCTTCAATCTTCGGTTCTTTTAGTCGATGATTTGCGAGCTCGTCGTCGCCTCCGTGCTCGTCGGCGTCTTGATCCGGCCAGTCGTGACATATCCTCGGCGATCTTCTCATGGATCTGGTGGCCGACACTATCGGGTGGATCTATCTTTCTCTATGAGGCTGGCTGCCATTGGTGTGCGATGATGACGTGGGCGGCTACTTGTTAGGCGAGTCGTGCGGATCGGATAAAATCGATAGTTTCTTCCAATTAGAGGAAGGATTCGATGAGGCGGCGCCATGGCTCGCTCGTTCCTTCGGATGGCCTTCATAAATCATTTGGATGAAAGGAGGTGCAGGTGAGTTGGATTGTGCAAGGATGTGCAGATATTGGGTGACGATGCTTTAAGAATCAATTTAAAGATCATGAGTGAAGCAATTTGGTGGCGATCGATTTAATGGTCGCATATGGTGGTCAATTTGTCTTGCTCGTGGTGGTCTTCGCCCCAAGATTTCAAGTTGGTGGTCATGGATATGGAGTCCGTGATCGTTCAAGATTTTAGAAGTAATGATTCAAATAGACGGTGTTCTTGGTGGTGGCGCTGAATGTTGGAAATCGTTCTTGATTGTGGCAGAATGTTGAAAATTTTGGATTGCTTACGCGTTCTCTTTTTCCTTTTGTTTTGTTTAATGTGCTTCTTGTTAGCTAGGAGAAATTTAAGGACTTGTATCATCTTGATGTAATGTTCTTGAGATTAATAAAATCTTCCTTCATCTAAAAATAAATAAAATCAAAAGCTGTTACCCATCTAATTCTGTGGATTTTGATTTAGATTCTGTGGGTTTTACCTCTCCACTAGTAGCCGTAAGCTAGTAATTCTTCATGCAATCGCTTCTGTAGGCAACTGACTACAATTTAGCTATTCCGAGGAGGACCATACTCTGTTAAGAACTTATTTGGATCAGAAGATTTAAAATAAATTTCCTTGATAACAGTTCATGCCGTGTGGGTTTCATATATAGCCTATTCCCAATTTTGTTCACACGCTGCGGCACTAATAGAACAGTTTATGCTCGATAGCATAGCTGTGCCATGTCGTTATGCCCGCCTTCCGATAATTGCGCAAAAAAAAAAAACGAGACAGAACACAACCACCAGGTCCACACTCGGCGTATGCGAAGTACAGGCGCTAGCTAAGCACATGTACAGTTTTAACACCTTACAAACGAACAAGTTAAAAAAAAAAAGATGTGCCAAGAAAGGTAAACACGCAGGCGCGCCGCGCAGGTAAGCGACAGCTCAACGCTGCCCCCGCACATTTGCATGGGCTTAAAAAACCGGCGAAAATCGCTTAAAAACTATTGTTTTTAATCTTATCGTTCCGATTCGAGATTCAAAACCGCTCGATGTACTAGTCTAATTAAAAAAATTAAAAATTTTGAAAAAATTTATATATTCGAAAACTGTTGAAAAACCACGGTTTTTGTGAAAAAACGAACATTCAATTAGTCGGGTTGGTTTTCAAACCAAGCGGTTTTAGTTGAAAGCCGAATAGTTTTTGAATTTTTTTCAAAATTTTTTAATTTCTTAACCGTTCAATTTCTAACGGTTTTCGAGCGGTTTTCGTACCGCACATTTCGAACCTGTTTTTGAAATCCTGCTTGTCTTACTTGCGTCCACTCCGTGGTGAGATAGGAATGAAATCACGATGTATCAGTTCATTGTACTTTTTTATATTTTGTAAATTTTGTATTTTCGCATATATATTTTATAAATTTAGACTCTTCTCTATTAGAAAAGACGTGGTAAGTAATATCTGTCACCTATTGCACTTAGAAGCACAGAAGGTCACCAGAGATAGATTTGGGAGTTCGGCCAACTGCAGAAGCAGCATATGGCCCATCATGATAGCATCCCTTTGTGCTACTTAGACACAATAACGCCTTCTTTCGCGCGGTGCCCATAGCTCCTCCTATGCTTCAATGCTCGCTCTCGCAGTCCCTCACCATGCTAAAGAGACCTTCCGTACTCTTTAAATACGGCAAGTAACATATGCCACTTTTTATGGTGGGAGAGGGAGTCAAATTTTATAAATATATATATAAGAGCTAGATTTAAAAAAACGAGACTCGTATAAATAGGTAAGCAATGATTTCGACAACAACCGTTTAATCGTGCGATGGATCGGGAGCACAGCAAGTTATAGTTTGAAGCAGCGCCAGGGCGCGTGGGCGAGCGTGGTCCATCCTCGCGGTTGGAGTGGAGCTGCGATTCGTGGCGGCGCCTGCGGGCTGGGTCGGCTCGAGCGCGTGCAATTTCACCTGCGTTTAACACCGTTACATAAGTTGCCTGCACCGCGCTCACAGCGAATTCACAAGCTTCACTGACAATTCTTGCTAGTACAGAATACTCCCTCAACTAGGGCTGTAAAAACAAAAATAAATCCCAAGTTCGTCGGCTTCACCGAGCCGAGCTCGAATTGCTCACGAGTCTGATAAAACTTTAAATTATTTATTAAATATTACTATATAATAATTTTTAGAGTAGTGCTTCTATGTTTTCCCTTTTAATATAAGTTGCATAATTCTTGAAGCAAGCGAAGGGGTAAATAATCACCGTCTACCTTTTATTCATGTTTTAATAGTTATATAATTGTCAAAAAAAAGTATTGAAACATTTCTCTAACTTTTATCAAGCTTACTCGAGCTCAAACATTTTTTCTTATTGAAAATAGTCCACATTGAATTGTTTATTGTTATCGAGTTTATCCGAACCGGTTCGTTTAAAGACAAACCCGACCCACTCCGTGGACTAAAAAAACTAAATATAAGAAAAGATAATGCTATTGGACCATCTATACTCTATTAAATGTTATATCGCAACAACTCAACTACTTTGTTTGTATTAAAACAAATGGTATAGAAGCGAAAATATATAATAACTATACTTTAATTTTCTCAATAAATATATATTGTGGAACATTGCTTTTCATGAATAGAAATTTAAATTGCGGTACGGAGTAAGTAGCACAAATTATTAGCACTCTCAATGCTATTTTCTACTACTGCCTAGTACTTGCTTGACTCACGTGTATTTCACAGCTGTGTATGACGTCGATTTATACGGCTGCATTCAGGGCAACTTTACAAAAACCTCACCGATAACCTTGACTTGCGGATGGAATGGAGTGAATTGCTCTCAAACTGTCTACGGTAGTACTTCCTTGTCCGACTGTTTGTATTTTTCAGGCTTACGGTCGCGTGTAGTATATTATTCTTGTAAGGCTGCATTGGCGGCAGCTTTATAACTCCACCAACAATGTTGACTTACAGAGGAGAAAAGGTTTATGTACTGCACAAAGTGTTCTACATATCTCATCAATTTTCCCAGAAGCGCAGTTAATTTTGCAGGTCTGACCGTCTGAGTGTAAAAATCGGCGAGTTGCAAGTTTGCAACAGCTGGCCAGATGCCTAAAATGAAGACCAATTTTATGGTGGATAACTTGAATATTAAATAGTGATAGTAGAAATTAGATCTATTTGTATATTTTTCAAAGGTATTATGGACTCTTGATCATTTGCTACGTAATTCGTTAATCGTTATCGCTGACTTTCATTTTCTACGCTACCCTTTGTTGTGTAACTCGTTATTCGCTGCCTTCCTTTTTTTTCGCCACAGTGACCAATCTAGTCTTATTGACGCCGCAGCCTCTACCTTTCTATCTGTGCCCTCCTGAATTGTAACCGTGCCGCGGTTGGTGTCCTCCTGCCTGATTCATGACGACACCGTGATCTCGCACTAACACATCGAGCACTCTGTCTTACACGGCCCACAAACCAATTCCAAATTTTACACAAAAGCATAAAAAATACACATACGTTCAAATTTTTTTAAAAAAATGACTAATTACAATGCTACCACCATATAATTTCTATTACCAATTCTACCAGCGGAAGTATAACTAAATCCTAACTAATCTGATCCATTAGAATAAATAGAATAGACAGCTAATATTCAACATTATGTATTGTAGAAGTGCTCAAAGCTAAACACAGTGTAGTGTGCACATCATCCATTAGTAAAAAAATTGCAGTTTAGTTTAGCACTTGGACAGTCGGACAGTAATCATTTGTGTCGCTTTCTTCAGTTTTCTTTTGGCAGATTTTTCAGTAATCAGTACTAGTACTTAGCAGGCAGGCAGGCTTGCTCGCTTTGCTGCCGCCGAGCATATCATCATTTTCTACTGCATTTTCGTTACGGCCCTGACACCGTGGAGCCCACCCCCCTTGACACTAGAGGACAGCCAAATTCTTGAGCCTGCTTGCCTTGCCTCCTGGAGTACTGGCTCCTGCTACGGTTTCAGCAGCAGAAACCATCTTCTTTCTTCCTCGCGTAATTCCAAGACAAGATTGCCAGCGTAGTCGCTGTTCTATTCCCGTCAGAGTTTTTGCAATTGGAGATGACTCAGTAAAAACACTTTGACTGTACGTATATACTGCAGTAATATCCAGTATTTTTCCGAGGTTAAGAAGTGTTCCTTTCGTCCAAATTCGGAAGATGTATTATTTAAATGACCTTGTTCATAAAACGTAACCATGTTTTATATATGATGTTCCTTATATACCCCTAATAAATATACATTATTACTTTATATTATCTATATGTATAAATTAGATATATCTTCTAAGAGGAATACGCCTTAGCCGTATCTCCGAGTGCTCTTGCAGTCAGGGGCGGACCCAGAAAGAAATTATAGGTAAGGCAGATTTAAAGTAGTATTAAAACGCCAAAAAGAATGCAATGTACGTAACAACAATAGTACTATTAAAGAAACATACATAAAGAAACAATTAGGTTATAAGTTAGATTCGGTTCTAAGCAAAAAGCACGAACTTCTAACTTCAAATGCTAATCCACATCCAACAAATGCTTTCATCAGAGTTAAGGGCGATAGGACTTACCGACTTACAAGCTCGCTCAACTAGTCGAATACAAAGCATGTCGCAACTCGCGGCCTCGCGCAAATGGGCTCGTCTCGTCGGCCTCGACGTCGGCCGTCGGGGCGATGGCACCACCGTCCACTCCACCGGGAAAGCGGGAAGCGCAAGAGATCGGAAGCTGTCTTTGGGTCGTGGCCAAAGGAGTCTTGGGCTGCGGCTGGTACGGCGAACAAAAGTCAAGTGCCCAACGTTTCTTGCTTAGTGCAACGTTCCAACTTCTAAATATGTTGGATCTATACATATACAGTATATATAACATATCTTGACCTTGTAAATTGTAGGTGGTGGGGCAACAGCCCAAGCTGCCCCACCGTTGGATCCGCCCCTGCTTGCAGTGACAGGACGAGATGCGTCTGATGACGAGACCAACACGTATTTTTCTCGTCAATCCTTTTGTGTTTGCATCCACGATTTGAGTCGCTAAACACGCGGCCAACAACCGCATCTCTCTTGCAACACACTCCTCACATAGCCACTAGTGGCAAAAGTAGGGCTATGGACAGCAAAGTTTTTGCTTTGGTCAAAAATAAACTGAACTTTATCAATTTCTAATTAACTGTTAGCTGGTTAAGACGTTTCTCACAGGAGTAGGGAATAGGGAGTAGTCGGATGGCACCAGACAGAAGCACACGAACCCTACTTTAGCACTACTAGTTAGTATATGGGCACTGCATCTGCAGGCACGATTGAACGATAAAGCTTTCATCCATTTCACTAAGAAATTGACCGAACACAACAAAGCTACATCTCAGAAGCGGAAAAAAGGCTAGGGCAGCATACATAGCTCATTGATGGTCAACAGTCGCCACACGCTACTCATCGGTGGTGATGATACATTACTGGCTACTCCAAAGTCCAAACTGATGGAACAAATCTTGACAGAAAACTATGCTATGGTTATCAAAATGGTAGTGTGACCAATCAACTAGCCATGCATTTTAAGGGTCTCTGCTTTGGTAAAAAGGCCAGGGCCCTTTACCCCACGCCCATGTGAGTGCCTTGAAACCGGTGAAAAGAAACAAGGGTGGAGATTCTCCCTGCTTCTGTAGGAGGCGACCATAGAGAAATGGTTCCAAAGCTAAGCTAGGTGGTCACTTCACTTGGATCAAAACGTTCATGGTTTCCTCCTCTTTTGGGCTTTGGTCCCTTATTTTTAACTCTCCTAATCTTGTTGTACTGCGAAAGGAATAGTGTTGGAAATTCCTTTGAACAGATGAGGATTGATTTGATTAGGCCTCATAATGTTTGGCCAGTCTTATCAACATTGTAGTTGTCCTAGATTAGGGAGTGGGTTGGAGCCTAGAGGGAAATAAACAAGTGGCGATAGCGTAGTGTTTGCTTGTAGTAGATCTAAGCATAGGTCCAAGTCCAACTAAAAGCTTTGCTTTGGTGTTAGGGCCGCCACTTGCAAGTTCCGAGTTGGGTGCATTTTATTACCAGTGCCAACCACTGGTTATTATTCTCTTTAATCACATATAGTTATCATT
Source organism: Guadua angustifolia (assembly GCA_036346375.1). NCBI lineage: Eukaryota > Viridiplantae > Streptophyta > Magnoliopsida > Poales > Poaceae > Guadua > Guadua angustifolia. Next base: position 5,947,946 of record CM070505.1, read on the forward strand.
TTAGGCATCGATACGGTCTACAAAACACAGTTTTAATCACTAATTTTTATTATAGTGTATTTATAAAACTTAATAAAATTATAATATTATAAAAGTAATTTTAAGACAAATCTACACGTATGGTTTTTATGTATTCAATTTAAATTTTTAAAATATATTGATAGTCAAAAGTTTGACCATACTTATCTCCCTCTCCCCTCTCTCTCACAGACTTGTGTGATCCATTTTTTCTTAGTGGTTTCTATCATGTTTTCAAGGGGAAAAACCAAACAAGCACGGTAAAAATATACAGTGTAAACCATTTTTATCATGTAAACTTCATGAAACCCATATATAGAGGTTTTAAAAAATTCTCAAAAAATACCATATGTAGAGGGAAGCTTTTACAATCTTATAAAATTTAAAGACTAAATTTAATCGCATTTGAAAAACATAAAAAAAGATAAACAACAAAATGAATAGTGCTAAACAGTGAAAATCACTATTTAGGTTGAATTTTTCTTTTTGGTATCTTTCAAATATGATTGAATTTGATCTTTAAATTTTATATGATTGTAGAAGCTCACATCTACTACATGTAGTAATTTTTTATAATTTTTTTAAAACTTTTGAACGTAGGTTTGACGGAGCTTACCTGGATATCTCCCTACAAGCACATGTTACAAATCTTATCAAGCTAGTACAATGCAATGAACCTCGACACTGGGACAATGGCACGCTTCCAAAGAAGACTCGCTGTTTACGTACGTTCCGTGGTCTGGCTGGGCTCACAGAAACGTTCTTCATCTGTCTCTCCAATCACCGCTTTGTCGCATGCATCACACTCATCTTACTGTCTCCAACAGCTCAATAGGCCTAGACAAACAGACACTAAAGCAACTTTGCATTACCCGTTTGGCTTAGTTCAGTTTTTCCGCGGTAGTTAAGAGAACTTACTCAGCTTAATTAGAAGAGGACGTGGCACAAGCAACAGAGCTAAACAACTCCTAATCCCATCTCACAAGCAAGAGCTAAGCAAATTTTGCAGCGTAGGATATATAGGATCATAAATACGACGGTTCAACGCGTGTGTAGGATTCGCTAACGCTGTAGTAAAAGTGAAAAAAAAACGCTGCAAGTTTTCTGTACCCAACAAAACGTCAGCGCCGTTCCGCACGCACCGGCAGGAACGTAGATTCGCAGGGCAGGAGTGATGTGGGGGCGTTGCAGCCGGCGTTGGCTTGGCACGTCCATCTGCAGGTCACGACTTGAACGCTTGCGTTCTGTCCTTGAACCCCGACTGGCCGGCCGCCGGCGGTTCTCACCTTTTTCCGCACCGGCCGGTCGAAAAGGTCGCCACCGGCCGGGCCTCCGACGTAACAGCACCGCGCTTGCAAAACCGGAAACACCAGCCTGGCAGTACTGCCAGCCCGGGTATGCATGTATATACTATTGGCAGACGTGTGCTGTAGCGACCGCGCACATGTTTAGTTTAATTGTACAGCATCGCAGCAGATGCAACCATGCCAAACAGGATCAAGCGGCTAGCTAGGCCGAAGCCCCAATTGGCTGGCTAGCTGGCTGTCTGACGTGTCCAATCTCCGATGTAATGCGATGGTTGGTGCTAGGCTGCTAGCCGTGCTAATTCAGCCGCAGCTGTTGCAGCGTTGCGTTCAGCGAAAACATGAATGAATGGATGAATGAATGCGGCGTTGTGGCCAAACCACGGGACCATTTTTTACCTAGCATGAATGTGGTCTCGAGGGTTGGTGACGTCCAGGAGGTTATTGAATGATCTGGGATCCTTGCAGCTCCGGACGAATAGTACCGCCCACGCGCAAGCGCAACACATGCTGTCAAAAAAAAACACATGCTCCTGTTCTTCAATCATCGGCGTCCCATCCTGCTCTTCGATCATCAAGTATTCCCAAAGAGAGCACAAGGTGATGTGAATACTAACTGCTGCTCAGTTCTTAAGTGTTTGAAGACCAATCTCGAAAGCTTTCGTTGATTTACTGGATAAAGGGTTAGAACCACAGCACATTTACAGAATTCTTGGTCGAAAAAACAGATTCACCCCCACAGCCACTATACAGTGAAGAGGAGAAAAAGGGTACTTGAGACTTGAGGGAGCCTAACAACTACTGTACAGAGTTGAGTGAGCCATGTCAGGATCTAGAGGCATCAAAATGGCCGTGAACATGGCCAATAGAAAGGCAACAGCTTGGCTGAATCTACCACTCCAGTAATTCGGTATCGTAGACAGCTGCTTGTGTACATGGAGTCTTCACTCTTGACGCCCTTCCTCATTGCCTTTCTGTAGACCACGAATCCTGCCGAACAAGAAAATAATCCGGGTCAAGATTAAAATTTGGGCATTCGAGCCATGGACCACATATTCACGCCTATGCTTCTTGACTGATTACTCGAGCAAGCTGAAATTGGTGTGCTAATTATGCGATTTCGAATGCAATGCCTATTTAAGGGCAGTTGGCGCTAGCGCTACCAACCTTTTCATCTTGAGTACCAGTTAGATGAAATATTGTGTTTATTTGGAGTTACATGCTTATTTAATCTAAGTTCAATTTGCACCTGTCATTTGCATGTACGAGGGAAGCAAATTACCTTCCTTTGCAAACTGAAATCTTCATTTCCAGAACATAAGGTGGGGTGCTCCTTGCTGCATGGCGATCGCTCACTTTTTGTTCCCGGGTAAAAACCATACATTTCCCTAGGTTTTCCTGGGGTAGAAAAGCATGGCGTTGACCTTCCACTTGCCCATTGTTTTTCGTCACCAGAACAAGGGGAGCAGTCAGACATCATGTAGTAAGAACTGAGGTGCTCCTGCCTACATATGGTAGGTGTCTCATGTTGGTTTTTGAGAAAAGACATGGTGCTGAAACCATGTTGGAAAAAGCAAGCAGATGGAGAATAAGACTGTGAACGTGGACTAGGAAATGACATGAATGGCGGTAGCCTTCCATGAGGTAGAAAAGGTGGTGGCGTAACATCAGGACTCGAGCTAGGCAAAGGACAGCCTTCTATAGTTAAGCCTTGCTTAGCAGCCAATTTAAGGATCTGTTTCTGGTTTAGCCCTGTTCCATAGAGAATGTTCCACAGGCTCCTTAGAGCTTCCCTTTGATTATGTATTACTTGATCCCGCATAGCCATCTCAATTTGAAGCTCAGCGTTAGTCATTCCCTATAGGACACATTATATATAAGCAACTTGTGGGATATCATATTCTGTAAGGAAAACATACTAAAAAGTTGTTAGTTACTCACAAGAAGTCTGTATTGACTGAGAATGTGCAGGTAAGTTCTATTGCCATTGTTACTGGTAGCTTCCTCGATCATATCTTGGAGCTGACGCCTGCGACTCTCATTCAGTTCAATATCCTACAGGGAAAAAGGTCTCCATATAACTATATAAGTTTGCTTTAAGGAAACAAAAAAGCGAACATATATCACCTGTACCGTACCTTTCTGTAGCCAGAACCAGCTTCATCATTGTCACGGATGTTGTCAAGAATAACTTGTCTCCTTGATGTTAATGCTTGCAAAACTGTAGAATCCTTCTCTTTCACCTGAATGCAAAACCATCAGTGTTCTGTATGTAGCAAGGAATTTCTCAGATATCTGTTGCAAATCACAACAACAGATGTAGGAAAGAGCTCTCAACAAACTGATAAGTCAAGTTACCAACCTGCTGTCTCGCAATCGCATCGTCAAGATGCTGGAGCTCCATCCGATTACGCTTATTGGTTTCTTCAAGCTCAAACAGTGCTTTCTGTAGATTTATGCGTTCCTGAACATTCTCACCAGTTTCCTGGCTCAAGATATTTAGCCAAGACAGCTCATTATCTGCAGCTTTTTCAGTAGGTTTTACACTTAATTGATGCTCCTTCTCAGCTAATTCCTTTTTCAACCGAGAAACCTCAACCTACAAAGTGACAATGCAACACATTTTTAGTATTTTACTGCAATGAACAATGATGTAGAACTGTAGAAGTTTTTTTGTTTGTTCCCCCCATTAACGCAAACCTGAAGACTGTCAATCATCCTCTTATAGTCTTCCACATGAGTGTCAAGTGTTCCAATATTTTTCTATACAGGAGAGAGAGCAACATGAGAATAATAGAACTGGATAAATTAGCATATATGATTCAGAAACAGTTATTTGGTCCCATTGGGCAAAAACAATGGTGAATCTATAGACACAACATCTTGTTGTTTGGCTTCTTTGTTTGTTATGCACTCAAAAGTAATGACCCCTTACATGGACATGTGTCTTTATCTCCTTAGCTCGATCCGCATACTTGAGTGTATTGGTAGTGTGATGATACTGATCATCAGCTGGAGATATTGTAGCAACCATAACAGTTCGAGAATTACCAGAAAGACCATCCTTCAGAATTCGAGTTAATTTGCTGCAAATAACAGCTGTCATACATCTATCATAAACAAAATGGGTTCCAGATAGTAGAATCTACACTTGAAATACCTGTTACGATATGGAACATATGCAAGACCTTTCTTATTTTGCTTGCCAAGGGCATTGATGCAGTTTGCTAACGCTAGAAGTGACCGATTAATGTTGGCTCCATCTCTAAGCTTTTGACCAAAGTTGTTTGTTTCAGAAGCCCTCTCACTGCTCATAGAATGTTACTTTGCAGCTTATTTTTCCTGTCAGTGTGAAATGGGAACAGCAGCCTAAAAAGAATAGGTATTACCTGCCCGCAAGATCAACCAAGGCAAGCTTTCCACGAAGAACTTGGCCACCATATTGTCCTTTCTGCTTTCGCTTTACAGTAATCTCCAGGACAGCGTGTGAACTTGAAAGTAGTAATTCTGATGTTAGAATAATGTAAATAAGAATGTCCAGCACTATGCCTGATCGTATCTGTCTTCATAGCCTAACATTCTAAACAATTTATCAGATTAAAAATATTAAGCTCTCCTTTCATAGCAGTTTATTAAACGGGAAGAAATAGTTAAGTTTTGCTGAGTAAGACATATACAACTCCTTCAAAGGTGAATGAAAGCATGGATTTTCAAAAAGGAAAGCAGGAAAATCATGGAGAATTATTTAATTACCGTGAAGAAGTTGTGTTTGCTTCTGTGCTCTCTGTCTTGCGCCGGCTGTTGCCTATGTTCAATAGTTCAAGAATCTTGTCTGCTGAGTGAACCTAGCCAAATAAAAGTTTAAACATCAATTATTCTTTTATGTTGAAATGAATGGGGCACTGACGTGCTTTTAGAATATGGCATGGCACGCAATAGATCACTGAATATTATAACAAAGCTAGAAAAAAATAATGATGGCTTCGTACAAAACCAAGGACAGGATTTGGTAGTATTAACTAATCATAGACAAGACAATTAAATAGCTAGTTAAAATAAAACGGAATAAAATTGACATTAAATAATTTCTTTCAGAAGTGGAAAAGACAAATAGCCGTTTCCAACAGATTAATTGAATATTTCAGAATAAAAACACAAGAAGTATATGGAGTTATTTTTCTTTCTTGATTGACTTACCATCCACTCAAATGAACAGATAATATTTTGTGCAGGAAAAAGAGGTTGATAAAAAAAATAGTGAAGAAAAGAAAAAGACCAACGCCAAAAGCAGCACTTTATTTTCATATTACCGGGGAAAATAAATACAGAAATAAGAGTTGGGAACCTTAATGCTTCTTAAACCAGCAACTATTATGCCATGCTCAGGATCTTCACGAAGCTCCAAGTGACCCAAGGATTTCTCAAGCAAATCATAGATAACCTGGAATTCAGAAAACAGACAATTGTTTCACAATAGCTTCTATAAAGTACAGATAATAAAAGAACTAGTACTGTAATATTATTAAAACCATATACACATTACCTCATTGTACACTTCCAGATATGAACATGACACTTCGAATGTATCTGAACTATCATCCTTTTTTATTAGATCAAAGATTGTGCGAAAGCTAAGAACCATAAGACCAGGATCACTATGGGTTCCAACCATTGTATAAGTTTTGCCACTGTGCAATCACATACACCAGAAAGTATCAATATATCATATGGAATATAATCATCACCCCTTAAGATTTTAGATTAATTTGAAGTGTTGCAGCAACAATTGTATGATAAACATGATGAATGTGGACAGATAGTATAGCGGTTATTCAGCGAGGAAATTTCAGATAAGTAGTATTATCATATTTTATAATAAAGGAAGCAAAGCAACTGCACATACCAAAGCGAAATGCGAACATGAATAAGCAGTTCAATTTTCGCATTTTGAACAATCATAAAACTAGAGTGGCAATTTACAAAGTAAAAAGTAAATACAATCTGAGGTTGACAAGCATCTAATCATGATTTTTTAACACAATTATGAGGTAAAATCAGCAGGTATAGTACAAATCAAACATCACTAAAATATAAAATAGAAGGCATTCAGGCAAATTAATATGTTTAATTTCAATGAGCATATCAAAAGAAACTCTCTGATACCATGTCAGCCATTTCCTGGAATTCTATTAAGTTTCTGAAATGTACACCATATTTAATATAAGCAACATACGAGATACTTCAGAACAGTGCAGTAGTATATATTTGATGATGGCAACATGCAAGACAGGCAGTCTGCTTGCCAATAATAACAAAACTATCGAGTGAATGCATACCTTCCAGTAGAACCATAAGCAAAGACTGTCGCATTTAGGCCTTGAACTACACCCGCAATTGTAAAAGATATATTCTTATACACATCCTGCACAATGAATGCACTTATCCAATCACAATCTTAAATTGTGTAATTGTGATAGTGTGAAGTACAAAACATAGCATTTGTTCCTAGCAGTTAGCTAGAAAGCATAAGTGCATGTGCTTTTGCAGGAGGATTTGTCTACATCTTATATCTATAAACAATCCATCTGGTTCTCATCTTGCAGTTTCCATATATGTTTCAGTAATCCTGACTTAGAGTTTGAAAAAATCTAAAGATCAAGGCATAACATATTAACATCTAAAAGTAATTTATCTTACTTTTGCAGAGTTTGCCGACAAATACAATTTTCACCATCTCGTAAGATAATTTGCATCATAGCCCAATCATAGAACATCGATTGTTTTAACATTGTATATAGGTTTATCTGCATGATTTTATTTTATTTTACTTTTGAGGAAGTTTATCTACATGAATGAGTCTGACAAGACCCAGCAATACAACATCAACTGTTTCAACACTACGAACAATTTATGGATCATTTGCTAAAAGTATATATTAATATTAATATTATTTATATTTATATGAAAAAAATCCTAATGATTAAATATTTTTGCTAGACCTTGTTGGGCTTCACGAATCAAGACTTAGGCTTGTATTGTTGGAATAAGCTGCTAGGGGCTGATGGTCGGCCTTTTTTGTTGGGAAGGCTCTTGCTGGAACATCACAATTTGCAGGTTGGTTCTGTTTGAGGCTCAACTCAGCCAAGCTCATAAGTAGGACTACTATTCCAGCCGTTCGGTACATCATACTATCTCTGTTGTAGGACCCAACAAATAAACACAAAAAATCTCAAAACAAATGTTGTGACTTACTTACCTACAAAATTTTGAAAATTTCAAATCTTGACACGGTAGAAACAATAGGTGTTGGATTTATAAGAAGGCTGCAGAGTGGAATGCTGGAATTATATCATGCAAACCAGTTGTTGGCAGAGGGGTTTTTTCAGAAAATGACACCCAATTCGTGAGCCTTTCAGCTCCTGTGTATGACATGTGGGTCCATCTGAATCTATGACAGTGGGCCAGGGTGTCAAACACCGAAAAAACGAATTTTAAAGGTGGCAAGTTCTGAAAACTCTCGTTGGCAGAGATCATGGGATAAAAAAAAGATTGACCAGCTAGTTGCAAGCATTCACAGTTTACATGGTGAGCGATGCATGTTAAAGTATAACGCATGCATGGGTTTTGGAGTTTAATACAACTAAACAACGGTCCTTATCCCTGAACCAGACATATGTGTGTTAGGTAGAATACCTAACAGTACACTTCCAAGGGTTTGCTCCAGAGTGAACAATACTCGAGCATTGGCCTCATGTAGATGCCAATAGTATTGTTTCAACTGTCCAAAGCACGAGAAGTTCCAAATTTTGGCAATTAATAATCCAAAGATGTTGATGGTTTGGCTTTTTGGAGAATCATTTCCTGACATTCAAGACATGAACAGTTCGGGAACACTTCCAAGCTATGATGCAGATTTCAAACACTTGCTATGATCAGCATATGAGCCCAATGTTAAAAAAAGGGAAAGCAGTTCCATATTAGAGCAGCACAAACTATACGAGCCTGCGTACCGCATTGGAGCATCCGGGCGCGTACACATGGTCGAAGCTATATCTTCTCTCCTTTGTCCTGTTTTGGATGAGGTCAAGGTAGTCCTTGGACAGATCAGGGTCCAACACAACCACATTCTGGAGAAACATACAGGCATCACATTACTGACAATACCATCCATGGCAAAATTCTAACCACTCAATTACGCAAACTACTGGCGCTGTGGCGCATCGCCGAACCGGAGCCTTTACCTTGTCATCAATGACTTGTATGATATGCCGCGAGCGCCGCCGCTCGCTGTCTGTCAGTGGCCTGCATTTGACAGCCACCTGCAAAAAGAAACAGAATGACACACAATCACAGAGTAAGCAACAGTTATGCCAACAAAAGTGCAATTAAATCGCGAGGAATTACTGAAGTTCATCCCCTCTATTGCGAAAGGATCTACCTGAAGTGTGGCCGTCTGCTTGGACGCCGGCGCTCGGATGCTCGGCATTGCCCAGAACCTTGCCCCCCAAAAGATGCGATTTTTGTCTACCAGAAACCAAAACAATAGCCCCAACGCTTCGGAATCACGCCACACGGAGGCGGCGAAAAGGCGAGGCACATCCCCACCAGCACCAGCAGCAGGCGGCGAAAAGGAGCTCACTACAGCACTGGCCCGGCCACCAACCCGAGCTGCCACCCAAGAGCACCAAACACCTCAAGAAACCACAAATGCCGGATCAAAATGCCACCGGAACCGCTAACATGCGGTCTCGTAGAGCCGTTCTCCCTCGCGGGGGTACACCAAGAAGGACGAAAATGCTCCCAAATTCGGACCCAAATTGTCCCCCCAGAGAAGAACAGTCAGGCTAAAAGAAACGGCAGTTCGAGCATGTATGATTTGGCGGGTGGCACGACGACGGGTGGGGAGACTCGAGGAGACGGGGTACGAAGATTCAGGGGAGGGAGCAGATGACAGGAGGATGAAATGGGAGGAGTGGGGAGGTGGAGGTGGAGGTGGTGTTTTAATGGGGGGAGAATAATTAATTGGCGGCAGCTGTCGCGGGGAAGAAGGCGACACGCAACGGAAGGGGAGAGGTCAGGTGGGGCATCACCCGGCGGGGCCCCCTCACCAACGGTCCGTTGCGCCTCCGGTACACGCCGCTGCCACCATCTACCCATCCGCGCCCTGCCGGGTCTCGTCTCACGTACTCCCGTGTAAAAGCTAAAATCGGATGGGAGCTGCTGCCGTGCTTTACTCTGACATAAGTTGTATGCATCTTCCAGTCACAGTCACAGGATTAGTAAATATAATCTACTTTTTATTTACACAACTTTTAGAAAAGAAAAAGTATAGAAACATCTCTTGTGAAGTAGAATGCTGAGATTTTTTATCCCTCTGAAAATTAAATTGTTTTCTAAAAGTTTACTGTGGAATCTCTATAAAATGCATGTGTGCTCTTTAACGCATTATAAAAACAACAATAACGTGCAATCGAGCAAAACAAATTCAACTTCACATTGATGTTGGTCGTGCTCGCACACATGAGTGCGCGCTAAATTGCTCAGAAATGGCGCATCATCCAAAGCTGCTAGTGCAGATCCAACCGTGCACGCGTTCCCAGATCTGGCCTTTAAACCCCCTTGATTGATAACTCTATTGATCTACTAGTTACCATGTCGATCTCGTTTCTTAACACAGCAACCACCAGCTAGTACTAGTACTGCAGCAAAATGGTATGGTTTTGATGATTTCACGGATCAGAAGTGCTAATTAGTCAGAGAAACATATAGTGAAGATGTGCTAATTAGCCAACGAGTAAATAGTGATAAAAAAAAGCTTCACTCCTAGCAGTCCTATAGCACTATTCAAATGTTCGTACCTTGTGCTTTTATGCGGAAACTGAAATTTTTTGTGTGGGTGGTGGTGGTGGGGGGTATGCACGAAACAATAATTGATATTGATCGAATCAGAACTATTATTCATTTTATTTTTTTTAAAAAAAACACGTCCAATTGCTCATTGATTTTCTTGCATTAGTGACTTCAACTGTGTTGCACCTAACATGAACATGACATCCTGGTGAACTGAACTGAACTGTTCTCTTTTGCGGGCCACTTGACTTGAGATGATGCCCCAACCCGCGCTTCTCAACTTGAACTCGCAATTTTTGAATTGTCTGTGAAAAGAAAAACAAAAGTTCCAACCACGTCTGCGTCTCAAGTCTTCAAGGCATCAAACAGTTATTTGACACGAAATTCAAAAGTCAAATGCACGTGGAGCCAACAACGAGATGAACTCAATATAATACCCGGCCCATTCTGAATTGAACTCACAGAGTTTGAAATATCTGTGGAAAATTATTAGTCCCAACTACAACATGAGTAAGTAGTTGTGTTTAGATTTTTCAGATCTTTGAGGCATCAATCGAACATTTACTCTCAAGACGAAATCCAAAAGTCAAATGAGCATGGAGCCAAATCAAAACGAGATGGACGTCACTCGAATCATCATGTCTGCTCTTGGAAAGCAACAAGGTGTTTGCTTCAGTACATCACGTTTAGAAAAAGTTTACAAAAGATTTTTCAGATCTTTGAGCCATTATTTTATTAAGGCTCCGTTTTTGGCTTTTAAAAAACACTTATTTTATTATACTTTTGGATATCACAGAAAGTCAAGATCTTTTTGAAGCTATACTAAAAAATTCTTACTACGGTTAGTAAATAATTCAGTTACATTTACACCATAGCACAACAACAGTAATTTGACCCTGGTCTTTTTGGTATACAAAATTTCATATTTTCTTATAATCTAATATTTTCCTCAATCTAATTATTGGTAAGCACATCACTAGTAATCTAAGATTCTAACGTTTAGTTGGTTCGAAGGAAACTACACAATGGTCTCTATAACAGTTTAAATGTTTCATAATTCGAACCAACAAATGCACAAATTTAAATTACATGATTTAAAATTAAAAATAAAATTTATTTAAAATTTTGAATTTTACTAGTAAAATTCTCACAATTTAAAATTGTAACATCCAAAATTTTAATTATTTTGTTTCAAGATTTAAATTTTTATATTTTAAATTTTAAGTTTTGGAATTTAAATTCTCAGCATTCAAAAGTTTAAAATTCAAAATTTGAAACTTACAAATTTAGAATTTATAAAATTTATATTCTCAAAACTTTATTTTTGAAATCCAACATTTGAAAATTTACATTGTAATATTTAATTTTAAAAAAAAGGAATTCAAAATCCAAACGTGAAAATTTAAATCATCCAAATTTACTATTCCAAAATTAATTATTTTTATATCTTGGTTTTGAAAAAAAATGTTTTTAAATTTGGGTTTTGAATTCTTAAAGTTCAAAGTTTGACTATAACAAATTAAATTAAATGATAGAACGTAATAGCAAAGTTTTTTTCCTTAGTAATCTAATATAAGACATCATTTTATAGGGAAAGATTCCTCAAATTGATAGTAATCTGGTTCCTAAGTTAATTTTGTATTCGTAGTTTAAATTATATTTCATTTTATTTAAAAAAATAACTATTGGTTGTGATCTTTGGTTAAAAATGGAAGGACCGAAAATTGAGGCTAATTGCTTTATTACCGCGCTCTGATCGGGAGCCTACCAAATTTGTTGGCTTTGGTCCTTTTAGCCAGCACTATATTAAGAGGAAAAAACCGCAATTGAAGCAATAAGATATGCTCTAGAGTTCATTGTTTCCCAACAGACCAATCTGATCTAGGGTTTCTGGCGCTGAGGCTAACGAAGAACAGAATCATCACCAAGAACGTCTCAGGTGCTCCTATTTTCTTTTCATCGTGCTCAGGTTACAGAAGGTCCTACCATCACCGCAAGTCATTCCAAAAATATTTGGCGAATAGTGCATATTGCTACTGGTTTACCATTGCCGAAGTCTTTTACACATGATTGGGCATTGGTTAAGTGGCCTTGAGAAGAGTGTGAAGAAACTGATTTTTGTGGGAGCTGTTGCTTTTTTATGGGCTATTTGGTGTACTCGCAATGATCTCATCTTTGCGAACAAATATTATTCTTCTTTTATGCAGGCTACGTTCAGAGGGACATATTGGCTGCGGTTTTGGGCCCTATTGCAGTCTGACGACAAGAGGGAGATCATTCGAGGGATATGCCATACATTGGAGGTTGTGGCGTTAGAATTTTTTTGCTAAGAATGGATGGAGAAACAACTATAGAATTTGCTTTTAATTTTATGTTCTCTTTGTCGTTTTTTCAATAACGCTCACGAAAGTGATATTTGTAAGAACTTAGCTGCGTGCTTTTGCAGAGGCCGGATTTGATCCTTTATCTAAAAAATCACCGCAAGGATCATGGTGTCTTCTTCCTCACCTACGCTCATCTTCACCGGCCAAATCAACTACATCAACAAAGAACTAATGGCATCATCCTCATCGCCGGATCAGTTCACCTAATCTCCTAAGTTCTGTATTATTTTATGATTATACTTAAGCCTAGTAGATTATGTTTATGCATTAGTTATGCCTCAAATTCTATCAATAACATCGTAGAATTAACGAAGGATTCTCGTGAATCCTCCGAGGATTCCACGTACCGAAGTCACCCAATGCAAAAGTGGTTCCCGGGATAAACCTCTGCCGGGGCTACAACACACCGAGACGGGACACACGCTTCAAGATTCGTGCACGTGGATATACAGTATGCTGCCTCCCCATCACAACTGACTCGACTCGTGTGTGCGTACGTACGGTCGGGGCCGAAGCAGGGCCCAGCTAGCGCATGCAATAATCACGGTGAAGCCGAAGGCAGCAGGTCGGTGGTTGACAACCCTTGGCGCCACTCGACACGATTGCGCTATTATAATACAGAATTTTTCGCTTCATTGTTTAGTCAAATGTAAGAAAGATGGTTTTGTGTGGCGGATGATTACTGTTTATGGTTCGCCTTATGCCGAGGGGAAACAGGCTTTTATTTCTGAACTTCACGAGTTTTTTGTTGCTGATAATCATACCCCTACCCTGATAGGGGGGGATTTTAACTTAGTTAGGTACCAATCTGACAAAAACAATGGAAATGTTGATCACAAGTGGTGTGATAAATTTAATGAATGGATAGACCTGTGGGGTCTTATGGAGCTTCATTTGTCTGGTAGGCATTTTACTTGGGCCAATAATCAAAAGAATTTAGTTATGTCGGTGATTGACAGGGTTTTTTGTAGTACTTCTTTTGAGAGTAAGTTTCCCACTGCTATTGTTTCGTCTCTTGCGCGTATTGGTAGTGATCATACTCCAATTTTGTGGGACTCTTGTGATGGTGGGCCTCGCATCAAATCTAGCTATAAATTTGAAAAATGGTGGCTTACCCATGAGGATTTTAGTCAAATTGTGAATAAAGCCTGGAACATCTCTAGGAGGAATGACGCTATGGACAATTGGCAATGTAAGATCAGAAATCTTCGGAAAATTACTAAGGGTTGGAGTTTAAACATATATGCTGAAATTAAAAAGAAGAAGACTTGTTTATTAAATGAGTTTGATGCTTTGGATATCTGCTCGGAATCGCGGGTTCTTAGTATTGAGGAGGAACAAAGGATGGCTTATATTAATCAGGAGTTAAGTCGAATATGGAATATTGAAGAAACCAAAGCGAGACAACGAGCTAGAGAGAAACATGTGAAGGAAGGTGATCGGAACACTAAATACTTCCATGCTGTTGCGAATCAAAGAAGAAGGAAAAACTTTATTTCTGTTCTTGATGGTCCTGATGGGCAGGTTCATGATACTGATAAGATGCTTAAAATCGCTTGTGATTATTATAAAGCTCTATTTGGGTTTGAGGCTAAACCTAATATTAACTTAGGTAACAATTTTTTTAATGAGGATGATAAGATCCTTGTCGAGGAGAATTTGGTTTTAGAATCTCCTTTTACTGAAGATGAGGTCAAAGCTGCTGTTTTTGATTCTTATTCTGATGGTGCTCCCGGCCCTGATGGTATTCCGTTTATGTTTTACCAAAAATTTTGGGATCTTATTAAAGAGGATTTAATGTCCTTGTTTAGAGGATTAGAAAAGTGTGAATTGGATATCTCTAGGCTTAATTTTGCTATGATATCCCTTATTCCTAAAGAGAACAATGCTAGGAGCATGAAACAATTTAGGCCTATCAGTCTGTTGAACTGCAGTTACAAGATTATTACTAAAGTGCTGACCAATAGGATTGGCTCTATTTGTGATCGTATTATTTTGCACAATCAAACCGCGTTTATTAAGAATAGGTATATTTTGGAAAGTGTTGTTACTGCACATGAAGTTATTCACAAAGTCCATCGGGATAAAGGTTCTGGTTTGGTTCTCAAGTTAGATTTTGAAAAAGCTTATGATATGGTGAATTGGAGTTTCTTGCTAGATATTTTAGATAAACGTGGCTTTGGGATTAAATGGCAAACCTGGATTTATGCGATCTTGAATAATGGCTCTGTAGGAGTTAAAATCAATAATGTTGAAAGTAACTTCTTCCAATCTGGGAAAGGTCTGAGACAGGGTGATCCGTTATCCCCCATCCTTTTTAACTTAGTAGCTGATGTTTTTTCTCGAATCCTTCAGAAAGCTTCTGATAAAAATTTAATTAGGGGCTTATGTGATGATTTGTACCCTGGGGGTATTTTGAATTTGCAGTATGCTGATGATACGATTTTATTCTTAAAGAATTGTGAAGATTATGCTTTAAACCTTAAGTGGCTTCTCATTTGCTTTGAGCAAATGTCTGGTATGAGGATTAATTTTCATAAAAGCGAGCTGATTGCTATTGGTGGTGACAATATTGAAATTAATAAATTTATGAGTTTTTCATTGTAAAGTGGGTTCCTTCCCATTAAATATCTTGGTATTCCCTTCATTATGACAAGATTAAAAGGAGGATTTCCAACCCTTGTTGATAAAATGATGAAAAGAATTGCAGTGTGGAGAGGCAAACTTCTCTCTTATAGTGGTCGGTTAATGCTTATCAATTCTGCTTAGCGAGTATTCGATTTATCTGCTTTCCTTTTTAAATTTCCCAAGTGGGCCTTGAATCTTATTAATTCTCGGATGGCTAATTGTCTTTGGGATGATTATGAAGGGCACAAGAAACTTCACCTTGCTAATTGGCATCTTGTCGCATGAAAAAGAATTTTGGTGGGCTTGGCATTCCTAATCTTAGAGATTTGAATATGTGTCTTCTTGCTTCTTGGATTAAAAGATTCGTACTAGTGGGAGAAAACTCGGATTGATTTGGTCAAGTAAATATCAAACCGATAGGCCTAATGTCTTCCTTTTCGATAATAATCATGTTTCGATCTTTTGGAAAGGGGTCACTTGGGCTATGCAAAGTTACCAAATTTGGATATAAATGGTCTATTGGTAATGGTTCTAGAGTTAGGTTTTGGGAGGACATATGGTTGGGCAATTCTTGTCTGGCTGTTCAATTTCGGGACCTTTATATGCTTGTTAATGAAAAAAGCGCAACGGTTGCTGAAACTTGGGACGGGTCTAATGTCAAATGTACATTTAGAAGATCTTTCAGTGACGCTATGTTGGTCAGGTGGTTTGAGCTGGTAGAAGCGGTTAATTCCATCTGTCTTTCTGAGGAGGAGGATGCTCTGGTTTGGCAATATGAAAGTAATGGTG
Source organism: Guadua angustifolia (assembly GCA_036346375.1). Taxonomy (NCBI): domain Eukaryota; kingdom Viridiplantae; phylum Streptophyta; class Magnoliopsida; order Poales; family Poaceae; genus Guadua; species Guadua angustifolia. The sequence goes on from CM070505.1 coordinate 5,963,919, forward strand.
TCTTTTCCGTGACCATAACAAGATAATGACGAAAGATAATTTGGCTAAAAGAGGATGTTTAAAGGTGTCTCATTGCAGTTTTGTGATGTCTCCGAATCATTATTCATCTTTTCTTGAATGTGTTGTGGCTAAGAGTATCTGGGACTTGATTGGTGATTTTTTTGGTTTGAATATTGGGCATAATTATGAATCTGTTGCTTGTTTTTGGATTAGTGATAAGAAAAATGCAGTTTTGAATACTATCTGAGCTGCCGCTCTTTGGAGCATCTGAATTTTAGGAATGACATGGTTTTCCGTGACTGTGGTTGGATAAATGTCAAAAAGTTTGGAGAAGAATCCTCATTGTCTTGAAGAATTGGAGTCCATTGTACAGGGGGGACATAGTGGTCAGGATGGAACAATTTTGCAGGAGTTTGGAGTTACAGCTGCAAGCCCCACTCATGCCGAACTGTCTCTTTGGCGTGAGGTAGCACCGATGGGAAAAGAAGTCAAAGTTGAAGATGATAATCGGCATTGAAGACTGGTAATTTCATCGCTAATCTGTTGAAGTGAAAAGTCAGACTTCTGATTGGTTTGTTTCGTGAGGAGTGGTAGAAGTTGTTTGTTGGTCTTTCCTTTTTACCGGTTGAGTTTGTAATTGGCCGATGAGAATGATCCTTTTTGGTGTCTCATTACTCTTGGGTTAGTAGTCTTTGGAGGCGGTGTAGTTTTGTCTGAGAATGGTTATCAAAACACTGTTTTGCTCAGTTTCAGTTAATGGAACTGGGGACATCGGTTGATGTCCCTGTTGATCTAAAACAGGCAACAAGCAAACGGAGTTCGGACATTGAGATCATTTGGGCTAATCAAGCACGGATCATATCATAACCCGGTGAAATATAGCGAGCATCGTACGGATTCTTCCATGCTTGTCGATGCAAGCATTTGCTTCTGCGCCGCTCGGGCTCGGCGACGGTGATTCTATTTCTTCCTCCTCTGCTGCGGCGGCAATAAAGTACCGTGCATTATGTAAGCTCGGTGCAAATGTGCACACGACCTGATGCTCTACCGCGCAGGCATGGGAGAGGCTCGGCCGATTTGCTCACCAATTTCCTTCAGAGGGCACAGTCCACTCCTTATGCAAACTTGTGACCCTGAAGCTTAAGCTGTCGGTGTTTCTTCACTTCAACAGTTAGTGTGACCTCGTGGAGTCCTTGGGTTCGGTTGGGCGGCTGTGCAAGCTCGCCGCCGAGGAAAATGGACTGGAAATGAAGCTCGTGGTGATTAGTCAGCGCGCGTATAGTCGAGTGCAACGTGGGTGTGTGTGTGTGTGGAGGTATGAGTATGAGTTTGTAGCTTGATTGTTTTTCTTCTTATATAATAAATGCTAAAGCTCCTTGTAATTTTTTTAAAAAATTCGCTCTACTTCGTATGAATTCGCCGCTAAGCCACTCTTAAACAAGTGCATAAAACAAGTTGATTAGCCTCTGTTCTATCAGCGTAAATTTAGGCGTGAAAACGGTCCAAGCCTAACTTGTTAGCAGATATGGGTCTATCAGGTTGTATGCCTAAACCTTACCAGGCCAACATGGCCCGATCAGCCCACTGTGTTGTGCTAGCCTGGCTCGCTTTCGGTGATCTCAGGTACAACCCATTTGCAATTCGCGCTGGTCAAAGTCTAACCTATTTACACTATTGTAATGAGAGGAAAGAAGCCGGAGATGCATAGAGCTGAAACAACGGATACAAATATTAGATAAAAGAACTAAGTTTTTTCATCAAGTTTTTTTTCATTCTTGAACAGGTACAGAGGTACCACCTCCCCCCTCCGTCTTCTCCACCTCGGCCACCTCCCCGACCTCCCCCTTCGCTTCCCCGGTCTCCACCTTTGCCACCGACCGCTTCCTTAGCCACCCCTAGCCTCCGCCTTGTCAGCCACCATAGTACGGCTTTCTCCCTAGCGTTCTCAGTCCCTCGCTGTCGCGGGCCCCACTGCGTGCCACCATGAGTCAAAACAAGGCGTGCTTGCCTGAGCACGACCTATGGATACATGTCATGCCATGCCACCCATCATGCCTAGTCGTGAGGCCCACCAGGTCAACATACTGTGCCGGCACGATTCAAATAAAACAGTGCAGTGATGTGCCGTGTTGTGCATGCCGTGACATGGACTGGTCTAAAAAAGCCTTGATCCCGTGCTCACCTCTGCTTTTCATACGAGAGTTAATCTAGCAAGGCCATCCAAGGGGGCATATATGGTGGGTAGAAAGGTTACAAATCCCAATGAAATTATGTGAAATCTAGGCGAGATCTCGGATTTCGGCTGGGATGAGATTCAAAATCCCGGTCGAATAAAAGAAAGAAAAAAAACAAATTGTTACAGTATTTTCAAAAAAAAATGGTGAGATTTTGGCAAGTCTCATCAAAATATCTAGTTTTTTTACTGAATTTGGTCCAATAACCCTTAAGAATATCGTTGTCGGGGATTGGTTATTCGCGATATCCGACCATGGTATCCCGGCAGCTTCCGAGCATGCCCGTGCTTGGGCCTCGTCCCCAAGAAAGATCTTCGAACCGTCCGACCTTCGGGTTGTCCCCGTCCTCCGTCAAGCTCGTCCCCGAGCATGCCTGCTCGGGGGGCCGCGACCAGACGACCCGATCTACCGAAGGGGCCTCGAGTTTCACCCAAAAGTCGGGCGCGGTCCACGAAGACGACGTGGCATTAATTGCAAGGCGGCTCGAAGGATTGCACGCCCGGCGACCCGCACGCCCGCGGTCTGTGCTCCCACGATCTGCGCCCACTGTACCCACGTCGCGTTGTGCCCGACGGGAAACAAGGAATCGACGCTGCCCACGTCCGGAACAGTAACGCGTCCCCTGTAATAAATGTTGTGTCGCTTGTAACCCCCTATAAATACCTTCTCACACGAAGGGTGGGGGGTTCGGATAGTTGGACTTCACCTACCATTCTCACTTGTACACAGAGCTTGTTACGGTCGACCTGGAGGGTCATCCGCTCCCCCGAGCAAGCTCATTGTAATCCACCTTCTCATAATAGTGCAATCACTGGACGTAGGGTTGTTATCTCCCCCGTGAGAGGCCCGAACCAGATAAAAGAGACCCCTTACTCGTTATGATTGTCTTGGCCACCTCGTTTCATAGCTCGGCAGGTCCTCGGAAGCTATACCCCCCGCGAAAAAGGGGCCTTAGGTTGATCCCTCATTCAACAAGTAAGCTCGGCGGGGGACCGGTTCTCAAATCGTCGACAATCGTCTTCCATAAAAATTTATTGAAAAACTGAATTTTTGAGATGTTTTATAATTTTGGTAGAAATACTATCAGATTTTTATATAATTGTATAAGTTTGATCATGTTTTAAAAAACTTATGTTACCATATTTAGTAGTCCAGAATCATACAAAAAACTTTTAAAATAATTTTACTTCATTTGTTATCTTTGTAAGTTCAAGCACCTTTGGTTTTGGTGATTGATGTTAATTAATGTTTAATCTGTGTTTAATGACAAGCCTAATCTTTATAAGACTAACATGTTTTATTGAGCATATATTTAGCAGTCTCATATTTGGATGAAAAATAGAAAACCCAAGGTATGTATGCATATTCTTTCTAGTATTAATTACATACTTTGGATTCAAGTTAAAGTATAAATGTCCTCATTATATTAACCACAAAACGTGCATCATGTTTCCCAATCCATATATTACATGGATGCACATACTTAGGGGGAGTTTATAATTTAACTTGAAAGTTTCATTGTATTGATCTATTCTTTATTGACACGTATAAGGATCAAGACAAAGAAACTAAATCCTTGAGTATATATTTGAATTGCCTAGTTATAGTATACTCATGGTAATATAGGATATACTCCAACGTGATCAAATTGAATATGTGCATATTATATCCAAATCAATTATATCTATGCACATATACATGTGGGGTTTATTCTATAGTTGATGACTTAGAGTAATGATCATTTCCATATAGTTTATACATAATTGATCATTACTTTTCATCAACATGAGTATATGAAAACTTGTGTAGTTAATATATACTCATATCAATTTAAATGATAATTTAAATTGAGTTCATTTGTCTTAATAATCACTAAAGAACATTTCATCATGTGTTGATGGTGTTTCTTGATTAATTAAGGACAAATAAATAATTCTTAAGTATAATGAAGCATGTATTGCATTATTGTACTTAAAACACATATAAATCATTCAAATTGATTAATATTGTGCTCGATTGACCTAAAGGCATCTATTATGTGTAAATGGAGTGCAAGAGATAATTGAGACAATCATGCATCTTAGACTAACTATTTTATGAGTTGTGATTGAGTTATGTTAAGTCCAAGGATGATTGAAAACGGGATAAAAACGGCATCATGAGGTGATGAGCGTCAAGAGAAGATCCCCAAGATAAAGAAGAGTCAAGTGATGATCCCGGGGGAGCGTATGAATGAAGATCATAAAGACCCCAAAGGGGATTGCTTGCGCGCGGCGGCGAAGGTATAACTAGATAGGCTAAGGACTTTGTAGTCTTTAAGTCTAGTTTTTACCACCGTACTATTAAGAGGAGTTGAGTCCTAGTTTGAGCTTCATTATGTGTTGGTGAGCTCAACTCGCGTTTAACTCAAGCTCAACCTATTTGGTTTTTGCATGGAGCTAACCATTTGGCATGTGTTACGAATGGGTGAAGCTCGTGCTTTGGTTTTGCTTACGCTTTGATTTGCATGTGTTGCAAGTGGGATAAGCATATGCGTTGGCTTTTGCATGAAGTTCACTTTTGCATGTGTTGCAATTGTTGAAATTTCATGTTTTGTTTTCTCTTTACAAAACAAATCTTTCAAAATCAAAGTGGTTGCTTGGAGCTAAGTTTTGCATGTGTTGCAAAAGGAGAGAACTCAAGCATGATTTGGTGTTTATGTGATTTGTATGTACTAAAGATTTGCATGTGTTGCAAATAGAAAGCTCATACATTTGATTTGATCTTAATGTGGTTGCATGGAGTTAAGATTTGCATGTGTTGCAAATAGTGAGCTCATGCATTTGAGTTTGTTTGGTTTTGCTTGGAGTTAGGTTTTGCATGTGCTGCAAAACGAGGATACTCAAGCAAGTTGGATTTGGAATTTACGTATGGCTCTTCGAAGCATGTGAATAGAATTTGCAAATCTGTTTTGCAAATTGTTTTGATCATCACATGGTTCAAGTTTTAATCTTGTTGACCCTTGCTAGCTTGTAGTTATGTTTTTGATCAAATCTATGTGAGGGATTTCGAGAAAATCAAAATTGGACTTGAATGACTACATTAGAGTCTTTGTTTTTGTGATTTTGGAAAATATCTATGGTTGCTTAAATCTTGAAAATGAGTGGAGATTGTAGCCCTCGTAATAAGCTTCGCATAGAGTCTAAGATCACCTAAATCGGAGTTCGGAGTCAAAAGTTATGACCGTTTTTCTGAGTATCGTCTGTGCTGAAACAGCAGGTGCGGTAGTACCGCATTTTGTACTGCGGTAGTACCGCAAAAATGGTAGTACGGGTAGGGGCTGGTAGTACCGCTGGTACTGTAGCAATGGCTATTTTCAGCACTTTTAATGTCCGTTTTGCCCCCCAACGGCTAGTTTTCTTTGTGAGGCTATAAAAGGAGGTCATGGGGGGCATTTGCTGGTTGATTGAGCATTTTGGGTGAGGTGGTTCATGTGTTGAAGCTCTCATTTGTGTATTGGCTCTTGTGTGAGTATTTGGGAGGTGGTTTACATGTGTTGCATTCCTGCAAGTTGATTTTGAGCTAAGAGTGAGACTAATTGCATATGTTGCAATTAGGAGTGAGTTGAGATCTCTTGTGCATGTGTTGCACTTGAGGAGCCTAGGTGCATGTGTTGCACTAGGTGATCACCGGAAGCACATTTGTTGTGCTAGGTGAAGCTCGAGCGGAGACTCGGCTTGTTACTCTTGGAGGTTGCCGACTCTTAGACGGCGTAGAGCGTCGTGCGCGGGAGGTCTCAAGGTTGTGAGACGCCCCGACGATGTTTGTGATGGTTCGGGTTGAGCCTACGCGAAAGCGTGAAAAACCACATCTAGTGGAATTAAGGCGGGTGCTCAAGCGCGGAGCCGGTCCAATTCGTTTGGGTTAGCCTCAACGTGGACTAGGGGAGACCGGCAAGTCTCCGAACACCACGGAAAAATATCGGTTGTCTCTTTTACCTTCAAGCATTTACTTTGTTGTATATTTATCAATTGCTTGATTGTAATTAGAATTGCTTAGTATCAATTGCTTGTTCAATTTAGCGATTCTAGTGTAGAGATATAATTTAGTTAGTGCACTAGTGAGCCTAGTTGATTTAAGCTTTAATTGTCAAAACCTAGTTTATCGCTTCCACATATATCTTTGATTAGGTTTTGATATAGGGGTTGATTAGAGCGCATCGTTTTAGAAAGCGATTGATTTTGTAAAACGCCTATTCACCTCTCTCGGCGCATCCTCGATCCTACAATCTTTTAGAAAAATAAAAACTAAATGAATATTACTGAGATAGTAACATTGTCAGAATTTTATAAATTTGCTCAAGTATGATCATGATTCAAAATTTTTAGTAGAGCTTAAGAATTGCTTCAGAACTATTCTCTAAAATTTTTATAAATTTTAAATTTTTTTATTTGCTCAATCAAATCTTTGGAACATTGAACTTCATCTGTTATATTCAAAAATAAAAAACAGAAAGAAGATCAATGATACAGTACCTTTGTAAGAATTTTATTAATTCACTGGAGAGTGATCATGATCCAAAATTTGTATAAGATCTTAAGCATTACCTTAGCACCCTTCTGTAAAAGTTTTAAAATTATAATTTTTTTGGTTGCTCAAGCAAATATATATATTGATCATTAGATTTTTATCAGATGTAGCGCTGTGCAAAGTTTTGAAAATTTTGAAAGCTTGTTCATCATCTGAAAATTTTATAGAAATATTGGTGGTGTATCAGGATCATCCACAAAAATTTTCTAATGTAGTTTGAACCATTTTTCATTCGGTTAAAATTTACGATAAGTCTTTTATAAGGATAGTAGAACTGCTATAATTTTTTTAAAATTCTAAAGCTTGATCATCATCTAAAAATTTTATGATAATATTATCGATGCATTAGGACCATCCACAAAATTTTTATAAAGATTTTATAACATGATTTGTTCTATTTTTTATTAGGTTCAAATTTACCGGTCGACCTTTTATCAGGATAGTATCACTATTGGAGTTTTGAAAAATTTCTCAGCCTTGATCATCATTTAAAATTTTTATGGGAATATTAGTGATGTGTTATGACCATTCACAAAAAATATCAAAAAAACTTTAACATGTTTTGCATTATTTTTCGCTTTGTTCAGCTTTATCGTAACCCCTCTGGTGGAGATTTCGGTAGTTCTTAGGAAATCTCGAAAATCTTGATTAAAAAAGGATTTGAATTTGTTTTTCTATTTCATTTGAAATTTAGCTGAAATTCTGATATTTCGGCAAAAATTTAAATTTTAGCCATCCGAGAGATATCAACGGAAAACAAAAATTTCAAACCCTCGTGGGCAGGCGTAGTCCGTCGTGGATTCGCGGGACAGGATCTTCTCAGAAGTGGCACTTGTCGTCGGTTAACAGATCCTCGTAAAAAAAAAATAATAAAAAAGATGCTGCGCCTGTTCTCCCACCGTCCCGCCATGTCATCTGTACTGTGCGGGAGCACGACAAGGTACGTACCCACGTAGGGGAGCTGGACGCTGGCACTTGCATTACCCAATGGTCAATGGGGATTTTGTTTATCGCCGCCGTACTTGCACGGCGATCCCATCTCATGTTGGCGCATCGCCGCATCGGGATACCCACAGGCACAGAATGATTCTGTCCGGCGTTTCTGTTCTAGTTGCACTAGCCCACGGCCACGAGCAATCGCTCACCGATCAGTTGGTCACCACTCACCACATTGGGCCAGCCACTCGATCCGTTCGGGTCGCGCAGCGGCGCTGGCGCAACCACAACGCCACCCGCGCTCCTGCCTTGCACGGCCGCGACCAATTCCACCAACCCGTGGCGCGTAGCGCGCGCGTTTTCACCACCGCCCGCACGGTGCACGCTACGCTCAGCAGCCATGCATCGGCGTCGCCGATCGAGCCGGCCGGCATCGCGCGCGCAGGGGTGTAGGCACTTGCCGTTCGTTCGGGCGCGAGCGCGCTAGCTCGCACCGATCACGACTGCACCGCACGGCGGGAGTAGCTGGGATTTTGGATGCGCATGGATCCCGACCACGGCATTTACTCCGGCCGGTTGTCCTCGCCGTCGGCGGTTATTGCGAAAGCTAGCGTAGCCTTGAAGCGAGGGCGAACGTGACGCGCGGCACGGTGGAACCAATAAACGAGGCCGCCTGTACATGTACGTACGTACCACACGAGCAATGAACCTCTGCGTGCGGGCGTGCATGGCGCTCGATCAGATCGGGCACGTGAGTGGGTGTACTTGTGGCGCCCGTGCCTTCAGGAAGTTCTATTGGAACTTGGCCTGAAGTACTTAATTTGTTAGCTGTATGTGTACTCTCCTAAGCGTAGACTAGAGGTGGACATTCGGGCCGGGTTTTTTTGCCGGTCCGAGGCATGGTCTGAAGCCCGGCTCGACATGAAGTGGGCTGTGCCAAGCCGGCCCGACACTGTAGCACGGGTCATACCGGACCTGAGAACCAGACACGATGGGCGGCACGGCCCGACACGACACTGTAGCACAGGCCGTGTCGGGCCCGATGATCCAGGCATAAAGAAAAAGCTCAGTATGAAGATCACCGACCCACAAAATATGAGCGTTATGGACTCCCTCGCTCGTCCATCTCTCTCAATCTCCATTGCCTCTCTTCCTCACTCTCTCGTTGCCCCCTTTCTCGATCGTGTTAAGCACATCCCCTCGTTCTAAGAATAAATAAATTTTACTTCTTTTTTCTATAATATTTGTGTTCATTGTCTTAACTTCATGTGTCTCTGGTTCTTTTCTTCTCGTCACAATAGTACAAATGGGCTGGACCTGGACCAGCACGGTATGAAACGCAAATAGACCGTGCTTGGGCTCGCCGAAGGTGAGTCGGATCGGCCCGGCACGACAGGCACAACGGACCATTGCGGTCCGGCACGGTTCAAGTACGAAACACGATAAATTCATACCGGACCAATCCGACAGATGCCCACCTCTAGGGTAGACATGTGCTACGATTTCTTACGAGGGACCGGCGCGGTGTTTTAACGACCACCATGAAAAAAACTACGAAACCAAAGAACGTACCAAAACATAACGATTAAAACCGACGCACTAGTCGCTTCGCGTCTCTCCGTGCACCCGCCACTGCTCCGAAGTCCCAGCTCCCACGTACGAACTACCCAAAATTATGTTCGAAGATACCTTTTGCATTGCTGTCATGTAGTACTACTTTCCCTTGGCATTACTCCATGGAGGAGCAATTTTGTCCGATATTATTTCGGAACCGAATGCCTAAAATTCTCCAGCCTGGAATGCGGTGGTATTTTTAGTATTCGTGTGAGAATTGCACTGTTTTCTCCGCATCCTTGGAGATTCGAATTCCTGCATTTTGAATAGGGCAACATGATCGCTCAGTCTGCATCCTTGGCAAGGCCTGGAAGACGATAGGTTGGGCTCTAGGGTCCAAGGAGAAAAAGATATGTGTATGTATTACTCCCAAGTCCCACTAGACTAGTCCACGACAGCGCCGTCTCAGGCCATATCCCCGACCAACTTTTTGACCCGTTTTAGCTTGGCCGTGTCACGGCTTATCGAAATGCGAGAAAAAACGCACAATAGGAACACGTATTAAGAACGTGACAAACGAGTTAGATTGGAAGTTCCAGATAAACTTACAAGATAGGAGTCGCGGATGGCAATCTTCACTCAAGTGGCCTATATAATAGTTAGGTGACGCTCACCTCTAGACTCTAGTCGGCTGAAAGGTAATGTGGGCCGTACTGGTAGTGATGTCGTGTGAAAATTCTCATCAATAATTAGGTTTAGAACCACCGATTAGTCATAAATTAGTGCGCTGTGAGAAAACCCAATTATGCATTGCACTCTATGTATAGTACTATCTCGGTAGCTCGAGCTCTCAATAACAGGTCTAAGCCCACTATCTCGAGATCGAAATTTTGACAGGAATTAACTGCTTCGATGCTTTCCTCAAAGCACTGAAAGTACATAATTTTTAGGGTAAAAGGACCAGCTCGAGATTGATGTTTATATAGATTTGGTTTGGAACTGATCAATTTTCGCAATTCGAGCCAAGTTCGAACCTAGCCAAAACTAAAATTCTAACAGAGGACTTCACAAGTTCAGCCTCTGCTCGGCAGTGTGCCTGACTGAAATATCCAAGTCACTTGTCACTATTTGGACTAACCAATCGTGCATCCTCACACTCACAGAACATTCTCCAAGACCCGAACGATGCACGGGGAACTTGGACCCGGCAGCACGGATTAGTCGACAACACGGCGCATGAAATCATTCATCGGCTGACAGCTACGGATATGTACAACAGCAAAGAAATTTAACAGAGCAACTCGAATAACAGGCTGGAACATTGCTAGCTGCTAGAGGCGGATTCAGAAAAATTGGTTGTCGGGATCATCGCCGACACGAACATTGCTTTGAACGACCGATCGACCTGGATGAGATCGAGGCCGAGGTATAGGCTAACTCTCACCGGCGTCATCAACAACGTTTAACGGAGGTATAAGAGGCTAATACGGAGACGTCGATGTCACCGGACCCCGACGGCTCAACTGTAGATCCGCCCCCTGCTAGCTACAACCTGTCGGAATGAAAGTCATCTTTTCTTCCACTAATTTTCCACATGGCAGTTGCCATCGACTGATCGATCGATGTTACTCTCGTGTGAGTAGCTTTCCGGTTTACGAGCAGCGTTGACGTGCAAAAGTGCACTATTTCCATTTCTGTAGCACTGCAAGAACATCGATTTTTTCTCCTAGATATCGTATTAGCCAACAGCAATGAGTATTTGCGAATGAACCGAGTAACATTTTTCATTTTTAGTTGAGTCAAGCATGAACACAGAAATACAGGGTACAATCTTGGTACCACATATATTGCACCAGCACGTTTAGTTGCACGCTTCCATTTATTCTGACAGCAACTGATCGACGCAAGTAACCATCGTTTGCTCTTGGAGAACCGGAAAGTGCAGGAACCTAACAGTGAGAAGTCAGAACATTCCATATTCGCACCAGTAAAAGCGGCCCAGAGAGGCGGCCTAATGCCACTGACATAGTGCTGGCAAAAGAAAATTCATTATGGCTTGAACCAAAATTGCTTTAATTTAAGTAGTTAATAGATTTAAACTTAAAATAAATTTACTTTTAAAAATGGTTAATGAGTATTGGTTTGATATTAACTTGTTAGCTTAAATTTAAAATAATTATTTAAATGATAAATAAAATAATTTTATATCAAATTATATTATTAAAAAATAAATCTATAATATTTCGTTAAGCTCAATAGACAGCTCTATACCGCCATGCGTGAAGTATGGGTCCCACCGCCACGCACATTAATGATGCACTCCGTCAGACTCCATCTGTCCACGTCCCCGTCCGCGCCGCCACTAGCGCGCGGGTCCCACGGCCACCACGCACGAGGGGCCCACACGGAAGTGAGCGAGCGCCCGGGCACCCCGTGGTCAACTCGTTGCCTTCCCCAGGCGAAGGCCAACCGGGAGGGAGGCGAGGGAGAGCCCAGGCCGAAATAGGCAAGGCCGCCCAGAAAGGCGAACACGTCGCGCGCACCACCTCGTCCGCTCCAATGCCATGGCCGCGCCATGAGACCACCACCCGTAGCTACCGCATACACCACCACCTCCACACCACTCCTCTCCTCCGCCTCTTCCTCTTCCTCCTCCTCCTCCCCATGCTTCCGCGCCGCCGCCTCGTGGTCGCCGTCCTCCTGCTCCTTCTGTACGCCACGTCCGCTCAGGAGCAGCAGCTGCCGCCGCTCTCGCGGCAGGACCGCTTCGCGCTCAACGGCCTTCGTGCATCGCTGGGCGTGCGCGCGAGCCACTGGCCGTTGAAGGCGGACCCCTGCGCCGCCTGGGTCGGCGTCGTCTGCCGCGCCGGCCGCGTCTCGGAGCTCCACCTCGGCGAGCTCCGCCGCACCCGCGCGGGGGCCCGCGTCGCGGGTTTCACCGTCGATGCGCTGCGGGGGCTCACGGCGCTCGAGGCCTTCAACGCCTCGGGGTTCCCGCTCCCCGGCAGGATCCCGGCGTGGTTCGGCCTCGGCCTCCCGCCGTCGCTCGCCGTCTTGGATCTTCGCTACGTCGACGTAAATGGCGAGCTTCCCAACGATCTTGGCATGTCTGGGAACCTGACAACCCTTCTTCTCGCTGGTAACAGCCTCTCCGGCCGGATTCCGGCGTCGCTGTTCTCCGTTAAGGGCCTCCGATTTCTTGATCTTTCTAACAACAATCTCACCGGCGAGCTGCCAAACGTGTTCGTCTCCGCCGGTGATGGAGCTGGAGTTTTGTTTAACGCTTCCGGGAATTCATTGTACGGAGCGATTGGCGATGGCCTTGGGGCCCTCAAGAAGAGGTTTCGGGTGGTCGATGTGTCGAGCAATTACTTCGATCAGGTTGCTGGAAGTGGATTTGGGAATGGGTCCGATGCAACAGTGGATGTCAAGATGAATTGCTTGTCCGGCGTACCAAGTCAGCGCAACGGTGGGGATTGTGAGGCGTTCTATAAGAGGAATGGGGTGCCATTGACTGGGCCACCACAGGCATTGCCATCACCGGGCAAGAAAGGGGTCAGGTGGAAGTATGTGTTGGCCGGAGTTCTTGGAGCCGCGGCAATTGTGGTGGTTATTTTCCTTGTGTCACTGGTGTTTTGCTTGATGAGGAGGAGGGGGAGAAAGGGACCGAGAGGAAGAGGGGTGGAGCAGAACGAGGAAGGCATCCGCTCTGGACGCAGGAGTAGCAGTGTGAATCCAGTGATGCTATCACCCATGGCAGTGTCCCCGGCAGCCAACAGTGCATCAAAGGGTTTGCCTACCATCGTAGATGATTTCACCTATGAGCAGTTGCACCACGTTACCGGGGGCTTCAGGGATGACAACCTTGTCAAGCATGGGCACTCTGGGGACATTTACCGTGGTGTCTTGGAGAGTGGCTTGAATGTTGTCGTCAAAAAGATAGACTTGAAGAGCAGTAAGAAGAACATGGGGGAATTGGGCTTCATTGCGAAGAATTCCCACGGGAGGATTGTTCCATTCCTGGGGCATTTGGTCAAGGATGAGGAGGAATTGCTGGTCTACAAACACATGCCAAAGGGAGATTTGACCACTGCACTGCACAAGAAGCCAGTAGATGTTGAAGAGGGGTTGCGTTCATTGGATTGGATAACAAGGCTGAAGATTGCCATTGGTGTGGCTGAGGCCTTGTGCTTCCTTCATGATGAGTGTAGGCCACCGTTGGTTCACAGGTATGCTAAGTGATATTGGTGTTTTCATTCATTTGCTAATGCGTGCCATGTGCTATTGGTTGGTGATGGTAGTTATTGAAAAGATTTTATTCCATAAAGCATCTGATAGCTGTGCTAAGCTAAATTGTCAACATTAACATCATGATAAGAAGTTAAGAATGTTAAGTTCCAGATGTTATTTAGTTGATTAGCTCAACAAGATGACCACTATTAAATGAAGAAGTTCCACTGAAGATGACAAGCGAGATAATGACAGAAGCAGAACCATTTAACCTATGTTTGCATTTTAAAATAGTTAGTAGTTGAACAGTTGATGGGGTCCTTGACATGGCCTCTTGTGGCCCTCTGGCATCTGTTGGCGCACTAATGCATTTCCATGAAACATATCTGAAAGGAAAATAATTTGTTCAAGGCTTCTGCTGACCTGCCATTTTCAAATGAAGACATAAAATCCTCTGCTTGAATATAAATATTATCTTATCTATATTGCCTAGTTGCATTGGCTCTGTATTAACGGTATATTCTAACATGATTTGGCATGTTCTAATAACTTGATTTTTTAGGAAATGTGTCACTTGAATTCCTGAAATGCTTGCGTTTGTGAATTAGATACATTGATTTTTATTATTTCCTACATTCATATGGTTTATTTACACGTGCAATACATGGTAGAAACCCAGGAATAATTGTATGCAAGGAACAGTTAGGTAGATAAATCATTTATTTGTTTTGAGCATAACTATATGAAAATCTCATGTCTTTGTCATGGTGTTGCAGTTGCTTTCAATGACATCTTTTGGGATCTTGGTGTCATCAATCATTGTAGGATAGTTTACACACTGAACTTGTGACTTACTTGATGCAAGTTATCTTATATTCTAGTTGCCTGCCTTAGTTGCTTCATCTTTCCATTTATATAGTTTTAACTCTGCAATTCTGAGTTGATGTATGTTGCTCAAGTTCTTAGATGTTTGAATAACTGTTATGACACGATTTGTTGTTTCTTTCTGATCTCGTCATAATAATTGTAGAGACATCCAAGCAAGCAGTGTGCTTCTTGATGACAAATTTGAAGTGCACCTTGGAAGTTTGAGTGAAATATGCACTCAACAAAATGAGAGAAGCCAGAGTTTCTTCTCTAGGATGTTGAGATCATCAAAGTATGATTTCTATGCTATCGTCTGTTTTCTATGCTATCGTTATAACAATTCTTGTGAAAGGGCAAAGGAGCTAATGCGGTTGCTGTCCTTCTTTCTGCCTTCCTCAGTTTGCGTTCTAGCTTTAGTCTTTAGTCATTTCGAGTTATGCATTTCGAATGCTCCCCTTCCAAGCAAACTAACCTTGCCCATCTAAATGGACCACAAAATAAGCCCAAAACACGGAAACAGATGCACGCTTTAACTGTCCTTACCCCAAAATTATGACTTTAGTTAGCACATTCTTCTCTAATGAAACTTTAGCATTTATGATCACCGCAATGATATTAACTTATGAACACCATTAGCATAAGAAAGAATCAAGTGCAATTTCAGTGCAACGAAAAAGTATTGACCTATTTAGTTGGTTGATACCATTTAGCCTTAGTTTCATATATACAGTAAAGTTTAGTTCATTGAACTGGAGACGGTTTACTGGATGTCTGGATTTTGTTACTAGAGTGCAGTGTGGCTACACATTTTTTTTCCTCTGATAAATTGAGAATGTGAAGCTGCACATTACATAGACTATTCATCATCTGTGTTAGTGGTTTACCGATCTTCTTGCACAGGGAACACAATTCTTGTTAAGAGTTATTTAGTATATCACTAGCAATTTTATTCCCTGAACACTACTAATAGACAACAATACAAGTTAACAATATTAAAATTTTCTTGTGCCAAATGGCTGATTTTTTTCAGTTTCTATAACATATTAATGTAATTTATACTACTCCCTCCAGTCATAAATAGTTGTCGTTTTGGACTTAGTAACAGTTAAACTTTTGAAACTTTGGCTATTAATATCTTTTTAAATATTTAAATTGGATACATGAAAACCATATGTATAGATTTGTCTCAAAAAGTATTTTCACTATATTATAATTTTATTGGGTTTTATAAATATGTTATAATAGAAATTAATAGTCAACACTGTGTTTTGGAGACCGTGTCGATGTTCAAGACGACAACCATTTGTGACCAGAGGGAATATGTCCTTACGAAGTAGGGCCGCTTCCACCTTTTCGCTAGAAAAGAATGTACTGGTCCACTTGTAGCTCATACAAAAAAGGGTAGTCCAGCAAACAACACACTTGGTATAAAAACTTAGTGTTTGTTTAAATTTGTATACAATATCAGGGTCTTGGCTGACATTAGCATTTGTCTCTTTCTTATGGCAGGTCTCTTGACAAGGACACATCAGGTGTGTAAAGTTTCTGCGTGATTCTTTTATGCCAGTTTTATAAATCTCTACTATACATCCTGCGTGTAAAGAATTCTGACGAGCAAAATAAACATGTGTGGTCTAACATTACAGTATGTTTTTTTCTCACCTAACAGGTCCACCAGCTAGCTGCTCATATGATGTTTACTGCTTTGGAAAGGTGCTACTGGAGCTAATCACCGGGAATTTTGGTGTGAGTGGCTCAAACGACAGAGTCTCAGAGGAGTGGTTGGCAAGCACGTTAGGTTACATCGACGCCCATGACAAGGAGAGTGTCTCAAATATTGTAGATCATTCGCTTGTTGTGGATGAGGATCACCTAGAAGAAGTATGGGCAGTGTCTATTGTCGCGAAGACATGCCTGAATCCAAAGCCCTCCAGGCGGCCACTGGCTCGGTACATCTTGAAAGCGCTGGAGAACCCGCTAAGGGTGGTGCGGGAAGAGCTCTGCTCAAATTCATCTCGGCTCAGGAGTACCTCATCTCGAAGCTCCTGGCGTTCTGCTTTCCATGGAAACTCATACCGGAACATGGAGGTTATGCCAACATCGAGGCAAGCACTTGCTCGCAAGCATTCAGTGAAGTCACAAGGAAGTGACACGGAGGAGAATTCGTTCTCATTCAAGAGGGCTTCGCGGGAGATCTTTCCGGATCCAGTTCAGTTGGAAGACAATGTTGTTGTCTAGGATCACCACAGATTAGCAATACTTTACATGCACTGAGATATTTGGTTTCAGGTGTGTATAGTTCATCCTTTGATGTGCATCTTTTGATGCCTCTAGTTGAGAAAAAACTGTGCATATAGGGAGTAGGCTTCTTTCTCTTTCCCCTTTCCGTTTCAGTATTCTGTAACCTGACTGAGAATAAACGGCGCACAGGGTGCGCAGTCCTTGAAATGCAAGAGGCCAGTATTTTTCGTGAGCAAACTCATTTGCCATTTTGGATTTCTGAACTACAAATTTCTAGTCGTTCAACTTATCGTCGACTTCGGTATTCTGAAAGTGATTTTCAGTGCTTCAACTACCGAAGAGAGTTTAGGCCTAGGGAATGTGTAGCTGATGTTGCACTAAGCGGGATGATACGTTGGTACGGAAGGGATGCCAACGGAGCATGAATCTTCAGGTTCGTCTGGTTGAAAAGGAAGAAATTAGTAGTTGATCTAGTCATTGTGTCATGTAAGAAGAAATGGGGGCTTCGTCCAGAATTTCTGGCTTTCTTTCATCGCCACTTGACCATGCTTCTATCTATGTTAGAATCAAGTTGTCGTTCTTGTAAAAAAAAAATGGCCACCTTGACTTTTGACCTATGATGGGCAAAATCGAAGGAGCTGTAAGTAGACACAAAATGAAAATTACCAAAATCAAAGGTCCCACCGAGATTTGAACTCGGGTTACTGGATTCAGAGTCCAATGTCCTAACCGCTAGACCATGGGACCGTTTTGTGAATGTATCCACACGATCCATTTAGTTACTACTATTTAGCATTTTTTTTTGTTTTCCCCCCTTGTATTTTTCGGTTTGTGGAGAATTTCATCAGCGGTTAATCCTGTGCTTCATGGACGGGCTGAGGCATGTCATAACGCTGTGAATCCAACGGTCCGTAGAAGATCGGACGGCTAGGCGCAGGCTGTTGTCTCCCATCAAACGAAACTTGTCCCTTGAAAGTTGTTTTTTTTTACAGCTAGACAGTTGATTTAGTAACACTGCAGTGCACTAGCCCATGCTGTCCGCTGCAGATTGGAGGAGTAATCAAAGGGTGTTTGGTTGCCTGTATCAAATAGGGGTGGGTATTCGGTTTTTCGGTCTAATCGGTTCATTTTTTTGGTTTTTGGGAATTGGCTACCGAATTCTTCGGATCAAAATGAAAAACTGAATTGAATTAACCAAAATATATCGGTTTAGTTAATTCGGTTTTTTGTTTAACCGAAATATGAATAGATACTAAGAAGATTAGATTTAGTTCTTCTTATATCGTAACACAAAGTAGAGATAAACCCACATAATATTCATATGATATTACAGTATAAGCATAATAGAATATATGAATATATCAAATATATGCATAAATATGTTAGAACATGAGAATTATTTAGTGATTTTAGAAATAACATTATAAAAAGTGATATTGTACACAGTCTATTCAGTTATTTCGGTATTTGGAAGTGAAAAACTGAACCAAACACCGAAAACCAAATTATACTAAAACCAAAACTGAACCAAAAACCGAAATAATCAGTTAATTTGGTTTCGGTTGAAAATGACCACCCTAGTACCAAGTGGTACATATATGAAATGGTTTAAGGAAAAAATTATCACTGCATTTGATTGTTTAAGTGAAACCATCCCATCCAGCCATATATAACTAATAAAAGATAAAAGCTGAAAGCTATGTTAGACCTGTCTTCATAGTTTATTACTGAGAAAAATTAGTTATTTATTAAACGATCTTTTATAAAATAAACTATAGCTAATTTTTATCTCCCTCAGTCAGCGCACTCACTTGTCCATGGAAATTTCAGCTATAACTGGGTTAGCCCAATGACGAACCCTACCGGTTTAGCCTAGGAGCCCGCCCAGCCCATGTTCATGACATTCTCCTTGAAGCCCATCTTCCATCTACCTATGGTTCGGTCAGGACCAACATGTCCAAGGGAAAGCCCAACAAGAGAAGCCTGTCTCCTTATAGAAGCAGCCGGCGTCCTCGCGACCCGCTCATTTCGGCCAAGCGAGAGCGAGAGGGAGGTAGCGTTTGCAAGTCGGGACGTCCTCTCCTCCGCGCCGCCACCGCCATGGGACACTCGAAAGTGTGGAACTCGCATCCCAAGAACTACGGCCCCGGATCCATGGTTTGGTAATCCTCTCCTCTCTCCACTCGCGATCAACCGTTCATCGATTGGAAGAAACTCCTACTGCGCCGTGGTTTTAGATTGGTACTGGCAAACTGCTTCTGTATGTATGTGTAGCCGCTTAGCGACGTCAGATTTGTGGCGTGACCTCGCATTTTAGCTTCTATTCTGGCGTTTTTAAATACAGGATTCGCGTGCTTATGTGGTGTGGATTTGTGCTTGTTGCAGCCGTGTTTGCGGCAACCCGCATGGCTTGACCCGGAAGTACGGGCTCATGTGCTGCAGGCAGTGCTTCCGCAGCAACGCCAAGGACATTGGCTTCATCAAGGTACACGCCAAAGTTTTGATTTTTGACTCCCTGTTAACCTATAGCCATAGGCCCGAATTTAGTAGTGGTTGAGTGGTATTTCGTCTCATGCTCTGCTTCGCAACAATATGTGCTTTGTCATGAATACATCTGCATTTTTTGAACTAGCAAAAATTGTTTCAGACTGTAAGATGGCTTGTTAGATTCAAAAGAGATGTGCATATTGCTCGTCTGGCCACATTAATCTTCCTGGTTGAGTATTCCATCATCATCCCGTGTTCTGCTTTGCAATTGATGTGTCTGTTGGTACAAAACTTACCTTACTGATGTCAATACTAGCTTGGCTAAATTTTATTTGTTATCTACTGTGTTTCTTACTTTATTATCTTCAATATTTGCGCCACCATATATGGGCCATATATGGGTAGGCATCTTGTGAGCTTATCAGTGCCTTGTAAATGGTAAACACTTTAAATGTTGTGATTGGACGAATTTCTGTAAGAATTACTAGTAATTTATAGTTACTGAACGGAATGAACGCCCGGAAATCTCATATTTGTGAGGATTGTAGCAGTAGAGCATTGCCCTATGATTCTCTTATTTGTACCGTGCACGTGGGAATAAAACCTTTCAAGCATGTTAGTTTCCATATTTTCACTCGATGTTTCTAATGTAATGTTGAGTTTTTTATGCTATATTTGTTTGGGTATAGATAAATCATTATGCAAATGGATATATTGTTATTGGCAGTGTTACTTGGATATGGACACATAAGTCGGAATCCAACTCAGATTTGGGTGTCCAATTCGCAAAAAAAATTTGACACAGGAAATGCTACTCGGAATTGGACACGGGTGTCAGAATCTGATTCGGATTCGAGGTGTCCGATTCGGCAAATATTTTTGGACACGGGTATCCAAGTAACACTGGTCATTGGGTGTGTCATTTACTTGTTTATCATTGAATACCTGATTGTGTGGGTGTGGTTAATTTATTGTGTAGATGTATGCTTTTAATTTTTTTTTTCTCTCAACGTGCGCTTATGTTTTGCAGTATCGTTGAAACTTGATAGCTCAAAAGGAAATGGAGCATGGGTCTGCAATAACTGTCATGAAACTGCGATCTTTCGATCGAGTACTATCATTATCACAATATGTAACAAACTATAGATTTTTGAATGCTGAGTAATGGACCATGTCCGTGAATGCCTTAGCGTTCGTGATGTTGTAATCTGCTGAGATTGTTAGCTTGCACACGCCAAGGGCCGGTGTATATTGATTAGGGAGGGGTTCGGAATGGGTTGGGCTTAGCGGGAAAATATGTTTAGGTATAGCGGGCTTAGCTGGGCTTTTCCAGCGAGAATCCTGGCCCAAACAGCTGTCATGCTTTTTATTATGCCTCTGAAGGCCCTATTTGTTTGGGCTTTTTCACCGGCTTAAAAGCTAAAAAATTAAAGTTTAAACAAACGGGTAACTTTTTATCTGGGCTTTTCAAAAGCTATAACCCTCTATAACTAAAAGCCAAAACCTACTGGAGAGAGGCTTTTTTCGACTTATTGATGGTTAGTTTTAGACTAATAATACTAAAGTTAGATAAAGTTATCCACCTCTATCACGTGCAAAAGCCATTAACTTTTAAACTGTTTAAGCCAAAAAGCTAACTTTTGCCATTCAAGCGGTCGTCCTCCCATGGGGTTTTCTCCTCACGGTCAACGACGTCTCACCCATCAGCCTTTTGCCATTGCTGTTGGCGTCTCTGGTGTTTCCTGAACTCTACCGGTGAAGCTAGTTACAAATTGTAGGTTTAACACACAGTAGTTACCAATTTCTACGTCTATTCTACTGAAAATTCCTATATTTTGTGAGGTTTTACATTGTTTCTTCCATGACCCTACTGTTGTTGGGCTCCCGATCGTTGCTGTATGTTGGCGACGACCTCTTTGCTAGACATGCTCTTCTCTACCAGCTACCATGGCCCTCTATTGTTGCCTTCACTGTTGTAGAAAACAGCTGACTCGACCGATTAGTTAGTCGATTAATCGTTGACGGTAGGTAAACTATCACGAATAGTTTAATCAGAGTGTAGTTAACGTAGTCGAATGATTAATTGACTGTATAATTTGATTAATTGGCTGTTTTTCGATTAATCATCCGTTTTCCCCATTTAATCACAAAAATAGCTTATTTTTATTCACTAAGTATAATAAATTAGTTTATAATATTGTGTCATATGGTGTTCATAGTATGTACCTTTTAGATGAAGTATAAACAATGAAATATATAACATGTTTTGTAAAGTGATAATTTACCATATTTTGGTTTAATAAAATATTTCAAATTAATTCTAAATGTAAATAAATATATTAATAAAAACACATAATCGTCCATTACATTTTGAGTAATTGGCTGTATTAGGATTAATCGTTTAGCGGTAACACGCTCGTCCATCGAGAGAATTTTGTTTTTCACAATACTGGTCACCTTTACGCCTAACTCGACTCTCCAAGGCTACCGATTGATCTTCGGATCTCCCCCCCGGTAAAATTTCAAATACGCATAACTTTATACCGTATAATATCAATTTCGGACAATAGTATTTTCAAAAATGGCGTGCATAGCCATTGTGGTACGCCATCTATGCATAGCCAAGACGCGTGGTGTGCTTGGCTATGCCATAGCGCACATCCCACACGCCGGCTATGGCATAGCCAAGCACACCATGTGCCGGCTATCTTGAGCTTGGCCCGACTTCGCCTGCAACGCATCTTCCTTTTCCTTTTTTCTTTGTCGTGAGTGCATGTGTTTGTTTGATTCCTCCATTGCATGCATGAAGGCTTTATCTTTTTCTTTGTCTCCGTGAGTGCATGCGTTTGTTTGATTCCTCCATGCATGCTTGAAGGCTTTTTCTTTTTTGCTGTCTCCCGTGAGCGCATTCGTTTGTTTGATTGCCCCATGCAGCTTGAAGGCTTTATTTGATGTCTCCGTGATTTGCGCAAGGCAATGAATGAATAAGTAGAGGGGAAGGGAAGCAGAGCTCACAGAGGAAGAGAAGGATCCCGCCACGCGAAGGAGGAGCAGAGGAGAAGGAGAAGGAGAAGCGAGATCAAGGAGGAGCAGAGGCGATAACTTTGAAGGATGTGGCTATGATTACTAGGTTGCCGATCGATTGAGGTTGCCCCTTAGTGAGTAGGCGGCCACGAAAGGATCGATAGTACGTGCAAGAAAGGTAAACATATATCTTGAAGGCTTTCACGTGCGTAATAGTTTGTGCTACGAGTTAACCTCACATTCAACTCAACTGCGAGGAGGAGCAGAGAGGAGAGGAGAAGGACCACGACCTCTCTTTGAAATGGTTTCATGAATTAGTCCGGGGCATGTCACGAGGGTGCGAACGAGGACACTATTTCAAGGCACCTCGAGGTGTACCTTTATGATTTATTTGGAGGGTAATGTTACGCAGCGTAATTATTCATGAAAAAATTAATTTGCTCAAGAATTAATTTGAACCCTCTATAGGGGACTATCTCGAGCCACACCTCATCTTGTTAGCGCATGATCTTGCCACATGTTATGAGCCGGATGAGGTCCCACCAATATATTGGGGTTCAAATAATGTGTTGTATGCACAACCTATAGAGGGCGTGTGATGGTACCCATCTGGGCCTAGCGGTGAAATTTTGAAGGGTCAATGACAGGACAGTTGTTTCCACCTCCGAGGTAGAATGCAGTTGGTGTGGAGCATCGATAACGGAGTATCTTCCTATCTCTCGTAACCTAGGGTGGAGAAGGCTATGTACCCAAAGGATATCTCCTAGGGCGTGCACGAGGCCATGAGGCGCCTTTTCTATGTCCGATGGGCTATAGGTGGATCCATGCTAGGTTGCGTTGGAGCCACCTCCGGGATCATCGGAAGCTACCCACGCATAAGTTACCGGTAGCGATCTTGACTTCTGAGTTCGAGCAAGTGAGTTGGGATCCGTGGACACGGGGAGATTTGCCGAGATCGCATAGCGAAGTACTATGGCACCCTCGCATCTCATCGCAAACAACGGATTTTGTGCAGGATGAGCACCTATGGATGACCACATGCTTCATTTTATACGAGTGCAGAGAAGTGTACTCTCTGAAGCGTGTACAACCGACAATTCGGATCTGGAAAATCGGAAACACAGGGGAGTAGTCCGGTCCCCCACCTTTAGCCACGGGGCCACGGTGCGTTGGTCCCTAATGCGAGATCACACTTGTAAGTTTAGTACAATCATCTTGCATTACTACATTATGATCATTCTTCGTTTTGTCGATTATAACCCTTCATACTTACAAGGTGCGAGGAGGAGTGCAAATCTGCGTCACCGCACGAACAGGAGGAGCGTTCACATAGCCACGGTCCATCGAACATCGTGACCACATCATGTATTCGCGCTTGCGGTGGAACCAGCACTTGGCGCCCCAAGATGAGAAAGCTTCCGCCGTAGTCCCTACAGGAGGAACGTGCATGGTGATATGACCCTTCCTCGTCTTTGCAGAGGAATACTTCTTGTGGTACCGTCCTTGCCGGGATTACAAAACCGTTTTCAAAATTCGCGTCGAAATTAGCGATGCGGTTTCGCAAAATACGATGATGAGCATCGTGAAAAACCGTTGTTGTATTTATTGAAACCGTCAAAAACCGAAAGGTTTGAAAATAAAAAATTTGAAACTTTTTGAAAAAATCGAAAACTCTCCCCGTTCGGTTTTCTAGATAGGTGGCGCCCCGAACCGCGGTTTTTCACGATAACTTTGAAACCACTCGGTTTTCTCAAGAAAAAACATATATGTCGCTTCGGTAATTTTGTGCTACGAGTTAACCTCACATTCATTTGTTTCATATGAATGTTCTTGAAAGGACCACGGTTTTGGCGGAATTTTTGGCTAACGAAAACAAGGCACCTCGTACCTTTTTTTATTTGAAAAACGCAATGGGTCACATAAATCTTTTTCAAAATTTTTAAATTTTAAATTTTCTTTTTAATTAGAACGGTTTACCCAAAGGATATCTCCTAGACGTGCTCGAGGCGGTTTTGAGTTTGGAGCCACCTCCGGGGCGGTAAGGCGGTTTCGAGATCGCAGCGGCGACGCATTTCGACGAAATTGTGAACCTGGTCTCGCTTTACCGCGCCACTCTACTCGGTGGTGGCGTGGAAGATGCACCAAGACCATTCCCGAGGACCGTTCATCGGGAATACTTCTGTGGACCGCCCTGCCGGGATTACAAAACCTTCACATCCTTGTTAGTACTTTGATGCATGCAATCCTTTCAATTTCTCATAAACAATACATACTTACGTGAACCTCGTTTTGTAGTCGCGAGAAGCGTCGTGACACGCGCCACTCTACTCTGGTGGTGAGATGCACCATTCCCGAGGATGGTAGACCGTACTTTGATGCGTGTGTGGCAATAGTCCTCCTCGGTTCTAGCACCGGAGCGACCTACAAAGGTACTTCATGAGAGGAGGGTCAATTATATATTTATACTCCATGCTATCTATATCAAGTTCTTAATATGATGTACTACAATATACGTTGTCTTATTGCCCAATGCACAGATACTTCAGGAGCAAAGGGTCACGTTTGGTTTCGGCTATCCGTTCTTTTGCTGGGTTCGTACCTAGGTCAAATAGGGGGTACGAAGTTCCGGTTATGGATCCCTCACGTGCCTCCCATGCCAGGCACTCGGTGGATGTCTGTTCATCACGGAGTGCTCGTCCGGTGCTAACTACACCTTCTGGGGGGCTTCAACGCAGCAAATTGATGAGGACATGGGAGAGCGTCCCACGCGGCAGGGCCCCTCACAGGCTGCGGGACTTAGGACGACGAGGGCGCCTAAGAACTACACCCCTGACCAAGTTATACGCCACCGTGGTAGGGGTGGATGAGTGTCTTTATTTTTTTTGTTGTATCTGGTGTTGTTAATATAATGTAATATAAACTATGCAGTCTGTCGAGTTGTTATTTGCTCAAACTATGCTTATGTTCTTATGTGTTATTTGTTTTCTCAAGATAATCCCGCACAGTGCCCAAACACACGTCGCATCGTCCTCGCCACCCGGAAAGTCCAGCAAGCCTTTCCTGTATTTTCTGAAATTTCTAGATGACTTATCTCCAGCTGAAAATTTTATATTATCTTCTGGAGCCATTAGTGCACCTACATTATAATTTTCAGAAATTAATAAATTATTTTGTAATATTTAAAAATTCAAAAACAGAGAGAATTGAAAACTAGTACTCTGAATTTCGGAATTTTTATTAAATAATGGCGCAATATTTGGAGCTCAAAATTTTACATAAGAATTCTTACCTCAAATAAATTTGAAAAACAAAATTTCAAAAAATTATAAAAATATTTGGATTGTCTGATAAATCAAAATCCGAAATTAGAAAACTGTGCAAAGCAGATTGTCAGAATTCTAATAAAATAAGTAAATGGTATTTTAATCCGAAATTTCTACAGTATCTATATAACTTCCAATTCATTGCACAGAAAAATTTTCATTAATATTGAAGTCACATAAAGCCGATTCATTGAACCTCATCGTGCTCAGCTTGCTGTTCCTTCCGAATCTGCGCAGTTTGTGGTCATTTAGGGTATTTTTGGCAACCCGTAAAATATCTTATATAAATGAAAAATGGTGAAAGATAGTTCACTAGCATTATATGATATATGTACTACCATAATCTGGAGAAACATTTCATTTATAACCTTCTTCACATATAAAACATGTTGCCGCAAATACCTTAGGTGACCACAAACTGCACCAAAACCGTATTACTTAAACCTTTTCGGCAATCTGTAAAGTATGTCGTCTAAATGTAAATTTGAAGGTAAATGGTAAAAAATAGCTGTTTAGTATGTATAATACCATATTCCAAAATAATATGTTAATTATAACTTGCTTTTTATCGGAATCCTACTAAAGCAAGAACTCTAAACATTCACAAACTGTGTAGTTTCAGAAATACTTAAGCCTTTTCGGTGCCTTGTAAAACTACTCGACTAAACATAAATTTTGGGGAAAATGGTCCAGAAACATACTCCGGTGTATGGGCAACCAAAGCATAGAAAAACATCTGAATTACGATTTGCTTGTCATATAAAATTCGTTAGAGCAAACACCCTAAATGATAATGTTGTTACAGCCTTATGTTATATAACAACGACAGATAAAATAACTCGTGAAAACACTAAAAGTTATAAAACCAATTTATAAATACTCCTCAAAGTATATACTACCATATTGTGAAAATAGAATATCATTATGTTATGATTTGCATATAAAACTCGCTAGCAAAATAACCCTAAGCGTTAAGCTTTAGGATATTAGAAACATTGAGGCATTTTGGCAGCTTTGTAGAATAACTCATCTAAATGCAAACCTTATGTAAAATAGCTTACAAATGATATTTAGGATATGTAGTGCTGTATTCTAGAAAAATATTTTATTTGAAACTTAGTTCATCAAAAACACGCTAGTATAAAATCCTTAAGTGATAAGGTAATTCATACACTCATTTGGCGATTTCAGTATATGAGACTTTAATGATATATAAGCCTTTTCAGCAATGAATATAATAGCACAACTAAACACTAAAATTCATGAAATTAGTTCAGAAATGCTAACCAAAGTATAGATTACCATATTCTAAAGAAATAACCTTATTTCGTTATGTTTTTCATATAAATCTTAATAGCTGAACAACCTTAAGTAATAAGCTTTACAGAAGCTATAATATGCAAAAACAAACTCGAAAACAATGAAGAAATCCATATTTAAAATATTTATCTCACTAATATCTTCTTAAAAACCCTGTATATGTAACCAGTAACATAAGAATAGACAATATCTTAACAAGCCTTAGCAACATCCATCAACATTACAATATCTTAACAAGTCTTAGCAACATCCATCAATATTACAATATCTTAAGAAGTCTTAGCAACATGCATCAGCATTACAATATGTTCACAAGTCCTAACATTAAAACAGGACTAGAACTTTCCCGAACCATCACTATCAATATCGATACCCTTATCCTCACAGTACTGCCAATCATAACGTTTACCCTCATCATCACTTTGGTAATCGTAAGGAAGACACAAATCAGGGTCTACATCACCTTCAGGCTCTACATGTGGCTTTGCCTGGACATCACTTTGGGAAGGTGCCCGTGGAGCATGTGGCTTTGCCTGGACATTACTTGGCACAATGGTTCTTGAAATGTGGAGTTGCGTTCGATACTCCTCTTCCCAAGCCCAGAAACTACATCTGTTGGGACCTAATGCCTGGTGATTTCACGGAAGGAATGCAGGGTTAGTGGGAACACATGGTAACAACTCAAAAGGAACAGAGAACCGACCCCATTGTTTTTCGTGCACTTGAAGAAGAATCGAATTGGTTTGGGGCGGTTTGTGAGCCCTCAAAGATTGTGGATTTGCATCTCGGGCATTCTATCAGCGGAGCCACTGCTGTCGTACTTTTCTTCATGAGCACTTGAGCTCGAAGGAGAGGCCATGGAAGCTCTTCGATATGTGGAAGGATTGTGGGGAAGCCTCTCGAGAACGGTGGTGGTTTGGCCTCTCTGTCCGAGAGTCCTTTTGTAAACACGCCCACCTTGTCTTCGTGCATCAAGCAGCTTTTTACGCTTTCGGCCTGAGCGGCATGGCGTTTTTCCACGCGTCGATTTTTTCATCCGGACCCTCTTTCTTTTTTTCCCAACGTGACACGTGCACCCCGGCCTGTTCTCTGCGCGTGCCTTAGGCCCCCCGCCCGATCCACCTCTGACGGGCACGTGCCCCCTTTACAGGGGCGTGGCGAGCCCCCACAAGACGAACGAGGGCGTCCCGGGCCCCGCCCGATCCACCTCGGCGGCCACGTGTCCCCTTTACAGGGGCGTGGCGAGCCCCCGCAAGCCGAACGAGGGCGTCCCGGCCCCCGCCCGATCCACCTCGACGGCCACGTGTCCCCTTTACAGGGGCGTGGCGGCCCCCGCGGACGAACGAGGACATCCCTAGGCCCCCCGCCAGATCCACCTCTGACGGCCACGTGTCCCCTTTACAGGGGCGTGGCGAACCCCGCGAAGACGAACGAGGGCGTCCCGTGCCCCCGCCCGATCCACCTCTGACGGCCACGTGTCCCCCTTTACACGAGGACGTGGCCAGCCCCCAAAGACGAGCGAGGGCGCCCCGGGCCCCCGCCCGATCCACCTCGGCGGCACGTGTCCCCCTTTACACGGGGACGTGGCGAGCCCCCAGAAGACGAATGAGGGCGTCCCGGGCCCCCGCCCGATCCACCTCGACGCCACGTGTCCCCTATACAGGGGGCGTGGCTGTGCCCCCGCCGCGAGCGAGTGTAGGGTCGAGGATGCGCCTAGAGGGGGGGTGCATAGGCGTTTTACAAAATTTGATCGCTCACTAAATAATTCGCTCTAATCAACCACTATGTCAAAACCTAATCAAATATATATGCGGAAGCGATAAATAGGTTTTGACAATTAAAGCCTAAATCAACTAGGCTCACTAGTGCACTAACTAAATTATGTCTCTAAACTAGAATTGCTAAATCGATCAATCAATTAATACTAAGCAATTCTATTACAATCAAGCAATTGAACAATATACTAGAAATGTAAATACTTGAAAGTAAAAGAGACAAGAGGCAAGCGATGTTTTTCTCGTGGTGTTAGGAGACTTGCGGTCTCCCCTAGTCCACGTTGAGGCAAGCCCAACCACTTGGACCGGCTCCGCTCGAGCACCCGCCTCTTTCCACTAGTCGTGGTTTTCACGCTTTCGCGTGAGGCTCAACCCGAACCTTCACAAACTTCGCCGGGCTTCTCACAACCTTGAGAGCTCCAGCGCCTGGCCACGCCGTCTAGAGTCGGCAACCTCCAAGAGTAACAAGCCGCTCCTTCACTTGAACTTCACCGAGCACAACGAATGCGCTCTCGGTGATCACCAAGTGCAACACATGCACAAGGACCTCCCTCAAGTGCAACACATGCACAAGAGGTCACTCAACCACTCCTAATTGCAACACATGCAATTAGTCTCATTCTTAGCTCAAAATCAACTTGTGGGAATGCAACACATGCAAACCACCTCCCAAAAACTCACACAAGAGGCAATACACAAATGAGAGCTTCAACACATGAACCACCTCACCCAAAATGCTCAATCAACCAGCACATGCCCTCCCATGACCTCCTTTTATAGCCTCACAAAGAAAACTAGCCGTTGGGGGGCAAAACGGGCATTAAAAGAGCTGAAACTTGTCGTTGCTACAGTACTTGCGATACTACCGGCCCCTACGGGCGGTAGTACCGGCCTAGGGGATCAAAAAACCCTTCTCTGCCAAAAAGCTACCGCAAGGGCGGTACTACCGGCCCCTACGGGCGGTAGTACCGCTTTTGATAGAGTATGACTCTGATTGCTAAAACGCTCATAACTTTTTACTCCGAACTCCAATTTGGGTGATTTTTGATTCTATGCGAAGCTTATCACGAGGGCTACAATCTCCACCCATTTTCAAGATTTAATCAACCATATATATTTTTAAATATCACCAAAACTAAACTCTAATGTAGTCATTCAAGTCTAAAATCTGATTTTCTCGAAATACTTCACATAGACTTGATCAAAAACATGACTACAAGCTAGCAAGGGTCAACAACCTTGAACCATGTGATGATCAACTCATGATCAAAATAACTTTTGCAAAAACACATTTGCAAATAACCCGAAAAGCTATAAGATCAATCCTCTAGCTATGCAAGGATCAACACATGATCCCGACACTTTGCAAAACACATTTTCAAATGCCAACACATGCTCTAGGATTGAAACCCATAACCTCTAGCTTATTTGCAAACCACATTTGCAAATAACAAAACAACATTTTGCAAAAACACATTTTGCAAACGCAAACCATAAACTTTACTTAGCCTTTGTGATGATCAACACAAGATCAAGTCACAAGCTAAAACACAATGCATGAGCTCTCACCTTTTGCAACATATGCAAAACTTAGCTCCATGCAAAACTACATAGATTAAGAAAGATTGTTTTGTAAATGAAAACAAAACATGAAGCTTCAACATTTGCAACACATGCAAAAGTGATCTTCACGCAAAGCCAACGCATTAGCTTATCCTATTTGCAACACATGCAAATCAAAGCATTATCTGAAAACCAAATGCATATGCTCTTCCTTTTGCAACACATGCAAATCGAGCATAAACCAATAACAACCAAGCATAAACTTAACCCATTCGCAACATATGCCAAATGGTTAACTCTTATGCAAAAACCAAATCAAATGATTTGAGCTTGAGTGAACATGGGATTGAGATCACCAACACATGATGAAGCTCAAATTAGGAATCAACTCCTCTTAATAGTGCGGCGATAAAAACCTTAGACTCAAAGACTACAAAGTCCTTAGCCTATCTAATTATACCTTCGCCAGATGCAAGCAATCCCCTTTGGGGTCTTTGTGATCTTCACTCATTTGCTCCCCCGGGATCATCACTCGACTCCTCTTTATCTTCGGGATCTTCTCTTAACGCTCATCACCTCATGATGCCGTCCTTATCCTGTTCTCGATCATCCTTGAACTTAACTCAATCACAACTCATAAAATGGTTAGTCCAAGATGCATGGTTGTCTCAATTATCTCTTGCACTCCATTAACACATAATGGATGCCTTTAGATCAATTGAGCACAACCTAAATCAAATGAATGATTTAATTGTGTCTTAAGTACAATAATGCAACTTATGCTTTATTATACTTAAGAACTATTCATTGTCCTTAATTAATCACGGAACACCATCAACACATGATGAAATATTCTTTAATGATTAATAAGACAAATGAACTCAATTTAAATTATCATTTAAATTGACTCTTCAAGTTAGAGTGTGAACTCCCCCTAAATATATGCATCCATGTAATATATGGATTGGGAAACATGATGCACATTTTGTGGTTTAATATAATGAGGACATTCATACTTTAACTTGACTCCAAAGTATGCAACTAATACTAAGATAAATACGCATACATACCTTGGGTTTTCCATTTTTCAATGCGATGAGACTAATCAAGGATATTCTAAATAAGCAAGTTAGTCTCGATATAAGATTTGTCATTAATAACAAAATCACATTAATGGATAATCACAATATTAGATTTGTCATTAACACCAAAACCATAACTAATGAAGGTTGAACTTACAACGAGGTCGTGCAGCTTTTCTCATAAGGTTTCAGGTCGTGCAGCTGTGATGATGAGTGACACGTCGTGCGGCTTTTCAGGTCGTGGTTTCGGTTTGTATCCGTATTTTCATGTATGGTTTTACGAATTAGTCCGTCCTTTGCGATTATGTACCCTATGTTGTATCGAGCTTTATGAATTCCTAAGGCATTTCACTTGACATGGTATTATAGTTGTTCTACTTACTTCACTTTGTAATATCAATCTTGGGTTCTATTCAATGCTTAACTCGACTTAACGCACACTAAAAGAGAATGGCGAACAACTTAAGTGCGCATCTAAGTGGCGGCAGCGACTTCGTGTCACCTCCACCTCGACGTTCAAGCACTACAAGAAGCTGGGCGTCCTCTGAACAATACAAGTAGGTAAACTATCACTAATAGTTTAATCAGAGTGTAATCAGCGTAGTCGAATGATTAATTGACTGTATAATTTGATTAATTGGCTGTTTTTCGATTAATCATCCGCTTTTCCTATTTAATCACAAAAATAGCTTGTTTTATTCACTAAGTATAATAAATTAGTTTATAATATTGTGTCATATGGTGTTCATAGTATGTACCTTTTAGATAAAGTATAAACAATGAAATATATAACATGTTTTGTAAAGTGATAATTTACCATATTTTGGTTTAATAAAATATTTCTAATTAATTCTAAATGTAAATAAATATATTAATAAAAACACATAATCGTCCATTAAATTTTGAGTAATTGGCTGTATTAGGATTAATCGTTTAGCGGTAACACGCTCGTCCATCGAAAGAATTCTGTTTTTTCACAATACTGGTCACCTTTACGCCTAACTCAACTCTCCAAGGCTACCGATTGATCTTCGGATCTCCCCATCACCCGCCGTCGAAGCTACGGTACCTTGCAGACCCGAGAAGTCTAACCTTTGCTAGGTGGGCTACTTATCATTTTTAAAAAAGGTTGTGAAGACCGTCTCGAGGCATGCGGAAGCCATTTTTTTAGGCCTTTTATACTTAATGTTTTTTTTGCAAAGTTGGTTTTTATTCAAATTAAATTATAAATTTGATCCCTGCTTGACCATTGTGGACACCTATTGCACTCTCATACCACGACAGATGGACCTTTTGTGGTGCTGCAAGTATTTTGCTGCAGTTCCACATCATGGCAGGTAACACGTGAATCTCTCGATCCTTTAACACTTGAGAAGATAGTTAGATTTGCAATTTTTTAGCCAAACTTGAAAAAAATAAATTGGACAAGGAACAAAAAGGCAAAAACCAAGGATTTTTTTTTCTTTTGTAGCCCCTTGCCATTTGCCAACCTGTTTTTGGCAAAAAAAATAGCCTCATGCAAGGAATATTTGTGTTTTTGCCCTATATCGGAGCGTGGATGGCTCGGCAGGTGACACATGTCATCTATCACGGTGGGGTTATTCCGAAGACCAGCGAGGGGTGCTGCAAGTGATGGGGCTCGTGTCGATGCCAAGCTTTCGCAACTTGGAAGAAGGTGCTGAGTGAGACGTGCTTGGCAGGATGTTGAGTGTGATGCTACCTCGACAATAACCTTCCGAGCTACCGTTACTCGGAAGGCATCGGACCCCTGAGCTCCACCAACCTCTTCTGCACTCACATGACGTACTGTGTTATAGCTCTCTATTTGAGCTACCTAACGTGGCAGGGCACACGTATCGTCTAAGGATTTAAATCCTGGTGAAATTTCAGATTTCGCCCCTCCGAAATTTATAATCTCAGTGAAATAAAAAATTCAAATGCTACAATGATTTCAAAAAATGCATCACAATTTGGGAATTTTGGACCGGATTTGGCGTGGGGTTTTTTTGTGAAGCATTATAGTGCCATTTAAGAGCAATGTATGTGAAAAATTTACAAGGAGCACTCTGGGTGAGTTTGTAAAGCGCAGGGGTGACGTACTTGAGATCCCTGGATCTAGTCCAGCTGTCACCAATTTCTGTGATTTTTTACTCGGAGAAGTTTAGGTGCCATGAGGTCCTCTTTTCTTTGCTCTTGACTCAAAAACGACGAAGATTTTAGCCTCCATGCTTCTACCTTATTTGAAGAACACGTTACAAATAACTAACTGAGATTCCGTATGGACTATGGCACTGCTATTGCTTGCTCATGTACACACTCCTTCGTGGCCATTCCTCTTGGTTCCATTTGCAGTTCTAGATAAAATAATCACACCAAGCAACATATGCCAGGTGTGCTACCGTGACAGCTCTACTCGATATACCAGAAGTTTCAAAGATGATCGTGTACTTGTTTCACCAAACTGTCGGCAATCCATTTGGTAAAACTCTTTACACTTGCTAAACTTTCCGGCCCCAGTACTGATCCAAGACAAAACGAAGATTTTAGCAAAGAACATACACAAAAGCATGTATATATTTGACACACAAAAAGCATGAGAATTCTATGATTTATGTTATCAAGCTATTCTTTCATCATTTTTTGAAATTTTTCCCTATTTTTTCTAACCACGAGAAATCATTTTACAGTGTTTTGCACTGTCACAATTTTTAAAAATTCCTCAAACTTGATCATCGTCTAAAAATTTTATGGTAATATTAGTGATGCATCAAGACCATCCACAAAACTTTTTAAAATTTTATAATATGGTTTAAACTATTTTTTATTCTGTTGAAATTTATCGGTCAACCTTCAGTAGCACTGTCCAAATTTTTAAAAATTCGTGAAGCTTGACCACCATATGAAAATTTTACGAAAACATTAGTGATGCATCATAACCATGCACAAAAATTCAAAATTTTCTAACGTGCTTTGTACCATTTATCATTCAGTTCAAACTTGCCGATCAGTATTTTATTAGGATAATAGCAATGTTCAATTTTTTTTAAAAAAATTAGGCTTTATAATCATCTAAAATTATTATGAGTACATAACTGATATGTTAGGACCTTCCAAAAAAATCTCAAAATTTTTCAACCTCGTTTGAGCCATTTTTTATTCAGTTGAAATTTGCCAAGATTTCGGCAATTTCGATCCAAAAAAATTTGGATTTGATTTTCTCTTTTTGGATTTCGTCCGAAATAGCAAGATTTCGCTAAAATTTCAGAGTTTAAAAGATGATAAGATGTAAACTGAAAACGAAATTTGAAACCTTAGTATCGACTACCACCACGGCTTTTGAGCTCATCACCTTGGCCGATTTCTTAATTTCTATCGAGACGGGGTAATTATGTAAAAAATGGGTTAGAAAACCAAACACTTGAAACTCGAGTACCCACCCTATACGATGTTTAAAAGATGATAAGATATAAACTGAAAGCGAAATTTGAAATCTTAGTATCGACTACCACCAGTCCACCACAGCTTTTGAGCTCATCACCTTGGCCGATTTCTTATTTTCTGTCGAGACAGGGCAATTATGTAAAAAATGGGTTAGAAAACGGAACACTTAAACTCGAGTACCCACCCTATGCGATCGTCCAATCGCGTCGAATATTTTTATTGGGACAGCACTCGGCGAATCTGAAGCGGATACAGCAGCCAGCCACGCAGGAGGACGCCCCCCATGCCCCACTGCCCTCACATCCCATCTCCAGTTGTTCCCAGCCTGGACTCCAACGAAAAAACAGCGCACGCTAGTACACATCTAGGGATGGCAACGGGTACATACCCGTCGGGTATCAGCCACCCATACCCGTACCCGTCAGATGAAAAATCACCCGTTAATTTACCCGTACCCGACCACGGGTAGAACTTCTTCCCCATACCCATACCCGCCGGGTCCTTTTCACCCGTCGGGTCACCCATACCCGTTAATTTAGTGAACACAATTTTAGCCAATAGCTCTTCTCCTGACGTTGATGAGTAAAGGAAGTAGAATCATAATGTAAGTAATGTTGCATCGGCAATGAAATTGGGTATCCAGAATGTTGAGGAAAAAAAACTGTTGCGGAAGACCATGATATTTAGAATTAACCTAGCTTCAACAGCTTCAAGAATCAAAGAATATCAATAATAGTTACCCAGATTTTTTAGGACAGAGCTTCAAAAACTTCAAGAACACTTTATCGATGATCCCGGATTGGAGACACTCTCACTGAATTGGAGATTTGGATTTTGGACTTTTGGAGTCTAGTTTTCGAGGCGGAATTGGAGATTTGGACTTTGGAGTCTAGTCGTCACTCGTCAACCTGGGCTCGGTTTGGGCCGCCCCACTTACACGGGTAAATGGGTAGCGAGTGCACGGTGGAAGTACCCGCACCAGACTGCAAATCATACCCGATGGTACGGGTTTCTCCCATTAACGTACCCACGGGTATGATTATTGGACCATATTTGCACCCTAATGGAGTAAATACCCATCGGGTATCGGATTTCGGGTACCCATTGCCATCCCTATACACATCGTCAATATCACCTGGCAGCGTTCAGATGTCGTCGCTGACATGCAGGGGCCCTCGCCGCTTGGGCCCACGGCCCATGGAAGTTGCCGGCCTCTCTGTGGGCTAGCCAGCTGTGTGCCTGTGTAGGTGCGCGATAGAGAACTCAGGACAAGAGATACGTTAATGGCATTGGGGCAGTGAATAATGAGGCGATATAATTGATTGATGGACGTGTACAGGCCGTCCACCGTGCAGCTGCAGCTGCTGCACAGCACACGCCTTTATAATACTCGCTGCCTGCGTCCGCACCCGTGCGTACCGTTTATTTTTTTCCCCCTTCCTGTAATCTCTCTCTCTATCTGCGCAGTTTTCACACATCAATCAATCGGATCGGCCTCTTCGGATTAGGGCATCTCCAATGATACTAGCTATAAAAATATCCATATCAGCTATAGCCAGCTACTATAGCCAGCTCTTTCAATGTGTTATCTACAAGGATATCTATACAAAACATTTAATATTTGCATGCACATTAGAAGATGATGATCAGCTATGAATACCAACTCTGTGGCTACATGTGTATAACAAATACATGAACCAAGTTAGGTAAGAAAATGCCATATGATTACACTGACGCAAGGAAGAATGATCTGCTTATTGATCAAACATCCTTAATAAACAAACAAAAAAAGAAAAGTGATGGTAATATATCGAAAGCACCTGTCATTCCATCGTGAAATAAGCAACTCCTGGAAAGATTTTTATAAGCACATCAAGATGAAAAATTACAAGCTAGAAACTTTCAGTTGATACGTGCACTTCAGCACAAACAACAGTCCTCCAGCAACCTTGAGCAACATATGCATGAACATTTTCAGCAATATATACATATCACCACATAATTAAAATAATCTGGACATTCAAAACAGCACCACATGATCTAAAGAAGTACCATATGCACTCCAAATAACTCACAAAATTAATACCATATCCACTCCAAAGCATCCAAAATCAGTAGCATCTCTAACACAAAATTATGCAGTTCACCACCATGTTTAAGTTTAGTAGATAAGCAGGTGTACTGGACACCTTTATAACATACAAACATTAACTGGAACATGCTCCAGGCGTATGAGGTTTTCGTATGAGGTTACCTGGACTCCAGGCGAGCCTGAGCTGACCTGTGGCCTTGGGGCATTGGATTCTTCGAAACATTCCGGTTGTGCTCGTGCAGCAAACAGTGCCCGACTGTCCCGCACATGACAGCTCCCTGTTGCTGCGATCCCATAAACGACAATTCGAGGACCTGAAAGGCCACCGTGAATGGCTGGCTTCTGAATGCTGCGTGCTTCCGCGCCAGCAAACGGCTTAGCTAGATAAAGCTTTTCACACCGTTGTTGTGTGTTGCTCCTACCAAAGAGATCTAGGTTCTGTTTGGGAGAGTTGTGGCTGGGCTGATAAATTACTTTTGGTTTCTTTGATCAGAAAGCATTGTAAATTTGCGGCTTTGGCTTTTCTTTTATCTTTGTTTCAAGAACATTTATTCTGTTGTAGCTTTTAGAGGCCAACCGAGCGGGGAGGTAACAACATAGAAAGTACAATGGTGTTTGAGTGGAGAGGTGGCGTGGAGGCGACGAGGTGGGGTGGCGGAGGTTGAAAAGCGAGCGGCCAAAGGTAAGAGGTGGTCAAGCGAAGCCGCGGTGAAAAAGCTTCTCCTCAAGAGCCGGTTTTGGAAGTCTTCTGTGTGGCAAATTTTAAAATTCTTTGAAGCCATCTTTGTTTGGGGAGCTTTTAGTTCAAAGCTGAAGCAAAACTGAAACACAGCTTCCCAAACAGGCCCCTAGATGGCGCTTGATAAAGCTTTTCACACCGTTGTTGTGTGTTACTCCTACCAAAAAGATGGCTGTTGCCGACTGGTTGCATACTTGCATGACGATAGGAAAACAACTCATTGTCATACTTGCTCTTATTAATTGAAAACATTGTTTCAATTCCGAAAGATGCCTTTACACATAACGAACATTGGATTTGCTATAATACATCGGTCCGTTTTTGGAAACATAGTCGAGTTTCCCACCAGTTAACTCTCTCGACGATTTATGCTTCGGTTGAGTGCTTCTTCTCCAGAAGAGGTCTTGTGAATATAATAACCTAACAAAAATCTTTTTCAAAAAATAAAAAGTCGTACCAATCGATAAAAATCCATGGCCGGTAAAAAAAAAATCCTGCACGCAAACGCAAGCAACAACAATCGCCTCAAATTCCTTCGCATACGACGAACCTCACAGAAATGTTTGGAACTACATATGAGCACACGGTGTCACGCTGCGTGAGGATAACGACATGTGGATCGAAGTATTAGCCAGAGAAGCCTACAGCTTTGCTTTACGAACTAGTTAGAGCCACATGGCATGTGCCGCGTTGAGCGAATTCTGTCTTAGGGCTGAACTCAATTTTTCGAAAGTTCGGGTTTTTATTTTTTTTTGCAAAAGAATATAGTCATGGTCCGGATGAAATTCTCTTAAGCCACTATTTTTTTTGGCAAAAGAACTCCTAAATGTATTTTCAGAATTTTCAAAAAGGTTTTTTGTGAAAGAGCCAATGGGGACTTAAATGGAAATTTTTCAATTTTTGCATGGGACTAAACGTAATTTTAGAATTTACGAAGGGCCTTTTTGCAAAAGAACTGGTAGGAGGACCTAAATGTAATTTCATAATTTTGAAGGGCTTTTCACGAAATCAATGTCATGGCTGGATTGTCTAGACGCGAATCCCCTATTTTCAATATAGGTAGTACTAGGAATGTTTTCGCGGCGTGAAACGCCGCGCACATTGTTTTTTTTATAGAAATAATTTCGTTTTTTTCGACAGAGTTTTTTTAGATTACCAAGAAAACACGTGAAATAGTTGAAAAAATACAAACGCAATTATGTTTTTTTTTGTATTTATCTAGGATTCTCTCACGAAGGATCCGCGATTGCGCTAAATTGGAAGGTCTTTTTTGTAGAAAATAGTTAAAGTGATCTAAACGTAATTACACCGGCTTTTTTAAAAAATTGGCCTAAATAGAGAGGCGTACAATGCCACGCTTGGTGAAAAAATTTAACTCGATTTTTTTGCAAAAAAAATACAATTTTGTTTTTCTCGGTGATGTTTTTTTTAAACTGGCCGCGATTGCGCTAAATTGACTAGCAAAAAAATGTGACCCAATTTTTTTCTGCAAAAAAAAAACAATTTTGTTTTTCTCGACGTTTTTTTATATAAATTGGCCGCGACTACGTAAAATCAAAAGGTCATTTTTGTGAAAAATAGTTAGAATGATCTAAACTTAATTACACTTTTTTTGACATTTATTTATGGTCCTTTTACGAAAGATACATGATTTTGCCAAACCAAAAGGGCTTTTTTGTAAAAAATTGCTAAAAGGATCTAAACGTAATTATTAATTTTTCTAAGGGCATTCACAAAGGGAATGACATGTGGCATCGGTGTTTGCTCAGAAAAGTTACCAACTTTAATATAGGTATGATACCGTTGCACATCATTGACACATGGGGTCCAAACCCATTCCAAGTGGGCTTGGCCTCTATTGACAGCAAGCAAGCCCCAACCAAAACAAGAAGCAATCATTAATATAGAGAAGTGATCGCTTTTCTAACATCTCATCTCTTTTTTTTCGGAAACTTTTTTATTTTATACAAAAACGCTACCAGTATTCTGAAATATACAACAATCTCGTATTCTGAAATCCCCATCAATTTCAGCAACTCAAAACGCGAAACCTCAATTTCGCAATTTGAATTTGTGAAACCAGTGATTTCGCAAACTGAAACCGCGAAATTGAGCGTATTCGAAATTTGAAAACGCGAAACCAGTGTATTTGCAATTTTAAAATGCCAAACCAGGTGCCACGTCGAATTCGCGTTCTCAGGTTGCGAAACCGGGTGCCACGTCATCGATTTCGCGTTTTGAGTTGCGAAAGGTGCCACGTCGTCGGTTTAGCGTTTTGATTATAAACCGGTGCGGCGTGTCGCGTTGGCGTGTGTGGGCGAAAATGACTTGACTGTCGGTGCTTTGGTAGCAGACGGACGACGTAGCGTGGAAAAGGCTCCGGTTCTGTGTGCTAATCAACTTGTCCCTCCTTTCTGCTGTATGCACTTTCATGAAGCGACTATAAATCGAGTTGGGGAAGCCGAGAGCGTTGAGAGAGCCGAGAAAGCAGAGAGCGTTGAGAGTCTTGAGAAACCAAGAGCGAAGAAAATAGAGAGGTGGAAAATTAGTCTGACGAAATTTTGAAACCGAGATTTGGGATGAATTTAGTCGTTGTTCAAACTTTATTGAATTTTGTGAGAGAATTTTCAATTATTTCATTTGAGATTCGTATTTTGCAGGTATTCTCCAGGAAGGTTTTTTGCTACATTGCTCAAGCTTCAGTGATCTTCGATACAGCTTCGATAAGGTTAGTTGGAAATATTCATAAGCATATTATTTTTATGATATTAGCGTAATTAGGGGAATATTAGTACAAGGAGCGTTACATAAAAACACGTCAAATAAAACGAACAACACATGAATTGATAGTAATTGTTAGCATGAAATGATAGTACTGGTGTAATGAGTAGTACGTAGCATGAGAAATAATTGGTGTAATATTAATGCAAGTAGTAGTATATGAAATGACCACGTTGATTTAGTGAGTAGTTCCTAAAATGAGGATGGAATCGAAGAAATATTGTCACGATTTTTCGTGCTCAGTACTAATTATGGATGCGAGTAACTATACTTAGTGTTCATGAAAGGCGTAGATAAATAGTGTGTACATCGTGTGAGTGCAGTGCAATTAGCAGTAGAAAAAATAAAGGTATTATTATATGCAACGACGATATTAGAATCACTACCCGTACGTAAAAGAACAGAACATGATCACCATAATGGCATACTTATCAGTGTTCATGTTTTGTAGGAATTTACTACGAGCTATCGTCATTTCTTGGATTAGCTGATCGGGTTCCCTATTTCGGTTTTTCGGTCTTCATTACAGCTTCACACAGGTTAGTTTTTAATCTTTAGGAACATTATTATGATATTCATGTAGTACTAGAATAATATGTAGAATAAGCGTTCTAGTAGTGTAACATAAAATTACAATGACTTATTTTTATGTAGTTGTTGTAGCGACTAAATTTTGTGTAGTTGTTCTAGAAACTTATTTTTGTGTAGATGGTTTAGCAGCCTAATTATTTTTAGGTGTAATAGCCACATTAATTTATTTATTTGTTGTAGCGACTTAGTTTTATGTAGTATGTTTTAGCGATCTAAATTTTGTGTAGTTGTTTGTAGTTGTATTAGTGTCATTAATTTATCTATTTGTTGTAGCGACTTGTTTTTATGTAGTTGTCGTAGCGACCTATTTTTATGTAGTTGTCGTAGCGACCTATTTTTATGTAGTTGTTTTAGCGGCCTAATTTTTTTAGGTGTAAAAGGCACATTAATTTATTTATTTGTTGTAGCGACTTAGTTTCATGTAGCTGTTTTAGCGATCTAAATTTTGTGTAGTTGTGTGTAGTTGTATGAGCGACATTAATTTATCTATTTGTTGTAGCGACTTATTTTTATGTAGTTGTCGTAGCGTCTTATTTTTATGTTGTTGTCGCAACGACCTATTTTAATGTAGTTGTTTTGTCTACTGGATTAAAGACAATTAGGTACTCATATTTACCGTATAAATTTGCAATGAGATGGAAATATTTGCTAGAATATATTTGAGGAGCGACTCATTGTTTTGCACAGTAGGCTCGTGAACGATCTTGAGTGTGAGCACTTAGAGACAAGGCTAGGTACTCCAAATAATTTGGCGGACCTTAAAGCACATGTTCTTGCGTCTGCTTGGTGCGGACCCATGAACCCACAAAGTTCGTCTAGAGGGTCCGCCCACGCTTTGTTCAAAACGACTCTGCGGTGGTGTACACACTCTTCCGTTAAGGACTCATGATGCATGGGATCTTTATGTTGGAAGGCGTGAGAGGAGAATTTTGAGGTCGGCGTGTACGTCGACATTTCGGCCGGGAGAACTCTGGCGAGGTGGGACAAGTAGCCATCCTCCCGAGCTTGCGAAGTGCATGTACCTCACGAGGCAAAGAAGAGAGGAGGAAGGACCGTCAGCGCCCTAAGTCGAAGGTAACGAGGCCGAGGTGGATCGCGCCAAAGACCTGAATGAAGAAGACGGGAAGCGGGGACGAGGAAGCGGCGACGAGCGGCGACCCGGCCCCGCCATAGAGTATTTTCGTGGGATCGGTCACCTTGGTATGCACCATAGCGGATTACAATACCTTATCCGTGTGGGGGTACCAAGAGCGACATCCAGCGGGACATCGGTTTGGGAGCAAGTTGGAGGCCATCCACTTCCTAAACAACTATGCCATTACGACAAGGCGGAGCACGGGCTTTTGAGGTCCGAGCCGACCGCTTATGAGGTTAGGTGCACGAAGTACCTGCGTGTCCCTTCTTCGTTCGAGTACACAAACCCAAACACGATGAGTTCTTTGTGATCGATGAACCTGAGCTCATCGTGCATGGAGGAGTCGATTAGGAACATGGCGGCCTCAGATCACGAGGTTCATAAGCGCAACTCTGGTGACCATCGTTGGGAAGGACATAGGGATGACCCTAGTACAATAATAGAGGAAGTTCACACAAGAAGCTGGGATGGTCATCACGTCACAAAGACGGCTTGGAGGGGCGGCGAAGGCGTGAAGATGCTCTTGGAGGGTTCAAGAGTCCTTTAACTATGCCCTAGATTATTCTGAAGATTGCAATGACAAACCCGTGGGCCTTGATTTGCAATGGGCGATGAGCCAGTACGGCTCGAAGACGGGTCGTACACCTCGGCTCAACGATATCTGCTTTGGTTGTTTTGGTCTTTTGGACAATGCATCGAAGCTTTCAGGCATTGCAGGCCAGTTATATGTGTAGATGGCACCTTTCTAAGTGGGAAGTTCCGTGGGACACTACTGATAGCCCTAGCGGCTGATGCCGAAAACAGGATCGTCCCACTTGCCTTTGCCCTCGTTGAGAGTGAGAACAACGATAGCTGGTTGTGGTTCCTTAGTCTGCTGAAGACTAAGGTAGTGGGTCTGAGGAAGCGAGTTTGTGTAATCTCGGACCGTAATAAGGGCCTTCTGCACGCGTTAGACGTGATGCACGACAGCACGTCCATCTCGTTGAGTTGGCCCGATTTGCAGAGGAGGTGGTGCATGCGCCATCTTGGAGCCAACCTGTACACAAGGTACAAGAACAAGGCACTTGTGAAGACCTTCAAGTCCTTGTGCCTTCAAAATCAGGATCGCAAGTTCAACGCAATTTGGGCCCATTTGAACGAGTCAACTCGGAGGATGATGGAAGAAGAGGGAACAGGAGGATCATCTGCGTTCTCAAATGGTTGGAGGTCGAGACGGGCGCGTGCAGGTGCTCGCGCAACCTTTAGCCAGTGGATCGCCGGAAAACCAGCGGAAAGGTGGGCGCTCCTGCACGACACGAACGGAGCGAGGTAAAACATTGCTTTAGTACGTCCTCGTATTGTACTCTATTCTTTTTGTGCGATGCTCACTTTAGAGAATGACATCTCAGGTACAATGTGATGACCACGAACATTGCTGAGGCTTTCAACAATGTTCTTAAGGGTGTTCGTGGCCTACCTCGTGTTCCATCATTGGTGACATTCTCTACCGCCGCGGATTACTTCCGAGACCGTGGTCCGACCGCCGAGGGTGCGACACGGCGTCGACCGAGAGTGGAGAAAGCTGCTGCAGCGGCGAAGAACAAAGCGCACTTCCACGCACAAGAATTTTCGACCTTACTACGAACAAATTCGAGGTATTGTGCAAGCGAAATATGCATCGGGGTTTAGCGGTGACACATCACAACAATGCGAGATAGGGGCCGATTCGTTACTTGCACTGTAATAAGCCTAAGCTTGACATATTCCGTGCTCCCACGTGCTTGCCGCTTGCGAGACATGGGCGACAACGATGCCTCATGATTCATTTCGTGGTACTACACCGCGAGCCTTTCAAGAACACGTGGCGGCCCAAGATGTCTTCCTTCACCGTTGGGACCAACTATAAGACCATTGATGGGCCAACATGGTACCCTTACCCGCGTGTCGACGCCTACGGAAGCTGGGAGGCCTAGCGGCGAAAGGATCCACGGTGACATGGATCTTCGCAAGCCGTGCAGTCTGCGGAAGTGCAAGTTATGCAAACAACGAGGGCATGACCGTAGGAGGTGTCCCAACCGCAACCCTTAATACGTTGTACCGCAGCGCACGCCATGTATTCGTGTAACTTGTTTGTTTCAATGTATGAACATTTATGGAACTTTATAAAATGCTTTTTCCTTGCCTTGTCATATTATGTGCATATAACATTGCTCCATAAGCGGTGATGGAGCGTCTTCCTCTCCCCGAGCTACTCCTTGAGACATCGATGCATCCCATAGATCACGAGCTATATCGGCGAGGATCGGGTTGGTAATGAATTTCAAAAACGGCGCCTTAGCTGCGGATTTATCGTCTTGACATATTGCTTCTTTGTGCGATTGGACCCACTTGCCACACGATCGGCGCACAAGATCAAGGCCGTGGACCCTCGTTTCATCGTTGCGCTTGCGAGCGGTGGCTGCTACCATTTGCCCTAATGATGGGCGGAGCTCGTATGGAGGGCGGCAACAGGACCCCATCCCGCCGTCGATCGGGCACTTGTCACCGGGCTCATCGGCGGTGGCGCCACGAGACCCATACATTTCACTTCCGTTCGGAGAGATGGCTATAACTCACGAAGGGCGTGGCCATGCTCACCGCCTACCTATCGAGGTCGACCCGTCATTACCACCCGTCTGCGCGACAACAATGGATCCTTACATCTCGCAAAGGTATGTCATGTTCGAGCGTGCTT
Organism: Guadua angustifolia; assembly: GCA_036346375.1. Classification (NCBI taxonomy): domain Eukaryota; kingdom Viridiplantae; phylum Streptophyta; class Magnoliopsida; order Poales; family Poaceae; genus Guadua; species Guadua angustifolia. Next base: position 6,008,616 of record CM070505.1, read on the forward strand.
TATGCATTTGTTGAAGGCAATATCACCGATTGTTAAAGAACGACCTTGTCATTGCGGGTTCGGCGTCGATACAATCGAAGGAGGCAGTGCGCCCAAGACATGGCTCTGTGCCTTGCGGGAGTATGAGGCTTGCCCTCGATGCGGACGCCGAGTTGGTACTCGGCACTACGAGCTTTACTGTACTACTTTGGGGCGGTAATGTTACGCAACACGGCGGGATGTCATCCTCCTCACATTATATGGTTGGCCGGAGCTCGCGGATAACCCCGAGGAGGCAACAACGTCTGGTGGGGTTCTGCCGTGTTGGCATCCACCTACAAGGGGATGTGCGATGCGTCAAGCGACAAAAACCGGTGGGGGCATTACGGGGTGCTTGCACTGCTTGAATGTGGAGTTGGGAGTACCTCCCAATCTCTAGGCCTTACGTCTTTGAGGCCGTACTACCCGTGGTCATCGGCAGCGGCGTCCGGAGGCTCTGGCGTCCAACGATGGGTTACCGTTGGATGCATGCACGGTTGAGGTGGAACCCTCGAGATGACCGCGGGAGCTATTACCGTGTAATTGCCGATATAGACCTACTCACCGCAGAGCATGTGACATGGAATCCGTGGAGCGATGACCGAGCAAAAGACATAGCTTCTGAAGGTCGCATATCAGGTTGTTGCACGGCGGACAGCGCACTATGGATGACCAACTGTTTCGTGTTGTACATGCACGCGATTGAGGTTTACTCCCCGCGTGTCTGAGGCGGTTTGGGTATACGTGAGTAGTCCCGCTCCACCGGCTCGGGGCCGGTGAATCGCGGGTATGTTCGACCTTACCCATAATTCCGTAACTTTGTTGTGCGAACAATTTTAACCATTCTCGTGTTTTACAATCTGAGGAAGAGCGCAAAGGCGGGGTGGGAGTCACGACGGCTACATCGCTTGCCGTGACCATGTGGCTAGCTGGTTGAACACGGCAATGCGAACGTCGTCGCTCCCTCGGCCCATATGATCGAGGAACACACGCGTTACCTTGCGTGGTACCTCCCCCACGCCTTGTTGACATTACTTAGTGGACATGTCGAGCAATGAGCACGACCATATCCCGAGGGCGAGTTCGTCTTTGCCCACGTCTTAGTAAGACCCAAATTGTTGAATGTACCGTCATTACAAATTGTGAAGCGTATGCATTCCAATATAATACGTACAAACTCTATTGTAGACACAGGAATCATCTGAGCTGCTCTCCCAAGTTGAAGAAATTGCAACTCGAGGCTCATTGACACTAGTGCCCCCGAGCGGGTGAGGCAATCCATCACTTCGAGGATGCGGCTTATTCGGCACTCAGTGGGCTTGGGTCCTTTGGTCGACCTTCCGGCGAGACCATCATGTGCCGACCATGGACCCTTCGCAGCGGCCGCCGCCGCCAGAGATCTCGGCGGTATTCCTTCTACGGCGCACATCCATCCACGAGCGCACGTCCATCCACGAAGCGCGCGTCCATCTCGATGGCCCCTACATCCGCATCCCCCGAGGATAACATTGCAGTTTCTCGGCCCACCTCGAACCCTCGGTGCAATGGCCGGAATGGTCATTGGGGTGATCCCACAGACCCTAATTGGAGCGAGGCGGGGAGTTCGACCGGGAATGTCTGACCTGCTTGTCGTTCACTCAACTCCTCGGTGGTCATGTGGGCGATGGGCATCGGGATGTCGGGGACCTCGCATAGCGTGCTTGAGGCAGCCACCCTACATGCAGGAAGATACATATTGGTATAACCGGGGACATTGGGGCGGAGGACAATATTCGTTTCCATCCGGTCGATTATCCCCAGAGGAGGATATCGACACATCGCCTCCGGGTACAGGATATGGGCCATCCAGTGCCGGAGGAGGACACACATCCTCCGACACTTACACCCCGGAGGACAACGTGAGAAGGCAACGGCGTTAATGTAATGTAACATGCTTTGTGCAGCGCCGTATTATAGTTGCCTTGCTGTATTTTACGAATTTTGTAGATTTTCCTTGATTTTTGCTTCATTGAAAAGAGTAACATTGTCGAAATTAAATGAAAATAATGATGACTTATCTCCAGCTGAGAATTTTAGATTATCTTATGGAGCCATTAATGCACCTAGAGTATAATTTTCAGAAATGAATAAATTATTTCGAATATTTAAAAATTCAGGAACAGAGACAATTGAAAAGTAGTACTCGAAGTTTCAGAATTTTTATTAAATAATGCAGCAATATTTTGAGCTACAAATTTTACATCGGAATCCTTAGGTCAAATAAAATTGAAAAACAAATTTTCAAAAATTTATAAAAATATTTGGATTGTCTGATAAATCAAAATCCGAAATCAGAAAACTGTGCAGAGCAGATTGTCAGAATTTTAATAAAATATGTAAATAGTATTTTAATTCGAAATTTTTACAGTAGCTAGATAACTTCCAATTCATTGTACAAAAAAATTTTCATAAAAATTGAAGTGACGTAAAGCCGATTCATTGAACCAGTGCTTCTATTCAACAGGTCTTGTGTGCGAATCCTGACGTCTGCACTTTATTTTTAGGTAATATGAAGCAATTATATGTTTCCTTGCTCCATAAATCATGAAATAAATAAAACATACCCCTGCAACCCCAGAGAACCCATTTCTATGAAAAGATTAAGATTTAAATGTATTTTGTATCAAGTATTGATTCTGCAAAAAGCTTAATAACATGGAAGACTCAAATGGTTAAAATATATATGAAATGAGCTCAACAAGTGGTGAAACCAGTTTAGTTACACTTCTGGGATAGCATAGATCACAAATAAACAAAAATATTTAGACTCTTCATTAGTTTGCCCTATTTGCTCATACATGAAACATGCTGATCGGTAAAATGAACAAATAGCCGTAACTTTACCAAACGGACCTTAAATTCGACAAAACCAACTTCCATGTCCTTGAAATGATATTCCCTAGCTTACCATGCAAAAATAACATAAGTTTGATCAACTTTGAGTTAAGTTCATATTTAGCCTAAATCACTATTCATTACAAAAAACACCTTGAACAAATAAGAAACATCGCGGAATGAACTTTAAAACACTCTTAGGGATATTTCCTAATAACCCTTGAAAAATGGATAGATTATCCCTTTCGGTGTAGTCGCAACTGAAGAAAGAAAACTGGACCGCAATAGCGCTAAAAATGTGGTCACTTAAGCCTTTTCGGCAGTCCATAAAATATCACATATAAACTTATTTTTATGAGAAAATAGCGTAGGATCATTGTCTGATACATATTCTACCATAATCTGGAAAAATATGTTAATTATAACTCCATTTGCGTATTAATCCAATCAGAAGAAAGACCCCAAATGATCACATCAGCACAGAATCGTTATCACTTAAGCCTCTTGAGCGGTTTATATAATAGCTCGTTTAATCACAAACTTTAGGGGAATTGGTCCAGAAAGTTACTTCAATATATGGACAACCAAATTATGTTAAAATATCTTAATTACTACTTAATTATCAAATAAAATACGTTAATGAAAAAACCCTAAATGATAATCTAATTATGTGAATAAACAAATAAAAATAAACCTTTTGCTTGCGTATTTTTGCCTCTCTATCTTCTAATTGCATCTGTTTTTTGCGAAGCGTTTGCAAGTCTTCGTCCATGCCTTCAATATCTTTCATATGTTTATCTTTTTGAGATCGAAGCCTTTCAATGTCACCGGCATCTAGATCTACATGAATAAGCTGACAAGCATCAGACATGGCAGGTGAATCATATAATCAACAAATCTATTAAAGCTGAGATTATGACACATGGCAGGATTGACTGCATTTATAAATGCTGACAAATGACCACCGTATTTGATTTGGACCACCGGTAGTGCCTATCTGCAGTCCAAAAGTCGGTAATACCTAACTTTGGTACATCATCTGCTCTGTGATGTGTTTCCTCTGTACCTATATACTACATCGACTACTAGCTTTCACACACCTATTACCTTTATCGGTCGACACGACAACACTCGCACCACGCCGCTCGGTGAGACGACAACACACTGCACCCCGCTTTTCAAGCTGAAAGCGACAACACGCTCCATCCGCATTTGATGAAAGCGACAACACGCGGTTTCGTGCATTTGTATCATAATGATTTTCAAATGGGAGTTCTAAGGCCAAAGCGATCAAATAGCTTCGGTTTCTCAAACCATGCTAGGGTGGAGGCTGGAGTCCAAACCGCGGACTCATTTGGGTTTGCAAGACAATGAGGGTTATGTTAGAGATTGCTCTGTCGTTCGAACAGCTAGGATGGCGCTTGAGAACCCATCGATCGGATATCTTCCGAGTTGCGGAACCAGATGCGTTGAAGTTCATACTCTGTCCGAATGGCTCATGATTGTCAAAGCAGACACTGTTGAGATCAATAGTCCGTCCGAGCAAATGATGTTATGGTGCAGGTTGGTAGCCCTCGCCATTGTGTGCCATTTGGGTTGCATAACCATATGGAGATTGAAGGCCCAGCCACAGATCATCCGTACACCTCCAACAAATGTTTCCACACCAAGACCTGTGTGGGATCTGTCAAGACGTGTTCAGGGAATACCCGTTCCCTCAGGAAGCCCACCGAGCCCTCTGTGGGCAATGCCACCAAATCCTGCAACCTGTCGTGTCACAACAAATGCATTGAGGGAGACAGCGAGTCCTCAAATGCTAGTATTTGGAAGAATTGGAGTTCAGGAAGATATTTATGATTTTTGCTTACCTTTCTTGGTGAGTTTCTCTTTGGTTTATGGCTTTTTTATGATGGATACCAAGGAACTAGGTATCAATTTAGTTAAGAAGAAATAGTCACCCAAATCGAGTTGAAGAGGACTCCAACCTTTTGGTAGAGTTCTTCAAACTTTTTCTTCTTTTTTCTTTATCCGATGGGTCAATCGGTGAGTTTATTGTCTCTCAAGTACTCATCATAGCGGCATTTCGGACGTAGTTGCATTGTCGAGATGCTTCTCTCTTGGTGAAGTAGCGGCAAGGAGCTTTGTACAATCCTTTTAAGAAGTATATTTTCGCAAATGTAACTAGTTTCTGCGAGCATACCTTTGTATCAAGCTCAATGGAAGCCATGTTCTTTCTCGTAACTCGATCGAGAGCAACAACTTCAATAAGCAAATTCTGAGAGAATTTAAACCAAATTGAAGTAAGAACAAAACTACATGCAAAAGAACAGGAAAAAGTCTCATACCAACACGCCTTTGTATTTCTTCTCGCCTCTTCTTTTGGGACTTCAGAGGTGGATCGGGCGGGGGGCCTGGGGACGTCCTCGTCTGGAGGGGGGACGTCCTCGTTCGTGCTGCGGGAGGCCCGACCACGTAGATTGTGTATGTGGCTATCGTTCTTGTATTGTACTCTATTCTTGCGAAGTAGTTCATTTCGTGTAGAGGCGAGTTGGTCACGGATGTCTTTCGAAGTGGTTTCGGTTTGTATCCGTATTTTCATGTATGATTTTACGACTTAGTAAAATCCGCAGCTTATGTACCCTATGTTGTATCGACTTTATGAATTCCTAAGGCATTTCACTTGACATGGTATTATAATTGTTCTACTTACTTCACTTTGTAATATCATCTTTGGGTTCTATTCAATGCTTAACTCGACTTAACACACACTAAAAGAGAATGGCGAACAACTTAAGTGCGCATCTAAGTGGCGACGACGACTTCGTTTCACCTCCACCTCGGCGTTCAAGCACTACAAGAAGCTGGGCGTCCTCTGAACAATACAAGGGGCGTCCAGACCAGTATGAAGGAGGGCTTGCTCCTAACTATGGCTATAGCGAAGATGGCGACGACTTCGTGTCACCTCTACCTCGACGTTCAATCACTACAAGAAATAGGCGTCCCACGAACAATACAAGAGGACGTCAGGCCGGTATTGAAGGAGGGCTTGCTCCTAACTATGGCTATGGCGATGATGACGGCGACTTCGTGTCACCACCATCTCGACGTTCAACTACTACAGAGTGGCCGTTCTACGAACAATACAAGAGGGCGTTCGACCAACGCTGCAGGAGGGCTTACTCGTAACTATGGCGATGAAGATGGCGGCGGCGACTTCGTGTCACCACCACCCCGACGTTCAAGCACTACGAGTTGGCGTTCTCACGAACAATACAAGAGGACGTTCGACCAACGCTGCGGGGAGGGCTTACTCGTAACTATGACGATGAAGATGATGGCGACGACTTCGTGTCACCACCACCCGACGTTCAAGCACTACTAGAGTCAGTCGTTCTCTGAACAATACAAGAGGCCTATTCCGACAACCATAGCCTTAGAATGTATGGTTTTCTGACTTAGTCCTTCACTAGAGTTATGTACCCTATGTTGTATCCCAGCTTTACGGATGTCTTTCGAAGTGGTTTCCAGTTTGTATCCGTATTTTACATGTTAAGCAGGGTTTAATTAGAACATTTCCGTGTGATTGAGGCTACATTAAAAAAATTTTAGTGGCATGATTCACCTATATTACAAAATTGAAAAGGCATTGAGGCTGCAGTGTGTTGTCCACTCGGTCTGAAAAGGCTCTGAGGCTGCAGTGTAATTTCTAATCGCATACGAAAAGACTCGACATTACGATGTATTGTCTACTCTACTGAAAAGACATTGACGTCTGAAGTGTGTTGTCAAGTCCGCTGAAAAAGCTCGAGGCTGCGGTCGTTGTCAACTCGGCTTTGAGAAACCGTGGGACACGATCTTTGGGACGGAGGCTTATGTGCCGTGTTTGCTCTCCGAGTGCCCCTAAGGCCTATATAAGAAGGGCGATGTGTTCTAAGAAGCACAGGAGAAGAGGAACAACCAAGGTGAGAAGTCTCTAACATATATCCGTTCATTTTAGGTGAGGATCAAGACAAAATGCCGGCGTGCAAGTTCAAAGGGAAAGGGCAAAGCAAAAGAAGAGGGAGGCTCTTCGACCTTGCAGCGCAACAGACCAAGATCTCTTCCTACCGATCGGGGTTGTCGACCGATGTGTTTGTGCGGAGATCCTTGCAGCTTGTCCGCTCATCTGAGCTCCAACTTGGAAGAGGCGGTATTGGAAGTGCCGCAACTCTAATTCGACCACGGAGAAGGCAGGAAGCTTCGCCTCATGGTAATAATCATCGTGTTTCCTAATATTTCTACATGGGACTTTTCTAATTTTTGTTTCATGCGATCGCCTCCCCATTTGTGTGAATTTGAGAAGTGGTACGACGAGGAGATCGACCGGAGGACCAAAGGCTCCTTGATGAAGTGTTAAAGCGGACCAGAGGAGAGCTTGACTTCAAGCGCGAGATGACGCCAAGACGCGAGGAGGCGCCGCAAGGAAGCGGAGGAGAAGGAGGCCGAGAGAGAAAGGAAGCGAGAGAGGGCATGTCGTGCGGAGAAGCCCACCGGAGGCATGGGAGAAGGGAAGTGGCCTCGATGCACTCGAGAGAGCGTCATGTTATATGCTCCTCCCAATTTTAAGCCATAATAAAAATGTAACCTACCTTATTTTCCGCAGTAAATTATATGAATTTCTTCTATATCTTCTCTTCTTATTGTATCCCAATTATATTATTCTCGCAATTATTACGAAACTACATTACTTAAAAAAAATTCCCTTAAACACTTCAAAAAACCCATTGTGTAGCGAGCAGAATAAATATCTCGACGTTCAACCAGTCGCAAAAATTTTTCACTCGTCGAGTCGAAATGTCTTATTCAACGGTCAAATAGGAAAAGGTTATCACGCATCAAATAAAATTCTCCAACAAAATATTTACGATAAAAGATTTTCTATATCACTAAAAAATAGATTTTTTTATTTATTCAACCCTAGTTGACACATGAAATTCTCGCCGTCCAAACCGAAATCGACCCATGTGTACGGAGAGGCCACTTTTGCAATTCGGCGATTACTCTTTATTCGAAATTTTAAAAATACGAGAATGTTGTATATTTTACGTGACATTTTACACCATGTCGAAAACGCTTAAATGATCAAGTAGTTCTTTTAATGATCAAGTAGTTCTTACTAGTTCAATACCTCGGATAGCGATTTTTACAATATTCCTCGAGTGACTAGCACGTGGTTTAAGTGAATGGGGTGCGGCGCCATTAAGGCGAGATTAGCAAGACCGCTTGAGCGAACAAGAAAATTGCTCGCTCTGCGGTGATTCCTTCTTTTTTTCCCCGAAACCGAATAAGCGGTGTAACATTTCATCCACAGTCACGGCCGGCTCAATTTCGCATCACGAGATTGCGAAATCGGCGTCAACACTTCAATTTCGCGTTTTGAAGCTGCGAATCTGAATTCGTTTTTGAAAATGCGAAATCGTCGATTTAGCGGTTTGAAAAGCGAATCGATGATTCGCAATCTCAGATCTTGCGAAATTGCGGTTTCGCTTTTGAATCGCGAATCTGTGGGGATTCGATAAATCTGCGAGATTGTTGTATATTTACGTAAATACTGGCTGCGTTTTTGTATAAAATAAAAAAGTTTCCCTTTTTTTTCATATATACATCCCTCTTAATTGAAATTACAAATGTAGTCCTATCCCTATCGAGAAACATACCTCCCGCCCTATGGGAGGCCACCGCTCTTGTGCTTCCTAAGTACGATAGCTCCGGCTCTTGTGGTGCCCACATCTTCTGTGATGAGAGAGGAGACTAAATTTATACTCCCATTTAAAGAAAAGTTACATTTGAAAACAAATAAAAAAAGACTAGAAGAAGGATCCCGTTCTAAGAGCATCTCCAGCAGAGCTCCTAAACCTTAAAATAGGGACTTCAGTAAAAAATACAGATCCAGCAGGGTCCCTAATCCAGCCCCTAAAATTAGGAGGCCCCTAAATTTGCCTCCTCAAATTTCCAATTCAGTGAGCCTCTAAACCTTAAAATAAAGAGTTAAGTGAAGGATGGCTTGCATTAGTTATGCTGCAATTGGCGTGTCTTTCTTTGGATGAGTTGCAAGCTATTGCATCTGCATCTCTTCTTGAAAATTTTAAAATTTTAAATTTAAAATTTAAATATTATGTTTTGAAAATTTTAAATTTAAATTTTAAATATCATGTTTTTAAATTGTAAATGTTAATATGCTTATGTTTTATGTATTACAAATATTTTTGATTGAATTTTAGTGGTGTCAAATGAAGATTATACATAGCGGATATGTTAAAATAAGAGAAAAAGTAAAATAAGAACTGAGATTTAAGGGATGTTGCTGAACTTATGCTCTGAAAACAAGACCCTAAAAAATAGAAGGAGCCCCTAAATTTAAAATAAAGATTCTGTTTTAAAGGTCCCCGCTGGAGATGCTCTTGACCGAGATCTCTCGTCCCTCACAGCGCAGCGCGAGCGCGCCACCGCTCGCTCGGATCCGGCTAAGCTCCAGCTCGCCTTCCCCGCGCGCGTCCCCGGAACAAAAGCGCACTCACCCCAGCATACCAAACCATGTACTCTCACTGACACTTGGCCCGAGTGATAGGCCCCGCACGCAACTGAAGAAATCCCAACTTCACAAGCTGGCCGAGTGCGGAACTGCGGATAGGCGTCTTCTCAGTTCTCAGTTCTCACAGTCAGGGCTCACCAGGATCCAGCCTGGCAACGCCGAAGACCTTCTCCCGATTCATATACATCCGCGCCCATCTCTTCCCCTTATCTCCCTCTCTCAGGTCTCACCCTCCCATCTCGTCCATCGCAATCGGATCAGGGAAAATTTAGAGCGGATTTTTGTTGCGCGGTTCAGTGCGGCAGGAGGCGCTATGGACCCGTGCCCGTTCGTGCGGGTGCTGGTCGGCAACCTCGCGCTCAGAATGCCGGTGGCGCCGCCGGCCGCCGGCGCCGGTGCCGGCGTTCACCCGTCGACTTCGCCTTGCTACTGCAAGATCCGGCTCGGGAAGATGCCGTGCCAGACCGCCGCCGCGCCGCTGGTGCTCTCCGACGGTGGAGAGCAGACGCCGGCGTCGTCCGGGACCCTGGCCGCCGCGCTCCACCTGTCCAAGGCCGACTTGGAGTGGTTCGCTCGGAAGCCGACGCTCTTCTCCCCCTCCCGCGGGGCGGCGAGCCTGAAGGTGGCGGTGTACGCCGGCCGTAAGGGGACCACCTGCGGCGTCAGCTCCGGCAGGCTGCTCGGCAAGGCAACCATCTCGCTCGACCTCAAGGGCGCCGAGGCCAAGCCCGCGGTGCTGCACAGCGGCTGGATCTCCATTGGCAAGCGCGGCGGCAAGGGCTCTTCCGCGGCGGCGGAGCTCAGCCTCACCGTCCGCGCGGAGCCCGACCCCCGCTTCGTGTTCGAGTTCGACGGCGAGCCGGAGTGCAGCCCTCAGGTGCTGCAGGTGCGGGGCAACATGAAGCAGCCGATGTTCACCTGCAAGTTCGGTTGCCGCAGCAACAGCGACCTGCGGAGATCGGTGCTGCAGACGGAGCGGGAGGCGGCGGGGAAGGAGCGGAAGGGGTGGTCGGTGACGGTGCACGACCTGTCGGGCTCCCCCGTGGCGCTGGCCTCGATGGTGACGCCGTTCGTGGCCTCGCCGGGGACGGACCGCGTGAGCCGCTCCAACCCGGGCGCGTGGCTCATCCTCCGGCCGGCCGGCGACGGCGCGTGGGAGCCGTGGGCCCGCCTCGAGTGCTGGCGCGAGCGCAGAGGCGCCGGCGCCGGCGACAGCCTCGGCTACCGCTTCGAGCTGCTCCTCCCGGGCGTCGACCACGCCGTCTCGCTTGCCGAGTCCTCAATCGCGGCCTCCAAGGGCGGCAAGTTCGCCATCGACCTGAGCGCGGCGCAGCCCCTGAGCCGGGGCGGCACGCCGGGGTGCAGCCCGCGGGGCAGCGGCGACCTCAGCCAGTGGCCGCTGGGGAACTACCGAGGGTTCGTGATGTCGGCTGCGGTGCAGGGCGAGGGGCGGTGCAGCAAGCCGACGGTGGAGGTCGGTGTGGCGCACGTCGGGTGCGCGGAGGACGCGGCGGCGTTCGTGGCGCTGGCGGCGGCCGTGGACCTGAGCATGGACGCGTGCAGGCTCTTCTCTCACAGGCTCCGGAAGGAGCTCTCGCACCTGCGGTCCGACGTGCTCCGGTGACCACCGTCCGACGTCCGGCCGCGGCTCACGGGCAAATTGTACAGAAGTTGTTGAGGCTCGTGACGTGAGATGTGTTCTTTAGTTAGTTCGTTGAAGTAGTTCGATTTTGGTGATGGGTTGGTTAATCCGGATCACTTTTTTTATGAGTGTGGTGTGGTGTGGTGTGATTTTTTGGTTGGCTAATTTGCTTTAGCCTTCTAGCTAGGTGTCGCCCTTTTCAATGTCGATATAATTGAGAGCATTTGTGATCCAGAAATGGGCTTTGAGTTTGACCTCGTAGCATGGATTTTGCAAGAACTGAAAAAGAAAAACTGTTCTTGCGATTGAGATGCTAATCTGTGCTCGTTCCATTCACTGCGATGCATGGAGCCACCAAGGTCTAATTTCCTTCTCAGAGAAAATGGAAGCTTTTGGGGGCAGTGTAGTAGATCATCGGAAGCTTGACCTTGCTTTTGCAATGAGCAGGCAGCCGAGCAAGCATGGCAAAAAGTTGTATTTTTTTCAAAAAGAAAGGAGTACGAAAGGCACGGCATAGGACAGTAGAGGAGGCAAGGCGTATGGCCCTGGCACTGCTGGCAGGAGCGGTGGTGCAGTACGGCCGGTCTCCCCCCTGCCCCTCCGGCTCAGGCTCGGCGCGCCGCCCACCACTAGCCCGCAGGCCGTGGGTCCATCTGAAGGGTGCGAACTGTGGAGTGGGGACTTCAGGCCGCAACGCACAGGACTAGACTAGCCTATAGGAAGTTAAAGTTAGCACTTCCTCTTTTTGTCCTCCCACACTTTTTTTTTTCAAAATTGTTTCGCATCAAAGTAGCGTTACGTGATACATGTTATCTATCGTACTCTCGTATCATAATAAGACGTAATCGGTATGGCAGCGGCTTTCATCTTAACAAGTCAAGTTACCAGTATGGTAGGACGGGGCTATTGCCCTGTCGCCCTACAGTGGCGGAGCCAGGATTTTGCTAAGCCTCAGGCCGAAAACTAAACGGTAATAACTAACGTCAAATACTATCCATACCAAAGTACAACAAAAAGAAAGACATCGAACAAAAGAATCGAGATCTTCCTGAATTCAAGAACCTAGAATCGATATTTATCTCTTACTATCAATGTTGGAAAAACTTGGAATCAACTAGCTAATTATTTATAGGTTACTGAACAAACTAATTATTCTATGTCAGGGTTCTTGGATCAAGAATATTATGCTTAACTAATAGAGCCAAAATCAAACTAATATGTTAGTACCAAGAATATAGGTTTTTGGAACAAGAACACTCACAATCTGTGCCGCCGAGCTAATTCACGTAGTCAACGAACCGCTTGTGCCGGTCCTACATCCACCGGACGCAAAATAAAATGACAATGTCTTCAACCTCTTCATCATGCATTTCTATTACATCAAATTGAGTCCATCAATTAATCATGAAATGCTTAAGTTGTTCAAATCATCCAATTTGGTTAAACTTACTATAACTAAGAGTAGTCTTAATATCAAAGAAAATTACCTTTGGAATTGGAAATTGTGGAGCATAGTTTGAATGATTTTGTTGCTTCATTGACCTTTTGTACTTGCTCCACTCCACTTGTTCAAAGGCCACACCACAGGCAGCACTCCTCATCGGAGACATCGTAGCATGTCTTAAGGCAAATTCAGTAAAAGCAATAAAGAATATGCAAGAAAATTTGTGTAGATTGCAGTTTCAAATAGACATTTCTTAGTAATTGGGATGGTAGTTTCAAAAACACAAAACTCTTTTGTTCGTCCATTTTCGATATCCTGGATAATAAGAACCACTAGATGCTCACAATTTCTGACATATAACACAATTCTGCAAGTCTCTCTCCCAAGAAAGAGACCAACTTCAGCGAAAGCCGCCTTCGCTCCAATATGAGCCACCGGAGGCTCCGTTCGATTTCTCCCTTGTTGGAGATCTTTGTGATTGTAACTATCAAAGCGCCATCTTTCCCATCGCAGAGTCAACGCTCAACGCCCATTACCTATAATACCTCCCAAAAAATTAAGTAGTGCCTCATCGTTTGTAGATCTAAAGAAACTAACTTTATGATGTAGCGTTTTTCTTTTTGCAAATTGATATATCATTACCCCGCCTATGGAACATATTCTTCTCATTCTATTGGGGAAATTATGCTTAGATCATTAATTGTAACTACAAAATCGCTTTTATAGCATACATGATAGGTCGATAGCACAAAAGATGGTCTTTTTACCTAGGAGACGACACGCATGACATCATCCTAGGCAAGACCCTGTTTCTCTTGTTCGTGATTGCCGGTACCCGGGCTAGATCCAAAACCGACACAGGGTGGGATCCCCTCGGGCTTCGACTCGTTCTCCACCATCCTCCTAGCAAAAATTCATAGATACAACTTTCCTTTTTCATATAGTAACAACTAGAAACCAATTCCCCTCTTCGTTTCTCTCTTCTACTCTCATAAGTCATAACCCAAAATCCCAGATTGATTCAAACAATACCTGAGCAGGTAGCAACCAAGCAGCGAGCGAGGCGTGGGAGGCTGCTGCAATGCCATGAGTGGCCTCAGCAGCGCTGCAAAGGGAAGGCCGGGCAGGCGGCTAACGCAGTGAGTGCTCACGGGGCGGAGCCGGAGGCGGAGTGGCGAGCCGAGCATGTTTCTTAGCGAAGCGGCGGAGGTCTAGACTTGGATTGGGGATTTGGTGCGATGGGCATTCGGCAGGGCAGCTAGTGCTAGGGACTAGGTTGCTTTTTACACTCGCTAGAAGTGCTGGGCCTCGGGCCCAGGCCCCAGTGGCCCGAGGCCCAGCTCCGCCCCTGACCATAGGACCATGACATGCCCTTTCTTGGCAAGAATTTTCCATTTAACTCAATTTATTAGTCACTAACTAATCACCTTAATTAATCACTTACTTTAAATTACTTAATTAGTCACCTCATTAATCACTATTTGTGTAGCCTATTGAGTCGCTAATCCTAGACACTAGCTGCTGAGGTTGGCGAACGCGGCATCTTTTCTGCCGTGGTGGATCTAATATACTTGTCGTGGCGTCGATGAGGTATAGCGATATAGAAGTGCAATAGGTGGTACGTGTCATCTGTCACTCTTTTGTGGTCGAAGACAAGCTACTTTTGCAAATTCATCCGTGTAGCTGCGGTTATTTTTTTAAAAAAATGTCCAAGGCAAAAAAAAAATCGCCTATTAGTGTTGGATGATGGTTGTTGGGATTGGCGCCAAGCTATTTGAGAACTCAATCACGACTGTAGAGTTAGCCCTGTTAAAACGCGGGAATAATTTTGGATGAAATACCGGTGAATTCAAGCAAAGTAGTGAGCAGCAAGTCAGGTCACCTGCCGCCGTTACTGAATCCCGATGCTCGCACACACCATGCGCTGCTGGTTGCTAACTGGCGATGGGGACCGGGGAGGGAAGAAGGAATCGTCTCCGCCTACGTGTACATGGCAGGCGCCGTGTTTGATCACTGAGAAACGATGCATGCAGTGAGGTGCGCTGAAGGAAGGACGAGGCGGCTACGGTTGCCAATTCAAAAGCCGGCCATCCAAACGAATGGCTGCGAATTAGTACTAACTGTTTCCCAAATTACGTCCAAATCATGACAGCTCATGCTTCTCTGGATCATCGCATAGTCTGTATCCATTAACAGTTCTAGAAGACAATACTACGTACTTGCTGCTCCCTTTATTTGAGTGTATCTGTCCAGCAGTCCATGTACGCACTGACAAAGTAAACTCTTATTCTAAAAAGTAATTAATAAGAAATAATCATATCTATCTCTATTAAATGAAATACTATAACCATACCACTACTTCCGAAGCATTTAAATGAAACAGATAGCGAAAAAATTACAATAACTAAATTCTAAATTCCCTCGATTGACAAATATATTGAAACAGGTATCCATGGGACTATAGACAAAAATATCGAGACAGAAGGAACAATAAATAGTTGGTACCACAAGAAGAATTAGAGATAATCTCTACTATCTAAAGTAAGAATTTTTTCGTGCGTCACTTCATCAAAATTATCCACCTTTGCACTGTTCTTTAATTACCCACCTTTGCCACTACGCTTTAATTACCCACCTTTGTCACTGTTAGTGCTCTTTGCAAATAAACTTTTTATCGCAAATTGAGTTTTCGTTGCAACGAACAGACACATGACTAGTAATAATTGTAAATAGAAGATTTTTCCCACGGAATCTGGACTCTAGACCGAATCATAATTGAATTCGCACAAAATAATGTTGATGCAAAGGTCCTATGGATCAAATTAAGCACTCTAAGCCAGCTTGAAGTCGAGTGATCGTTACCTGATCTCTAACATACCAACCTGCCCGTCCCTCCCACCAACGTAATGAAACGCTGATAATAGGATCGATTAGCCGTTGTTCGTGCCTGGTTGCCCTCGCCATGAACGGTTTTCGAAACCCCTTAAGCGAATCGATCGTATGTATGGCCCTCGATAATCCGGCCGGTGTTGCATACACGTCGCTCCCTCCTCGAGACGTCGTGGTACTGTAGACTGTGTAGTGTAGGTTCTTCTGTATTGCTTGCTGTACACCGTGCGTACACGGTACGTCCGTGTTATTAAATCTAGTGGTACTATACGTACGGAATCATATTATGTAGCATACTGTGTGGTACCACTACTACGTTTGTATTCTTCGTCTATGCGGTATTTTTGGCTTTGGTACATGTATCAATGTGTGCCTTAGGAATTACGAAGCACCGTCTATTAGCTGGAGGCCAGTAGCAACGTGCGTGCATGCACCGTAGTTAGGCTACTTGGAAAAGTTTTTATACGATTTATCGTAAAACTTTAACAAAATTAATGGGAAACTTCTGCAATCCAATGGTATATTCTGGCTCCAGTTTGTTTCTCTTGCGGAAGGATTCCAAGGTGGTTCGTGGGATGGGTTTGAATGAAATAGAATGGTCATCATTTGATTGTTTGAGGGTGTGTTTGGTTGCTTGTATCAAGTAGTACATATATGAGATGATTCAAAAAAAAGTCGTTCATTTGTTTGGTTACTTGAATAGAATCATTCCGTTCTAGATGGTAAGATACAAATTTGAGAAATATTTCATATAGATGTTGAACCTTCCATTTATTCAAAATAATAGAACCAAATGGTAAAAGATTATCCTATCACATTCAACCTCATTCTATTAATCAAACACACCCTTAGGTGAATGAAATAGTTCAGTATCTATATAGAATATTTCTCAAATTTGGATCCTACTATTTAAGATAGGATGATTACATTAAAACAACCAAATATTTATATGACTTTTTATATATATATATCCTAATGTACTCTCCGTTTTTGTATGCTTGGGTTCATGCTTCTTTGGCATAAGCCAGCTGGGAGGAACTATTTTGGTGCGCGCAGATTTCGCGCCAGAGCCGGACCAGACGGCTAAGAAAAGGGCAAGTTCGTGCAAGTCAACTCTAGGGTGGGCGTGATCGTGACTCTAATGCGGCTCTTGTGTTAGCGCACGAGGCTGGCTCTCGCCGCGGAAATCAAACCACGTGTCCGTAGAACTCTCGTGCAATGTATGCGACCGCGAAGGCGATTCCGTTTCCGTACGGACGATTCGGATTTGTGCATCTCGTGAAATATTTCTGCGTCCTAGACAGGCCGTTTAAGGCCCACGTGTTAAGTGTCTAGGCCTATTGGGCCTCTTTGCAAACGGAAGTTGTATGGGACTTGGACCTAGACTAGCCCCACTAGAATTTTTTTATTTAATATTTATTTTAAATCTTTTTTTCAAAAATAATCGACAGAATTTAAAAATTGCAAAAATACACGCCTGTCGCCCCAGTACGGGGCGACGGGTGCCTGAACTAACGGCGAAACTCGAAAGTTTAACGGCAGTGATAAAATATTTTTAAAAAACACCAATCGCCCAAGCACAGGGTGATAGGTACTGTAGCAGCACTGTAGCACTGTTGGGTGCGATTACTGTAGCACTGTACCTGTCGCCTCAACAGTTGGCGATTGCATTTTAAAAAAAAAATTTGGTTCTTCCGTTAAACTTTCGAATTTCGCCGTTAGGTCAGGCACCTATCGCCCCAATATGGAGCGATCGCCCCATACTAGGGCGACAGGCGTGTATTTTTGCAATTTTTAAATTCCGTCGATTAGTTTTGAAAAAAAGATTTAAAATAAATATTAAATAAAAAAATTCGCCCCACTACCCCTTGTTCGAAGTGCGGTCCACCAATTAAAAAATACGTACATTTATACATACGTGTTCAGTAAGGAGTGTGTATCTGCGCTTTGAAGGTCACGAAACCTTCAAAATAAATTCCTTAACGTGTGTTAAACGTGAGTGTAATATGTACTAGGCTGAGTTACGCGCGATGCCGCGCCGTGATAAAAAAAGCATAAACGCGATTTCCAATTCACCTATAAACCCTCGACGAATCTGTGTTTTTTAAGAAAGCTTTTTTTTTCCTTTTTTTAGAAAATTGTTTGAAAAAAAATCGACAAAAGGACCTAAACGCGATTTCCAATTTAGCTATAAACCGTGTGTAGGGACCTAAATGGAATTTCAAAATTTATCGGGTCTATCTTACTTTAAAAACGGAGAAAGGATCTAGATGTAAGGAGTAAGGACCTGTTTGTTACGTTTTTGGACCTGTCCGCTATCCTGAAAAATTAGAAAAGGGCTTGCTCGTGATTTAAATGTAACGGGATGTTTCTTCTACAAAACAGCGTGAGAGGGACCCAAACGCGATCCAGAAAAAATATCTTCCCCTTACAAAAAATCGCGAAGGACCTATTTGTAATTTACAGGGACCTATCCGTAATTTGAAGAAACGGAGAGGCTTTTTCGCGAAATCGCCTAGGGGGACATGTGGCTTCGCTCGTTGGCCGGCATTCCCCGCGTCTATTAGATGGTGTATATACGTTATGTACGTCCATGTGCCCTCAAAAGAAAAACACCCCTATTTCCACTGAAAGAAGAAGAAAGACATGATTCTTTGCTTTGCAGCTGAAACAGCTCATAATAGTCTAATCGATTATCGGAACAGGCTAAACAGCTCTTGTTGGAGGTTCGATGTAAGAGTTCTTCGCCTTTTATTTTGTCTTTCACAAACGTTTTTTTTTAAATCCGATCTTATTCAAATAAATTTATAAAATAGCCACATTTTTCACCGTAGAAGAAGTGATGGGCGATACATGTTTTATACTGTGCTCCTTGTATCGTGACATCTCGCCGGTACCACAACAACACAGTTCATCATGATAGGAAGACTAGGCCCACCCAGATAGAAGAGCTGCCACTTGTGATGACCCCGGCAATAGGTACCGCTGTTGGTTGGCTCGGCAGGGCTCGGTTGAGAAACAGCTCCTTGAAAGGATGATAAACAGTAAGTGAGTCAATTAATCAAGTGATTAATTACTCCTTCCGTTTTTGAATAGATGACGTTTTAGGATTTTGCACTTCAGTCAAGGTACATGTAGAAAATAACCAAATCACCCTCAATCATTAGCTCACTTATTGTTCTTGGATGGTGTGTTACTCTAATACACAGTAATAAATAAAATTTGGAATAATGAATGTTAAGGGTATGCAAAGGAAAAAAAGTTAAAAGTTATCTCAAAACTATAGAATGATACATATTTATGAATAAAATTTAAAAACTAGAATAACATGTATTCACGAATGGAGGGAGTAGTTGATTTGATTGGTAAGTTTATGCCGAAGAAGGGAGAGTTCGGCAGGAATCTGTCATAGTCTCACAGCGCGACAGACCAAACCTACCAAAGTGGAGGCCACTGTCACGTTAACGGGGGCATGACAACCTGTTGTTGTTTTTATAGTCAGAAATAGAACTAATTTTACAAATTTATTCACATAAAATTATTTTTTTTAAAAAAAAATGTGTCCGAGGACAAAAAGAAAAATGTCAAGTGTCAAATGTCAACTGTCAAGTAACGGGGTTTCTCTGGGTGCCACGGCAGCCACATGCACGCGTGATCCCCAGTGCTGCACCACCACATAAACACATTAGCTGCTGCTTTGACGATTTGACCAAGCCACAAGCAAGGCCCTTCTTTTGAGCTCTGTGCCGCCAGCTTTTGGAGATTTGATGATTCGTGCCGTCCGATCCGCTGCATTGCTGCTCGGGTGGTCGGTCTTCCCTTGTGCGCCCAACAACTATTTATGGGTAGGGATGCAATCGGATCGGATTCGGTCGGATATCACTCTTTCCATATTCTAAACCATATTTTTTATCGGATTCGAAATCGGATTCGGATAGTACCGGATACGAATACGGTTCGGATAATATCGGTCACGGATTCGAATCGAATACGGAGCGAAATCGATACGGTATCGAATAATTTTTTGTCGGATATCCCCGAGAATACTTACCACAAGAGACATGAACTGCTACCATTACGTTCTTTTTAAGTAGTAGTAAAGATACACAGCCCTCCTCTCTCCTAGTTGACATGTTTTACTGGGCCTTGTAGTGGCGCTTCCTAGACCTGACATACTCACAGAATGAGAACAACACACTCGAGAAAAGCCTTAGGACTTAGGCTGAGTTTGTTTAGGCTGGAGCTTGAGCTTATTTGGCTGGAGCTGGAAGAAGCTGCTGGAGCTGGAAGAAGTTGCTGGAACTGGATGAGAATGGCAATTTTTCATAAATAATAGTTAAGTTGTAAGGGTATCAGGGAAGTGGGATTTTTAGAAGCTCCAGCCACCCCGAGAAGCATCGTTTTCCTTGCTTCTTTCGCGTAGTGCAAATTGGGCTAGAAGCTTCTTTTTTCCGTCTGGCTGAAAAAATACTGTTTGTTTTAGCTTGTGGCTTATAGAGGTGTAGAAGCCAAATAAACTCAAGCTCAAGTCTAAACAAACTG
Organism: Guadua angustifolia; assembly: GCA_036346375.1. Classification (NCBI taxonomy): domain Eukaryota; kingdom Viridiplantae; phylum Streptophyta; class Magnoliopsida; order Poales; family Poaceae; genus Guadua; species Guadua angustifolia. Next base: position 6,028,596 of record CM070505.1, read on the forward strand.
AGCCTTAGAAAGGTTAGAGACGTGGCTTGTGCTGGAGATATGTGACTGTGAGTTGAAGTCATTCCATGTGCTTCAATCTTCATGACTGGAATTTAATGCGGCTGGAGTCCACCAGATGAAAAGCGGACACAGGCAGGGTGAAGCCCACAGCAGAGGTAGTACACGCTACACGAGAAGTTTGAGGGCACACGGCAGTGATGAGGCTGCATGGAGAGGGCGTCCGCTCATGGCGCATCACTCGAGGCGGTGCTGGCGGGAGACTGGAGGGCTAAAATGGATAATATACTGAGAACCGGTCGGATATCCGAACAAATAAATTCGGATATATCCGAAAAAATATTCGGAATATTCCGATCCGACGGATAGTTATCTACCGAATCCGAATCCGAATCCGAAATAAAGTATCCGAAACCGAATCCGAATCCGAAAAAAATCCGAAAAAATTATCCGAATCCGATCCGAAAACATCCGGTCGGTCGGTCGGTCGGAAAATATCCGATCCGATTGCACCCCTATTTATTGGTACTGGCGCAGGCATCTTCGTCTGTACAGACTACAGAGGAGTACCTCTGACGTTTCGGTATCTGGTGGGCAAGCAAAGTGTTGGACTGCTGCTTTTGACGACTATCTGGACTCTATTGCTCCTCATGCAACATATGTTTCGTACTTGCTTCTCCCTTGGCATTCATGGTGTCGTTCACCTTGGAGCTCTCCTCCAGTACTTTTCTGTCAAGACTTCTGCTTTGTTATTATGGATTACTGCTACTTCCTGAAAATGGCCGCGGGGAGAGTAATGGCAGTAGTAATTGGTGTGTGAAGGTGGTTCCAGTCTTTCAGTTGCAGTGTTCTTGCGAAGAAGAGTGGTTTTAGCCTCTTGGCTTCTTCCTTACTTTCAAGCGTCCACAGACCACAGTTACAGCTACATGCCTCGCGTTTCCCCTCTGCAACAACTCAGGAAAAGAAGCTTTTCTTCCACTCCTTTCTCTTTGGTACGCACTGCACACTCTCTCTTGGTGGAGATGTTTCTCACAAGTTGTTTTCTAGGTAGTATCTCCTGCTTGTATTTCAGCAAAGGAGATGCTATTGCCCGCAGCCTTGTTTTCTCGAAGTAGCTTTCCCATAACTGTCTCTAGACATTACCTGAGCTACCAGTAGACCACGTTTCCCAATTCAATTGTAGAACTCAACATAAAGTTGAGATTCAGTAACGCTCAGAATCCCCAAAGCTACGGTCTTAAACTGCTCAGCATGGTCCGCTCTCATATTAGTCACCACATAACAAAATATTCCGCCTTGTCAATGACTTGGTCGAAAAATTTCACGCGCAAAGGAAACATTTCATCCAGAAAGGAGTTAGAAGATGGAAAATGCACCAGAATATGACAACTTTGGATGATAATGACAGTGTCTCATGAAATTTCACACGCAAAGGAAACATTTCAATTGCCTTGCCTATGATCACTGCTGTAAAAAGTCAAGACAGGTAACAGCTAACAACACAGTTAAATCCTGATTGTCAACACAAGAGTCTCGCCATTTTATTTCTTGTTGCAGCAAAATAGGTCTCAATGAAAGTAAAAAGTAAAAACCATTGGAACAACCAGAGAATTTTTCTTATGCATGCACCAGCTTTTGATGGTGTGCTATTGAGCACTCAATGGTGTTTGCTCTCAAACAGACCATCAGGTCCTGCACGGTAGAATTGTACATTGTGTGAGAATGGATACAAGACAGTAACCATAATCGATAGCATAAATTGTTCTGACTCAAAAAAGAAGCCCAAAATGTGTAATGCAAGTATAAAAACAATAATCCAATGATCTCATCAACACTCGACAGGCACCAATAATCAGTCATGTTAACTTTTGTAGCACACTTTTCATGTTACAAAATAACTCATTAAATTTTAAAAGCATTCTACCTACACATATAAGTCAAAGTAGGAATGCTCAAACATTTGACAGTGGTTCTATTGTGGACATATGGTTATCATGTATATTGTCTACTATAGTGTTCATGGCATCTGAAACATGCGACTTAGTTTCTGACAAAAATACCAAGGACTACCAGGACTAAGTGCTTACGTTTTATCATCCCCCATGCTAGGCATGTGTGAGTCTAACGAAATTAAACCAAATAGGAAGAGAACAGCCCAGGAGTAATTAAAAGATGAGAAGTTGAGCACAACAAAGAATAGGTTTATTTCCTCAAATTAGCACCATACAGGATAATTAAAAGATGAGCAGCTGAGCACAACAAAGAGTTGGTGCATTTCCTGAAATAATTAGCATACAAGACTAAGGCATGTGTCTCCAAACTGTCTACAAGGAGCACATCTCACAAGAACAGGAGGCTGTAGCTTTAGTTTGTATGGCCTAATAAACATCCAGAACATGATACAAGTACAATCTATGTTGAACTTATACCCTAAGCACGGTAAATTTGTGGTCAGTCCCAATGTGTATAGAGTATTTGAGTGGGTCTTAAAGTGCTTTGTATCAAGAGGTGTAAGTAGGAGGAGTTATCAGGTTTATACCTATACTTGTTTAGCTGGGTGGCAAAGGAGGAAGGGTCAGCATTTGGTAATGTTGCATCCTGATGTGAGTGAAGGTTGCTTCATGTAATGGCTAGTCTTAAACAGCTACTCTCTTCGTTTCATTTTAATGAAAATGGGATGGGGGCTTTGCCCTATGCTTCTAATAAAAATTCAAGGTGAAACATGGAATTTTGTGATGATCCTTTGTTTAGATGCCAAAATTAAGCGAATGATAGTACTGTAAAGACTAGCAAACACTCAGGGTACCCAGCTAAAGCCATCTTGTTATACAACAGTCAGACACAAATGTCCTTACACATTAACTTTTAGTTGTGTCATACAGAAGAAATTAAGATAGGTTTTGGGTAGGCCAGAAAAGATTCAGCTTCTTCCTTTGGGACCTCCTGGCTACAAAAGTTTTATTACTTGTTCCTATAATGCATCCCATTAGTAAGCCAAATCTATGGGCTTGTTTGGCAGAGTTTCAGATCTTGATTCTCCAGCTCCAGCTTCTGATTCTCTATGGAATCGATTCTCTGGTAGAAGTGATTCTTGTTTAAGAAATAGTTATGAATTTAGTGAGGAAATTCATAACTGGGAGGTTGTGAATCAGGTGGGGAGTAGTTTTTTTGGCTCCCAGGCTACAAGTCAAAAAACATTAATCACTACCTCAGATTCCTATGTGAAGCTGGTTGATTTTTTCTTGTTTGGTAGAGCTCCTCAGTTTCTCATGGAGAAGCTAAAACTGGGAGCTCTGCCAAACGCACCCTATATTCCCATCATGAAATGACAAACCCTCACCATTAGATAGATGCCTGATTATAATCGGATGAAGTTGGCACTGTATTACTCATCAAACCAATGCAGGCATGCAGCGAACACACTACATTACACATTACAATAATCCACATGAATGTATTAATCCATCAAGTCACTTTTATTAAAGGGGAATCATTTCGCAACCGATCAAATCAAAGAATATCGCAATAACAAGCATTCAAATGAACACAGGAAAAGATAGAAAATCCATACCCCAGGGGAACTCCTTGTTGCGGATGTGCAGATACGGGTACGCCTGAAAAAGCACGAACAAAGAAGAAAGACCACACATCAGAGTTAGACCAATAGCTAATTTAAAATCGAAGAAACCAGGGACGAGATCTGACCGGCGGCTCCTCGTGGTGGGGGTGGCCCTTGGAGAGGTTGTACGCCGCCAGAAGGGTGCACGTCACGATCCCGACGTAGGTGATCTTCTCCCACTTAGCCGTCTCGTCTGCAAGGAAGATCAAACCCAAATCAAGAACAGATGGGGAAACCACGAAAAAGAGGAAGGATGCGCGACGGCGTGGAGTACAGACGGGCGTCGTCGTGGACGGAGGAGGACATGCCGCGCCTCGCCGGGGCAGCGGCCTTGGCGCGCGCCGCCAGCAAGCGTAGGCCGGATCTCGCCGCCGCTGAAGCCATGGGTGGGGTGGCGCCGCTGGTTTGGGGGAACGGGAGGAGAATGAGATTGTTGGTTCGTTGTGGGGTCTCCTCCGCGCTGCGTGGGCGTGGCTGACCTCACCTGGTTGGTGCGCTTCCCGTTTTTAACCTCATGGTTCTATTGGGCTTAACCGTTCGTGGGCTCCAAGCTTAGGCCGTGGGCTGGACCTCGTGGGTGTAGCTTGTGTGTTTGTGTTTTTTTAATCTCACAGGCTTCAAATAATTATCACCATTACTGTTTTTAATCTTTGTCGTACGAGACATCATCGTCTTAAGAGTTAAGACCCTTTCAATCTCATGACATATGGAAGAACTAGCACGGTGACCCGCATATTTGCACGACTAGATTTTTCTAACAGTTTATAGTATCAAATGATATAACTTATATACTTGAGAATATATTAACGTATTTTGTAGATTATTTAGATTTTTAAGACATTATAAACATTAGAAATGACAATAAAAGCTTGAAGAAAAATTCAAATTAAGGGATGTAATTGAAGTAAAAAATTTGATGGAAGAAAATCATTGACAATAATAAATTGTTGGGGCTTCTTAGAAACGTAGCAACTCTTTATCTTACATAGATCATATAGCTATATACCTCTATTCTTTCTCTATTAGTAACTTTTTTTTCAAAATATCTCTACTAATATAAATTTGCAGTTGGTGGCAGCGGTCCGTTCTTCCTAGCCCCTCACCATATCTCCAATAATAGCCGATCATTATAGCTAATTATTCTTTCCTGATTTACAGCTTAGCCATATCTCTCTAAATATGGCTAATTATTATAGCAAAATCCCTGATTATTATTGGTAATTAATAGCCGGCCAATCATTCATTTTGTAAATCAGGAAAGAATGATTAGCCCCTTTCTCCGAGGCGACTAACCACGCGGCCATGGCATACGCGACAAAGTGGGCGGCGAGGAAGGCGGACTCCACAACGTGTGCTGCAGGCATGGCGAGAGGAAGAGGAATGCGAGCTGGTAATATAAATTGCAAAAATGGATAAAAATGTTTGATTGATTTTTGAGATTGGTAATATATATTGCTACGTATAATATATTTGGTTTTAATTCATACCGGAGAAGAAACCATAAAAACTTTTGTAATCGGGAGAAATAGATGTTTGATCTTGTAGCACAATTTTCTTTTATTGCTTGACCTTTATGTTTCGTTACTAATTTTATTTTTCGTACCAACACACGGGCATTGATCTAGTATACAACACATGTACCTCTATTTAATCTCAGTAATACGCTGATTATTTTATATGGTATTAGAGTACATTGCTCATGTATACACTGATACACCATGGGCAACTTACTTTAAACGTATCTTCTTCACACACTGGCTGCCCCGTAAAACCATATGTCTTATATCTCTTATTGATCGTTCTATAACATTTATGTTTCAACTGCTAATAGCAAGCCCAATATTTTATCGATCCCTCTCAACTTCTACCATTTCAATGCAATACTCTATCGTATAACTATCTTTTATTTTTCTTCAATTATTACTTAATACTAAACGTTACGACATCAACATACAACGCATACATGTACAAGTGTTGCTTATCTCTGCTGGGGACACTCATCATGCTCTCATCAGTGACCTCAAGCCTATTATGGTATCACTAATGGCCCCAAAGCTTATTCCATAGAGTATCGTCATCTCCACTCTGAGTTTTTTATAACTTGTTTTGATTCAAACGAATTCATGCATGTATATATACATGCTAGATTTACGCTTATCTCATATCGATTGTTTTTTTATTCGATATTTGCCAACCCAATGATGTTGCTACCTCACTAACGCGGCGACCTCCCATCTTCTATGATGCTAGCATATTTACTTTAGTCGTTACCTAACAATATGAAAAAAAATTCAATCGTGTGTAATGTCATATCCCTTAGCAAGGATGGTACGCTTCTAGCTACCTAATGGATATATATCCTCTGTAACTCGTCTTCCAGCATATAAAGCTTCATCCCTTCTCTACCAGTGCCTCTCCATTATCAAGCTTCTTTTGCTACTAACTTTTTCAATAATGCAGATGCTCACCACTCATCACGGCTTTTGGTTTCTTAGGCTTTGGTCTTTCTCTTTTTATTCATTTTTTTTTCAAATTTTAGTTTTTTTGTTGAATTCATATAGAAATCTAATAGCTAATGTCTCTTTAATTTTTATACCGGATTATATTTATTTATAAATTCATATGAAAATTGAATTGGAATTTTTATGCAAAACAAATTAGCATTTTTTTGTTTGTTTGTATTCCAAATTATATTCATGTGCTGTTGGATCATACATGACAGATTTTTAATATAGTTTTAGGTTGGAATCGTATACAAATCCAATTGGTATCTTCTTTATTTTATTTTTATTCTAAATTCAAGCTATTTAGAGATTTTACTTTAGAGTTTGTGTAGAAATAAAAGTGCAAATTGTATTTTGTTTTTTATTCTAAATTTTAGTTTTATGTTGGTATTCGTATACAAATCTAATTACTAATTTTCAATTGATTTTTGTTTTCAAAAATTATTTTTACTTTGAAGTTAGTCTAGAAATGAAATTGCTACTTTTATTTTATTTTTAGAGGAATTTTGGTTTTTATTGTACTTGATGTGGACTCTTTATTTTAATCCTATGAAAATCAAATTTCTATTTTTTATTTTTCATTCTGAATTTCAAATTTTTAATGTGAAATTCATATACAAATCCAACTACTAATTTTTATTCAAAATTTTAGTTTTATTTTGATGTTCGTATGGAAATTAGATTGCTAATTATCTTTTTATTTTAAATTTTTTATTTTTATTCCGCATTTTAATTTTATTTTGATGTTCGTATGGAAATTCGATTATTAATTATCTTTTATTTTTTGTTCTGAATTTTTTATTGTGTTTGGAGTCTTTTTTTTAATCGTATGAAAATGAAATTTTTGATTTTATTTTATTTTTATTCTGAATTTCAGTTATTTTTTATTGTACATGACACAAATTGTTGTATTGTACATAACACAAACTGTCTTTTAATCTAGATCGTTATAATCTGAACTCATCATGATCAACGGTGTAGATCTTTTTTTTTTCTCTGATTAATGTGAAAATTTTTAACCTCTTGAGAGCAAATGTAGTGGTTTCTTTTGTCTCTACTTTAATATTATAATAGATAAGTCAATAGAGAGTGTTTGGTTTGATATCACACAGAACTAAGGCAAGTTTAGCCTAATGTACCTGATGTTTGCTTTATATCCGTAACTATGGTGTGCCACATGGCCTACTCGTCGGACACGCATTTTCTAGCCAAAGATTGCCAAGTAATGTGTGGCATTACCGCACTTTATCGTAGTTTTTGTGGCAATGCGTCGATATCATCCAAAACAAGCCGTAAATCAACTACCTACATGCGTTGCATATGTCATACTACCATATATAAAATTGGGAGCTTTTCCGGGCGCTCAGCGCGCCACGTCGTCTTTTGGACTACGTAGTCGCGCGTCTGGTCGGCGCGTCGCCCGTGTCGACAGTGAAACGCTCGCTCGTGAGTACGGCTAGCTCAGTGTTGAGTCACGTCATCTGCGTTGCTCGTCCGCTTGCCTACCTCAAATATTTTGTCCAGGTCGATTGGCCCTAAGACGTCGTAGCGTGGCTGGTAAGAGCGCTCGCTTCACAGTGAGAGGTCATGCGATCGAGTAGTTTAGAAGCATACAAGCAAAAGTCTATTGATGAAAAGATCTTAGTATTTATTTCGCATATGACCAGAAAAGAAATTCATAGCACCTCTTACAACGCTTGCGCGGAAATGTCCTTCGCAGTTTAGAGTGTGTTTGGTTGCTTGTATGAAGTGGTATATATATGAGATGGCTTAAGAAAGAAGTCATCTATGTGTTTGGTTGTTTGAACGGAACCATCCTATTCTAGATGGTAGGATACAATTTTAAAAATATTCCCTATAGATGTTGAACCATTCCATTCACTCAAAACAACGGAACCAAATGGTACAGAACCATCCCATCTCATTTAACCTCGTCTCACTAACCAAACACACCCTTACATTCTTGTGTAGTAACGCTTGTCCTATTGTTGGCGTCAAAAAATTTAAAGTAGGGTTTATCGTCCACAACACACCGGACGAACACCGGGTTCAATTGGTTCGTTGCGTGCCAACTGATTTGATCCTGTAATCGGTAAGATAAACAAAAAATTCACTCAAAGCCGATCTTGTGAAACAATCAGCTTAGATCTGAACAACTAGAAAGCCGATCAAATCTAGTGTAATAATAAGTCTAATTAATCAGACGATAGAGGTGGATCTTTTCAAAAAAAAAGGTGATTCGCAACAAGATTGGAGAAAATCAAATCTAATTGACGTAATCGAAGGTGATCAACAATCGGCGATGACAACTTTATTGATCAAATCGGATTACAAGGGAGAATCTAAATTACAGAGACTACTCCTAGTTGACAGAAAATAAATAAAAGTAATGCGAGTTGATTGATTTGATTGTGTTGTTTTTCTTGCTTGCTCTTGACCACCTTTTATAGTTGTTGACCAATCATATCTTTTTTCAACACGCTATAAAACATGATCCGTATTAGCCTCAATTTAGACAGTATTCCTCCTTTTTTATATAAATATCGGTCACAATCTATACTTATACCTTTCTTTCATACTTGGTCTTTAACCTAACAACTTAGTCACATTTTTGCCAACTTTGGAATGCAAAGACCTGACTGACAACAAGACTTCTGATCTATGGAGATGTGCCCTAAAGTTCAACAAATGATGTTGCTAGTCTGCGAAACGTGTGGAAGTGGGAGGAGTGTAGGAGACGGCGTGGAGACCGACGGGAACGATGCCACGAAGTCGTCGAAGCCGTCGTGGCACAACACTGGAGTAGCCACGTCCATGTGGCTCGCTGATAGGCGCTCCAGGCCCCCACCGCGATCGCCCTCGAGCCACTGCACCACCCGGCGCATGCCGGGACGCGCCGCGGGCAACCGGTGCGTGCACAGCAGCGCGAGCTTCAGGAGCATCTCGGCCTCGCCGGCGTTGTACTCCCCGCCCAGTCTCCAGTCCACCGCGTCGGTGATCACCCCGGACCGCCACGTCTGCAGCACCCAGTCCACGAGCACGAGCCTCTCGCCGTCAGCCGCGCACGCTTGCACGGGCCGCCGCCCGCACACGACCTCCAGCACGAACGCGCCGAACGCGAACACGTCGCTGCCCGTGGTGGCCTGGCCGGTGCGCGTCAGCTCCGGGTCGAGGTACCCTATCGTCCCGACGATGTTCGTGGTGCTCGGCTCGGCGCCGTGGTCGTACAACCTCGCCATGCCGAAGTCGCCGAGCCGCCCGTTCATGTCGGAATCAAGCAGCACGTTGCTCGCCTTGATGTCGCGGTGGATCACAACCTGTTCCCACCCATCGTGAAGGTAGAGTAGGCCGGACGCGACGCCTTTGACGACGTGAATCCTTTGCGCCCATTTTAAGGCAGTTTTACCTTCGCCGTGCAAATACTTGTCAAGACTACCATTTGTCATGTAGTCGTACACCAACAGGAGCTCTCCTTTACGCCGGCAATAGCCGAGCAACTGCACCACATTGCGGTGCCTGAGCCGGCCTAGGCTCGCAATCTCGGCGATGAACTCTCGCATCCCCTGCTTGGAATCGTGACAAACTTTCTTGATCGCGATGTCCACACTGGACCCTGGCATGACACCCTTGTAAACCTTCCCAAATCCACCGGCGCCAAGCAGCATGTCATCGTCAAACCCGCCGGTCGCCTTGTACAAGTCCTTGTACGCGAACCGGTGCGGCCCGAACTCGACCTCCCAATCTTCCATCAGCTCAACATACATCCTCCTCTTCCTCCTATACAGTAAGATCGCACCAATAGCAGTTAGCAGTGTTACAGATAGGCTCAGAGGTATCCAAATCGCCAGGGCCTTGGATTTGATTGGTGTGGCCGTGACAAGAGGGAGTTTTGGCAACTTCACGTAGTCCAGTTCTGGCGAAGTTCCAGAGAGGCTAAAGCTCCAGCCAAGAACGTAGTGGGAGGTCTTGCACGGGCCCGTCGACGACGAGAAGCCGACGTACATTTCGTCCAAGAACACCGAGGAGAGATTCTTCCTGACGGACAGGAGGGGCCTCGTCGGCTTCGGCTTGGAAACTCGGCACAACGTGACGTCGAGGCGCGCGTCGTTCGCATCGTACTCCACCCAAACCTGCATGGCGCGTCGGCTGGTCAGGCTCAGGTTCTTCAACGAGCCTCCTGGCGTGTAGTACCCGGCGGTGCTCGCGTTGACGGAGATGAGCCCGTTCACGTCGACACCAACGTGGTTGTCGTCGATGTCCTGGAACTCCGTCGTGTCTATCGTGTCAAGCTCGACGGCGAGGAGGTGGTTCGTGGAGTTCCCATTGGTGGTGCGGTTGAACAGGCCCAGGTACTCGGCCGCGGCGGCACCGGAGAAGTCCGTGGTTGGTGAGACGACGAACGCCATGCCGTGACCGGCGAGGTCGGTGAACGACGACATGATGCCGAAGACGAAGTTGGCGGAGAAGGAGCGGACGCCGCCGCCGGTCGCATTGCGGAAGCCGAAGGGGGTGGGGTAGAACGCGTGGCCTTTCGCGTCGGTCGTGCCATCGGTTAAACGCAGCAGGCCGTCGGGCGTGACGGATGCGACGCCGTCCAGCGCGAGTCCCCCGGCGCCGGCGAACCCGTCATAGGTGAATTCGTCGACGGCATTGGCAGCTATAAGATTGAGCAGGATGAGGAGAAGAATTTTTGCACGGTGCATGGTTGCTTAGGAGCCGTTCTGTAACTAAACCATTGCAGCTTTTTATTAAGCTTTTCCCGTGGAAGTACGCCGGATCTAGCGTGCTTGACCGGTCGTGAAAATATCTCTACTAATATAAATTTGCAGTTGGTGGCAGCGATCCGTTCTTCCTAACCCCCTCCCCTTTTGGCGCGGCCATATCTCCAATAATGACCGGTCATTCTAGTTAATTATTCTTTCCTGATTTACAGCCAACCATATCTCTCTAAATATGGCTGATTATTATAGCAAAATCCCTGATTATTGTTGGTAATTAATAGTCGGTCAATCATTCCTTTTGCACTCTATATATGTTGTACAATTTTCACAGAATCAATCAACATAATTCATTCAAGATCTCCCATGTCGTGCCACCGCGGCGAATGAACTCGATGAACTGATCAATAAGTGACGGACCGACGTATATGACTGCGAGGCGCAGGAGGCCGAGTGCCGCGGTCGGTAGTAACTGCAGCCAGAAGGACAACTAGAGCGCGACGCCCACCGGGTGTCGTGACCTCAGCGCTGGCTAGTTAGACGTGAACAAAGCGTACGACGTTTCGGTGTGGTTGCCCGGTGACACCGGTGGGACGTCGGCGGCGGTGAAAGAGTCATTGGTATGCTCCTTGGAGATAAACGGGTTAATCCAGCTGAATGTCGTGAGAGAGAGGAACGACGCGGCGGCGCACGGCGTGGCGGGCGCCTCGGCGCTGGTGTTTTCTAGTTCACCTTCATGGGCTCCAACGTCATGGCGGGTGAAGTCAGTGATGGCTAGGTACACCAGAGGCATGGAGACGAGTAAGCCGGCAAAGGCGAGAGGGTCATCTGGGAAGAACAGCAAACCATCAGTGCAACGAATCACCGCCGAAGCGGAGAAGAGCGCGGCGCCGAGGGTGGTGGCGATCCAGAAGACGCGGAGGTGCAAAGACTGGGTGGCGGCGGTGGCCCCTTTCTTCGAGGCGATTGACCACATGGCCATGGCGTGCGCGACGAAGTGGGCGGTGAGGAAGGCGGATTCCACAGCGTGTCATGGTGTGCTCGGCAGGAGGAAGAACGCGAGCGCGAGAAGGAGGACAAACGCCGTGGCGAAGACGGTGGACGCCACGAGCGCGACCGCGTAGCGACCAGTGGTCCGGAATGGCGGTGGCTTCAGCAGCAGCGCCTCGTGCTCGAAGGAAGCCCCCGTGTTACCCCTACGAAGGCAGTGGATGACGAGGACGAGCGAGGCGACGAGGAAGACAAGGTCGACGATGCCAAGGAGCGCGTGCTGCGGGCATGGTGAGAGGAAGAGGAACGCGAGCTGGTAATATAAATTGCAAAAAGGGCTAAAAATGATTGATTGATTTTTTAGATTGGTAATATATATTGCTACGTATAATATATTTGGTTTTAATTCATACCGGAGAAAAAACTATAAAAACTTTTGTAATCGGGAGAAATAGATGTTTGATCTTGTAGCACAATTTTCTTTTATTGCTTGATCTTTATGTATCGTTACCAATTTTATTTTTCGTAGCAACGCACGGGCATTGATCTAGTGTAAGAAAAGGTACTGTATATATTCAGAAGTTCCCAAAAAGTCTGATGAAAGAATTGGCTATCGAAAAACGGTACGCCTTAGAAATACGTACAATCAAACCATATAAATTTTTACCAAAGATTTGTTTAAAACGTTTAATTTGGATGTATGAAAACGATATGGGTGAATTTGTTGTAAAAATACTTTCATTGTATTAAACTTTTGCAACTTTTTCGAATATATAATGAGATTTTATTAGTCAAAGCAGCATCTTGTTAACTTTTTTTTTGAAAGGAAACGGCAGGAGTTTTACCATGCATTAAAGACGAGAATAGAGTACTAATAACTATTTGAACATATGAAAGAGGCTTGAAAGGAATCCCTTAGCAAATTGGCGCAAAAAAATAACAAAGCAATAGTTAAAAGGGTCCACAACAGGGGAAAAGGTAAGAATAGACAACCAACTCCTTCGGCTGACTTCAGGTATGAAAATGAACCTCCTGTTTGGCAACAAAAGACCGAAGTCCAAAACGGCATTTACTGATCATCAGGTGACTCGCTAGTTCCTTTACACGAGACTGGAGGCGAGCGTTTGGGCATCCTGCAGGCTGGCCACCCCTTGTACCTGGCCCCTGCTGTCGTAGCGTCGCAGCGGATGTACTTTTATTCGCCTGTTTGGTCATTTCTTTGGTGCGGCTCCGAAAGCATCGCTGTCGGGGATTGGTTATTCCCCATAAACGATCATTGGAGCCCGGTCAACGTCGACCATACTCGTGTTCGGGCGTCGTCTCTACGTGGGGTCCCCCGAGCATTCCGACCTTCGTCGGGCACCCCTCCCCCGAGCATGCTTGCTTAGGGGTCCTCAACCTGGTGACCCGGTCCACCGAAGATGCCTCGAAGGTCACCCAAAAGTCGGGCACGGTCTACGAAGAAGATGTGGCATTAACTGCACAGCCGCCCGTGGTCTGCACGCCCGCATTCCACGCCCACTGTACCCACGTCGGATGGTGCCCGACGGGTGGCGCGTCAACAGTTCTGCGCACGTCCAGAACAGTAGATCGCCTCCTGTAATAACTATCTTGTCGCCTGTAATCCTCTATAAATACCCCCTCCCGCGAAGGGTTCGGGGTTCGCATGCATCTACTTTCCACACTTGTACTCAGAGCATACCCCATTGTAACCACCTTCATACATAAGTGCAATCACTGGACGTAGGGCTATTATCTCCCCCGCGAGAGGCCCGAACCAGATACAAAAACGACCCCTTGTGCCCTGTGATTGTCTTGCTCGCCTCGCTCCGTAGCTCGGTAGGATCTCGGACGCTACACTCCTCGCGGAAAAGGGACCTTAGGTTGATCCCTCATTCAACAAGTAAGCTCGGCGGGGGACCGGTTCCCGAATCGTCGACAGCTGGCGTCGTCCGTGGGGATCGACTGAAGTCCTTTCGCGAGGAGTCCCTGAGGATGTCGAACTCACAAGACAATCAAGATTTCTGTGTCTTCGACGACGTAGAAGACGGCGACGAATACTACGCCAACGATGGCGTGGGTGGCGCGGCCGATCCCGGCGGCTACACCAAACCGGAGTCTTTCCCGGTGGGCGGGCGCGAGCGTTTTCTCGCTTCCATGCCGGATACCCTCGTTCGCGAGGAAGAATTGGCGACCTCGCGTGACGATCGGGCGCCCCGACCGTCTCGAAGTTTAGCTGGGGACGCGTCATACGACACCACTTCGGCGTCGCCCGCCTGCATCTGGTACTCCGCAGGCGTCTGCATGGCAGGAAGGGAAGACGATCAACAAGAGTGGCAGTCCCTAGCAATCTCTCCCCGTCACCGGCATAATGCCGGCGGGGACGACCAGTAGTTTCCTGGCGGGAACGTGATCGCCCACCGCCAGCCGGGGCGGACGCCGGGTCAGGCGTGGTTCGCGAAGATCTCAGCGAATACCACTCCCCGGAGTACGTGCGCAACCGCCTCCCAAGGTCGCCTCCCGTCGCTCCTCAGAGCACCGAGCGCCTTCGCACCATGGCGACGGTCGTGCACGGCCTCCAGAACTTTGCCAGCCAAGCGGACCTGGCGGCCATGCGGGCCCTCGTGGCTGAGAACCTGGAAAAACTCGCCGCCGACATTGGGCTCCCAGGACCATCTGGCGCTCAGGGGCCCCGGAGTGTTTCCCGGGACCACAAGCGCCACTCCCCGGCCGGTGCTTCCCGAAGTCTTGCTCGGGAGGACCGGGGGAAGCTGCACTGGCCCCGCGAGGACGTTCGGAGCATTTCCCGAACGTCCTCGCGGGCTCGCGGGCATACCTCGTCCGTCCACGAGAGCTCCGTGTGCTCCACCTCGAACCCGCCATCATCGCACCGGCGTGATGGCGTATTCTCTCGCCTCAAGTTGTGCGCAAAAGACCGCCTGGGCCCCGGCCACCACGATCGCCGTGCCCGGAGGGGTCGCCGTGACGGCCCAGCGTTCGGATGCCGAGCTTTTTCAGCGTCCCTCCGTGATGTCAAATGGCCGAGTAAGTTCAAGCCCGGCCACATCGAGCGTTTCAACGGGACCCAGAACCCCGACGAGTTCATCTCGATCTACTCCACCGCCATCCAGGCGGCCGGCGGGGATGAGGGGGTCATGGCTAACTACCTCCCCACGATCCTCGACGGTTCCACCAGGACGTGGCTTTTCAACCAAAAGGAGGGATCAATCCGCTCATGGAGGCAGCTCTCTGAAGCCCTCCGGGCAAACTTTCAGAGCTGTTACACTCGTCCGGGCAACGAGCGCGACCTCGAGCGTTTGATCCAGACGGACAAACAGACGCTGCGCGACTTCGTCCAAAGGTTCATTAAGGTAAGGAACTCCATCCCGAGCATCTCGGATGAGGCGGTCATCCGAGCCTTCAAGTTTGGGGTACGCGACGTCCGTTTCATGCAAGACCTGGAGATCCACCCCGACCTGTCGGCCAACGAGCTGTTCCGTATGGCCGACCGCTACACAAACGCCGACGAGGCCGTGCAATGGAAGAAAACACTCGACGAGGGGAAGCTACCGCCCCAGCCCGGCCTGGAGGGCCCCTCGAGCAAAAGACCCTCAGGCTCCGCAGAGAAGAAGGTCAAGAAGAAAAAGAAGTCGCGCGCACCGGATGTGGTCGCGGCCGTCGAGCGCTGCCCGCCTCGTGACCCACTGGCTCGGAAGCGCGGTGGCGGTCAGGGTCGGCCACGCTCGCGGTGCCACGACCAAGACGACCACGACCAAGATCGCGGCGATCAGGACCACGATCACCCAGGTCGCGGCGGCCAGGATCGCGGCGAGAGAGGCGCCCCTGCAGGCGACCGCTTCTGCCCGCTCCACCAAGTGGCCGGCCACGACCTCCGTAATTGTAGAACCTGGGCGTACCGCCTGGAGAAATTCTACAACGGAGAGGGCCCCATGCCGACTCTCACGGGCAAGAGAGAGAGAGCAGCAAGGGCAAGGGCCCCGCCGATGACGACGACATGGACTACCAGGAGCCCCAAAACCACATAGCCGTCATATTCGGGGGCTCCTCGGCATACAAATCTCGCAGGGACCTGAAGGAGGTGGCCCGGGAGGTTGGCCACATTGCCCAGGGCAAGCCGCCCGTGCAACAGCTCAAGTGGTTCGAGCTGCCCCTCACCTTCTCCAAGGACGATTGTCCCCTTGGAATGACCAAACCCCAAAGGCTTCCACTGGTCGTGAGCCCGACCATCAACAATGCCAAGGTTGGCCGGGTTCTCATCGACAGTGGGAGCTCCTTGGACCTCATGTCCGCTACGGTCCTGGACGAGATGCAGGTCCCTCGTTCCAAGATCAAGAGCATAGCCGTCCCTTTCTACGGGATTGTCCCCGGCACCTCGGTCAAGCCTCTTGGCCAGATCGTGTTGCTCGTGACGTTCGGGGCCTTGCGAACTTCCGAACCGAGCTAGTCAACTTCGAAGTCGTTGACTTCAAGTCGGCCTACAACGCCATTCTGGGCAGGCCGTCCCTCTCCAAATTCATGGCCGCCACGCATCACGCCTATCAGTGCCTGAAGGTCCCGGGGCCGAAGGACGCTATCACTATCAAAGGCGACCACAGGGCAGCCCTGAACTGCGACGAAAAGTCTCTCGACATGGTCGGGCAGCTGCCTCAGCGTGGCCCCGACCAAGCGCCGACGCCCTCCCGGCCAAAACTTACCCTCCAGCCCGGAGGAGAAACCAAGGCGGTCCCTCTAAGCGAGGCTGACCCGACTAAGGTGTTCCATCTGGGATCTTCCCTAGATCCCAAATAGGAACTCGAGCTCGTCACTTTCCTCCGGAGGAACGCGGACGTGTTCGCCTGGGAACCGTCCGATATGCCCGGAGTCCCAAGGGAAGTGATCGAGCCGCAGCTAGCTGTTCGACCGATAAAAGACACAGGCGCTGAAGCTTAGGCGATTTTCCCCAGAAAAGCAGGCAATTATCCGGGAAGAACTCGATAAGCTCCTTAAGGCTAGCTTCGTGAGAGAAGTCGAGCACTCGGAGTGGCTGGCGAACCCAGTCATTGTCAAGAAGAAAGGTGCCAAGTGGCGCATGTGTGTCGACCACACCGGCCTAAACGCCGCCTGCCCGAAGGACAACTTTCCCCTGCCACGCATTGATCAGCTGGTCGACGCGACGGCAGAGTTCCAGGTGATGAGCTTCCTAGACGCCTACTCGGGCTACCACCAGATTAGCTTGTTCCCCGGGGACGAAGAGAAGACCTCCTTCATCACGCCGTTCGGTACGTTCTGCTACACGACCATGTCGTTTGGTCTGCGGAACGCCGGCGCGACCTTCCAGCGCCTGATGCAGAAGACCTTCCGGGACCAGGTAGGTCGAAACTTGGAGGTTTATGTGGATGATATCGTAGTTAAGAGTAACCTCGCCTCAAGTCACGTATGCGACCTTGAGGAAACCTTTTGTAATCTCAACAGACATCGAATAAAGCTTACCCCTGAAAAATGTGTCTTCGGCGTGAGAGCGGGCAAGGTACTCGGGTACCTTATCGGACCGCAGGGCATCGGCGCCAACCCGGAGAAAATCGGCTATCGAAGGATCGCCCCGAGCTCTGTTAAGGAGGTGCAGACTCGACCGGACGCATGGCGCCCCGAAGTCGCTTCATTTCGGTCAGCGTAGCGCTGGCTACCTTTTTCAAGGCGCCCGCAGCACGAGGGCTTCGGCTCGACGAAGAGGTCGACCTCTCCTTCGAGGAGTGAAGCAAGATTCGCCCGGCCCGATCTTGGCCACGCCTAGGTCGGGGAGCATCCTTCTTTACCTCGCATGACACCCCTGTGCCGTGAGCGCGAAGATCGTGGTAGAGCGAGAAGGGACGCAGCGTCCGGTATACTACGTCAGCGAAGTCTTGCATGGACCAAAGGAGCGTTACCCCGAGGTTCAGAAGCTCTTGTACTCGCTGCTCGTAGCCTCGAGGAAGCTGCGTCGCTACTTCCAAGCTCATAAGGTCGTTGTCCCGACCGACTTTCCACTTAGGAGATCCTATGAATCGGGACGCCATGCCGGATAGCGAAGTGGGCCATGGAACTCGCAGAGTTGGATGTCCACTTCTCTGCCGTCTGACAATCAAGTCCAGATCTTAGCGGACTTCGTGGCGTAATGGATTTAACCCCTTGACCCGCCACCAAGACCCACGAACTGGGATAAATTACCGACCATGTATTTCGACAGTCCCGAGCTGAACGCCGGGTCAAGGCCAGATCGGTATCCCTCGTGGGGAGCCCTCCAACACGTTATCCAATTACACTTCGCCGCAACCAACAACGCGGCGGAGTATGAAGGCCTCTTGACCGGGCTACGAGCGTGCAAGGCGCTCGGAGTCCAACGACTGACTATGAAGGGCGATTCGCAGCTAGTCGTCAACCAAGTCAACAAGGAGTATCAGTATTCCGATCACTCAATGGCGCTTTACTTGGTTGAGGTGAGGAAGATGGAGCGGTACTTTAGAAATTTCGAAGTACTCTACATCCCCAAGAAGGACAATTCCCTGGCCGACTACCTTTCCAAGGTCGGTTCCTCGCAGATGCCCGCCCCCCCGGGGGCGCTCGTTGAGCATCTGCACAAGCCCTCCATTCCCTCTGTAGAGGAGGCAAATCCGCAGATGCCCGCCCTGCCCGGGGCGCTAGCAAAGCATCTGCCCAAGCCCTCCATTCCCTCTGTAGAGGAGGCACAAGAGACATGCGGTAACGTCTCCCTCCTCGAGCAAGGTGCAAACTGGATGACGCCATTCGTCCAGTATCTTGCCCACGGGACACTGCCCGAGGAAGAAGCCGAGCGCTCCCGACTTAAAAGGCGGTCCTCTGCCTACAAACTGGTAGAGGGCGCCTTATACCGCAAATGAGCACTTGGAGTCCTCTCCAAGTGTATATCTCGAGAAGAGGGCAATTTCCTTCTCCAAGATATCCATGAGGGCATGTGCGGAGCCCACTCGTCCTTTCGGACGCTCGTGAGCAAGGCATTCCGCTTGGGATATTATCGCCAACAGACTTTGGTCGACGCCGCACTTGTGGCGACTTTCAAGGCGTGCAGCTTCCACGCCCGCAAGGCCCACTCACCAACAGACGACTACGAGACTATCCCACTCTTATGGCCATTCTCGACCTGGGGGCTGACATTCTCGAGCCTTTCCCCCGTGGTCGAAAGGGTTGCAAGTACTTGCTCGTGGCCATCGACACTTTCTCTAAGTGGATCAAGGCCAAGCCTGTATCAACCATTTCGGCTCAAGCAGCCAAGAGATTTTTCCGCAACAACGTGGTGACGCGTTTCGGGATCCCCAATCGCCTCATCACAGACAATGGCACTCAGTTCACCAGTGAACTGTTCCAAGCCTACTGCGAGGATATCGGAACAAAGGTCTGCTTCGCCTCTGTAGCTCATCCACAGAGCAACAGAGCAGCCGAGCGAGCAAATGGCCAAATCCTTCAAGGGATCAAGAAAAGGGTCTTCAAAGACCTTACCCGGCACGGCGGGTCTTGGGTGGACGAGCTCCCTTTCGTCCTCTGGTCTTTGCGCACCACAGCGAGCCAAGCTACGGGCGAGACGCCCTTCCAGTTCGTCTATGGTGCGGAGGCGGTCCTGCCCGCCGAAATCGTGCTCGGGTCCCCGAGGATTCACCTGGCCGATAGTATTCACCAAGGTCGTGAGCGTCGCCTTGACCTCGACCTCGCCGAAGAGGCGCGCTGCTCCGATCCGCCGTCTACCAACAATCTCTTCGCAGACACGCGGCCAAGTCAATCCGGCCCCGAGCCCTGCAAGTTGGGGACCTCGTCCTACGGCGCATCCAGGACACATCCAAGGCCAACAAGCTCTCCCCCATGTGGGAAAGTCCTTTCACGGTCGTCTCGATAGCACGCCCGGGGGCTGCCCGCCTGGCAAGGGAAGATGGTCGTGTGCTCGCAAGCTCGTGGAACATCGACCAGCTGCGCAAGTTCTTTGTCTAAACTCATGCTCTATTTTGCATCTTATACATATATCCGCGCTTTTCGTTTCTTTTTTAAGAAAGTGGCACTTTCGCCGCTCTCACGCGCGAATGTCTGTTTCCCCCAAGATGTTGTGAAAATGTATATATAAGGTCACTGCCTTTTGGTAAGCCCGGCTCGATCTCGCGAAGGGCACACTTTCTTTTCTTTCACGATCTTGGTGATTTAGACAAAGGCGTCAGCGCAGATTAGTTTACACAATCCAAACAGCTCGGGCCGGTGCGCGCGCCCTCAACAAGGTGCCACGACCAACACCCCGCCAATAAACCTCGCCACCCGAGGGCTCTAGTCTCAATAAGCCGACCACATCCGCAGTAGCTCTTCACTGCGCGATACAAGTCGCATACAGACAACCCCTTGGTCGGTCCGGAGATTGACCTTGGCGCGCGCGTGTTTGGTCGTTACGCATCCCGTTGGGCAAATGCGCGTCCTTCCCCGCTTACGACCACACTCGCAACACAGAGGTTCACGTCTTAAGCGTTAAGGAAGTCTAGGCTTTGCTCGTTCTTCCCCCTGACCAAAACCACTTTCGCTGCTCGGAGAAACTGGTGCCTTGGTCGGGGGGAGGGGGGACACGTTCTTTCCTAACTCTCCTGCGAACGAGCCCATGCTCGCAACATAGGTGCATGACCCTCATTCGCAGCGGGGGCTTAGGGGGGAGCGACTAACCACACGAGCATCATTTCAAAAGGTTGCGGCCGAGTGCCTCGTTCTACCTTACCAGCGTAACGTTGCTTCTTTCTTAAAGACACGTTATTTTTGCGTCGCGCATTCCGGGCTAGTGTCGCCCACGTGTCGTCCTAACCTACGATCGACCTACTTTTTGTGGCTTGCCTCGTGGTTTCTGTTTACAGGGAAAAGCCAAGCAGGAGCAAAAGAGGCATTGCACCAGACGCAACCTTTAAAACAAAAAAAGAGTTACATGCCCCACCAACGGCTACAAAAATTGTCCCAAAATCATCAAGGAAAAACAAAAAGAAGAAGTCCCCTACGCGCCGGGCTTTGCTCCTTTGAGGGCCGCAGACAATTTCCGCCTCAGGTCGTCGATCTTCGTCTTGTAGTCGATCAACTTCCGACGGGCTTCGCGACCTTCGCGGGCTTCCTCCCAAAGCTGCTCGACCTCTTCGTTGCCTTGTTCGGCAATGTCGGCTGCCGCTCGTGCTGCCCGTTCTAGCTCCGCCACCTTCGACTCAAGAGCGCTGGAGTTCTGCCTCTTTACCTCGAGCTCTTGCTCGAGTTTAAGGGTTTTCTCCTCGGCTTCAGCGGCGGCCTTCACTACTTCAAGGGACCGCTGTTTTTCCTGCTCGAGCTCCTGCCCGAGCGAAAGGACCTTCTCTCTGTCAGCGGCAGCACCTTCCTCAGCCCGGCGAGAGCGCTGCTTTTCTTGCTCGAGCTCTTGCTCGAGCCCAAGGTTCCTCTCCTTAGCCTCGGTGGCATCTTTCTCCGCCTGGCGGCATCGGTGCACTAGCAGAGTGTCCCGATTCTTGAGGTCGGCCACGCACTGCTTGAGTTCGGTTATCTTGGCCTCATGAGCGGTAAGCGGCTGGGCCGTTTCCTCAGGGACGACCATTGTGGCGTCAAACTCACCCAGGGTCTTCTCAAGGAGTCATGGCGTAGGACTTCACCCATCCGCTCGAGGTCTTAAAAGCGAAGAACTACGACGGTCGCAAGAAGAGGCACACTCACCTGAGCAAAGCCGGCGCGAAGATTGTCCCGGAAGCGTTTGGAAACTTCGCGCTCCCGAGGATCCTTGAAGACCGGTAGGGGGCTCCGCGTTTCCTCTGGGCCCTTCCAGAGGGGTGGGTTGGTCGACGATGACGAATCACCCCCCTGGGCATGAGGTTCGCCCCGGGGCACCAGGCCCCACTCCTGAGCGGCGCTCTCGCTCAGAGTGTTCTCACTATCCTCCCGAGCATGTTGTTCGCCGGGCGAACGCCCGCCCGAGCATGCGATTCGCTCAGGTATGTGCCGTCTCATCCCGGGCATGCGGTTCACCCGAGGGCTTCGCACCTTCATCTCGGGCAGGAGATACGCTCGGAGGCACCAAGCCTTCTTGAGCGGCCTTTTCGCCCAAGCCCGTGGCGTCGGCTTTCTCCCCTCCTTCCGTGCTCCTCGCGCTGGGGGGTGCAGGAAGCCCGCCCATGGGAAGCATTCCCTCGGGGGCGGTGAGGGCCATCTCAGCCTCGTCGGCGGCGACAAACTTGTCTACCGCCCTCACACCCTCGGCCATCACAAGGTCGGCGGCATCGGCGAGCACCCCCGCTAAGGCATAATCAACAAGCTTGTAAGCTATTCTGCGACAGTTCGGAAAGGCCCTACGGGATATTTTCGCCCACGTCGGAAGAGTGGGGTCAGCCCAGGGGTGCAAGGCAAAAAGCAAAAAAAGCAAGGAAAGGCAAAACTCGAAGCTCACCTTCACTCGGTCTTTCGTCGCCACCAACGGATGGGTTCGCGGCCGCCGCGACCACCATCTTGGCCTTCTTTTCCGCGTTCCGGGTGATCCTAGCCAGGTGAGGGTCGGCCTTCTCCATGTCAACCTCAACGGCGCCCTCCGAAGCTTCGCGCTTGGTCATGGATGATGCGCGTCGGTTGGGCGATCGCGAGGGTCCGGTCCTTCTTAGCTTGCTCGACCTCGCCTTCATTTCGCAAGTTGTCTCTCCAAGGTTCGCCGCCGCCTGCACCATCCCTTCAATCGCCTTCCCTCGCCTCGACCGCTCCACTTGAGCCCCCACACTATAGTTCTTCACCTAGAGCCTCAAACGGCTTACCTCCTCCTTCGGTCGAGATATTTCCTTGTGGGGCGCCATGATCATGGACGTAATCGCTTTGCCTCTTCGACGATCGAGGTCTGCTGGAGGCGGGCGCTCCTCTTGTTCCTTGAGCCCTTGGCCCGAGGTCGATAAGCACTCCTTTGCCGCCGCCGGGTGTAAGCGCTGCCACCGCCAGTGTCAGGCGGTCCTCTCTCGCAAAGCGAAGGAGGCATCAGAAGGGCTCGGGACGCTCTTCCCTGGGCATGAATTGCGAAGAAGCTTACCACTTCGCCCCGCTCGAGCACGTTACTCGGGACCTGCCGCTTGCGCTCAAGCTCCTTACCCTTGGGGGTGCCGAACAGCTCGGCCACCCTCTTCTCCGTCCAATCAAAGCCCGGGGCTGTTTCGGACCAACAAATGAAATCAGCACGGACCCAAAGCTATGAAAACAAAACAAGATCCCCTCAAGGTCGTGGAACTTACAAGAGGTGCCCTCCCGAGTCAGGTCGTCCCATCCGGTGATCTTGAAGAAGGGGTGCTCCCTCCTCCTCAGAGGGGACACCTTGTTCCGGAGGAAGTCATGGGCAATGTCCCGACCGGTGAGCCCCATCTGCGTGAGCTCACCGATCATCATCAGCGTCCGCTCCTCCTCAAGCGCGACGGGCGGGCGCGGGATCTCGATGTGGCGCGCCAGAGTCTCGGTGTAGCGCAAGGTGCTCCCCTCCGCTTTCCGCAAATAAAACCAGTTTTCGGCCCATCCGGCCACCGAATCCTTGAGGGAGAAAGGGGGGTACTCGTACGGGCGAGTGCCCCGCAGACGGAAGTACCGGGAGCCGATAATGGAGGCGCCCCCGGTACGGAACAAGGAGTAGAAATGGAAGAAGAGGCTTGGTGTAGGAAGGACGCCCACGAAACCCTCGCAGAGATGGGCGAAGATGGTCAAGACAAGGATGGAGTTGAGATTCAAATGGGTGAGTTCGCACTCACAGTTTAGGAGCACGGTCTGTGACCCGCCGGGCATCCGGCCCGTTGGTGATGAAACGGACGTGATGCGATCTCGTCATCGCGGGGCGCCGGCGCCACCTCGCCGGCCGGGAGCCGCCAGGTACCGACGCCGAGGTACCCAAAGTCTTGAAGCACCCAAAGCCTCTCCGCAGTAGCCTTTCTTACGCCGAACTTTGCCATCGAAGGCGTTGTGGGGAAGGTCGTCGTAGCGGCGGAAGGAAGTTCGAAGGATGAAACGCTTTTTCAAAGTTTAATTGCGAGGTGTGGGGAGGGAAAAAGGTTTCCAGAAACTGTTCCCGCCTGATATTTATAGGCGGAGAAGTCGAGCGGGCGGGAAAACCGTCCCTCGCGCCGATGGCCAACGCGTGGCGGCTCGATCCTCAAACCGCCTACGATGGCTAGCTTCCCAGCTGCCGAGTCGTACTGCCAGCTTCACGGAGAAGGAACCGTCACGGTTCCCTCCCTTCGCTTCTAAGGTGTTGCCCGGGTAGATCCTTGGGCGAGCATCTCCGTTCCCGAGCAAGCGTTGCTCGGATCTTTGCAGTAGCCTTCGCAAGAAGATCCCGTTCGGCAAGCGCTGTTCGGATCTTTGCGGTAGCTTTTTGCCACAAAGATCCCGCTTCGAGTAAGCGTTGTTCGGATGTGCGCGTAGCCTTCGCCAAAAGGTCCCCTGCTCGAGCAAGCGTTGCTCGGAGGTCGCGGTAGCCCTTCACCGCCGGGCACCAATCCCTCTCTAAGATGCTGGAGGCTTAAGGCGGGCACCTCGACGAGGCGAACTTCCCCCTTTAGCCTCGGGGGCTAGCTGTTGGGGATTGGTTATTGCCCATAAACGACCATTGGAGCCCGGCCAGCGTCGACCATACTCGTGTTCGGCATCGCCCCACGGGGTCCTCGAGCATTCCGACCTTCGTCGGGCACCCCTCCCCCGAGCATGCTTGCTCGGGGGTTCTCAACCTGGTGACCCGGTCCACCGAAGATGCCTCGAAGGTCACCCAAAAGCCGCACGGCTCACGAAGAAGACGTGGCATTAATCGCGACAAATTACCGCGTGGTCCGCGGCGCGATTCCACGCCCATCGCACCCACGCCGCATGGTGCCCGGCTGGTGGCGCGTCACAACGCTTCTGACGCCCGAGCGATGAGATCGCTCGTAATAACTACCTTGTCGCCTGTAATCCTCTATAAACACCCCCTCCCGCGAAGGGTTCGGGGTTCGCATGCATCTACTTTCCACACTTGTACTCAGAGCATACCCCATTGTAACCACCTTCATACATCAGTGCAATCACTGGACGTAGAGCTATTATCTCCCCCGCGAGAGGCCCGAACCAGATACAAAAACGACCCCTTGTGCCCTGTGATTGTCTTGCTCGCCTCGCTCCGTAGCTCGGTAGGACCTCGGACGCTACACCCCTCGCGGAAAAGGGGTCTTAGGTTGATCCCTCATTCAACAAGTAAGCTCGGCGGGGGACCGGTTCCCGAATCGTCGACAATCGCCATCTTTTTGTTATTTACATCTTGGGTGATTAGATGGAATACCGTCTGAGGTGATTTATATGTGTTGCTGAAAATTCTTGCATTCCTCTCTTTCCATAAATTCCAGAACGCGTACATTAGAATCCCGTCGACGTGACTTTGCGATTCTTTCGGCACTATGTGATAGGCTGAACTCCACCATTGTGAGGCTTTTATTTTTGTTGGCCGAACTGAAAGGTTTAAACACAACCATGCGAAGACCCTTGTCCAAATCTGCCGAGCAAAAGGGTAATATAAGAGAAGATGCGTTGATGATTATGTTTCTAAGCCACATAGAGGACACTAGGCGCAGTGCGGCTAGCCTTTAGCTGCCAATCTATCTGTCGTGAGCAACCTATCATGGATAAAGAGCCATGCGAAGAATTTACACTTGCTCTCCGTATTGGCCTTCCAGATTATTCTGTAGTTATGATCTGGCACCGATTCTTAGAACTAAGCTCTATAGGCCGACCTCGCCAAGTATTCCTCATTTGTCGTCCACTTCCAAACTATGTCATCTGTGGAACTGTGGTAAAGGTGTACCTGCTGAGTAGCCTGTCATAGCTGGAAGCAATCATATACCTGAGTAGTGTTCGTGAGCATCTTGTTAACTTTGAAAAGTAAAAAATATTACTCTTTTTTAATTTGCCCACTTTGCCATCTCTTTGTGAACTTTTCTTTATGCGTAGCAGTGCTCTATTGTAGTATTTCAGCTGTTCTTTGAGTACACGGAGAGTTCTTGACGGGGTAAATAATTTGGATCCATTGAACCAATAGACAGTTTTTCAATGAAGTCCATGGAAGGACCGAAGTGGACTGGTTGCAAATGTGCCCCTTCAATGGTGTATGTATCTATATACACACTATGTAAAAGAAAATGTCAAATTTTGACAGTTTGAACTATATGCGCAATCCACGATGATGGCGTGTTAACGTGTCAAGACTATATATTAATAGGTAAGCCCAAGGGTGGGCCTCAAGCCGATGGTGCAATCAAGGATTTAAATTTCGTTTTAGATAATATGAAATCATGTGCTGAAAAATTGGCTTAACGTTGAAATTGGCATTGCAAAGTGGTTATGATCATAGCATGTGTGGTATTCATAGATAGCATGATAATGGTTTTGTTTGATGCAATGCGCTCGTGTGAGTGGTTGTATGGATTCACATTCACGTGTGCAGGTGTTGCTCGAGGGCAAACGTGGTCGATGACGGGACTGGAACTAGGTTCATGGAGGAACTGAGGTTCGGAGCTAGGTTCAGAGAGAAATTGAGGTCTTAGTGGTCGAGAATATCATGCGGGACGTTCTGACTAGAAAACGCTGTACATGAATACTAGTTAGTCACGTGAGTGCGACAAGTGGGCCATACACGTGCAAAGTTGTTTTGGGCCATGTTGGACCAAATGGAGTTATATACAAACTCTTTTAGGATTGCTCATTATAAATAGATGATGTATCTTCTGTTTATTACGAGCCGGCCATTAGGTTTTGTACTCTTTTATTTTGAAATACAGTAATCAGATCAGAAAAATAAAAAATCTTTTTGTAGCGAGAGCTTCAGGCGTCTTGTTTTTCCGTCCGGATAAGCGACGGCGGCTGGCTTTCCTGGCGACTTGCGTCCGGTAGCTGGAGTTTTTCCTTGCGCCGCCTGAAGGTTCCCTGCGCCATCCCCAACGTGTCCAGCGGCGCACGGCAGTTTCAGCATTTTAGCGTGGACGATGGTTTATACTAGTTCCTTGCGAAGCTCATGCATATAGCTTTGGTCGCTAGGACATCAGGTTTGCTATCCTGGAGAGCTTAGCCTTCAACGTACCTGTGCCTGACCTGCTGAATAGCTCATGGTGGCCTTATTATGTGCTTTGGTTCTCTGAATTCTTTTTAGGATGATTCATCTGCATGTTTAGGTCCTGTTTGAAAGTATAATTTTTCAAAACTATGGTTTTGATATACTATAGTTTGCAATTGTTTTGCTATAAATACCATGATTTTACTAAACCCTTTTGAAACCATAGTATTCCTTAGAACTACCAACTGTTTGGATGCAACATCACAAATCATGGTATTTGAGTGAAAATAGGCAAGAAGCTAACTAAAATTATGAAAACTTTGGGTTGGAGTGGAGTTTTAAATACTTTAAAAATACCATGGTATCTACCAAACCATAGTTTTTAATACAGAGTTTTTTGCATGGCAACCAAACACCTTATGGTTTGCAATTGATCTGAAAAGTTTGATTGGTTAATTCCTCATAAATCCTGATTAATCTCGTAATTAAGGTTAGATCAATTTTCATCATTATTGATACAATCATATTACAAAGGTAATATCTTTAGATCCGTAGATCCGATCAAGCTGATTCTTCTTGTGTTAATTTCGAAATTGAATCTAGTTTCTATAGTTAAAATTTCACATCAATCTAACGGTGGGATCTTCAGAAATTACTATTTTAGTGGACGTATATCTCTCTATTTTTGTCGAATCCGAATCAGGAAATTTGACTCCAAATTTGGGTGTTTCAAAAATTATCAAAAATTTGATTTTAACTTCCGCGCAATCATTCACCCCCATTTGATTGCTAGTTTAGTATATATTGATCCTACAAGTGGTATCAGAGCAAGATTTTTCTAATAAATCTTAACTGATGATTAGAAATCGTAGCGATGGATAGGTATTCGATAAAACCTTGTGTTTTTTATGGTGTTGGTTTTCAATTTTGGAAAATAAGCTGACGAAAGTACGTTGACGAAAATAACCGAATTTTAAATCACCGAGATACCGATGAAAATACTAGCGAAATCAACTGACTACGCAATACCGATGACGTGGCAGGGCTATTTTCGTTGGCCAAGGCTGACGAAAATAGCCATGCCACGTTAGCAGTAAAGACACGTCAACAGTTTGTCCACATGGCGCAGTATTTTCGTCGGATACTATTTTAAATTTTAAAAAATACAGAAAAATATAAAAATACTATTTTAAATTTTAAAAAAATGAGAAAAAAATACTATTTTAAATTTAAAAAAATGCAGAAAAGCAGGTAATGTGCAAAGATTGATGTTTTTTAGAATTAAGTTAATTAAAAAACATTCATGCTTTAGTTTCATAAGCATTGCACTTTCGAAGCACATACAAGATATTATGTGCAGCTTTTCTATTTGAACTAATCATATCAAACAAACGAAACAAGAAAAATAAACCTTATGAAAGCGTTGTTTGATGTACTAGATCAGGTAGCCAAATACTACAAGCAATCTGCAATAGGTACTACACAGTCACAAAAAGAATAAATATTTTGTCAACAAAGAGGACAAATTCACATTTAATTTTGTATGTGTCACCTTCCATGGATTAGTCAACTGATGTAACATCAGAACTTCAGAAAACACAACCTCCCTGTCTACAATTTATTCAGCTAGGATTGTTATTGTCACCAACTTAATCCCCTCAAAGTCACAAAAAGAATGTTGCTTTGGACATAGAAACAGTCCCCAAACCGCAACTTTGACCATTAATTTCTATTGTAATATATAGTTATAAACCCAACAAAATTATAATACTATGAAAGTACTTCTCGAGACAAATCTACACATGATTTTCATGTATCCAATCTAAATATTTAAAAAGATATCTATATCCAAAGTTTGATTGCATGTATGCCAAAACAGCATTCTTTTGTGACCAGAGGAAAAGAAGCCAAACTCATCATCATCGATTCTTATCCAAGGCGAATATCACGAAATTGATAAAATTCTTGATCACTTGTTAGCTAACAAAAAAGTACAACAGACTTTTGCCATGACAGAAGCGACCAATTTAAAAGCTCGACAACCAATTGACCAAGAAAGAATACCTCAGTACAAATGGCTGCTCCAGCTTAGGAGGAACAACATCCCCAAACAAGGAAGCATCATGAGCCAGTTTCAGCAAGATTCTTCGCACAATCTCCCCCAAATACATTTCAGAAATCATCTTTTCGTATATCTGGCATACAAAAGTTTTCAACATATATTAATGCAGTCCACCTAAAAAACAAAAAGGGAAGGAAAAGACCAAGGAGACAAACCTGCTCTCCAGGATTCAAACTTTCAAAATCCTCTCCAGGATTCAAACTTTCAAAATCCATGGCTTTATCGAATTCTGAAAGAGGAAGTTTGTCTGATTTAAAGCTCCCCCATTCCGTGTTGATTACCTAGAGAATACCAAATAATTCCAAGGTTATGTAATATTTTAAGTGGTCTAGATACCATAAAACATCTGATGTGGCTAACCACATGGATCGGGTGTATGTTCGGCGCCAACGCACCCAAGTCCATCAGGAAGGCCACGCAATTCAGGCGTGAGCATGCAGGAGC
The DNA here is from genome assembly GCA_036346375.1 of Guadua angustifolia. Classification (NCBI taxonomy): domain Eukaryota; kingdom Viridiplantae; phylum Streptophyta; class Magnoliopsida; order Poales; family Poaceae; genus Guadua; species Guadua angustifolia. Next base: position 6,058,078 of record CM070505.1, read on the forward strand.
CATGCAGGCGCATGCAGGAAGAGATAAGGCTATATCTTTTAAGTTTCCTATTTCTTTAGATATTCCAAATAAGTTCCTTGATTTTAGGATCTAGCAGTTGTAATTCCTTTTTGAGAATTGAGAATAAAAGGGGAAGAGAAAAGAGAGAAAAGGTACGCTTTTAGTACCACAATTTAGTTTCAGCGCCGCTGCCGATAAACCGGCCGGTGGCAACCAGACAACCGATTATCTTGCCAGAGATTCGGCTGCGGACGGCGCCCACTTCCTCTCACGCAGGTCTCCGATCGGGACTCGTATGCGTTCAAATGCTCACAGATTGAAGAACCGTGATCAATCGGTATCGAGCCGCACGGTTTTCGGCCGAGCTCGATGGCGGGATGGCGACCGCGAGGAAGAATGGCGAGCAAGTTGTCGTCGGAGGTAGAAGGCCTCAAGGTCTCGATGACAGAATTGCAGAAGACGGTCGCCGATTTCATCAAAGCCCAAGGAAAGAGAAGAGAGGAAGACGGCGGCGAGGGCATGGGGGGCTCCGACCACGCAGCCACTGGACCCAGAGGCCGGGCATTCCACGGCCAAACGGGCCCTCTTGGCGCGGCCCAGGGAGGGCGAGACTTCCATGAACCGGCGCACCACCGCCAACCTCTCCACGATGGGTGGAGTGACAAACAGGGATTCCAAGAGCCAGTGCGCCATCAACCTCCCTTCCACGAGGAATGGGGCGACGCCCCAGATCGGGACCGATTGGTGCCCCGGCCGCCGCGGTACGAGCTCCCGTTCTACGATGGCCCTGACGATCCCCTCCTCTGGCTAAGGCAATGCGAACGGTTTGCGCGTGCTCACGATATTCCACGCCGCAAATACGTTCAAATGGCGGGCCTCCATCTGAGGGGCGAAGCTCAGGAAGTCCTTGACAACTGGGAATTGGAAGAGGGCACAATTTCATGGGATGATTTCTACGAAACGTTCCTCCAACGATTCACTCGTCATGCCACGGCCGGCCCCCTTGGTGACCTGATCAACCTCAAGCAGGGAGAGTCGAGGGTGGATGTGTACGCGCGGGAGTTCTAGCGCCTCCTCGCTAGGGCTCCGCGGATGAAAAGGGAAGACCAGATCGAGACATTCACGGCCGGGCTCTCCATCACCCTAGCGGCTGATGTGCGGCGTGATAGGCCGCGAGATCTTGCGGAGGCGGTTGCCTTCGCACGGGAGGCAGAGAGGCGTGAAGACGCGTGGATCGCCAGGCTACATGTAGGTGGCTTCCTCCGCTCGCCCACGACCCGCCACCGTGGGCTCGGCGACAGAGCACCGCGACGCAAAGATCTCCTCGACGGCTCTGCGGTCGAATCGGCGCCGTTATTTACGGCGCCGCTTCCACCGCGGCGCCACATCGGCAACAAACTTGGCGTTGGTGGGCCGGGCGCAGGGGCTCGGGTGGGGCCAGTGGCCTCGCAAGTCTCCTCCTCGGCGACTTCTCCGTATCGTCGTCACCTCAACGCCGATGAAATAGCGGAGCGGCGCGCTAAAGGGTTATGCTTCAATTGCGACGAGGTTTTTACCTGGGGGCATAGATGCAAACGCCTGTTTTATTTGGAGGCCGTGAGTGAAGACGAGGACGAGCCTGAAGTGATACCGAGGAGCAACTGAGCTGGCTATTGGCCCTCCGTGGTCCTTTAAAGGCTGCACCATGCAGCTCGAAATCACCATACGGGGCAAGACCCTGCGGGGCTTGGTCGACACGGGCAGTACGCATAACTTCATCAGTGCTTATGCTGCCGATAGTGTGGGGGTGCAACAGGAGGCGGGAACAGGCCAACATGTCCGTGTGGCCAACGGAGCAGAGCTACCTTGCCTGGGCCGCACCACAGAAACCTTCGGTGTTGGCGTGTACACCTTCCAGGCGCCCTTCTATGTCATTCCTCTAGAAGGATTTGACGTGGTGCTCGGAGTGCAGTGGCTCAAGCCTTTTGGAGATGTTGTCTGGAACTTCAAGTCTCTCACCATGTCATTCCAACTTGGGGGAAGCGCGGTCACCTTGCAAGGGCTGCGCACAGTGACGGGGCCCTAGGCGCTCCAGATTGAGGGACCACCAGGGAATGTGGCTGCCTTGCTTGCTGCTTTTGAGGATGTTTTCGCCGAACCTCAAGGGTTGCCGCCTTCTCGTGCTTGTGACCACCGTGATTTGTTTGCAGGAAGGCACGATCCGGTTGTGGTTCGCCATACCGCTACCCCTTCCGCAAAAGGATGAAATTGAGAAGCAGTGTGCTGCGATGATGGCTCAGGGGATCATCCGCCCCAGCCGGTCACCCTTCTCATCGCCTGTGCTCCTTGTGGCAAAAGAAGACGGATCCTGGAGATTCTGTGTTGATTATCGTGCCCTCAACGCCAAGACCATCAAGGATAAGTTCCCTATTCCCGTAGTGGAAGAGCTCCTGGACGAGTTGCATCGCGCTAAAATTTTCTCCAAGCTTGACCTCCGCTCCGGGTATCATTAGATCCGCAGGCGGGAGGAAGACATTGAGAAGATAGCCTTCCGCACACACCATGGTCACTTCGAGTCCCTGGTCATGGCTTTTGGATTGTGCAACGCACCGTCGACTTTCCAGGGCCTCATGAATGAGGTTTTGGCGGACTTCTTGCGCAAATTCGTGCTTGTTTTCTTTGATGATATTCTCATTTACAGTGCAACGGCCGAAGAACACATTCGCCATCTTCGCCTGGTCCTGGAGCAGCTGCGGCATCATCATCTCTTCCTCAAGCGCTCCAAATGCGCCTTTGCACAGCGGGAGGTGGCCTATTTGGGCCAGATCATTTCGGGTAGCAGCGTGGCGGCGAATCCAGCGAAACTATAAGTGCCATTGCCGCCTGGCCAACCCCGGTTTCAGCCACAGGAGTCCGGAGCTTCCTCGGCTTGGCGGGTTATTACAGGCGATTCATCCGCCAATATGCCACTATTGTAGAGCCTTTGACCGGCCTCCTCCGACATCACTCGTTCCAATGGGGTCCGACAGCAGAGGCTGCCTTCCTCGCCCTCAAGATGGCGCTCCAGTCGGCGCCGGTTCTGCGGTTGCCAGACTTCGACGTCACCTTCGTGGTCGAAAGTGCGATCGTCGGCGAGGGCATTGGCGCGAGCCTCCATCAGAGGGCCACCTGCGGGCTTTTATAGCCGGAAGCTCGCCGAGCGCCATGTTCGTCTCGCCGCTTACGAGCGGGAACTCATCGGCCTCTCCAAAGCCATCCGACATTGGCGGCCATATCTTTGGGGCGGCCCTTCATCGCGCGCGCATGCACTATGCCACTTGAAGTACCTTTTGGAGCAAAGCGTTGGTCACACCGCCAAAGAACATTGGCTCAAGAAATTGATGGGATTTGACTTCACGTCGAGTATAAGCCTGGTCATGCCAACGCGGCATGACTCTCTCGCATGTATGAAGACGACGTAATCTGTGCGGCTATCTCCTCTCCGGGTGTTTCTGTTTGGGAAGAGTGGAAGACACTTCTCCGGAATGATCCGGAGGTGCAGCACCGTTGCTCTGAATTGCTTCAGCAAGATTCCGAGTCAATTCGGCCGGAGTCATGGAAGAACTGGCAGACCATTGATGGCTTGTTGTATTGGGCTGGTCGGTTATATATTCCTGCCTCTTCACCAGTCCGGTCCATGGTGGTGGTTGCTTACCATGACTTAACGCATGAAGGCATCCATAAAACTCTTCACCGGATTCGGCAGCACTTCTTCTGGGACAAGCAGCGCCAAGCCGTTGAGGATTACATCCAACAATGCCGCATCTGCCAGCAGCACAAGTCAAGCTCTATGTCGCCGGCAGGCCTTCTCCAACCACTTCCGGTGCCGCACCACGTTTGGTCGGATATATCCATGGATTTCATCGTTGGCTTGCCTAAATCACAGGGCATGACAGCCATTTTGGTGGTGGTTGACCGTCTTTCCAAGTATAGCCACTTCATTGCCATTAAGCGGCCGATCACAGCTCCTCAGGTTGCCAACATTTTCTTCGATCAGGTGGTCCGTCTCCATGGCCTGCCGGAGTCGATTGTTTCGGATCACGACCCCGTCTTCACCAGCGCCTTCTGGCAGAACTTATTCAAGCGATGTGGAGCTCGCTTGCTGACGTCGTCCGCCTACCACCCCCAAACGGACGGCCAGACCAAGGTGGTTAATCGGACTTTGGAGATGTATTTGCGCTGTTTGGCCACTGATCACCCATCTTCTTGGGTTAAGTGGCTACCATGGGCGGAGTTTTGTTATAACACATCCTACCACTCGGGCCTTCGGATGGCGCCATTTGAATTGGTGTATGGACGGCCCCCACCCAGCTTGCTGCCCTACACCCAGGGGGCCACTTCAATCGACGCTGTTGACTGCAAACTGGTGGCCGATCGTGATGCCCTTCTTGCTCAGGCGCGCCAGCACCTCATTTGCGCCCAAAACCGCATGAAGCAACAGTATGACGGGCGCCATCGCGAGGTCTCCTTTTCGGTGGGCTCTTGGGTATGGTTGCGTCTTCAACGTCATCGGTAATTTTCCCTCCGCACCGCTAACCAGCACAAGCTCACTCCTCGTTTCTTCGGCCCATACAAGATAACGGCTCGCATTGGAGAGGTGGCCTATCGCCTGCACCTTCCGGAGACAGCTCGCATTCATGATGTCTTCCATGTCTCGCTTCTCAAGCCGTACCATGGGTCTCCACCGCTTCCCCTGGACATGACAGCAGCAGCACCTTCGTCCGATCGGCCCATGCCGGCACTTCTGCTCGCCCAGCGTTTCCTCCGGGGTCACCGCCAGTTCTTGGTCCAATGGGAAGGCGAGCCCGCTTCTGACGCTACGTGGGTTGATGCCATCACTCTTCGTCGATCATACCCCGATTTCAAGCTTGAGGACAAGCTTGATGTCCAGGGGGAGCATTGATGTGGCTAACCACATGGATCGGGTGTATGTTCGGCGCCAACGCACCCAAGTCCATCAGGAAGGCCACACAATTCAGGCGTGAGCATACAGGAGCCACGCAGGCGCATGCAGGAAGAGATAAGGCTATATCTTTTAAGTTTCCTATTTCTTTAGATATTCCAAATAAGTTCCTTGATTTTAGGATCTAGCAGTTGTAATTCCTTTTTGAGAATTGAGAATAAAAGGGGAAGAGAAAAGAGAGAAAAGGTACGCTTTTAGTACCACAATTCTAGTCTCGGTATTGCGTCGATAAACCGGCCGGTGGCACCGTCTGACCGATTACCGTCGCCAGAGATTCATTGCGACGGCATCCACTTCCCTCTCACGCGCAGGTCTCCGACCGGGGACTCGCGCGTTCCAGCGTTCACAGATTGAAGAACCGCATCAACATCTAAGGTACAATGAATGTGTAGGACCATCCAATGGTTCAACAAACATCGTTATTATGCATAAGGAATTCAAACACTAACCATATTTCCAGATCTAGGCAGTAGACCATTCCATTTAGGAATGGCATTAGCATGCTCAACATATGCTACATTTGTACCAGTGCCCAATATTATGGCAGCAACTACATCATTATCCATATATCTCCCTCCAGCCAATGTGCCAACTGTGTCATTCACCTACAAAACATCAATACTCAGCCTGCATTGCAAGGAATGTCACAGAAAGAAACGTTTTGCATGGTGTTAACCATGTTTGGATCCCATCAACAAATAAAAAGGTCAAAAAAAAAAAAAAAAGTAGAGTCAGCATACACAGAAATTAACAATGCTTTAGATACGAAAGCCATGCATAGATGGGTATAAACCAAATGAATTAACAGATCTTAACTTACCAATGCCGTAACTTTCATATCAAGCCCCTGCCTCTCCATGGCCTTGCTCAACTCAGAGACAACATCCTCACCCACCTGATTCAGGAGCAACCAAATAAATACCCAAACCATTGTGAGTTTGGACTATTATAAGATGCTTGGCAATTGCCACAGATCCATCTACACGAGAAACAGTATTCTTACTGCACCTCGAGAATATGATTCCTAACCAAGCACAATATTTCATTGAGATAAACAAATCGCTTCGATCATATTGTAATGATTGAAAATTAAAAGAACGGAGTAAGTACTAGATTTTTTATAGGTGAATACAGCAATTAGTGAGTAAATCTACAAGATATCATATACTTAACAGCAACACCGCATTAAATCACATTTTCTCACAGAAGCTTGCCGGGACTCATGTGTTTATAACAAATTTCGGTTCAGTTAGTAGGGTATGAACCAAAGTGTTTTGACATTTACCACGCCATTGATGGAAAAGCCCTTTGTCCACTCGATGAGTGTTCCTGATGATATTGATGTCTGGTTCACTGGGAAGGAAAAAGTGAAACCCAGCTCTCTCTGTCGCCCCTCTGGGAGGTGGAAATCGTCACCTTCAGTATCCACAAATTTTGCCAATGCAGCAGCAATAAAATCAAATAGTTCCTGTATCAACAATTCAAGATACATAAGGCAAGCACGAACGAAAATTACAACTCCAAGAAGCATGAAAATCTAACAGCAAGTACTCACCATGGAAGTTCCGACCATCAGGTGTGGTGGAATGGAGACCTCCTCATACTGTTGCTTAACAACACGTTTTTCCCTTCCTCCAAGTTGGACTCGCAGAACACGGAGGGTGATCCTTAAAAAACTAAGGACTAAACCATTTATAACTCGAGATGACTTCAATTGATAGTGATAGTATGATAGATATAATTGACCAAATTGCTAAAAGAAACCACAAACACAGATAAACAGGTTCTACAGAATTGACAGCAATGGAGCATATATGGGCGTAAACCTGCAATAAATATTTATGCCATAAATTGGTTAATCTACCCGACTTAATGGCCTACCACGTAAGACTTGAAAAATCGACGCCCATAATTGCAAATCAACTCGTCAAAGTTCCATATTACTCAAAGCAGCACGACCGGTAACATGCTCACTCATCCAGAAATCCTAGAACACCAAAGTTGGAACTGCCGTGCGATCTGCTAGAGATCACGCACATCCGAAGCTCATATATTAAAACGATAAGTCAAAAATAGATAAAAGATCCCATCCTTGCCCATGAGTAATCGAGAACCAAACGGAGATCAAATAAGAGACGATTGTTTCCCCGATTTCTCTTCGAGACACCCCCAGGGCGCGTGGCGGCGCAGCGGGGGGACGGCGTGGCGTGGCGGCGCGGCACGGGGACAACGCGGCGCAGGGACGGCGACGGCGGAGGCGCGGACCTAGACGCGCGGGGACTGGCGGTGGAGTTTGCGATCGATCGGAGGCACGGGCCAGCTTGGCTTTTGGGGGGAGGGGGCTGGCTGTATTTTCGTCGGCCTAGATCGACGAAAATAAAAAACAGCGCACGTGTTTTATTTCTGTTGGGGCCTAGATCGACGAAAATAGTCCAACAAAAAATTTAAATTCTTCGGACACGATGCCTCAATTATTTTCGTCGGTCTTATCAAGGATACCAACAAAAATAATTATAATTTCATCGGTTATACTAAACCTACAAAATTACTCAATTATTTATGTCGGTCTATTTTTAGCCGACAAAAGTAGTGTAGATTCCTGTAGTGTAGGGGTGGATAATGAATCAACTCGACTCGGCTCGATCAAACTCGTTAAGATAACGAGTCGACTCGTTATCTTAACGAGCTCAAATCTCAGATCAGCTCGACTCGTTAAACTCAACATTGCCATCTGAGAGGAGGATTGTTGTTGAGACTATACGGTATGCTATGTGTTATCATCATAGCTTCACACATATACAATTATACTTACTGACTTGGAGGACTTGTTAAACTCACGAGTTGACTTATTTAACTCGCGAGTTGGCTCATTTAACTCATTATATAAACGAGTTCAAATCATGACTCGACTCGACTCATTAAGAACGAGTTCGAACCAAGTTGAGCCGAGTTAGCGAGTACTCGTTTAACTCATGAGTTTCGAGTTTTTTTTCACCCCTAGCCGCCACAGCCATTGCGCCCTAGCCATCGGCCATCCCCTAGCTGGCGCAATCGGTCGTCGCGCCCTAGTCGCCGCCATCAACCATCGGCTGTCGCGCATTAGCTAGTGCCACCATTGGTCATTGCTCCATCGGCCAGCACCGCCATTGGCCTTCGCATGTTGCCCACCGTGCACCGAACCACCAGTGCTGCCTTGGTACCCCTTCGTGGTTGCACCCACTGATGGCCCTGCCGCACTTGCTCCTAGCTGCTTGCCCTGCGCCTCTCGACACTACTAGCTCCTCTTGTGGCTCCTTGACGCGGCCGCCACCAACCTCCGCCTAACGCACGCCCGCCGCCCCCCAATCTCAAGGTAACTCTGCCGTCCCCAGCTGCCTCTATCCTCGATCTGGGTTAAGATGTGATGATTTATTGGTATTGTGTGTCCCTAGCTGCCTCTATCCTCAATCTGGGTTAAGATGTGATGATTGATTGGTATTGTGTGTTGAGGGTATGACAAATCCCTCTCCTTTGTTTGTTAGATTTGCCCAAACTTCTCAGTTCTAGAGGTGGTTGTAATTAATTCATGCTTATGGCTTCTTTAATTCACTGTTAAGCAACATGCGGCCGATGCTCAATTAGATTGCCTTGAATAATTCGATTTGAGTCTTACATTCTGATAGACAATTCTCATATAGTCATATAAACATTTCACGATTCTTCATTCATTGCAATTTGCAATTGCAGGCACAACAATGCAGTAGTTTGTCTATTTTGTTGAAATATTAAGTATGGAATTCAAATTTATTTTAATTATATATTTGTATTATATTTTTATTATACCTTAATATTTGTAGTCTTTAACATTAATAATAATTGCTCATTTATCCGCTTGATGTTTACCAAAATCCTGGATCCGTCGCTAGGTGAGCCCTCCTCCAGGTTTCTACTTTCTCCATACAACGGAAGCGCTTTGGACGGTTTCAGCACTGTACAATGGAAGACTTGTAATTGCGCCTTGTTAACACCCGTCAAAACAAAAGTAATATTTCCTCTGTCCTCGTCACTCGTCCTTCTCCGTTTCTCGATGGCACAGTCAAACAATGTTGTTTTCGTGGACTTAAATCGATAATTTTCCAAGGACACGTTCCATTTACCATTCGATTCCCCTAGCCTACTCTGCTTGATTGTAGTGACTCGCATGCGCGACGGCAGTCCAAAGAATCAAAGATAGAGAAGGCCACAGTTATTCTTCCTCTCAGCCATTCTGAACCTGTCCTTGCACCAAACAAGAAAAAATAGTACCATACTGCCTATGTGGGTATGTCCATCCTAGCACTTCTACTCCTAATTGGCCTTCACCATGCCGCCTCCAGCAGCGATGGTCAGTTTGTCTTCGACGGCTTCGCCGGCGCTAGCCTCGCCCTCGACGGCGACGCGCGGGTCACGCCGGACGGTCTCCTTGTGCTGACCAACGGCACGACGGCAATGACCTGTTAAAATACATGTTCCATAGATAGAATTATATCATCTAATATGATCCTTCCATGTATATGAGATATGATTAGATAGGAAATATTGCTTTCCTTGTAATCCTGATTTCCTACAGTTGTATTCTGCGACAATGGGTATATATTACAAGCAGAGCTCTCCTGTTTCCTTGAGAGCTTCCAATCTTCTTTCCCATACTACTGATATTTCTTTCATGGTATCAGAGCCATTGTGATTCAACCCACCATTGCGATGTCTAGTTCCTCCTCCACCACAATGACTGGAAGCCTCTCCTCTGCCCCTGGAATCCTGCCAACTCCTTCCATTGCCCATCTAATCAATATCAAGCTAACCCGTGAGAATTATCTGCTATGGAGGGCACAGTTCATGCCCTACCTTAGGAGCCAGCAACTTTTGGGATATGTTGATGGCACAAAGAAGTGCCCACCGATGCTTGTCAACCAGGAGACGGAGAGCGGCGCTACTCAGATTCCAAATCCTGAGTATCAGACATGGCTTCTCCAAGACCAGATGATCCTGAGCGCCATCCTTTCATCTCTATCTGAGGGGGTGCTTGGGCAAGTTCTTTTTCTGGGCACGTCATATGAAGTATGGACTGCCCTTGAGAGGATGTTTTCCTCTCAGTCACGAGCACGCGTGATGCAGATCCGAGTGCAATTGGCAAACCTGAAGAAGAACGATCTCTCAGCAGCTGACTACTTCAACAAGGTAAAGAATCTTGCTGACACCATGGCTTCAATTGGTCATCCTCTGAGCGACGAGGAAGTGATCTCATATCTCCTGGCTGGTTTGGACTCCGACTACGACTCGCTGGTAACATCTATAACCACTAGAGTTGATCCCATCTCTTTGACTGATCTTTTTGCGCACCTTCTTTCCCATGAGATGCGCATAGACAGTCGAAACTCTGGAGTGCAGATTGGAGATCACTCAGCACATTTTGCTGCCAATAATAGCAATAATCTGAACACTGGAGGTGATCGTGGTGGCAAACAGCCTTATCGAGGCAACAACAACAGAGGCCGTGGTCGTGGCCGCTATAATCAGCAGCAGCGAGGAGGCCAGTCCTTCAATACTGGGAACTCAAGAGATGGTGGAAATTCAAGAGGATCAAACCGCCCAGTTTGTCAAGTATGCGGCAAGATTGGACATGTAGCACTGAAGTGTTATCACCGCTTTGATCACTCGTACCAGGCTGAAGAAGGACGTGCTGCCTCTATTGCAACGACTCAAGTCTACAACATTGACCCTACCTGGTATGCTGACACAGGTGCCACAGATCATCTCACCAATGATCTGGAAAAGATGTCAGTCAAGGAACGGTATCAAGGCAAAGACCACATTCAGGTAGCAAACGGGTCAGGTATGCGTATTTTTCATATTGGCCATTCTCAATTTCATACTCCTTCTCGCACACTGCAGTTAAAGAACATCTTACATGTTCCTCAAGTAAACAAAAACCTTCTCTCTGTCCAGAAATTTGCTCAAGACAATAATGCATTTTTTGAATTTCATCCCAATCTTTTTCTTGTGAAGGATCGGGATACGAAGGAAGTTCTTCTTAGAGGTCAATGTGCAGGTGGTCTTTACTCCATTAGTCCACCTTCCTCTGTTAAGCAAGCTTTTCATGGCGCCCGCATTTCCCAGGAGCAATGGCATTGTCGTCTTGGTCATGCTTCTTCCCAGATCGTCCAGCATGTTCTCCAAAATAATGAACTTTCATGTGTCTTAGATCAAAATAAATCTGTGTGTGATGCATGCCAACAAGGCAAAAGTCATCAGTTACCCTACTCCATGTCGAATAATATTTGTTCTGCTCCTCTTGAGCTAGTTTTTTCGGATGTATGGGGTCCTGCTTGTTCATCAGTTGGAGGTTATAAATATTATGTTAGCTTTATTGATTCCTATAGCCGATTCACTTGGCTCTATTTCTTAAAGAGCAAAGCTGATGTTTTTGGTGTCTTCCTTCAGTTTCAAACACATGTTGAGCGGTTGTTGAATCGAAAAATCCTTTGTGTCTTCCGATCCATTGGGGCGAAGTATCAAAAACTCAATGCATTTTTCCGGAAAATTGGCATTGCGCATAGAGTATCCTGTCCACATACACACCAGCAAAACGGGTCTGCCGAGAGGAAACATAGACATGTTGTAGAGACTGGGTTATCTTTGTTAGCCCATGGCTCTGTTCCTCTTCATTTCTGGAATGAAGCGTTTTCCACCGCATGCTTTCTGATTAATCGTCTCCCTAGTCGAGTCATTGGTTACCAAACTCCCCTTGAGCGTCTCACTGGTGTCAAACCCGATTACAATTTTCTCCGAATCTTTGGCTGTGCATGCTGGCCACATCTTCGCCCTTATAACTCTCATAAACTTGATTTTCGTTCTAAGCAGTGTGTTTTTCTTGGCTATAGTTCTTTACACAAAGGATATAAATGCCTCCATATCTCTACAGGACGAGTATATGTGTCTCGGGATGTTGTGTTTGATGAAAGAGTATTCCCGTTTTCTTCCACTTCGTCAAAATCATCCACACATGTCCCTCTTGATGCCTCGACACTTTTGCTTCCTGTCCTTTCTTCTCCTACTTTTGGCCAATATGAAAATACTGCTTGTGCACCTGTTTTGTCTACTAATGATTCTGCAGATTCGTCCCACCATGGGGAGGTGCAAGATACTACTGGTGCTACTGGTGCAAGTGACTCAACTGCATCGGCTCTACATGATTCTACCTCCATTGATGCTGGTGATGAATCTACATCTGAGCCTGTTGTTCCTCAGAATACACACCGAATGAGAACAAGATTGAAAGATAATATCGGCTCCTAAACAGCGACCGATGGCACCATTTGTTATGCCTCGGTAGTCTTCACGCATCTGATTGTCTTTGGTATAAAACTCACCTAGAAGCCATCAATCATCCTCAGTGGAGGCAGGCTATGGATGAGGAATATAATGCTCTTATGAGAAACAAAACCTGGAAGCTTGTTCCTCCACGTTCTGGTGTTAACATCATTGATTGTAAATGGGTTTACAAGATCAAGAAGAAGGCTGATGGTACAGTGGAGAGATACAAGGCTCGGTTAGTAGCAAAAGGGTTCAAGCAAAGGTATGGTTATGATTATGAGGACACATTTAGTCCTGTTGTTAAACCAACCACTATACGTCTCATTCTGTCCATAGCATTGTCAAAAGGTTGGGATTTGAAACAGTTAGATGTCCAGAATGCATTCTTGCATGGATATTTGGAGGAGGAAGTATTTATGAAACAGCCACCTGGATATGAAAGTCAGCATCAGCCATCATACTTATGTAAGTTGGAAAAGGCAATTTATGGGCTTAAACAAGCTCCACGTGCCTGGTATTCAAGATTGAGTCAGAAGCTTCAAGAGTTGGGGTTTTCAGCATCAAAATCTGATAATTCTCTTTTCATTTACAAGGACCAAGGTATTGTGATGTATGTTTTGGTATATGTTGATGACATCATTATTGCCAGCTCTTCTACTCAATCTACTGCAGCAATGATAGTGCAACTACAGGAAGAGTTTGCTGTAAAGGACCTTGGAGAATTGCATTACTTCCTTGGTATTGAAGTCAGAAAAAATTATGAAGGCTTGATTTTGTCACAGCATAAGTATACTAGTGATCTGCTGAAGCGTGCCAATATGTTGAACTGCAAATCTGTAAACACACCAATGATAGCTACTGAGAAACTATCAAAGTTCAGTGGTGCACAGTTGAGTCCACAAGAGACATCAATTTACCGAAGCATTGTTGGAGGTCTACAATATCTCACTATTACAAGACCTGACATTTCATTCTCAGTAAACAAAGTTTGTCAGTTCTTGCAATCTCAAGCGATATACCTTTGGAATGCGATCAAAAGAATTCTGCGTTACCTTAAAGGGACATGTTCAATTGGGCTGCAAATACATAGCTCAGACTCAACTCTCATCAGTGCCTTTTCAGATTCTGACTGGGCTGGATGTGTTGATGATCGAAGATCAACAGGGGGTTATGCTATATTCTTCGGCTCTAATCTGATTGCATGGAGTGCACGCAAACAAGCTACGGTATCTCGGTCTAGTACAGAGTCCGAATACAAAACTCTTGCCAATGCTACGGCGGAAATAGTATGGATACAATCTCTGTTGAGAGAACTTGGAATATTTCAGGATAACCCACCTTGTCTTTGGTGTGACAATTTGGGAGCCACATATTTGTCTGCCAATCCAGTCTTTCATGCAAGAACAAAACACATCGAGGTGGACTTTCATTTTGTACGTGAAAGAGTGGCACAGAAGCTGCTGCAAATTAAGTTTATATCATCTCAAGATCAGGTGGCGGACATCTTTACAAAGCCTCTAGCAGTTCGACCATTCATGATGATTCGAGACAATCTCAATCTGGTTTCACGAAGTTGAGATTGAGGGAGGCTGTTAAAATACATGTTCCATAGATAGAATTATATCATCTAATATGATCCTTCCATGTATATGAGATATGATTAGATAGGAAATATTGCTTTCCTTGTAATCCTGATTTCCTACAGTTGTATTCTGCGACAATGGGTATATATTACAAGCAGAGCTCTCCTGTTTCCTTGAGAGCTTCCAATCTTCTTTCCCATACTACTGATATTTCTTTCACGGCCACGCGCTCCATCCGGTTCCCCTCCGCTTCCGCGAGCCACTGGCGAACGGCACCGTGCGGTCCTTCTCGACGGCCTTCGTGTTCGCCATCGTCTCGCCGCACCTCCACCTGAGCAGCCACGGCTTGGCCTTCTTCGTGTCGCCCACACGGAGCCTCTCCACTACCATGCCCTTCCAGTACCTGGGCCTCCTCAACACCACCGACGGCCGCGGCTCGGCGACCAACCACATCCTGGCGGTCGAGCTCGACACGGTGCTGAACTACGACCTCGCCGACATCAACAACAACCACGTCGGCATCGACGTCGACAGCCTCAGGTCCGTGGCCGCTGCCAGTGCAGGCTACTATGACGAGGGCGGCGGCGCCTCGGTGTTCCGGAACGTGAGCCTTATCAGCCGCGACGCCATGCAGGTGTGGGTGGACTACGACGGCCGCGCCATGGAGCTCGACGTGACGCTGGCACCCTTGGGGATGCCCAAGCCAAAGAAGCCTCTCCTCTCACATGCCGTCGACCTATCAACCGTGGTGCCCGGCGAGGCGTACGTCGGTTTCTCGTCCTCGACAGGCGTCATGGCGTGCAGCCACTACGTGCTCGGTTGGAGTTTCAGCTTGGACGGCGCTGCGCCGCCCCTCGACATCTCCCGTCTGCCCGACTTCCCTCACCCAAGTCTGAAGCCCAGACACAAGGTGTTGGCCATCGTGCTGCCGACAGCCGCCTTCGCGGGAGCCGTCGTTGTCACGGTCGCCTTTGTGCTGGTGTTTGTGCGTCGGCGGCTGGAGTACGCCGAGCTACGTGAAGATTGGGAGGCGGAGTTCGAGGCGCACCGGTTTTCGTACAAAGACCTGTTCAGTGCAACCGATGGCTTTACCGACAAGAGGCTGGTCGGGAAAGGCGGGTACGGCGAGGTGTACAAGGGCATTCTTCCAAGATGTAAGACAGAGGTTGCGGTGAAGAGGTTGTCCAACGGGCCGAGACAAGGGAGGAAGGAGTTCATCGCTGAGGTTGCGAGCACGGGCCGACTAAGGCACCGGAATCTCGTGAAACTTCTTGGCTATTGCCAGCGGAAGGGCGACCTCTTTCTGATATACGAATACATGCTAAATGGCAGTCTCGATAAGTATTTGTACGACCAAGGGAATGCTGTATTAAGCTGGGACGAAAGGTTTCAGATCATCAAAGGCATCGCATCAGGTTTATTTTACCTGCACGAGGAGTGTGAACAAGTCATCGTGCACAGGGACATCAAGGCAAGCAATGTTCTTCTTGACGGTGAGATGAACGGTCGGCTTGGCGACTTTGGCCTTGCAAGATGGTGCGGCCATGGAACTAAATCGCACACCACGGGAGTAGTTGGCACCACAGGGTATCTAGCACCCGAGCTAGTACGCACAGGTAAAGCCAACCCTGCAACAGATGTGTTCGCCTACGGTGCATTCCTCTTAGAGGCCGCATGTGGTCGAAGGCCTGTCGAGTTGAGCACAGCAGAGGAGACCTTTGTACTAGTGGACTATGTGCTCGAGCACTGGCACAATGGATCACTCATCGAAGCGGTAGACTCGAGGCTTCAAGGTAACTGTTTTCGAGTGCAAGACCGAGCATGAGGCAAGTCGTGCAGTACCTAGATGGCGGGGCATTACTCCCGGAGCTACTGCCAATGCACCTGAGCGGGCACGCTGGCCATTTCTCTGCCCGCGCAACTGTTTGACCTGCACTGCACGAGATGCAGAAGCGAATTTGCAGGAAGGGGATGTCTATATCTTTTAGGAACTTATGCTTTATCAAGTGTGAGTGAAATTTTTTGGACCCATGGATCATTTTATGAAACAAACATACGTCTCAAATTTACTTCGAAGACAAGAAAATTGACTCGTAGCTAGCAAGAAGTTAGGCAGCTTACAAATAGCAAACCTGCTGAACAAACACTTGTAAACTTGTGTGCGTTGCGAAACACAAATCTGTGAGCTCCCTTTTTCGACGAGATCGAACACCGAGTGAGTTGCTATATTTTTTGAAAGGCATATGTCCAACGATAGGCCCATGTACGAAAAAAGCTTTAAGCCTTCAAACCACAAGAGACTGTGTTGACGCCAAAAACGTGAAGAGGGTTTCTGGTTGTAACACACCGGATGAACACCGGGTTCAAGTGTGCGCGAGCGTGCCAATCGATTTGACCCTGCAATCGATAAGGGAAAGAGTTGTAAAATTCAATCAAGCCGATTCGTGAGGTGAATCGGCTAAAATCAAGAATCAGCCAGAAAGCCGATCGGAAGGGTAACTAGATTAGCCGATTAAGACTAATCCGAGGGTAAAAGGTAGATTGATTTTGAAAAGGCGATGCGCAACAAGACAGAACAAATCAAACCTAAAAAAACCAATGACGATCAAACAATCGGCGATGCGCAACTTTATTTGATCGATGTCGACTTACAGAGGAAAGATTACAATGCTAAAAAGACTAAAGACTACAGAAAGTAAAAACTGGTAGATGTGTTGATTGATTGTGGATGTCTCTTCAAGCAGCCCTGGCGCGCCTTATATACCCTCTAGCCGATCTGAGTCCTGATCCAACACGACGATGCAATCTGAATCGCCAGAGTTTCCTATTTGGACTCTATTTCCAAATATCACCTGCATTATCCAATTCTTCTGAGGCGTTCCGTGTTGTATCCAAACTCACGTTTCTTCTGCCGGTTCTTCTCGTAGCCTCCAAAAACTGGTGCAAACATATGCCCCCCATTTTTGGAAGATAACTTGTTATCTTTCAAAAAAAATATATCGACTCCTTCGTCCATCGGCTTCCTTGTGGCTTGGTCACTGCGCCAATAACTGTCACTTTGATTGCGTAGTAAAAATTTGGTGCGGTTTAATGGCAGTGTCGTCAATTCATTTCCGCCATTTTACTTTTTATCGTATATATATATGGACCCCACGGTCATTTTCACACTTTCTGCTCTCGAACCTCCTGCAATCGGCTTTCACTTTCCGATCGACTCTTCGCTCCAACTCTTACGTGCTAAAGAACTGTGCCTCCTTTCCCCAATCGGCTGAATGGATCCTTCTCAGGTACTAATTCCAATTCCTGAAAGCGAAGATCAATTCTATCTAGGACCAGTAGGAAATATGACTGCCGATACAGTTATTAACAAGGAAATTCCTAGACTCCCTTTGTCGGCTAAAGGTTACAACATAGCAGAGTGGGGAAAAAGCTTTAGAGCTTGGCCGACGGCTCTCAAAGGTTGGAGAATTTGGTTCATCCGAGTATCGCCCAAAAGAGGTGCGAATGGGAAAACATGGGCATAGCTGAATGTCTTCCGCTAAGTCTTGCAAGTCCTGAAGCCAATGAGCCCTTGGTGGCCACGGCCTGTTACTTCTGGTCAGACACTTTCAATGCTTTCCTTTTCCGGACTAGCCCCATCGGCCCAACCCTCTTAGACATAGCGGAACTTTGTTGTCTTAGACCAGATGGAGACCAAATATCGGCTTTCAGCGGCAAGCCAAGATATAAGTTGATCCGGTCAAAAGGTGAGGGATGGTCCAAATATATCAAGCACAATAACAAGGTCAATGGGCTCGTATCGGATGAAGAACATATAGCTTTCCTAAACCTATGGCTGGATCGGTTTCTCTTCTGCGGTGCTTCTCTTGGGCCAACTCAAGTATACCAATACATAGCAGAGCAATTAGTGGAAGGCCGTCGGCTCGCGCTTGGCAAGATGCTTCTTGGAGCAGTGTATCAAATGATGCATATTATCAGAAGTCGGCTTTTTTCTGGTTTCGCCGGTTTATAAATCGGCAACATTGGTGGTCCTTTGTGGTTCATCCAGCTCGTTATATAGCATATTCAGCGATCACTTATCTCCGAACCTGGAAGACTCGGCTTTCCCTCGCGAGGATTATCCCGAAGGCACCACTCCGCAGTATAGAGCCAGTCGTTCTCATGGAGAGAGGTTGGTAATGTGTTCCAGCGACGACACAAGAATCACCCCAGCCGATTTCAAGAAATACTTGTCCTTTTTCCTAAATTTGGACAACAAAGTTTTCAGCCAACAGGACTTCTTCCCTTACCGTAACGCGGCCGATTTTCAATGGCCCTCCTTTCTTGATCTGGATGCTGATAGTTCTTCAATGTCAGCATCGACTATAGAGTTATATCGGATTTTTATTTCTCCTTGCATCTTCCATGTCGGCTTGAACTCTCGCAATAGGACTTTCCAGCCTTCATACGAGTTCTATCATCCTTCTGTGTATGCCCGCCAATTAGGTTTTGGCCAGGTGATACCTAGTTTTCCTCTCCTAGATCGCCTTCAACCAAGATCCAAAGTAAAAAACACCGCTCAAGCTGAGTTGCTTCAAACACTATCCGATGAACTTCAAATCACCTTCTTGCCACATTTCGTTCTGAACTCCCGCCGAGCCGGTCATTTTTCGACTTGGTGGGCGCCTATATCAGAAGCCCTCTATCTGGATCGTACACCGTCGGCCATTATAGAGAAATTTCTACCAGACTTTCATGAGCCGACGGTAGTTTCTTCTAGCAGCAGCAGTTCGAGCGAAGATAGCTCGGATTCTTCCAAATTCGTCAAGTTATACTAACTCGCCTCAGAGTCAGTAGAGGTATCGGCTTATTTTCAAAAGTTTTATGCTCGCATATTTTGATCCCTCCTCTTGATCATCTAAACATTTTACTTTCTACAGATGTTTCAAGGAAACAAGGCCATCATTGATCCATCTTTGGTGGATCCAAAGGAAAACGGCCTCATCAAAGTATGTGCTTGACCGGCTATACCTCTGGTAATCTCGGAGTGAACGACCCATCACCGCGGATATTGAGAAGGAAAAAGCCTAGTAAGTCTTTTATAGCCGAAAAATAACTCCTGTTTATAACTGCTCATCCTGTACTTTATTTTTCAGAAAAACCCTAATCCACCAAGGCCCCAGCCAAGAGACAACGCAAGGAACAAAGCGCCACCAGCTCTCCTCACTTGTCGGCTTTAAGCGCAGTAAGCACTATTTCCCCTTTACATTTTCCTTAAAGGGTTACCATATACGTGTTACCAAACGTGTTACCTTCTTTTCACCGATGAATCAATCGGTAGGCCGGTATTTTAACTGAATTCAAAGGACATCAAACCGCTTACTCGCCGCTTCTCGCCTCAAATTCACCGTCATTACATCGCCACCCTTACACCTGATATTGCTCCGGACGACTTGTCCAATCTTCTTGGATTCTCCTTGGATGAATTGGTTGATCCAGAGGTCATGGCGACGGACAACTATCCTGAAGACATCCGAAAAATCCTCGACGTGTCTATGAAAGTATCGGCCCGATTGGTCGATCGGCGCCCAACATGCAAGAAAAATTGAATCGGCTATTTTTGAGATTACTCAACTGAAGCCTCGATTTTGGCTAGCTGTCAACCTATCCGCGACGCAATGGTCTTTGTTGAGGCCGATCTTCCACCGCAGCTTATGAGCTCTTCAATGTATGTCATTTGGACGAGAAGAAGGCGGAAGTCGTCGCGCTAATTCGAGAATAGCTCGGCACAGCCCAAGAAGCCGATCAAGATCTTTTAAACAAGATGATCGCTGAAGCAAAGACTGAGAAAAAGAAATACGATGATACCGCAGCGTCGTTCATGGCCGCCAAATCTTCCACTCAAGAACTGGAGTCAACTAAAAAGCGACTTGAGGAGGAACTGACTAGAGTGAACCAGCAGTTGACTGACACCCTTGCCAATACCAACGCAATGGCCCAAAGCTTGAAAGACCGTAAGATTAATATTGGCCAAGCTTATTTGCGGTGAGGGCTCAATCGCCAAGATTGTTCCGGTTCCTGGAGATGCTAAGGCCGATGAAGATCTTGTTTATGGTATCACAGAAACTTTGGGCAAGGCTGCTGCTGCGTTGTCTGGTCTTGGTGCTAGAATCCCGGGGTCTGGCTTGTAAATTTGTTTTTGTTGCACCGAAACAGTGTCCTTGCTTGTGATACTTTTGTAATCGGCTGTCTAACCGATAATATTTGCTTTGTTTAAATCGGCTGTTTAACCGATTCGTTCCTTCATTTCTTATGCTGTACCTTAATTACGCACCGATCCAAATACTAGGGTAGTACCGCTTTAGATACCTTCCGTTGATCGCCTTAGGTAACACTAGCCCCTCAAGTGTCTCGAGTATATACGCGTTTCCGCCAACAAGCCGATTTATTTTATACGGCCCTTCCCAAGTGGGCGACCACTTGCCGAATCGATTATCTTTAGAACCGATCGGCAATATTGTTTTCCAAACTAAATCGGCTTCGCTAAAGGACTTGGGTACAACTTTTTTATTGTAGGCTCTTGCAACTTTTTCCTTATTCTTTTTAAGCCGATTTAAAGTAACCAGCCTCAACTCCGCCAAGTCATTCAAATTGTACATCATTAGTTCTTTGTACTCGTCGGCCGATAGATTATTTTGTCTTGCCACTCGCATAGATTCGACATTTATTTCTACGGGCAACACGGCTTCCTGACCATAGACCAACTGATAAGGTGACAGTTTAGTCGATCCGTGAAATGCTAGCCGATAAGCCCATAGAGACTCTGACAACGTAGCATGCCAATTTCGAGGCCTTTCATCGATTTTTCTTTTGATCAGCTTGATTAAAGACTTGTTGGATGACTCGGCTTGTCCATTGGCTTGAGCGTAATATGGTGATGAGTTGAGCAATTTGATACCCAGGCTATCTGCAAAGCTTTTGAAATCGTTAGACATGAACACAGTTCCTTGATCGGTTGTGATGGTCTGAGGAATACCGAATCGATGGATAATGTGTTCATTAACAAAGCCGATAGCTTCCACGCTGGTGACTTTTTTAAACGGAACGGCCTCTACCCATTTTGAGAAATAATCAGTAGCTGCAAGGATAAACTTATGACCTTTGCTCGTTGCCGGGAATATTTGGCCGATTACATCTATCCCCCATCCTCTGAACGGCCATGGTTTAATAATTGGATGTAAAGTCGATGCCGGTGCAAGTTGTATGTTCCCAAACTTCTGACAACTTTGGCATCCTTTGTAGTATTTGAAACAATCTTCTAGCATTGTCGGCCAAAAATAACCTGTCCTCCTTAGTACCCACTTCATCTTATGAGCCGATTGATGCGCACCACAAATTCCTTCATGGACTTCACCCATGGCCACTTTTGCCTCTTCACTACCCAGACATCTCAGGAGCAGCCCCTCTAATGTCTGATAATACAATTCTCCTTCCATCATGACGTACTTCAATGCTCGCTGTCGATCCCTTCTTGCAGTAGGCCTAGATGGGTCCATTAGGTAAGCTTTTATTTCTGTTCTCCAATCAGCGTTATCAACGCACAACACGGCTTTATCGATCAAATCAAATGCTTCGTATCGGTTGTATTCCCTGAAGCCTGAAGCTGCCTGAGCCAATGTATTGGCTTTGTCATTCATTTCTCTGGGCACATGGTCGATACAAAACGTTGCGAAAGTGTTGATAACTTCAAGACAACACTCTAGATACTTAGATAGCGTCTCATCGTTGCACTTATATTCTCCTTTAACTTGTTGCACCACCAAAGAATGAGTCACCATATGCTTCTACATTACTTGCCCCAATGTCGCTCGCTAATCAGAACCCTTTGAGCAATGCTTCGTATTCAGCCTGATTATTAGAGCATCGGCTTTTGAGCCGATATGCAAACTCGATGTTGTATCCCCTTGGCGATATCAATACTATGCCTATTCCGCTTCCTTCTTGACAAACTGACCCATCAAAATACAGCTGCCATGGAGCTACATCAACTATTGCTGCCATAGTATCGTGTCCCGTTATGAAATCGGCTATAGCCTGCCCTTTGACAGCTTTGGCCGATTCAAACCGCAGATCGAACTTCGGCTAAGGCATAAGCCCACTTTCCAAGTCGCCCTCTCGAGAATCGGAGCAGATAATATATATTTGACTACGCTTGGTTCTACATACTACCACATTGTGTCGATGCTAACACATAGTGTCTTAATTTTGTACAAGCAAAATATAATGAAAGACACAATTTTCTCATCGAGGGTACCGGTCTCAAAGATCCAAGAGTCGCGGCTTAAGTAAAATATCACTCGCTCTTTACCATCGACTTCTTGTGCCAATACTGATTTCAATGGTCTCTGTTTTACCGATATGTATAGTTTAAATGGGACACCTTTCGTGGTGTCGCCAAGGTCAAGGTGACACTAAGTATTGCTTTATATCATCAAAAGCTTTCACGACGGCTCCCCATACGAATTCCTCATGATCTCTCAATTTCAGAAGTGGTGCAAAAGCTTGAATCTTACCAAATAGGTTCGAGATAAACCGTCTTAAGTAATTGATTTTGCCGATCAGCTTTTGCAACTCATTCTTGCATGTTGGTGGTTTTGTATTTGCTATGGCCTTGACCCTGGTCTCGCTAACTTCAATACCCCTTTGATGTACCATGAAACCAAGGAACCGACGGTAGACACACAATCAACGCACATTTCAAGGGATTCAACTTTAGTCCATGAGCCCTTGTATTTTGAAATACTTTTTCCAAATCGGCTAAGTGCTGCCAGTCTTCTTTGGACTTGACAACTACGTCATCGATGTAAATTTTGACGATATGGCCGATTAGGTTATGAAAGATTAAATTCATGGCGCGTTGATAGGTGGCACCGCGCTTTTTAAGCCGAATGTCACATCGCCATTCATACAACCCTAACGCGCCAGGCATCAAGGCGCTCTTGGGAACATCGGCTTCCGCCATGAATATCTGGTTATACCCAGCATTGCCATCAAGAAAACTGATAATCTTGTTGCCTGATGCAGCATCGATGAGCATATCGGCTATAGGCATCGGGTATTCATCTTTTGGCGTGGCTTTATTCAAGTCCCTGAAATCCACACATACTCGTAGCTTTCCATTTTTCTTCATGACAGGCACAATGTTAGATACCCACTCAGCATATCGGCAAGGCCTTATGAATTTGGCTTCTAGCAACCTTTCAATTTCTTCTTTTATTATATCATACAACTCTGGATTAGAGCGACGAGGAGTTTGCTTATATGGCCGATATCCCGGCTTGATTGGTAGCCGATGTTCCACCAACTCTCGACTTAGTCCAGGCATCTCATAATACTCCCAGGCAAAACAATCCCTGTATTTTCTAAGTATTTTGACCAACTTATTTTTATACTCTATATCTAAATTTGCACTTACAAAAGTTGGCCTTTTCCTATCGCCTTCTCCTATGTCAATTTCTTCAAGCATATCGGCAGAAGTGAAATCTTGACCCAATTTCTCGCTTTGGAAATCTTCAATGGCTTCACAGGAGTTTATCCCATGCCGATAGCTTCTTGCTTTGTCTTGCAAAATTTGGATCATTTTTGACCCCATCTTCTCAAGATTTCATTACCGATCAAAGGTGCTCGGTTCGACATCGATCGGCGTAAAGCCTGTCTTTCCAATGCTGATGAAATCACAATCATCCAGTGCCTTACCTGATATGCATTCTGCTTCTTCGTGTGGCCAATTTGCATCAGAGCTGGCCATAGCAATATGAGCCGATGTATCGGTTGAGATGACTTCGACTTCATCTCCGTTCCACTGGATAAGCAATTGGTGCATGGTTGAGGGTATACAGCAGTTGGCGTGTATCCAATCTCGCCCTAGAAGTACACTGTAGTTCCCTTTAGCTTCAACCACAAAGAACGCGGTCGGCAAGGTTTTGTTGCCGACGGTCAGTTCAGTTACCATTACTCCCTTGGCTTCAGTGGGGTCACCTGTGAAATCATTTAATACCATGTTTGTTTTGATCAAGTCCTCATCGGTTTTCCCCAACTTTCTGCAGGTACTGAATGGCATCAAGTTCACAGTAGCCCCTCCATCCACAAGCATCCTCGATATCGGCTTACCGTTGATAAAGCCTCTTAAATATAACGGTTTTAAGTGCCGATGGGGATCCTGTGGCTTTTCGAACACGGCGTCTTGTGCGCCCAGGCATAGTTGAGCAAACGTGCTGTTAGTCGATTCAGATTTAATCCTAAATTCGGCCGGTAGGGTGAACACCATATTGATGTCCATGGGAGGAGTGTTGTTCCGAATTATTGGTGATAACAAATCTTCCGATGAATCAGACTCATCATCGGCTTGTTCCTTTTTCCTCCACACCTTTTTGACAGGTCTCATCGGCCGTAATTTGTTGAACGTTTCATCCCTCTGTTCTTCTTCTTCGGCTTCTCTCATCTCCTCGTGTTCAGCGCTGGCCGTCTGCAAGGCTGAAGGCTAAGTCCGGTCGGGCACCATCTGGGCTTGGGCTCCACTGGCTTACAGATTTTTCCGACCAAGTTCTCAGTTGACCCTTTTTCCTCGTCTTGGTTTGGTGTGCCTAGTCTCTCTTTTACTGGCCTCCTATACTCCGTGTCGTTTTTACCCGAGATTGGCCTAGATAGGCGCTCTTTTACCGATTGTTCTGGCCAATCTCTTTGCGGGTAATGTTCCATAGGGCATAACCTCGCAGATGGCAACACCATTCCTCTTTCCCAACAGAATTGCCAAAAAGGGCATCTCTGATGAGCTCTTTCTGCAGTGTCTAGCCGATAAAAATTGTTTTGCCGAAACACATCGTTCGGCCGATACGGCCCATCTGGTCGGCGAGCCTGCTGTTTTTGTCGATGGCTCATCCTTTCATATTTTTCAAGCAACTGTGAGAAAGTTGGCTTAGGCTTGAACGCTGGTTTTCGCGGTGGAGCTCTTTCAGCTTTGTACCATCGCCCGGCTTGCAACTCTCCCCTTGGCTTAATTGTTCTTGAATTCTTCCCATCTTTGTCGGCTTCAATTTGAAGTGAGCCGATTGTTATCTTCAGTGTCTCCCCTTTTGAACTAGATTCTATGTCGACTTGCCGTGTTGTACTGGGCTTTTCGTCGACAATCTGCTTTCCTTTGCCGGAGCACTGGACCATGTTGATTGGGAAAGGGTTGACATCGACTTCCATGGCCGGCTCCTCTGCGAACTTGAGCCGACCGTCTTCAATGGTTCAGATCTACTGGTCGAAAGATATTGCAGTCATTAGTGTTATGGGAAAAAGAATGATGCCACTTACAGTATCGCCGCTTTTTGATCTCATCAGCCGACGGTATGGCATGTCCCTCTGGCAACCGTATCAATTTTTCTTGTAGTAACATGTCAAATATGCGATCACACTTAGATACGTCGAAAGCATACTTGACCTCTGTCTTACTCTTCGTCGGCTTAAGCCATGAACAGACAAGTGGTTTTTTGGATCCTTTTATCCATTCGGCTATATTTATATCTGCTTCATCTTCAGAAGCTTCACTGGAGCTGTACTCCACCATATTTACTTTGGCCTTGTCTTTGCTATTTATTCTAATTTTATCTTTGAATTCTTTACTCAAATATCGGCTTTCTTGTGCCGATACGCGATGAAGCAGATGGCTTAAGTCAGTGAACTCTTGTCCGGCAAGTTTTTCCTTGAGCGGGAATCACTTGAACGCTAAATCGCCAACCGATTGTCGTGCAATACTACGCTAAAACACCGATTTCCACTTCTCTGAACCTCCCGATGTAATCGGTTTATTCGCTAAACTTTTGCTTGACAAAGACTTAAGTCCGAGATTCTTAATTCCAGGCTACCAGAGAAAAAGTATTCATGGAATCGGCTCTCTAAATCGTTCCAAAAGTGGACCGAATTTGGAGGCAGATTCGTAAACCAAGTAAAAGCAGTCCCTGATAAAGACAAAGGGAACAGTCTAATTTTTAATCCGTCAGATTGAGCTGCTTCTCCACACTGGGCGATAAATCGTCCAACGTGTTCCAAAGTGGTGACCGAATCATCCCCTGAAAATTTTGCAAAATCGGGAATCCTAAAGTTGTGGGGGTATGGCATCCGGTCAATGTAATCTGGGTACGGCTTCCTATAGCCGATCGTTCTTCCTTTGAGCTGTAAACCAAACTGATCCTTTAAGACCGCAGAGATCTGATCAGCCCAGTTAACATTATTGGTCGCTGGACCACCAGGGTTTGGCCAATTGTGATGAGTGTCACGCCCCGAGTGCAAACTCTATTGGTTTGCCGCCCTAGCCGATGGGTCTTGTTGTTGCCATGATTCATACCCATCGGCTCTAGCGGCCGGAACCTCGAGCATTGGAACGAGCGGCTCGAGTATGTAACTACTTTATATGGAGCCGATTCTAATTTGAAACGCGCCTCGAGGTTTACATCTTTTCTCCAATTCAATCTACCGAGGAGCCGATTGTCTATGGGAGGTTCCCGACACGATGGATCTATCTTTCTTGGCCAAGGTACGCATGGTAATGAGTAACGGGTTTGGGCGAGGATTTGCCGGTGCCAACACTAGAGGTTGGGTCGGCATTAGTGAGGTCACAGTCTTACACCTTAATTGTGTTGGTGTTTGGTGCCACAGAATATACGGGGTATGTGTAACATCCCAAAATTCGGGTTTTCAAAAAAATCTTTTGTGAAGATTAGTTTTCCAAAAATTCCCGCCGTTTTTCTCGCTTCAATAAAGCTTAAACCGAATTTTCTAAAGTCAAAACAATTTAATTTGATTAATATAAACTTCAATTAAAATAAATTCAATTTTATTTGGGTTCCTTGTGCTTCTAGGATTTTTTTATTTTGTTTTAGAATTTTTAGAATTTATTTGGAATTATTCTAATTAATTTAAACTAAGCCTTTTACTTAAAGAATTAAATATTTCAAAAAAGAAAATAAATTTATACTGAAAATATTTTATTTTAGTTCCAAAATGTCCCAAAATATTTTCTAGAATTTTTCTGGTATTTTTATTGCCTCAAAAGAATTAATTTGAATTAAGTCCTTTATAGAATTAATTAAAAATTTGGAAAAACTTATATAAAGTTTTATTGAAAATATTTTATTTGAGTTCAAAATGTCTCAAAATATTTTATATAATTTTTCTGGAATTTTCTTGATAATGTTTCTATTTTTCTTGAATTAAATGAATTTCTAGAACTAATTCAATTCGGATTCTGTTTTCCACGTGTCTCCTTCTCGCGCTGCCACGTGTCGACTTCTCGATCGGCCACGTCGCCGAAGCCGCCACAGCCCTCCGATTCCGATCCGACGCACCAGAATGCGCCACGTCACCCCGAATTGCGCAGCGCACGCCAACTGCTCGTATAAATGCCTGTGAGGCCGGTTTTTGCGTTTTTCTTGATTCTTCTTGACCTAGCCATCACCCCAAGCCCTAGTAGACCTCCCATGACCTCTCCCACACGTCCTCACCTCAGATCAACTCACCCAAACCCTAGAAATCCATCCCTCATCCTCCGAAACGCCGCCGCACGTCGGACGAACTTTGAGGCGCGTCCCCCGTCAACTCGTCGACTCTTTTCAAGATCCGTCTTCGCCATGGCGTGCTCTATGGTACCCTCTGTCTTCCATCCAAATTTGGTGCAATTTCATCCACGGGATCAAAAGTTACGGCCGCCCAAAGATCAAATCTTGCCGGAGCCCGTTCTCCCTCGTTTTTGTGAGTTTGACCGTGAAATTTTTATGGTAGGCTCCTCTTGATGTCCCCTACATAGTGCTCACCCTAACTCATGGTTTTGCTGGTGGGATTTGCGCAGAAAAATCAATCTTCCCCGATCAGACTGCGCTGCGGACGGCTGAAACTTCGTCGCGCGTTCCCCGTTGATCCAGAAGGTAAAACTCAGATCCGTTCGCGTCATATTGTGCCAAATGATCCCAGATAGCTCTCTGTAAAATTTAGTTAGGTTTCATGCAGTACTTTAATAGTTATGACCGTTTGATCTATTAGCTCCGAGAGCCGTTCATCGGCAGTTTGTGATCAATCCGGTGGGTCGCCGCTAAATCCGCCTATATTGTTGAGTTCGTCTCATCGCGTTCTACGTGATGGACACTTCCCCTTTGCTGTTGCATCTACCGAAATTTTTTATTTAAATGCGGCGCCGCCTTTGCCGCCGCGCGCCGCCGTCTTTTTGCCGCCAACCATCTTGGATTGTCGTGACCATGTCACCCTGTCCGTAGGTCCATACCCTACTGTTTTGGCCATCCTTGGAGTTCATTTGATCTCCGGTTGCCGTCAAAGCCATAATCTAGTATCTACCCGTCGTCTTTCGGTTTAGTCCTTTGCATCGGTTCGCGTTTTGGTTCGCCATCCTTGATAAACTTTAATCGCAGAGTCAACCCTACTGTTCTACCCTATGCCAAGTGTATCCAACCTTGAATCGTTCCGCTCTAACCCTAACTCAACCTTTGGTCCAATTTGTCGTTGATCGTAAGGCCATGACGTGAGTACCTCGCAGATCGCAAATCAAACATGAGCCATGTCATGACCTCGCTGCCCTACCATTGTACCGATGGTTGCCACCTTGTAATCTCATAAGTGTTCTATTAATGCTTCATATTCATCATTAACGTTCCGCCGTTAACGTTCCACCGTTAACGCTTTGCTTTCATCGTATCGCTATCATCGTATGGGTGCATGCAAGTGAAAGCCCTAATGTGATGTCCTTACCTTTTCTATCGCCTTATTGTGATCTAGCCCATCACGTTGAGTTCAGCCTCGTATTCCGGTCATAACCGCCTCATCGTTGTCGAGTTCCGTCCCCGATGTAAGACTAATCTCCGGATCGAACCATAGTGGATGTCGATCCCATCCGTCCTTGTCTTATCCTTAAAATCTAATCTGCCATTAACCTAGAATTCATTCGTGGTCTTGGTCGATAGACCATTAGCCATATGACATATTCTTGTGCTAGACTTAGTCTATCAGTCTATCTTCCTTTTGGTTGACTGTGCCGCTCGATCAACAAAAGTCAACCTCAAGCATCTGCTTAGTTCATGGCGAACTAACGTAACTTCGTGGACCCGGTCTATAGATCGAGAGTCCATATGACATCGGCTATCCAATCAAGATAATAACTTCGGAGGAAATATTCTTCGGGATATTATTCCTTCTTTCAATGTTATTAATCTTTCTCTTCGGTGTATTTTCGAAAGCCGTTCTCTTTTGTCTAATCATCGACCTAATCCATTCAAGTTCCTAATTTCATCTAAGCCGTTGTGCCCAATGCTATTCGTTCTTAATTTGGAGTTTACTTGATTTGCCTTTTGAGTTTTGTTGTATTTGTGTTTGTTTATCGTTAGACGTTGTTTTAAGTTGCTCTAAGGAGCTAAGAATCAAGCAAGCGGAGATTGAAGATCGAGTATCAAGGATCGAAGATAAAAGAGTAAAGAATAATAAAATTGCAAGGGCCGAGCAAGTTGTGCTTTGACCATATTGATCCCATGTTTTAAAATTATTTCGTTTGAAATTATTGCATGCTAGTTTGAAATAAACTGATTTCAATTAATCTGGGATTAGATAATCAACCTACTTGTTATTGCCACCTTGTCGCTATTATTTGTATGCCATGATTCATTTGTCACCCTAGATTGTGGGTTAATAGTTGGACATTAATAATTTGCCAACATGGATTAATTAGACCGTATGTAGTGTGCTTAGCCCCGCCACGTAGCTTTGTCATGATTTTGGAAAATTAAAGTTAATATTGACTTAAAGAGATATGGAACGTGTTTTTGAGAATGTGACATGTGTTATTGAGTTGATGATGGCACGTGGTGCATGGTAAAGAAATGGGGTGGGAAAGTGATTTAGACTGAGGCAAGTGGCAAGATTGTTTCCGTGGGCCAAGAGTGGCAATTGGGCGTCGATTTGGTATTATGACATGTTGATGTGATGAACTTTTGATTAGTCTTGCCTCGGTCAACTAAGGACTTAACCTTGCGAGCCTTTGACTGAGTCTTTCATACAACCACAAGTTCCGGAATGGGACGGACCTAGCTGAGTGGCTGTGAAATCTATTCTTTGGTACTGTCGTGGTGGTGTGAGGTCCAAGAAGCGGAATGAGAACTCACATGGCGCAAGAGGGGGCCACAGGTGTGGTAACCATCCCTCCGGTGTTGAAACCTTAGCGGCAAGATCTTGAGTTTAGATGAAACTTTGGAAAGGCTTTGTTATGATCGCTCATTCGCATACTCTTGTATGGCGATTCACTACCGACGTGGTGAGTTGATTATATCTTGTGGGTAAAGTGTATAACCTCTGCAGAGTGTAAAACTATTGAATAGCCGTGTTTCACAGATTGAGCATTGCTCGGGATTACAATCAAGGGTTAGATTTTGATAAAAATGAGGTTGGGAATGCGGATAATGTGATGTGGAACTTGGTTAAGGATGGGAAATGCTTCACTTGAGAATGTTTGCGAAAGTTATTATTGGTATTACTTGTTTTATCGCTTTTCTATCTACTACGATTATTTGTGAAATCGCTTTATTGCAAAAGAACCATTGACCATTCCTTTGGAATAAGCCATGCATGTAGTAATAGAAGCGCATTACATGCATGACTTGTTGAGTACGGTTGTGTACTCACCCTTGCTTTAACAAAACATCACCAGCTTGAGAAGAAGTCTTTGTCTTGAAGAAGGAGAAGTTCTCGCAAGAAGGCGACTATCTAGGAGTCGAACCTGTCGGATGCCTGTGGTATATTGGAGGGTTCACCGACGCGTTCTTCGTTCATTGCTACTTATTTGGAGTTGAAGCCGTCAAGGCCTCACATGTGTAAGGTTGACCTTAAGGTCGTCCAATAGTTTATATTTTACAATTGTGTTACTTTTATTATTCCGCTGCGTATGATTGTGATATTCATCTATGTTGAGACTGTGTGCACTAGCGTGATCCTGGACTAGTGCAGAATACACAGAGGGTCCGGATTTGCACATTCGGGTCCCGACAGTATGTGGGAAGTGGCTGTAACGGATCTAGCAATCCCCCAGAAGTTGCCAACTCTTGTGCAATCGTTTTTACGCTATTCTCGATCATCGGTTTTAAAGTTGTGACCAAAGCCGATGACTGATTAATTAACGCATGATGCACAGATTGTTCAATCATGATAGATAACTCAGCTTGAGCTGGCATGTATCGGCTTACCGGAGTCGACGCGACGCCAGCTTCGCCGAGCGGATTGATCGTCGGGAGCGCCGTCTTCTGAGTAACTCCTCGTCGGGTTTTCTGATAGCAACCCAACATCAATTCCTCCAACGCAGCTTTTCGATCTTCGATCTCCTTGCGCTGCTCTGGAGTTAAGTCCTCCATTGTGGCGGCGATGATTGCCTCCGTATTGACGTCGGTTGGAGCGATGGACTTGTTTGCAGTCATCTTCCCCGATCGGTCCCACTGGGCGTGCTAAAAATGTGTTGACGCCAAAAACGTGAAGAGGGTTTCTGGTTGCAACACACCGGACGAACACCGGGTTCAAGTGTGCGCGAGCGTGCCAATCGATTTGACCCTGCAATAGATAAGGGAAAGAGTTGTAAAATTCAATCAAGCCGATTCGTGAGGTGAATCGGCTAAAATCAAGAATCAGCCAGAAAGCCGATCGGAAGGGTAACTAGATTAGCCGATTAAGACTAATCCGAGGGTAAAAGGTAGATTGATTCTGAAAAGGCGATGCGCAACAAGACAGAACAAATTAAACCTGAAAAAACCAATGACGATCAAACAATCGGCGATGCGCAACTTTATTTGATCGATGTCGACTTACAGAGGAAAGATTACAATGCTAAAAAGACTAAAGACTACAGAAAGTAAAAACTGGTAGATGTGTTGATTGATTGTGGATGTCTCTTCAAGCAGCCCTGGCGCGCCTTATATACCCCCTAGCCGATCCGAGTCCTGATCCAACACGACGATGCAATCTGAATCGGCTTCGTAGTTTCCTATTTGGACTCTATTTCCAAATATCACCTGCATTATCCAATTCTTCTGAGGCGTTCCGTGTTGTATCCAAACTCACGTTTCTTCTGCCGGTTCTTCTCGTAGCCTCCAAAAACTGGTGCAAACAGACTGCTTCACGATCTACTCTGGAAGTCACTCACCGTTCTCTTAAGAGGTATACAAAATTAGATATTCTCAGATGAGTCAAACTTCCAAACGCATGTGGCTCTCCTTCGCAAGCCTTTTTTTAAGTACTATTGCCAAATAAAGTCTTGTGATACCCAAGAATTTAGCGTACTGCCGTCAAATATCCCCTTGTGGCATGCATCAGTATTCGTACTTCTAGAAGGCTGAGAATATCGACATGCCACCAAATGCGACTTTCTAGTCTTGTTCCAAGTCGTCATGAAAGTTGAAACGCATACGATAAATGTTCTGAAACAAGCTAGTGCAGAGTAGCGCCTCTTGGTCACCAACTTTACTAGACAAGAATAAACCCAGTCAACAAAATTAATTGGATCGAACACCTTGCTGCTACGGTGCTACCGCAGTTGTACGCTCCTATGCATGCATATGTGCAGTACATGTTACTTCAGCATTTCGTCTTCCCCCGGACAGATAAGACACCGTGCCGTAGCTCGTCGCGGACGTGGACCACGCCGGCGTCGGATACCACATGGCATACGAGTCGAACCCGTCGTTCTGCAGCAAAGCCATCTTGCCGAAATCCAGCGATGTTTGAGTATGTGTTTGTTTTGAATTCTATTTTAATTTTGAAGCAATTTGAGGTGTAGAAGCGGTACTACCGGACATGTAGAAGCGGTAGTGCTGGTCCTGTGCCGGGAGTGTAGTAGTCTTTTTACAAAGAGGTGTTTTCTCTGAGATTAGACACATGCAGCACTATCGGCTATTCTTTTGAGGTTAGTTATATTCCAGCTAACTTTGTTGGTTCTTATTTTTGTGATTTTTTGGTAGAAGCCTTGTATCACACCTCATTTCATACGGCCTTTGTATCATGCAACTCGTTTAAGTTTCACAAGCCAGTATGACGAAAAAGAACTTGCAATATCAAATTCTTGGTGTAGGCCAACCAAAACGGCATCTTCTGACGACGGGTTGGAGAGTCTTTGTACGTGCGAAGAGAGTGGTTGCTGGTGACTCTGTCTTTTTTATCTGGTATACCTGCTCTTTCAACCTTTTTTAGAACAATAGCACAGTGCTCTCCTCTTTAACCTTATTGTTTCCAGCAGAGATATTTTCTGCTGATTGTATTGATGTATGTGTTTGGTTGATCAGGGATGACAACAATCAGCTGCTTCTGGGAATTTGTCGGGCAAATAGGCCACAAACGGTCATGCCATCTTCAGTATCGTCTAGTGATAGCATGCATATTGGTCTGCTTGCTGCAGCTGCTCATGCTGCATCAACAAATAGCCTGTTTACTATTTTCTATAATCCAAGGTAGAACAGTTCCGTATATATAGCTGACCATGTTCCTCTCAAATACAAACTTTTCCCATGTGTTTTGCAGAGCATGCCTGTCGGGATTGGATATTCTCGATAGACGACCTTCGTATCCCAGCGGCCCCGGACATACCCATGCTCGGGCCTCATCTCCAAGAAAGGTCTTCGGACCGCCCGACCTCCGGGCTGTCCCCTATCCTTCGTCAAGCCTGCCCCCGAACATGCCTGCTCGGGAATCCGCGACCAGACGACCCGATCTAGCCAAGGGACCTCGGGCTTCGCCCAAAAGCCGGGCGCGGTCCCCAAAGACGACGTGGCATTAATTACGCGGCGGCTCGAAGGACTGCGCGCCCGTGCTCCGCGCTCCCGTGGTCTGCGCACCCGCCGTCTGCACCCACTGTACCCACATCGCGTTGCGCCCGACAGGAGGTGCGGGAACAGCTCTGCCCACGTCCTAAACAGTACCGCGCCCCCTGTAATAAATGCTTTGTCGCCTGTAATCCCCTATAAATACCCTTCTGTACGAAGGGTTGAGGGTTGGACTTTACTTACTATTTTCCACCTATACTCGGCACTTGTCTCGGTCTTTTCCTGGAGTCGCCCAGGGCTTCCCCGAGCAAGCACGTTGTAATCCACCTTCACACAGTAGTGCAATCACTGGACGTAGGGTTGTTATCTCCCTGCGAGAGGCTCGAACCAGCTAAAAAGAGACCC